>CM077095.1:34381332-34981332 GCA_039513925.1 Platanthera zijinensis
CAGCTTTAGCTGACTGTTGCTTTTGTTTGCCACCATTGCGGTGGATTGTTGCTTGAAAGTTGTTGCGGAGCCCAGTGGCAAGTAGCGGGAAGAAGCCCTTGTTGCTGAGCCGGCCCTCGAAGGCCATCCGAATGTTTTCTTGTCATATTCATGTGTGACCGGCCTGCGTGCCGATGTTTGTAAACACTGTTTATTTAAGTAAACCTTGTAAGTCCATTAAGGACAAATGCTTTGTGTATTGGGTACGCTCATTCCTATTTTTGGTTATTAGTGTACATTCATGCTATTGGCTTGGGTTCTTTCTCTTTATAAGTTTTAAATTGCTTCCGCTAGAATGTAATCTGTATAGCACATTAGCTACTTGTAAGGATGGTTTCATCTAGTAACCCACCGATCTTTCTGTAGTATATGGCGTCGGGGCTCGGTCGGACCTTCGGCTATATGCTATGTTACGGATAGGGGTATTACAAGTGGCAGAACCAGATGTGGTGGCGGATGGAATTACGGGGCGTACTTAAGTAACTAAAGTGGTAAAACAAAACAGGTTCACATAGACATGAAACAAAAAATGTTTACAAATTAAAGTGCAAAATCAACATAAATAGATTTAAACACACATATACAACAAGAAAGCAAGAACAAGTCAAGAGATCAACTTAATCAGAAGGCTCATCGAGGGGTCGCGGAATGAATTGTGGGTTGTCAATCCACGTCCATGCTCGGTCCTCAACTACGTATGGGTTAGAGAAGGCTATCAGTGTAAGACCCCCCTCCCAGAATACAAGACACGGCACGAGAGGGGTCTTATGCCCAGAACAGCCGCCTTGTGGTAACACTAGCACACGGGCTAACTGTACCACAAGACGCCTATTTCTACCGGCAACAACCAATATCAACACATAATTGCCAACCCAACCATTATAGTATAAGAAAGTCAATCCACACTAAGCATATAACCATAATCATCACAAAAGAGAAGCTAACAAGCTTCATAATAATCAGAGTACGTGAATATATTTGCCTCGAAGGGCTACAACAAAATCTCTCTCACTCACATCTATAACTGACGGGTAGCGAGGGTACCGTCACTCAGGCTCTGTCGTCCTGGGATGGCTGGCGGCTGCATAGCCTGCTGCTCCACCTGCGGGGTTTCCTCCTAAAATAGGAAGACGTAGCAACCGTTAGTCATAAAGACTAAGTGGCTTCACATCACTCCCTAGCGTATCCTCGGCAACCGGGCGGGAGAAAGGAAACAGGTACAATATATAGATAACAGTAGTACAACAGGTGAAGTGAATATACATATCATATCAAGCAGCACATCAGTAGTGTATTATAAGCAAGCTCTTAGTTTACAAATCTACTATCTATAGCAGCAAGAGAGTATATAGCTACAACAGTAAGTAACTCAACTTATATGGATGCCCATACAAATATATAAGTTGAGGTTATTCAGCAATAAGTAACTAATCGTATAGGAGTGCCCATACAAACTTATATGATGGGGTATGAAGTATGCAATGAAGTGTAATGCTATGAATGCAATGCAATGACACACACCATGATCATGCCATGCAACTGCTATGTCGACACAGACTTATAGTTCCCTCTATTCGAGCAGGTAGCTAACCTCTCAGGCGTCAACCGTCGTGGCCAATCGGTGACAGTAGAGCGGGCATCTCCACTACTAGGCTGGTCTCCACACTACTGGCCTAGGCCTCCGTACGCCTCAACGCTAAGACACAACAGCGGAGCTCACATGCAACTAAGGCTCAACGGGTTCTTCTGGGTAAATTGGAGCACCAAAGATCCTTGCCCCGAACTGGCCTATGCGTGACACGGAAGGAGCCTCGGAAATGAACACGAGGACCAAGCCCAACCGTTCAAGGTCTAACAGTCGTCTTCCATCGGTGTGACGATTGGCGAGCCCGTAGACCTGCCATACTATCCTTAACTCGGGATTATGATACCGTGTGTCGACTCACACCACATGCAAATTCTCACTTTATCGTGGATGGAAGGAGCCTCGGAACTGAAACACGAGGGGACCAAGCCCAACCGCCCAGCTTTACCCTCTCAATCTCATTCCAATTAGTGACAGTCAACACCGCACTTGTTACTTTCACAATGCTATCGTAGGGAGATGACACTCTAAGCATTGGATTACTAATTCCCTTTTTTCCATTCAACATGTATCCTGGCCATGGTTAAATCATTTATACTTTTGCCCGATCATATATACCCAATTATATCAGGTTCCTTCCTTCAATTAAACTTGTCACAACTTTTATATGAATTTAGATTCTAACCCTACGTCAAAAGAGTTCACCCAAGCCTCAAGTTGGACCATCAACATTAAACTCCACCACATCGCATTCCACATTACACAAACCCATCATTTAGGTGCAGCCTTAACCGGGCAGCCACTTCAACCAAGGATTCCGAGGCTACAGAGATCGACGAGTGCGTGTAACCACTCGTTGGAAATATAATTTCGTGGGTTACAACTTTTGTGTTTAGTTAAAGCCCAGATTGATCGCATCCCACCAGAAATCCACTCGAAGCCTGCTGCGTACAGGGTACGTATTTCCTAGGTGGAATTTCCCAACCACAGCAATTCGAATAGACTTTCCCGTGGCTACAAGTATCTCCTGGGAACGTGCAACACATCGTTGGAAAGATAATTTCGAGGGCTACGACTTTCGTGTTTAGTCAAAAACCCAGATATGATCAGAACACCCCGAAATTGGCCACGAAGCTCGCTGCATGTAGAAAAAGATTTTGCACGCATCATTAAGACGAGATGAACGACATCCGTTCATCTTCCTCCTTACACCAAACTCCCAAATGTACTCAGAAAATCATCCTCCCTTATTCACCCTCACGAAGCCATATTTCTCCACGCAACTTCTCTCATCTTCACTTTGAAGGATGAAGAGGTTGGAGGGCGCTAAAGCCTAGAAAACAAACCTAGGCATGGCTTTCCTAGGTAAATCTCCTCCTCACCATCAAGACTTGTGGAGTCGATATCTCTCCTAGAATATATCTATAGATCTAGCCACAAGGGAGAGAGGAGGGAAGCTCACTCATTTCAGCAGTACGATCATTTCCGGCCACGGATCGTGTCATCCTTCTTTGCGGCATCCTTTGTGTAGTTGTTCTTCACGAAAAAAGGGGCGTTTCTCCTCCTCCAAAGCTTGCTCCAGCAAGCTTTCCTCGGTCCGAACTTCTCCTCCGACGACCTGCTTCTCTCTCTCGATGATTCGGGATAAAGGCTCGACGGCGGTTAAAGTGACGGCTAGGGTTCGGCTTGATCTTCTTTTATAGACCGACCTATTAGGTTACATTCCTTCCGCCACGTGTCGACGCCCCATTGGACCGCCTAATGGGTCATATTGAAGTGACCCGGTCCAGGAAATCATCCAGCATGAATCCCGAAGTCCGGTTCGGTTCGCCTGTACAAGCTGGTGAATCTGCCTAGGCGAAAAAACACAAAGTCAAATTCGACGGGAATGACCTGTCATTCTCGTCGATCGGTGAGAATCGCCGAGTATTCTCGACGAATTTCCCTTAGCCATCTTATCTGAATCCTGTCGTTGAGGGCATTGAGTATCAGCTAGCGATACTCGACGATCGGCGAGAATCAACCAGGTGATTCTCGACAATTTTCCCTTAGGCTATTCCCTTTCGATCCGTTGGATATCACTCACACCCTAACTCCATCCAACGCATTGACACCTTTTTCCAGTGTGCCCCGAGCCCAAGTCAAGTTCTTGACTCAAAACTCATGCGAGGGGCCTAGCGCGAATTGGGACGTTACAAATCCTATAAACAAAATAAAAGATTTCGTCCCCGAAAAAAGGCTAGGGATTTGGGTATGAAAGCACTAGATAATATGCGCTATAAAATGTTACCTTGGAAGAACAGCTCCGGGTAGCGCTTCTAATCAAGTCCACTGGCTCCCAAGTAAATTCTTCCTTCCATGATTAGACCACAGCACTTTCACCAGAGGCACACTTTTGCGGCGCAGGGTTCTTATCTCATTATCAACGATTCGTACGCTCCAGTCGTACAGATCTGTCAGACGCCATAGCACCATCAGTCGTGGGGATGTATTGTTCGGGCCGCAACAGCGCCTTCCGAAGCGACGAGACATGGAACACGTCATGGAGATTTTCTTACTCGGGCGGTAGCTCCAGCCGATAGGCCAAAGGGCCAATCCTTTCTAGTATGACATAGGGTCCAACATACCGTAGGCTGAGCTTCTTCACTCCTCGTACTCGTGATACTCCATGCATCGGTCGGTCGGATTTTCAAAAAACACCTTGTCTCCTACTGAAATACCACCATCCGGTGTTAGCGTTGTAATACTTCGCCTGCCGACTTTGAGCTCCAACATACGATCCCGCATCAACCTAACCACCCGCATTCGTCTGTCATCTATATATTCAACACCCAAAGTCTTCGGGTCTTCATCTTGCACCAAGACAAGGGGGTTCTACACCTCCTTCCATATAGGGCTTCATGGGGTGCCATGCCAATGCTAGCTTGATGGCTGTTGTTGTAGGAGAATTCCACTAAGGGCAAGAGTCTTTCCCACGGCTCTCCCCTATATATCACACACAACCTCAATAGGTCCTCCAATGTTCGGATGGTATGCTCAGACTGCCCCTCATTGTGGATGAAAATGCGGTGCTGAAGGTAAGGTGCGAGCCCAAATATGCCTGTACCGCCTTCCACTCCTTGGAGGTAAAATGACCATCACGGTCCGAAACTATCGTCTTAGGTATGCCGTGATACCGTACAAACTGCTGCACAAAAAGACGTATTAAGACGTCCACATGAGCTCCTTCTTCATAGGAAATGAACCGGGCAACTTTCGTCAGGCGGTCAACGATCACCACACTGAATCATTTCCTGAGCGGGAGCGAGGTCGCCATGTTACGAAGTCAATGGAATATCCTCAAACTTCCATTCGGGGATTGGCAACGACTGCAACAGGCCACGGGGCTCCTACATTCCGCTTCACTCTTTGGCAGTCTTCACAATGCGTGATAAAGTACCGAACATATTTCTCATCCCTGGCCAACACTTGTCTTCCGTAAGCCGGCGTACATCTATGAAATTCCTGGGTGCATGGAATATTGAGAGCAATGTGCTTCTCTCATAATATCCTCCCGGATTCTGCCACCTTGGGAATGTAGAGTAGGCGCGAAAGTAAACGAGGCTGTCCTTTAGTGTGTACTCGTCGGTAATCCCGTTTCGATTAACTTTATTGGGGGGCCAAAGCCGCATCCAATCCTTGCTCCACTCGGATCCGGTCCTGGATATCACAAAACTATTCTCATGCTGGACAGGTACTCCGTATATTCGAAGAAGCCTTAAATATTAAGGTGATGTCATCTCCTCGATCATTTGTGCCAACTCCATGCTCATCAATCGAGATTCTGGGTTCGAGTCGGGTACTTTCCTACTCAACGCATTGGCTACGAGTTTGCTTTTCTGGTGTGGTAGTTCAAGGTGAACTCATAGTCACATAGAAACTCTAACCACCGCGTTGTCTTAAGTTAAATTCCTTCTGGGTATGGACGTACTTCAAATTTTTATGATCCGAGAAGATTTTGCAGTGGACGCCGTATAGATAATGCTCCATATTTCAAGGCGAACACCACCGCTCCTAGCTCAAAATCATGCATGGGTAATTGATTTCTGCTTCTTCAATTGTCTTGAAGCATAAGTAAATTACATGCCGTGCTGCATCAACACCGCTCCCAACCCTGATAAGACGCGTCCGTGTAAACTTGGAATCCTTCCTTCCCAGACGGAAGGACAAGGATGGGGGCGGAGGTATAAGCCTATCCTTCAATTCCTGGAATGCACTTCACACTGGGGTGTCCACTCAAATGGCACTCCTTTCTTTGTCAAGGAAGTAAGCGGGGAGGGCAATCTTGGAGATTCCTTTTACGAACTTGCGGTAGTATCCGAAAAGTCCAAGAAAAATCCTCACATCGGCCGCCGACTTAAAAGGCGACCACTCCTTCACGGCACGCACCTTGGCCGGATCCACAACTAGTCCAGCCCCACTGATTACGTGACCCAAGAAAGGTACCTCCCTAAGCCAGAATTCACACTTGTTAAACTTGGCAAACAGGGCGTGTTCTTTTAGCTTCCCCAGAACTAAGGCAAATATCCGGCATGTTCTTCCTCCGTCTTCGAGTAGACTAGGATGTCGTCAATGAAACACAATGACGAAGACATCTAGGTAGGGCTCAAACACTTTATTCATCAAGCTCATGAAAGCTGATGGGCATTGGTGAGTCCAAACGGCATCACTGTGAACTCATATAAGCCGTACCTTGAGCGGAAAGCCGTTTTCTGTATATATCCTCTCTGTATTTCAAATCGTAGTACCCCGAGCGCAAGTCTAGCTTGGAGAAAACAATGCGCTCCCACTAGTTGGTCGAACAAACTCATCGATCCGATGTAACGGGTAGGTGTTCCGTACTGTCAGTCGGTTGAGTTCCCGATAGTCTTATACATAAATGCAGGGTTCCATCTTTCTTCTTGACGAATAGAATAGGGGCTCCCAAGGCGACGAGCTGGGGCGAAAAACCCTGATTCTACCAACTCCTGCAATTGCACTCTATACTCCGCGAGTTCTTTTGGGGCCATCGTATAGGGGTCTGGAGACAGGCTTAGCTCCTGGTACAAGCTTAATCTGAAAATCCACTTCTCTATGCGGGGGTAACCCTGGTAGTTTCTCGGGAAATACCTCAGGGAAATCCCGTGCTACCCGCACATCCTTCACATATACCTTCATCTCTTTTAGTTCGAATCGTATCATGTAGACTTCATCCCTCTCATATGAGCTTTCAAGGTCTGGATTGAGGATAACAATATTCGTGGTGCGAAATTTATACCTTGGATGACTACATCAGTATCCCCATGTCTCAAATAGATACGCTTCTCGCGCACAGTCGATTCTTGCATGGTGCCAATCCAGCCACGCCATGCCCAGGATGAGGTCGAATTATGGTATTCTCAAAATTGTGGCAGGGGGTTATAAGGTTTTTCCCCCAATGGTTATCTCTAGCTCACACTTCGCGGTTGCCATCATCTCGGATCCGTCTGGGAGGCGTACTCTTCGGGCAATACCGGCGAAATATTGCACTCCGGGTATATTCTTGATGAAGGTCTTCGGACATGAAAGAATGTGAGGCACCGGTGTCAAATAATGTATAAGTCGGTGTCCCGCCGACCATCACGGTGCCTAAGTGTCATTTAATAATACTCAAGCTAGACGTCTAATATATCTTAAGCCGCTAGAGAATATTAATGGAAGCAAATGACTATTTCAAATCGTACCTGCAATCATCTTTTGTGGGTTCCGCTATTGAGTCATGTCTAGGGCATACATCTGATCTCGAGCGGGTCCAGGTTTCTTCCTCGTAGTCCTCGTCCTCGACCACGCACATACCCTCTTCCCCGCGGGGGCTGCTGGAGGGAGAGCGAAAGGCGCATCTCCAAACAGTTGCGGGCAGTAGCGTCGAATGTGGCCCGGTTGGTTGCATTCAAAGCACACCCATTCCTGCCTTCCGCCGTATTGCTGAAACTGTGGAGGTGGAGGTAATGCTGGCGGTTGTGGAACCGGGCGCTCCTCTCTAAAGTTCTGGGGGAAATGCCCGCCACCCCTCCGATATCCTCTTCCTCTTTTATTATCAAATCTCCTTCTATTGCTGGGGTCGGCTTCCATCACTCCCTCCGCTGGTCTCTTACCACTTCCCAAGTGGTCTGCTTCCAATCTCTTCACCATATCAATAATCTCCGCCAGACTAGAGTCCGCTATAAACAAAAGGGCTTGCCTTAGGGGATCTCGCAAGCCTTTGTAGAATCGTTTGGCGTACTGTCTATCATCCAGCTCATAGGAGTCAGCGAATCTAGCCAAGTGCTGAAACTCCCGTTGGTACTCCGTCACAGACATGGACCCTTGCTTTAGTTGCAAAAATCTCTCTTCCAGACCATCCCGAGCGGCCGAGGGGATGAAATGCTCTAAGAAGGCATCAGAGAATTCGCTCCAACTAATGTCCGTGTACACTCTTCCACAGAAAAGTGGAGCCCATGAGGGACTTCCACCACCTTTTGGCGTGGAGCTCTAAGAGTGTCACCACAAGGGTCACCGCCATGTTGTTTGGACATCTTATTCCTGCCAACAACTCTTGTATAGTGTCGAGCCACTCTTTTGTATGCACTGCCGACTTTGTCCCAATATAAGCGGGAGGGGAGAGAGCTCGGAAAGCGCTTAACCAACTAGATCCCGGACCCTATTGTTGTACAGGTGTCTGCTGAGATTGGGACCTAAAGGCATCCAGAATAGCTGTGAGTGTCTGCCCCAGCTCTGATTATTGGAATTGTGTAGGTACGGACGGGGCGGGGGTGCCCCTTACTGGCTCAGCATGTGCTTGGATCTACATATAAGGTTCAAACCTAGGGTTAGGTTGACTAATCTAAGGTTGAAGATGGACAACTTAGTGTGAATTTCATATGGGCACACCACTGCTTCTGCTAAGTCAGCTTGTCCCCAAACTGACTAATCAAACGGGGGTGGCATCATTGTTAAGTGACTTTCGCCTTGGAGGATCGTAGCAAGCTGATACCATTTGTAAGACCCCCCTCCCGGAACACAAGACACGGCACGAGAGGGGTCTTATGCCCAGAACAACCGCCTTGTAGTAACACTAGTACACGGGCTAGCCTGTACCACAAGATGCCTATTCTGCCGGCAACAACCAATATCAACACATAATTGTCAACCCAACCATAATAGTATAAGAAAGTCAATCCACACTAAGCATATAACCATAATCATCACAAAAGCGAAGCTAACAAGCTTCTACATAATCAGAGTACGTGAATATATTTGCCTCGAAGGGCTACAACAAAATCTCTCTCACTCACATCTGTAACTTAAGGTAGCGAGGGTACCGTCACTTCAGGCCCTGTCGTCCTAGGCTGGCTGTCCGGCTGCATAGCCTGCTGCTCCACCTGCGGGGTTTCCTCCTAAAAAGGAAGACGTAGCAACCGTTAGTCATAAAGACTAAGTGGCTTCACATCCGCTCCCCCGGCGACTCCTCGGCACCGGGCGGAGAAAGGAACAGGTACAATATATAATAACAGTAGTACAACAGGTGAAGTGAATATACATATCATAAGCAGCAACAACAGTAGTGTATAATAAGCAAGCTCTTAGTTTACAAATCTACTATCTATAGCAGCAAGAGAGTATATAGCTACAATAGTAAGTAACTCAACTTATATGGATACCCATACAAACATATAAGTTGAGGTTCGTTCAGCAATAAGTAACTCATCGTATAGGAGTGCCCATACAAACTTATACAATGAGGGTCTTAAGTATGCAATGAAGTGTAATGCTATCTGAATGCAATGCAATGACACACCCATGATCATGCACATGCAACTGCTATGTCGACACAAACTTATAGTTCCCACTATTCGGCAGGTAGCTAACCTCTCATGCATCAACCGTCGTGGCCAAACGGTGATAGTAGAGCGGGCATCTCCACTACTAGGCTGGTCTCCACACTACCTGGCCTAGCCCTCCGTACGCCTCAACGCTAAGAACACAACAACGGAGCTCACATGCGTACTACGGCTCAGTGGGTTCTCCTGGGTAAATGAGCACCAAGATCCTAGCCCCGAACTGGCCTATGCGTGACACGGAAGGAGCCTCGGAAATGAACACGAGGACCAAGCCCAACCGTTCAAGGTCTAACAGTCGACTCACATCGGTGGTGTGACGATTGGCGAGCCCGTAGACCTGCCATACTATCTTAACCCGGGATTACGACACCGTGTGTCGACTCACACCACATGAAATTTCACAATATCGTGGCATGGAAGGAGCCTCGGGACTTAAACACCGAGGACCAAGCCCAACCATCCATCAAATGCGGAAGGAGCCTCGGGACATGAACGCCGAGGACCAAGCCCAACCGCCCAGCTTTACCCTCTCAATCTCATTCTAACTAGTGACAGTCAACACCGCACTTGTTACTTTCACAATGCTACCCGTAGGGAGATGACACTCTAAGCATTGGATTACTAATTCCATTTTTATCCATTCAACATGTATCCTGGCCATGGTTAAATCATTTTTACTTTTGCCCGATCATATATACCCAATTATATCAGGTTTCTTCCTTCAATTAAACTTGTCCACAACTCGTTATATGAATTTAGATTCATAACCCTACGTCAAAAGAGTCCACCCAAGCCTCGAGTTGGACCACAACATTAAACTCCACCACATCGCATTCCACATTACACAAACCCATCATTTAGGTGCAGCCTTAACCCGGGCAGCCACTTTGACCACGGATTCCCGAGGCTATAGTGATCCGACGAGTGCGTGTAACCACTCGTTGGAAAGATAATTTTGTGGGCTACAACTTTTGTGTTTAGTCGAAAGCCCAGATTTGATCGCATCCCACCAGAAATCCACTCGAAGCCTGCTGCGTACAGGGTACGGATTTCCTAGGTGGAATTTCCCCTAACCGCAGCAGATTCGAACAGACTTTCCCGTGGCTACAGGTATTGCTTGGGAACATGCAACCACTCGTTGTAAAGATAATTTCGAGGGCTACGACTTTCGTGTTTTGTTGAAAACCCAGATATGATCAGAACACCCCGAAATTGGCCACGAAGGTCGTTGCGTGCAGAAAATAGATTTCTGCACGCATCTTAAGGCGAGATGAACGACATCATTCATCTTCCTCCTTACACCAAACTCCCAAAATCTCCTCCAGAAAATCGTCCACCCTTATTCACCCTCACGAAGCCATATTTCTCCACGAAACCTTCTCTCATCTTCACTTTGAAGGATGAAGAGGTTGGAGGGGGCTAAAGCCTAGAAAACAAACCTTGGCATGGCTTTCCTAGGAAATCTCCTCCTTTCACCATCAAGACTCTGTGGAGTCGATATCTCTCCTAGAATATATCTACAGATCTAGCACCAAGGGAGAGGGGAGTAAGCTCACCTCATTTCCAGCGGTACGATCATTCCCGGCCACGGATCGTGTCATCCTTCTTTGCGGCATCTTTGGTGTAGTTGTTCTTCACAAAAAAGGGGCGTTTCTCCTCCTCCAAAGCTTGCTCCAGCAAGCTTTCCTCGGTCTGAACTTCTCCTCCGATGACCTGCTTCTCTCTCTCGATGATTCACGGATAAAGGCTCGACGGTGGTAAAGTGACGGCTAGGGTTCGGCTTTATCTTCTTTTATAGACCGACCTATTAGGTTACATCCCTTCCGCCACGTGTCGATGCCCCATTGGACCACCTAATGGGTCATATTGAAGTGACCCGGTCCAGGAAATCATCCAGCATGAATCCCGAAGTTCGGTTCGGTTCGCCTGCACAAGCCGGTGAATCTGCCTCGGCGAAGAAAACACACAAGTCAAATTCGACGGGAATGACCTGTCATTCTCGATGATCAGTGAGAATCGCCGAGTATTCTCGACGAATTTCCCTTAGCCATCTTATCTGAATCCTGGTATTGAGGGCGTTGAGTATCAGCCAGCGATACTCGACGATCGGCGAGAATCACCAGGTGATTCTCGACGATTTTCCCTTAGGCTATTCCCTTTCGATCCGTTGGATATCACTCCACCCTACACTCCATCCAACGTACTTGACAACTTTTTCCAGTTTGCCCCGAGCCCAAGTCAAGTTTCTTGACTCAAAACTCGTGCGAGGGCCTAGCGCAATTTTCGACGTTACAATCACTACCATCCAATTGACTCATCTTCTTCGTGTAACGATGCGGAAGAAGGTTGCAAGCTTCCCTTTGCTTGTTGGATACACGGTCAAAACTTGAAATTAGCTTAAAAGATGATGGAGGAGGCCGAGAGCAAGCACCTAGAAGATGTAGGCTTCGCAAGCATGGCCAGAGCTTCTCTCCTTGTTGGAAGATGAAGGGCGTAGGTGGAAAGACGGAGCTTTGCCCTAAAAAGGTGGTTGGAATGGCTGTAAAAAAAGTCTCTCTGAAATGGAGGAAAATCTGTGCTTAAATAGAAGCAGGTCAGAAAAATAGTCATGCACAGTTTGGCGCATGATCATGTGCTAACCGTGCGTTATTAACTTCTTGGCCAAGCTTGCGGATGAAGATGCATTGAGCCGTGCATTTTACCGCGTGCGGGCGCTTCCGCCCGTGCGTGAAGGAAATAGCATGGGAAAACAAGATATATAGGGGAACCATCACTACAACATTTTTGGTCTATAACAACACTTGACTTGGCAACATTTACCAAAATATTGTATAAAACTTGATAGAGAACTGTTTATAAGTGTTGCAAAAGGTTAGCAACTTTAGGCAACACTTTTTGTGGAACATTCAAAAACTGTTCTCTAATCCCTTATATGGAACAGTTTTGAAATGATGTAGTTGACGGTTCGCTTTAGACAACGGTTATCACATGTTGTGTATTTAAAAAATAATTTACAACATGTTAGAAGTGTTACCTAATGCTTTTCAACTCAACCCAAATTTATTCGAACACCTAAACTATTACTTAAAAATTAAATTTAGAAAATTCATGACAAAACCTCCCATAGTTTCCCCTCGACACTTTCCCAATGGCCGATATCATTCCTCTTCCTCCCGTGCGCGACTTCCTCGCCATTATCTCGGATCGATTCACTTCTCGGCGACATCTCAGCTCATTTAATTTCTTCTCCCAACGTCTACTCCTGGTCTAAAAAGAATTTAAAAATGGTGAGCTCTCTAATAGGGTTTTGCTGTGACACCCTCTCCTCGATCATGATCTCCTTTACAACATAATGACTCTACAACGAAATTTATTTTGCTGCGTGTTAACAAATGCGGCGAAAAATTTTATTTTTTGAGGATTTTTTAGCAATGTGTTGTGGTTTCCATTAGGTTTCAATTCATGAATTTTATTTCTACGCCCGCCTTAATATCACTTCTCCTCCCTAGTTACAGTTCTGGATTTGCCCTAGCCGCAGCCCGTGACCCTCTCCAGTTTTGACTTTCACGCACGATGCATCCGACATCACTTCTCAAGCGATGCCGTGCCTGATCATCTCCGTCAACAACGAGGTTCATCTCTGCCTCACTAGTGTCTGTGACGCGGTGCGCCATTCCATCGTTCGTCCATTTCTAGTGCGCTCTAAACCCTAGCAGCTTTTCGAGCAGGTATTTCTTTTCCACTTCGACGAGAGGAAGGCGCTGCACGGTGCCGCCAGGTGCTAGGGCATTTCCCTCTTCAATGACGATGACACTGCACGCAACAACGCCGATGGCTCGACCTTGATGACACTTCGTCATCTTTGGCGTCTTCATTTTCCTCTTCGACAACTCGACATCCAGACGGCTCCAGTACCCAGTCTGCGATTTCTTGCGGCGTGCAGGGCCAAAGGCCAGGGCTATTGCCGATAACCTTCCCGGTGACTGCTTCAGTGCGCCGTCTGCATCGGCATCGCTCACTCTTTGACTCTTTGCAACCAAGGGTAACGATCTCTTCATCTCTGTGTGTGTTTCCCTCTCCCATTTTGATTTTTTGTGCACATCTTGTATACCATTATGATTTGTGTGCATCTTGATTGTAAACTTATTAGGCTTTGGAGTCTTGTGCATTTTGATTCCAGATATAAGGCTTTTGTGGTGTGTGCATTTGGAGATCTTTTAAGCATTTTTGGTGTTGCTACTTGCTATCCCTCATATCAAGTTTCATGTTTTTTTCAGTGTTTATTACAAAATAATGTTGAATGGATTGATTAAAAGAAGTTGCAGAGCACTAATTATGGACAACTTAAAGAACATCATGATTCATGAACTGCAAATATCATATAAAATTCACTAAAGTAACTGATTATAGGTTTTTTTCTGTGTTTATTACAAGTTGAAAGTGAAAGTTCATGTTATTTTCAAGTTCCCAAATAAATCAATAATAGTGTAAGGATTAGATCAGAGCTGGTTTCTTCTGTTGTAGACCTTCATCGATTCATTAGATCTTTCATATGTGAGTCTTCTGCTATCTTCTTCTACTCATAGACCACCCTCTCTTTTTTTCAACAACTTATATTACTTGAATTATAATCAATAACATATTTTTAAAGACTCTGTTTTACTTAATAGTGAACAATTTCGTGGACTTTAATTCCAAGGGCCACCAAGTAGTACAAGTTAATGCACAAATAATTATACACTTCCATTCACTGATATTCTCCATGCATTGGTATATTGAGTCATACAAAAAGACAAAATCATTTACTTACTGATAATATGTTTACTTCATAGTCTAAGGGTTTTGGATATTGATTTGGGGGACTTTCATTATAAAATCTGAGTATCCAACTTATGCAGCATAGCACTTCCAAATATTTCAGTATCTATCTTATATTATTCTTGCTAGACACTTGTTAATGGAGTTTTCACAGAAATGAGTGATATTTTCGGCAATGATATGTATGTTAAAATTTAATGTGCCCGGGCGACATTAAAATCGTAGTTCCTCCACTGATTGCATATGCTTTGTTTTTTTTTGAATCCATGATTTGTCCATGACTTGTTCTATCAATCTATGGTTTGTTTTGATTTATTTGCAGGTTTGCCTTCTTCGTTGAACCTTTGGGGGGAGATTAATTTTAATGGTTTGTTTTAATTTATTTGAGTATTTCTCTTTCATCTACTGAATGTGTATGTATGTGTATTTATAAGTGTGTGTGCATGTGTAAGTGTGTATGTATAAGTGTGTGTATGTGTGTGTGCATGTGTGTGGTTATTATGTGTGTTTGCATTTGTGTGTGTTGTATGAATGTTTTTGTGTGTGTTTATATATATGTGTGTATGTTGATGCAGGCTTGCACATTTACACCGAAATATATCTACGGACGCACATGAATATTCCTCTACGAACCAAATTCTACCCTCGTACATTCGATCCACGCAGCACCACGTAATTAATGTTATCAATTTTATACTAGCGTACAGGTAGCCAAACCGATAAGGATCGAACAAGGGCTATATGCCAAAGTTCTTTCCGGCTAAAGGGACCTACACGGTCCGAACGAGCGGTGTTGTACCAAAAGAGATCTACCAAATAAAATACGATTTGGAAAAGGTAGATCTCTCCCAATAAAAGAAAACGAAGGTTCGCCAAACCCTTTCGAAATTAAATAAATCAAGAAAAACACAAACCGAGCGAAGAAAACCACCATAAATTAATGCTATAAAAATTCAACGCCAAGGATTTCCACACACAAGAATATCTAGAAAAAAGAAATCACACGATGGTAGGAATTTGTCATTACCCAACAGGAATGGATGATTCTGATTATCTCTACGTGGATCACTCTTCAACGTCTCCGCCGGAATCACATCGGAAGGAGAGGAAACTTGTCCGCCTTCGTCGCTTAACGCCGGAGTTGAATCCACAAGGAAGCAACTTTATTGGCTTGGACGAATTATCTTCAATGGAGGGTGGTGCTCGTCTTTTTTACAAGTGGAGGTGGTTGTGTGGTTGGCGGCTAAGAAGGAGGATGCTAGGGGAGAGGGGGAGAAGGCCTTGGCCGAAATTTCAAGAGGGAAGAGGAGGAGGAGGAAACGAATTTTCCAAGAGGGGAAGAGAGAGGAGGAGGGGAAATTAAAATTTTGAATTCTTTGTTTTCAATTTTTCATTCTCTAATTATTCCTTCATTACATGGCTATATATTGTAACATCCCATTTCCGACTAGACCCCTGGGAATGGTTTTGTCTTAACAGAACCCTAGAAGCCCAAGAACTTAAGTACAACGACCAACACTTCGGGTCACGGGTTGGTCACGCCCGTGACCTATGTGTCACGCCCGTGACATAGGGCGTGACTCCTTCGACGATCGTCGATCTCCGTAAGACGATCGTCGAATTTGAAACTCGGGCCTGTCACGCCCGTGACCTATGTGTCACGCCCGTGACCTAGGGCGTGACTCTTTCGACGATCGTCGATCTCAGGAGATGATCGTCGGGCGCAGAATTTTCAACCCGGCCCTGTCACGCCCGTGACCCGGGTGTCACGCCCGTGACCAAGGGCGTGACCCCCTTCGGCGTTCGTCGATCTCAGCACGTCGATCGCCGAGCACGGAATTTGCATCTTGACCCTATCATGCCCGTGACCAATGTGTCACGCCCGTGACCTAGGGCGTGACCACCCTTCGACGATCGTCGACCTCAGTTCGACGGTCGTCGAACCTAGAATTTGGTCACCCGGGCCTGTCACGCCCGTGACCCATGTGTCACGCACGTGATCTAGGGCGTGACCACTCTTCGACGATCGATGATCTCAGTTCAACGATCGTCGATCCCAGAATTTGCCATTTGGGCCTGTCACGCCCGTGACCTATGTGTCACGCCCGTGACCAAGGCCGAAATGTAAGCCAGACTTTAAACTTCGGTAACCGACGTCTTAATCAATTCTGATTATGGAATGTACAGCAGGAATATTTATGGGCCGTTTCCGTCCCTAATTATTTAATAGAAAGAGAGAGTGAGGTACAATAGAAAATCGCCACCTGGATCAGCCATTTCATCTTCCACCTTTTCCTTTTCCCAACATCATAACCGAATTGTTATGAAGAGGAATATTAATGGCCACCAGCGTTAGACCTTTCCCCTCCCTCCTTTTTTTACTGCTTTAAAAAGACCCCTTAGGCTCAAGGATGAAGTTTCCTATCCCTTACCTGAAGTTTCGAGTCTCCTACTGTGCTGTAGAAGAATTCTGACGATGCCACCACCGCGCCATGACAGTCCGACGTCCATCTCGCCTTCAAACTGCGAACAAGGTCCTCCCCTCCCTCTTCTTCTGCGAATAGATCTTAGAAATCATTAGGAGAGATATCGGGCTCAAAAGAGCCAGATCGGGTGTGCGTTTCCATGGTTTTCCGAAAATTTCATGGTGGCGGGTTCCCGGAAACCGCCTCTCCGGCGGCCGTGCCGCCGCCCGACGGTAGCCCTCACCTCAACAGAGGTGGTGGTGGTGGTGGCCGGCTAGGGAGATGGCTGGGTGGCCAGGAAATGGCTTTAGAAAAGCTACAAGTTTCAAGCTTTTTTTTTAGGTTGCTAGTTCGGGTTAAAAAGATGGTGAACAGTAACCGTTGTATTATATAATATATTGTATAGTTAGGAATTAATTCTCTTTTACTGTATACTAGGTTGAAACTGAAAATTATAGCCCGTAGGGGCTGAAACATAAAAAGTGGTCATCATAGAAAATGTAGCCCTTGAAGTCTAGTTTAATTTAAAATTGATTTCACTAGATTTGGAGTCTGGTTAGACCACAGCACACTTTTGGTGAGGCCTATCCATAGGGCTGTATTGACCTTAGAAAAATTCCCCACTCCAATCCAGTCATCAAAATGACTTTAAATTTGGGGTGTGGCCTAATCTTACCTATATCTAGGAGCTATCCAAAAATGAGAATTTTTGGAGAATGTTTTCCTATAGTTTTTAGAAAAATTTAATAATCCGAGCATAATTTAATTAGATGGCTAAATGAATTCCAAACCCTCCCAAATTTTGGTGAAAGTTCCCTGGGTATAACATAAGGTTCTGGTAAAAGTTTCATTTCATTTGGAGATGTTTTGATTAGGTTTGTGTCCAACCCTAGGTTGATCCTTATAGGATAATCTAGGATCAAACACCCCCTAGGTATTTTGTTGGTCATATCACCTCAACAGAGGCTGATATTTTGCCCAAAGGCTGTTTAGGGCATGACACACCCTCTAAGGGAGTTTGGGGTGGTTTGGTGTAGGGTAGCCCTAGAACCCTAGGGAAAATCCCTTAATGGTGGTTTTTGGGGTTGTGAAGGTCATGGTGTCAAATGACCTTGGACTGAATTGAAATTTGGTGGAGAGGACCACAGGGCCATTAAAGTCCTCTGGTAAAAATATTATGGTATTTGGAGACCTTTAGCCCACCTAAAACCCTAACCCTAGTTTAGGTCACCAACCTTAATTTGAATTATTAAGCTATCCACTGAACTACAAATCAAGTAAAATTTGGGTAGAGTGATTTTTAGGGTCCAAGTAGACATAATATAATTTTGTTGAGATTTTTGAGCTAATTTATACAGTACTTCATTTACAACTCAAATTGTGCCCTAGATATTGATCTTGATTATTTTGGAATTTCTATGCACTGGAATGTTATGAAATCTTGGATTAGTGCATATTATAGCATGATATTTTTTTCTGTAATTTCCTTAGAAATTTTATCTGATTATTTTGGGTACTTTATTGTTTAGTGTATTAATTGTGATATGTAGTCAAAAATACAGTTAAGGCCCAATTTCTATTTGGAAAATTATGAAATTTGGTAAGAGGGTGTTTCAAATTATGATAGTCACCCTGTAATTTTCTCTGGAATTTTAGATGATTAAAAACAATACCTCCTTCATTAAGTTAGGGAAATTAGTATCTTGAATTAAAATAAATTCAGAGTTAAAATGTTGGAGAAAAATTTTTGTACTTGGTTTATGATGGTTTTAGGTCACTATATAGCTTCTATAATTTTTTTGGAATTTTTGGATATATATTTATAGTACTTCCTTCATAATATAGTGAAAGTGGCCTAAAATGGTAAATTAGGAAATGTAGCCCTAAACACCACTGAAATTTCTCAAAACTTGGAATTGATGTTTAAATGTCTCATAGGATTTTTACTGATTTTAGGAGGATTTATTGTTGGCTCATTAGTGCACTTCATGTTCATATTAGGGCATTTGGAATCTTAGAATAAATAAATTAAATGCCAAATGAAATAGGAAAATTATTATTTTCTGGATTTAGACTAATTAGGTCATGGTAGACCTCCAGTAAATATTATATGAGATTCGGAAGACAGTTTGGAGTATCACCCCTTGCATATCTCTAAAGCTTAGGATGGTCTGCGTTTAGTAAAAACTGCAGAAGCTGAACTAGAGTGGGTAATGAACTTGGGAGATAGAATTTTGATAGTTTGCTGGTTTGGATAGGGTGAGTTAAATCAAGTTCATTATTGGAAGTCAGGATGGGTAGGGTGTGAGATTGACTTGCGATAAGTAGTGTTCGGGTTCGACGGAAGACCGTCCTCCCCGAGAAGAGGAAGAGTCAAAGTCACCCTAGGATTAGCCCACTGTAATATAAAAAGGGAATGGGTTAAGGGAACCAATCAATTATAATAAGTGCCTTGGAAAGGGAGTTTTGGGATTCACCCCATCATAGCTCCTAGTACCGCTGCGAGCCCTTCACCGTGTAAACCTCGGGAAGTCCAAGGTTAACCTTAACTCTTAGGAATAAAATGATCAAGAGTAACCCTAATAATAGTTCTACCTCACACCTACACATGTATACTTAGGAATAAGAATTTGCATGGAATGGGTAGAGTAGGTCCATGGTCTAAGGGCCTACTAGTAATGACAACGGTTTGGTTTGTAATTTGGAAGTCCAGGGAGCGGGATGCTCGGGGACTTGGTATATGCTTGGTAGCCTAGAGAGATGGAGGCTCAGTAACATGAGAACTTGTACAAATATAATTGTCATGATTGCATGTACATAAAAGTGGTGGGTCATCGGTACTAGGCGATTGATCACACCGACAGCGGTACGTTGACTCGGCGGTGTGGGACACTTAGCCAAAGAAAGCCTGGTGGGTACAGCCAGCACTAGTACGCGGATACTCTAGGTTGTGTTCTTCTAGGGGCGTACGGAAGGGCTAGACCTGGTACTGTGGTTACCCGCCTAGGAGTGGGGGGCCCGACCCACTGTCTCCGTTTGCCACAACGGAGGTTCATGGGGGTGAAGCTAGCCGCCCGAACAGGGGGAATTAAAGGCCTGTGCGCATAGAGTCGGTGGGTGTGTTGCACTTGCTGGTGCATTTCATAGCATATTTACGTGTCATAGCATAACATTGCCACCTATCGTATAAGGTGGTATGAGACGTTTTATACGATAGGCCCTGCAAAACGACCCCTTAGTCTATAGGGGTAATCCCTATAAATCAATGGTTATATTTCTTGTGCTTTTACTTACTTGCTACTCTTTGCTGTTTGATAACCGACACCCCAACGTATAAGTGGTATGAGACACTTTATACGATGGGAGCCCTGCAAAAGATCCCTTGGCTTATGCGCTTCCGCGCACAAGTTAAGGTTATATTTCCTACTTTCTGCTTCTATCATGTTTACTATGGAATTGCTAGCATAGGTCCGCTGTCACCTGCTTTTGACTTACTCTCCACCTTCATATCCTTCTCTTTATCCCTCTCCGCTCGGTACCTAGGAGCCATGGGGAAGGGGTAGGGGATGATAGGGCTTAGTCTTTATGACTAACGATTTTCGAACCACAACATTTTAGGTGTACCATATGGAAGGGTCACGGGTATTGCAGTTTCTAACAGAGTTGACCCCGCGACCGTGTTACCATTGTCACCAGCCGGGACATACACGGGTCAAATGACCCTTGATGGGTGGGATCCCACCAGCTCAGCAACCAGGAGGCCGAAGACGTAGACGCAGACGTGGATTGCGAGGCGGCGACGGCAGGCCAAAAAGGAAGAAGCACCCAGAGATGTAGCACCAGCAGAGTATAGAGTCGGTGGAGATGGGCCAGTCTAGCTTGGGTGCTCTAAGTTCAGTGACAGTTACGGTGTCACTTAGTTTCAGTTTTGCTTCCGCGAGTGACTTGTAGTGAGGATATGATGTACTAGGCACAAGCCCTCCTTTTGTACTCTGATATATTATTATTGTGGACACTCCCTTCGTAGAGATTTATTTATATACATGTGGTTATGTGGACTTGCTTTTACTTCTTTATGCTACTGTTCTGCGATCGAAAAGGGCCGGCAGAATTGGCGTTTTGTAGTGGCGGCCTTCCCGTGAGTCGGTGCCACCGCAAAGCGGCAGTTCTGGGCTAAGACCCCGGTGTTTTAAAAAGAAAAAAAAAGGGGGGTCTTACATATATAGCCTACACCACTCAATCTCTCTCCATTCAAAATTCAAAATTCAAAATTCAAAATTCAAAATTAAAGTAATGATGGTTATATGCACCCATCATAATACATGAAATGAAATAATTAAAACAACTTATGATGGTTATAAGTACCCATCATTACATGAATTATTTAAATGCAATAAAAATAAAATTACTAAAATAAAATAAAACATGAAAATGGCTTAATAATTAATACTAATTAATAAATTATTAATAATTATTAATATATTGGTTTGCGTTCAGGCCGGAAATTATGGCGACGCTCCACATGGTCATCTATAAGCACGTCGTCGCAATCTTTAAAACATTGTGGGCCGTCATCTCCATCATATGTGTGTTTATATATATGTGTGTATATGTGTTTATATATATGTATGTGTGTTTATATATATGTATGTGTGTTTATATATAAGTGTACATGAGTTTATATATATATGGATTTTTGTAAGGTTATATAATTATATATATATATGTGTGTATGTGTGCTACACACAATTATATCCCTCTGATATACAGAAGAAACCGGCCACATCCAAGGGAGTCGATTACCAAAGTCTCTTTGTATTTGCATGTGTGTGTTTGTGTCTTTATATATGTTTGTGTGTGTGTGTGTATGTGTATTTATATATGTTTAGGGTGTGTGCATGTATGTCTATTTTGTATTGAAGTGTGTATGTAAGTATATGTATTGAAGTGTGAATTTATGTATGCGTTAGAATATAATTTGTATGTCTTTCTTTGTGTTTGTATATGTGTAGGTATTGCCAATATTCAAGGTTTGAAAGCAAAATATGATGAGAAGGAGTGGATTAATTTGCCTCGCTTTGGTGAAGATTATATTAATGGTGTTAATCATTTCATTGATGTTGCATTCAGTAAAGGATTGTAGGAAGGAGAAAAGATTTTATGTCCATGTCCTATCTCTTGCAATGAAGTATGGGGTAAAAGAGACACGATGTTTGACCATTTGATAAGTAATGGTTTTGTAAAAGGCAACAAAGATTGGATTTACCAAGGGGAAGAGATTAAATTTATGGATCTTGATCAAGACACTAATGCTAATGAATCTTCTGATGATATTGATGGCTTATTGCCTGAGACATTTAAAGATGCAGTTCAAGAGGATGGAGTACATAAAGGCTTAAACGAAGATGCAAAGAAGTTTTATAAACTTGTTGAGAAAGCAAATCAGGAATTATATCTGGGTTCTCAAAAATTCTCTACATTATCTTTTACTATTCGGTTGTATTTACTAAAATGTCTTCATGGATGGAGAAATGCATCATTTATATCTCTCCTACAATTATTGAAAGAGGCTAAACCCTACTTAAACATCCATGTCCCTTTCAATAAAACAAAATCTATGATATGTGACCTAGGCTTAGATTATAAAAAAAATTGACGCTTGTCCAAATAATTTCATGTTATTTTGGAAAGAGCATGAGAAAGATGAAACTTGACATGTTTGTGGTGAATCTCCGTGGATTGTATACCCCGAAGTGAATTGTGAGTCCGAGGTATTTAAGAAAAGTAAGAAAATTTCTGTAAAGGTTCTAAGACATTTTCCATTAATTCCAAGACTAAAAAGACTCTATACATGTTCAAATATTGCTAATTTAATGAGGTGGCAGGAAGAAGAGCATTCCAAGGATGGTAAGTTAAGACCTCCTACTAATGGACAAGCATGGAATGATTTTGATGCGAATCATCCAGATTTTGCTCTTTAAACTCGTAATGTAAGACTTGGTTTGGCGAGTGATGGGTTCAATCCATTTGTCAACATGAGTCTATCACATAGCACATGGCCTGTGGTATTAACAATATATAATTATCCTCCAAATTTGTGCTTGAAGCAAGAAAATTCTATGATGTCATTGCTTATTCCTGGACCGCGGTCACCTGAAAATGCTATTGATGTGTACCTTCAACCACAAATTGAGGAGCTACAAATATCATGGGTTGTTGGTGTAGAAACATACAATATTTCCAAAAATCAAATATTTCAGAGGCGTGCTGCTCTTTTGTCGACATCTTTTGACCTGGAAATGCTTGATTTGAAGGTAACAAGTGTTGGCAAAAGAACTCAGCTCCCGAAGGCTTGTTTCTCCCTAACAAAAGAAGAGAAATCTATTTTTTAGGGTATTTTAAAGAATGTCAAATTCCCTGATGGTATGGCCTCTAATATTTTGCGATGCGTGCATGTTGAAGAAGGAAAATTTTTTGGGTACAAGAGTCACGATGCTCATATTATACTACATTTTTTGCTACAAATAGCAATAAGAGGCATAACACCTAATCAAGTTCCAATTCCTTTGATCAGGCTTTGTTCCTTCTTTCATTGTTTATGTCAAAAGGTTATTGAGCCGAAAAGTTTAGATCATTTGGGAGTAGAGATTGCTGAAACGCTTTGCCATCTTGAGAGAATCTTTCCTCCTTGTTTTTTTTGACATAATGGTCCATTTACCGATCCACCTTGCAAATGAGGTAGATTAGGTGGACCGGTTCAGTTTCGTTGGATGTATTATATGGAAAGATATTTAGGGGAATTAAAATCTTTTGTCCGTAATAAGAGTCGCCCAGAAGGCTCTATCGCTAAAGAATATTTGGCCAAGGAGTCTTTGATATTTTGTTCAAGATATCTATCTAGTGATGTAGATACATAGATGAATAGAATGACACGAAATAATTGTGAATTTCCAAACACTGGTTATTTTGTTGGGGAGAGGATTCTCTTTTCTCTTGATTCAAGGTCTCAAAATTAAGCTCATGGTTACATTTTATTTAATTCTGATGGAGTCGAAGATTACATAAGGTAATATCATTTACTTGTTATAATATTTTATATTTTCAATAAATTGAAATACATTTGTGTTAAAATGTTACATTTCTTTTGTAGAGAGCATGAGCTTTATCTTCAGAAATGTAAAAAAATAAGTACATGGAGCAAAGGTAAAAATCAAAGAGACGATTTCATTCAGTGGTTTGAAACACGTGCCATGAATGATGATGTTCATGATTGGGTAAAGCCGTTGCCTCGGGGACCAAATAATGTTGCAAAAATGTACTCTGCGTATATTATTAATGGATATAGATTTCATACAAGAAAACGTGATGCAAGGAGGAAAACTCAAAACAGTGGTGTAACTTTGGAAGCAGTAACCCCAAGCTTTAAAATTATTTGGGATGAAAATCCTGTAATAATATGTATGGCATATTATGGAGCAATAACAAATATCATAGAGTTAGATTATTATGGACATTTGAATTACATTTTATTCAAATTTGTGTGGTTTGAGGTTGAAGAGGACAAGTACGGAATGACATGTGTTTATTTTAATAAAGAATTTTACAAGAATTATCCATTTGTTCTAGCATCTCAAGTGAAACAATGCTTTTATGTTGGAGATTATTTTAATAAAAATAAACACTATGTTTTGAAAGTACATCCAAGGGACTCATTTGAGATGGGAGATAATTCAAATTCCAGCACCCAAGAAGTACCTGAAATTTCAATAAATATTATTATACAAGATGATGCCTTTTGGGCTAAAAAATACAGGGGCAACATATCAAAGGATGATGGACCAGCTCTTCCAGGAGAAGAAGGGGAGGATCCTTGAGGTGTACGTGAATGATATATTGATCAAGAGTCAGGATGTTTACTCACACCTGTTGGACCTGGAAGATACCTTCGACACCCTGCGGAAATACAAAATGTGGTTAAACCCCTTAAAGTGTGTCTTCAGGGCAAGAAGGGGTAAGTTTCTAGACCATCTCCTTACACTTACAGGTGTAGAGCCAAACCCTGACAAGGTAAGGTCCATCATGGAGTTGTGATCACCTCGGAATGCTAAGGAGGTCCTGCGGCTGATGGGGAAGTTGTCAGGGTTGAGCAGGCTCCTCTCCCAGGAAGGAGAGAAGTGATCCTCCTTATTTAAAGCACTGAGTGGAAATCAGATATTCGAATGGTCAGAGGAGAGAGAGGATGCCTTTCAAGCCCTGAAGAGGCAGCTTACCCATGCTCCTCTACTTCAGGGACTAATGGAGGGGGAAGATCTGCCTCTATACCTTGGGGTAGGGGCCGAGGCCCGGAGCTCCATCTTGGTTCGGGAAGAGGGCAAGAAGCAACTGACAATATAGTACGTAAGTAGGGTCTTGGGGAAGGCGGAGCTCCGGAATTCGATTCTGGAGAAGCTGACCTTTAGTTTGGTCATCTCCGATCGGAGGCTCTATCCCTACTTCCAGGTACACTCCATCCGAGTGGTGTCTGACCACCCCCTTCGCAACATCTTTGAAGGGGTGGAGTATTCGGGGAGGTTGGCAAAGTGGTCGGTAGAGCAAAGTGAGCTTGACATCTCCTTTGTCCCTTGTCTATCGATCAAGGCTCATGCAATGACCAACATCCTTGCTGACTATGTGGTTGAAGTAGCAGAGGCTTAGTTCACTCACACAGTTCCTTGGAGGGTGATGGTGGATGGCACGTTGGGGAGATATTCCTTGGGGGTAGGAATGATCGTGGAGAGACTCCGTGGAATGAAGATCGAGCAAACGGTGGTTGTTCACTTCCCCATTACAAACAACCAGGACGAGTACGAAGCATTGAAAACAGGGTTGCGTCTAGCCATGGAGCTGGGGGTGCAGGATATAGAGGTGCTCACGGACTCCATGGTAGTGGCCTCAAATATAATTGGTGAGTTTGAGGCTAGGGAGCCTACTCTCCAATTATACTTAGAAAAATTAAAGGGAGTTATTGACATGTTCCAAATGTTCTCCATTCTACACATGCCGCGAGAGGAAAACGAGTAGGTGGATCAGTTGGCCAAGCACGGGCTCTGAGTGGGAGGTACCATCACTGACTTTTTCCCCCTTCCATCAAAGAGGGAGAGCTGATGGAGGTGGACCAACGCCCCTCATGGATGGATCCTTTTGCAACCTTCCTATCCATAGGGGAGTTCCCGGAGGGTATGGATAAAACGGGATTCAAGCACAAGTTGGCATACTACCTCATGCGCGATATGAAATTATATAGAAAGACCCTCTCAGGATTGCTGGCATGTTACACGGGGGAGGAAGAAGTTAAGATGATTTTGGAAGAAGTCCATTCCGGAGAGTGCGGGAGCACTCATGAAGTAGGACATTGGAAGGAATGACAGTCAGACAAGGATACTTCTAGCCGACCCGTGGTCTAGTTGCCGTCGAGTTCCCGAAGAACTTCAACAAGTGTCAATTATTTTCCCTACTCTAACTGCTGCTAGCTCAGATACTAAGGAGCATCACTGCGCCCTGGCCCTTTGCCATCTCGGGAATAGACCTTGTAGGGCACTTCCCTAAGGCCAGTGGGAAGAGGAGATTCTTACTAGTCATGATTGACTATTTTTCTAAGTGGTTGGAGGTGAAGGCGCTTGCCAAGGTGGCCTCCCAGTTAATTAGAAACTTAGTATGGGGGAGATCATCTGCCGGCATAGGTTTCTATAGTCCATTATCAAAGACTATGGGCCGCAGTTTGCAAGCGCCGATTTTATCAGCTTCTTTGGACAACTTGGGATTGATCTCAGGTTCGCCTCGGTCCATCATCCTAGGAGCAATGACTAGGTGGAGGTGGCA
Organism: Platanthera zijinensis; assembly: GCA_039513925.1. NCBI lineage: Eukaryota > Viridiplantae > Streptophyta > Magnoliopsida > Asparagales > Orchidaceae > Platanthera > Platanthera zijinensis. Next base: position 34,407,975 of record CM077095.1, read on the forward strand.
AACAAGATCATCATGAACCTCTTGAAGATGAAAGTGGAGAATTTGAAGTGGAGCTAGGTAGATCAGCTCCCTTCGGTCCTACGGGCCCTGAGGACCACTCCCAACACGGTCACAGGGGAGACCACCTTCAAGCTCTCTAATGGCTGCGAAGCAGTGCTCCCCATAGAGTTTGAGGTCCGAACACCTCGAGTAGTTGAGGGAGATGAAGGCGGAGAAGAGTGGCGGGCTGAGAATGGGGTGAGTTGCGACTCTCCATGGATATGGTGGAGGAGTTGTGTGATCTATCTGACATCTAGCATGAGGAGGTCAAACGGAGGATGGCCAAGTACTTTGACTAGCACATCTGGGTCAAACAGTTCGCGGAAGGTGACCTGGTCCTGAAAAAGGTAAATGCAGCAGGAAGATTAGTTGTTGTGGGAAAGCTCAACCCCAATCGGGAGGGTCCATACATTGTAAAAGAAGCGTTGAGGTTAGGAGGGTATCACCTCCAGAATGTGGAGGGCGAGACCCTAAGTCATACCTGGAGCGGTGATAAGCGTTTCATTAAGCCATAAATGACATCATTTTTCTAATAAAGCTTCTTGATATTCCAATTGTCTTCTACCATGATTCATACGAAAAGATAAAGAGTTCACTTAGTAGACCGCAAGATGATCCCGCTGCCAGGCTCCCACAAACTGGCATGGCTGGATGTCACTAGAGAGAGTCTACCTAGACCCTGAGTAGATCCCATTGTCAGGCTCTCATCTAGCTGGCAAGACTGGATGTCACTCGAGAGAGTCTACCTAGACCCCGAGAAGATTCCACTGTCAGGCTCTCACCTAGCTGGCTGGGATGGATGTCACTCGAGAGAGTCTACCCGGACTTCGAGCAGATCCCGCTTCCAGGCTCTCACTTAGCTAGCAGGGCTAGATGTCACTCGAGAGATTCTACCCAGACCCCGAGCAGATCCTGCTGTTAGGCTTTCACCTAGCTGGCAGGGTTGGATGTCACTCGAGAGAGTCTACCCTAACACCGAGTAGATCCCATTGTCAGGCTCTTATATAGCTGGAAAGGCTAGATGTCACTCAAGTGAGTCTATTAAGTCCCTAATCAGATCCTTTTATCAGGCTTTTACCTAGCTGGCAGGGCTGGATGTCACTCGAGAGAGTTTACTCAAACCCTAAGTTGATCCCACAGCAGGGCTCTCACCTAGCTGGTAGAGCTAGATGTCCCTCGATAGAGTCAACCCAGACCCTGAGCAGATCCCGCTGCCAGGCTCTCACCTAGCTGGCAGGGCTAGATGTCACTCGAGAGAGTCTACTCGGACCTTGAGTAGATCTCGTTGTCAGGCTCTCATCTAGCTGGCAGGGCTAGATGTCACTCGAGAGAGTCTACCCAAACCCCGAGCAGATCCTACTATCAGGCTTTCACCTAGCTGGCAGGGCTATATATCACTCGAGAGAGTCTACCCAGACCCCATGCAGATCCCGCTGTCAGGCTTTCACCTAGCTGACAGGGTTGTATGTCACTCAAGAGAGTCTACTCGAACCCCGAGCAGATCCCGCTGTCAAGCTCTCATCTAGCTGGCAGGGCTTGGTATCACTCGAGAGAGTCTACCCAGACCCTGAGTATATCCTACTATTAGGCACTCATTTAGCTGGTAGGGCTAGATTTCACTCGAGAGAGTCTGCCCAAGCCCCGAGCTGCTCCTACTGTCAGGCTTCCAATTAACTGACAATGTAGGGGTTCTCGGAGAACGTTGTTGCTGCTCTAGAATCAGATCTTGGGATATTCTTGCCAATCAACATAAGGCATTTAAAGTTAAACTTGGGGCAGAAGATGGAGAGCTAGACCTAACAATCTCCAGGCGAGCAGGTAGTGGAGAGTCGGGATCTCGGCAACTACTAAGGGGTGGCACTACCTAAGCAAGGCAAGGTCAAAGATGGTGAGCTGAGGCCCTTCTCGGCAACTATAATCCACCCCATCAAGATTTTACGTGGAAAATTTTGGGCCTAGAATAAATCTTTAAAGGGGAGGAACCTCCAGGCGGGCATGGTGGTCGCAGTCCTAGTATGGCGAGTGGTTAGCCTTCAACTACCTAAGGCTGGCATGATCTCAGGGTCTTAGCACGAGTATGTATCCTAAATTAGCAGTGAGTCTACCCTAGCGAGGTCACTCGGTGAGGGGGAGACATACGTGCAAGTACAACACAGAAAGTAAACAAGCATACAGAGAAAAAACTGGCTAAGTATTTTCTTTCATAAATGTATTTCATTACACAAAAAGGGCTCGCCTCGGCAAGGTTACAAAATGAGGGCGGTAGATCATTATAAAATGAAAGAGAAAAATGCATGAGCTAGATCTTTCCCTCCCCTCTACAATGGACGTCGGTTAAGCCGAAGACACCCTTGAAGAGCGAGTCGAAGCTGTCCTCCTTCTTGCCAGTGGGGGAAGCTGGGGGAAACAGCTTCGGGACAAGGTCCCTTGCGGTCATCTCCTCGCAACCCGCCATCAACACTTGCATGTCTCACATGACCTGCATGGTATAGTAGGTAGTGCTGATGGAGTTAACTTGCAACTTCTCGGCAACCTCCGCCTTGCTGAACATCTTCGGCTTCTTGGCTGCGGCGCCCGGCTCGCCGATGGAGGGGGAAATGAAGAGGTCCATTAGGCGAGTCAACTTGCCCTGCAGCCCCTTGTTCTGCTCCTCCAACTTCTTGTTTTTCTTTTACAACTCAGTAGTGCGAGCGCGCATCACGTTTGCGGTCTTGGCATCCTACAAGGCAAGAAAAGGAAAGAGAAGAAGTTGTTAAAGTACTAAGTGCAATGAAAAGGGCGTTAGTTGATACTTACTACCCCGCCGACATTTTGGTCGAGGATGTCCTTGGCAATTCCTAGTCGCCTCTCTTGGTCGGCGACATCTCGCTCCTCCTCGGCCTTCGCCAAGTTATGGATGAGGTGGAAGCCGCAACAAAGCGAAATGTGCGCGAGCTCCATAGCATGCATCTGGGCTCACGAGCACTTATAAGCAAGCAATTAGAGGCCTATGTCATTGTAGGTATCTACAACTTTGCGGCAATATAGTCCAAACCCAAGGGCATAAGCAAGCCCGCTGGGAGGGTGACGCTTTGACAGGAGGGGAGTAGGGATTAAATGGAGACCCTGTGGGCCTGCTCATCCCATTGGGCCATCGACTCGCCGAGGTGGTCCTTTGTTTTCTCCCAAAGACCAAAGTTTCAATGTTCCTTCGGCAAGCTCAGTTTTCGAACCAGGAACTCGTCAGTGGTTGGGGAAGCAGGATGGTCGTCGCTGCCTTGATCTTCTCCGGCGAGTCAAGCATTATTTGCTTCCCCTTGGGGATCACCACTGACTTCTTCATCTTCTTTGGCGGAGGGGGCGGCAAGGCAAGCTATAGCTCGCGGGGTTAGGTCGCTTCTTGGCGGAGGAAGGCCTGGCCGATTATGATTCCATCCTGTAGGCTGCCGCGGCTGCCCGCTCATGCGCAAGTACATCGGGGTAGAGTCCCGAGTTCGCAAAGGGCGAGTGCTCAGGAATCAGTCGCTCCCCTACAGGAAAAAACTTGTCAATAGAAAATCCATTCATAATTGCGAGTTAATTAAAAGAAAAGTAAGGAAAGGTATACCTTCACCTTGATGAAATGGAAGGAGCGAGTCGAGGCCCCTTTGAAAGAAAGCGACCTCGAATTCCTTGCCGAGGAAGAATTTGTGCAATTCGGCATTGTTGTCCGTCGTAGTGGGTGGCATGTGTACCTCCTCGCTCCGCTACTGAGGAGAGAAGGGGATGTTATCGAGATCCCCTTTGATGAAGACAAATTTTGCAAACTAATTATGGTTCTTATTGGCCGTCTCGTGAACTTTGAGCTGCGAACCGACAAGGAAGGCGACCCTATCAATGGTCCTGCAGTATATGAATAGCTTGCAAAAAATGATGAGGTTGAACTCTATCCTCTCTTGCCGGAGGAAGCAGGTTTATACCACCATCATAGCAATCACATTCAGGTTCAGCTGTGCGGGAAAATTTCCCGTAGTACTTCAAGATCTGGCAGATCTCCGGCCAGAGGGAAAGGCGCAACCCCACCTCAAAGTGCAATATAGGGAAGGCGAGCTCATCTGTGAAACAATTATTATCGCCTTGCCCCCCCCGGGTCGGTACGCGGTGAAACCCGAGGGAACGTAGTCGGTAATGAAGTCAGTGAGCTCCTGTTCGGTAGTATTCCCTTCATAGAAGGTATACTTGGCAAATTGCCTCGCGCACTTGGACGTTCCATCAGCTCCAGGTTGCGTTTTGACCATCTTTCCTAAAAACTTAGTGTGAGTACAATTGGAGAGAAGGGCAACAGGTAGGGGGTATGAATCTGCAATAAAGGTGATGTTCTGGGGGGGTAGGTGAGAGTGCCTATTTATAGAAAATAAATTAATGTTCGCGCCGATCGGTCGACCCAGCTCGCTGGCCCTAACTCGCAAAACCTATGCGACTTATTCTATCATATGGCGGGTCGAATCTAAAGAATATAACATATTACGCAGAATCAATAGGTATCAAATTTAAAAATTGTTAAGTTAGTACAGACAATAGTTCTTGTAGTTCAAAAAAAGAAAGTATAACAAGCAGAGGAAGTTATTTCAACAATGTGCGAGCTGGGGGTTTGGGGGGCGAGTGCCGGTAGGATCAGCTGTAGAGCCATTTCCATCTACCCCATCCTCGCATCCCCATCCCCGTAGGTCGGCGCGAGTTGTTAAACTCACAGAACAGCTCTAGATCCTGATGGATAAAGCGCATGTTCTCTCTGATTCTGTCCATAAGCGGGGTGGGAGAAGTCATCCCGCCTGGCGAGCAATGCCAGACCTCATCCGCCAGCAGCATATAGTTCCTCTCCATCGCGCGCAGTCGCTCGCGGTCAATTGCACTATCCTCCTGGATGTCGTGCAACGTGAGCCCATACTTTCGGAGAATCCTAATTGTTCACCTCCTCAGCTTGGCAGGATCTAGTGAGGCATCCAGGAAATCCTCTATTGCATTGGGTGAGGGAGATGGCGAGTGGAGAGCTAGCTTGAATGATTCTTAGGTTTTTGAGTGGTCAGGAAGGCCTGCGAGAACAACAAAATTAGATGAGGAGCTGAGGTTGGGAGAATTGATTAACACTACAGACTAACTTCGTAAGAGGACCCCGCCTAGGTGGAGCTGCTGAGAAGAACTTGGCTGACCCTGAAATGGGCGAGCGAGAGGAGGCTGAAGGGCCTTGCCGTGGCCCGGGACGTGAGAGTTTGTGGAGATCAGATTGAAGTTCGGGATGGGTGAAAGTGAGGATAGATACAACCCTAGAGGGGGGGGGGGGTGAATAGAGTATTCAAAAATATGACAATCTACTCAACTCCCTTAGAGTTAATTTGCAGAAAAAGTATATAGATATATTAAACCCTAGTGCCTAACACAAAGTGAGGTGCACAAGAGAAAGCTAACTGTAATTACAGTTTATGCTTTAGTCCTAACACAGCAACTAGCAATCCTAGTTAATTCTACTCACAGCCACAGTGCAGTAATTAAAATAAGCAACACTGATAACACAAGAAGATTTATAGTGGTTCCCTCTAAATAGGTACATCCACTCTTCTACCACCCTGGTAGGAATCCACTACAGGTTTTTGTTCAGGTGCCCTGCCACCAACTAATCTGATTCAGGTAGATCAAGTAAACCCTTTGAGCTTTTGATCAGGAGCTCAAAATCCAACACAGGTTTTTCTAAGGTGCCCTGCCACCAAGGTTCACTTTTGAAGGGAGTAATAACCCTTTGTACAGGAGGTTGAGAGAGTTAGAATGTCTTCTCTATTGTTAACAAAATTAGATAAGCTAGTGGATTTCACTGAGCTATAGAAAGCTCTGAAGGAATCAAAGCACCCCCTGACTTAGAGAATATCCAAGAAGAAGCCTTGCTTCAGGGTGCAGGATCTCTTCGAAACTCTTGAAAGATAAGATCTGTTGTCTTGAAGTTCTTGAAGGAGCAGCTTGAAGAAGACTCTTGATGTGAAATGGTTGTTCTTCTTCAACAGCTTTTCTTTCTTCTTCTTCTTCTTCTTAAAGCTCTAAGTATGAATGTTCCTGTAAGCAGGATGAACTCAGGATTGAAGATGAGAGCTCTGAAGAGAGTTATTCTACACTTGTTCTTGTTGTTGAATCTGTGTATCTATGTGTATGAATATCTATATCAATATATTTCTGTATGTATATATGTATATCAACTTCTCTCACTAGCTCTTTATATGTCAGCCTTTGTAACGGCTTCAAACTTTCTCTTGATTTTAATCTTGTCTTCTTCTGAGATCTGCAATCTGGGCTGCAAATAACACAATACAGCTAGCCTGCAGAAAGGACATTCTATAAAGAAATGAAGTTTTCTTAGAAGCTGCTTATCCATTCTACAAGTCCAAAGGATATTAGAGAAAGTCACATCAAAAACAAACTCTTTACAGCCAGAGAAAGACATCTGTGTCTGACGGCTATAAAGGACAGCATGATAGATAAAACACAAAGATTTGTTAACTAATAAGACAAAAGACTTTTTCAGAAAGAACTTGACTTATGCATAAAGAATGAGGCAAAGATTGCCTTGATATGTAAGCATAAAATCAATGAAATAATCTTTAATAAAATAAGCCAGATAAATGAGAAATAAATCACAGAAGAGAAAGAATACAATATCTCTAAATGTAGACAAAAAGATAGTCGAACGAATCACGACGATCGTCGAACTATCAGAGCAGATAGTCGAACTATCAGAACAGATAGTCGACCTACCAGAAATCTGTCGGGATAGAAGAAGTCGAGCAGGACTCGACGATCGATGATACTGAGACCACAGATCGTCGAGCTAATAGAGATGAACTAACTAGGAGATAGTCGATCTGTTGTCTAACGATAGTCGATCAACTGATAGACGATAGTCCATCAACTGATAGACGAAAGTCGAGCGGCGTTCGACCATAGTCGAACTAAAAACACTTAACCAGATTTCAACTAGATAAGCAACAACTCTACACAACTGAATGAATCTAACCTAAATTTAACCTTTAACCATAGATAAATCTTGGGTCAAGAAACTAATTGAGAATACTTAACTCAAATCCAAACTAGGGTACCAACAATCTCCCCCTATTTGGGTCAAGTCTCTCAAAACAAAAAGAATGCTATAAATAGATATAAAAACAACAATAACCTGTTAGGATCAAAGTGTATCATATCAAATCAATAAACACCAATTCATATCAAACATAAAATCAAACAATCAAGCAAAACAGATTGTCAATACAAATAAATTTATACAATATCAGAGTCTTGTTTAGAAGTGAAAGAAACAGGAAGGAAGGAAATTTTCCTTTTGGGATCAAGAGCATCCTTCTTTGAAGTCTTCAAGTCCTGTTCTCCAATAATCTTAGATTCTCCTGCTCTGGGCACAACAGCCTCTTGATTCTTTTCCATATATTTTGAGGCATCAAAAACTTCTGTTCTGACTTGAAATCTGTCAAGTTCCTTTTCTCTGAACATTGACATAGTTGTTAAGCCATTTATGTCTTTGCCTTCAGCTTTAGCTTTTCTAATTTGGGCTGATAAACCTAACTCAAGAAATTTGGCCATCCTGAACTCAGGATTAAGCTCTTGGCTTTCAAAAGCATTTTCATCAGCTTGATCTAGAGGCTTTATAGTCTTGAACTTTGTAGAAAGGTCTAACAGACCTGCAGCTGGTTCTGTCTTCTTGAATAACAAGAGATGATGGTGGAGCAACCTCTGCAAATTTCTTGCTTGACTTGTCAGAGTAAATTACACTTTTTTTCCTTTTGAATCTACTTGCTTAATCTTAGCTGACTTTCTGGAGGGAATAATTTTGCTCTCCTTAGGAGGTGAAACTTTTCTTTTAGGTGAAGGAGGAGGAGAAAATGTTGGTTTCTGGTAAGTCATCTCCTTCACCTACTCTTTAGGTCCAGCTACTTGTCTTTGCTGGCAAGAATGGGGTCTGCCCTGGTAACCTGGGTTTCCTCTTCTCTGATAGGCCTGAGAAGGAGTAAATCTGGATGGAGGAGCTGAGGGATTAGAAGATACATTCCCTGAAGCTCCTGCACTAGGAAGAGGAGGAGGAGGACCTCTGGGAGTCCACTTGGGAGCTGGAGTATCATATCTTTTGCTCTTCTTCCTCTTCTTCTGCTGATTTCTAGACAAACCCATCTAATGTTGGAAGTCCTTAGACTTGGGGTCAATCCCTTTCAATATGTAATAAGGGATGTCATTCTCTGGATTAGGAGGAGGAGGAGCTTGAGCTTTCCTTTTTCTTTGAGCAATTTTCCTTTTCTTTGTTCCTTCAGAATCCTCTGAATCTTCCTCATCATCAGAATGTGATGACTGAGGTTGGTCATATGGATCAATGATATCTTGAACAGCTTTTTCTTTGGCTTTTAAAGAAGCCTTTTCTTTTTCTTATTCTATGGCATCCTTAGCCAATAGGAAATCAAGGTCTAATCCTGGAGTATCATCCCAGACAGTTGATTTTTCTACTGACTCATCTATAACTGTCTTGGGGACCAGTTCTTCTACGGCAGGTTCTGGAGCAGGTTCTTGAACATCTTGAGCTTGATTTATAGCCAAAGGGACACAAAAATTTTCTAAATGGTATAGAAACATCCCTTCAAGGTATTCACAAGTTAACATGTCAGTCAACAGGTCAGTGAATTGAGTAATTGCATTACCTGCAGAATTTCCTAACTCCCATAAATTATCTAGGTAGGAGGTAATGACTCCTTCTAGGTACATGGCAACAATAGGAGTAGATGATTCTTCAAGACAAACTCTGAAAGCAAATTCAGCTTCAGTTATAACTTGAGCTTCTGGAGCAACAACTGTGTCTTGAATTTCAGCTATAACTTCAGCTGTATCTAGAACTGCAATTGCAACTGATGTTGTAATTTCTTAATCTACAGCTGTATGAATTTCATCTGATGGTGTATCTTCTTGAACTTCAGCTGAAATAATGACCAGGGGAAGTCCTGAGACATCTTCCTGGAACATCTCCCCCTCCCTGACTTCAGTGGGTACTGAACTCAGGCTCCTAAGAGAAGAGGGATCAGCAAATTTGAGAGGGATGCAATGGAGGATGTAAGAGATGAAATGGAGGAAACAAGAGGGGCAATTGCTGCTACAATCATTGATTTGATTGAAGGAATAATTAGCTCCATGATGCTTGCAATGAGAGCTGGTGTGATTTCAAAAGATGTAGATGGGGGAATCACAACAGATGGATGAGCATCAGGGATGATGTTCTCCTGATAAGATGTAGATGCATGAACTGGTGATGGAGATGTAGATGTATGAAGATCAATATGATCTTGATGTGAAATTGGTTACTGAGGTGGAGTTGGATGTGTCTCAGAAACCAATAGATCAATGCTAAGATTTGAAATCCCAGCAAGGTGTGAAGGAGTTGGAGATGCTGGTGGTGATGCATGGAGAATAGCAGTGGATGTAGATGGTACTGCAATAGAAGTGGATGGCGATGCAGATGTAGATGGAATGGGGGAAACGGAAGAGCCTTCTTCAATTTGGTGGGGGTAACTCTTACTGTCCTTGTGTTCTCATATGGAACAGGAGCAACCCCAACAGGTGAAGGCTTCTAGATATTCCTTCTCCACTTGATGAACAGAGTGGGATCCATCTTCTTGCTTGCATTGATTGATGTTGAGACTGTTCCCAACAGCGAGGATATTTCTCTCTCAGAAATATCCCAATCACCCTTCCAAGGGTTACATCTTTATTTGAGTTCTTTCTCCTGATTAATTCAAAAACTATTCCAGTCCAATTTATTGCTTTCCTGTTAGCAATAGCACACATTAAGGCAAACTGCTGCCTGGTAATGTTATTGTGCGCAGAGTGCTTTCCCAATAGCACTTTCCCTACTAGTTCTGCCAAGAACTTGATCTTCATTGGGAAGCTTATCTTCAGCAACTTGGAAGGAATGCCTTCAGCATGTCCTAGCTCTAATAGCATCCTGCTATACTCCTGAGTATCTTGATCATACTCTTCTTGACCATTGATCAAACCAAAAATCTCAGTTAAGACGGCAGGAGTCAAAATTACCTCCTCGCCACCGATAGTCCCTATCATCGATTCGTCGCTGGAAGACGATGTATAGACCCATTCTTTGATTTCTGGAACATTTATCTTAATCCTTATAGACATAAGCTTCTCTAGTCCTTGATCTTTGCATAACTGTTGTATCTCTAGAGTATCGGCATAGCAGGCACTGAAAGAGTAAAAATCGACGCTAAAGCCGGCAACAAACTTCATCACGGTCAGTAAAGCTGGAGCAATCGCCATGGATTTGGTTGGGGAATATGAGAGATACGAAAGCAGAAAGTGCGGGGCAGAGTTCAAGTCAAACCTTTCAAGCAGGAATGAGGAATATGAAACGACGAGCTCTGTCGACTACAAAAAGCACGATCTATTAACCTAGGTCGACCATCGGTTTATATTTAAACAGCAATCATCGACCTATTTTAACAGATACTAGAAACGATGGTCGATCGATCGTTTAACGATCGTTTCCTGAAGCAAAGTAGTCGATCTATCGATCGACTATTTCTGTCTTCACAAACAATCGAGCTATCATAAACCATAGGTCGACGATAGGCTCAACTTGTTCGACTATAGTCGAACGACATTCGACGATATTCGAGCAGATTTCAACATAGGCAGAAATTACACTTGGTCTATTCCATTTAACATACCTAGTTGATTCAAAAAAAACAGATGCTTCTGTTCATCTAAGGGCTTGGTGAAAATATTACCTCTTTGTAGGTCAGTGGATATGAACTCAAGACTGATTTTGTTCTTTTCCACACAATCTCTTAGAAAATGGTGTCTGATCTCAATATGCTTGGTCCTAGAGTGGTGCATAGGATTTTGTGCTATGGAAATAGCACTGGTACTGTCACACATAATTTTTGTGTTCTTGTGTGTGTACACATAATCCAAAAGTTGGTTTTTAATCCACAGGATTTGTGAACAACAACTAACAGCTGCTATATATTCAACCTCTGCAGTTGAAGTTGAGACAGAAGCCTGTTTCTTGCAGAACCAAAAGACTAATCTCTCTCCCAGGAACTGACATGTCCCTGAGGTACTTTTCCTGTCAACTCTACAACCAACATAGTCAGAATCAGAGTATCCAATTAACTCAAATTCTGATTCAGCTGGGTACCACAGTCCTAAATTTGGACATCCCTTCAGGTATCTCAAAATTCTCTTGAGAAGAATCAAATGAGATTCCTTGGGGTTGACCTGGAATCTAGCACATAGGCATATGGCAAACATTATGTCAGGTCTACTTGCAGTTAAATACAATAGGGAACCAACAATGGCCCTATAGTTTTTTTGATCAACTAGCTTACCCTTATCATCAGAATCTATAACTATATTTGTAGCCATGGGTGTATGCATTGTTGAAGCATCAGCCATCCAAAATTTCTTTACCAATTCCTTGGCATATTTGGATTGGGAGATGAAGATGCCATCAGCATCTTGCTTTACTTGGAGACCAAGAAAGTAAGACAGCTCACTCATACTACTCATCTCAAACTTAGAGTGCATCAGGTCTGAGAACCTTTTGCATAGTTTGGGACCAGTGGAACCAAAGATAATATCATCAACATAGACTTGAACAAACAGGATTGTGTCCTTGTGATGCTTAACAAACAGGGTTCTATCAATTACTCCCCTAACAAAGTTGTTCTCTAACAAGAAACTAGCTAGAGTCTCATACCAGGCTCTGGGTGCTTGCTTAAGTCCATAAAGAGCTTTTTCCAACTTATAAACAAATGAGGGTTGAGTTGAAGAAACAAAACTAGAAGGTTGTTAAACAAACACATCTTCCTTTAGCCCACCATTTAGGAACATAGTCTTTACATCCATTTGAAAAACCTTAAACTTCATATAGGTTGCATAGGCTAGAAAGATCCTTATTGCCTCTAGCCTTGCAACAGGGGCAATGGTTTGGTCATAGTGTATACCTTCCTCCTGTCTGTAGCCCTGAGCTACAAGCCTAGCTTTATTCCTTATAATAATTCCTTGGGCATCAAACTTGTTTCTGAACACCCACTTAGTGCCTATGATCAGTTGGCCTTTTGGTCTTGGAACCAAATTCCATACTTTACATCTTTCAAATTGATTAAGCTCCTCTTGCATAGCAATGATCTAGTGGGGATCTAGCTCAGCATCTTTTATGGTGAGGGGCTCAATTTGTGAAAGGAAACAAGCATGCATCACATCCTGTCTTAATTTATGTCTTGTGTGCACACTAGCTGATATGTCACCAATCACTTGAGATGTAGGATTATATCTAAGTATGACAAGGTCAGTAGGTAGGATGTTATCTTCAATAATAGTTTAGATTAATTCCTCTTGTGGAATAGGATAAACTGTTGGTGGTACAGCAACTGCTTCCACAAAGTCTTCATCACTGTCTGAATCAGTGATATGAAGAGTTGATAGAGGAGGAATCTCTTGGGTGAGATCCTTGCATAACTCTGGTACCTGCAATGAGTTTGAGGAATGAGAAGTTTCCTTCTCCGTGTAAAACATTTTTGACTCATAAAAGGAAACATGCACAGACTCTTCTATTTTTAAAGGTGATTTGTTAAACACCCTATAAGATTTGCTTACTTGGGAATATCCAAGAAAAATTCCCATTGAAGCTTCTGCTTCAAACTTTCTATGGTATTCTTTGTTGTTATTGTGAATGTACACTACACAACCAAAGACTCTAAAATAATTAATTTTAGGTTTCTTTCCTTTAAGTAATTCGTAAGGAGTTTTACTCTTAAGCTTATGTATTAGACTTCTGTTCAGAACATAATTAGTTGTGCTAACAGCTTCTGCCCAATAAGAGAGAGACATGTTAGCATCTGCCAATAATGTTCCTGCAGCTTCAATTAGTGTTCTATTTTTCCTTTCCACTACCCCATTTTGTTGAGGAGTTCTAGGAGCATAGAAGCTATGTTTTATACCTTCTTTCTCACAGAATTCTTGCATGAGAAGAGACTCAAACTCATTACCATGATCACTTTTGATCAAGGCAACATGAGTAGAATACTCAGTCTGCACACATAGCAGAAAGTCTGTAAGAACTTTGAAGTTATCAGCCTTAGTTCTCAAAAAGAACACCCAAGTGAACCTAGAGAAATCATCTACAATCATTAAAGTGTAAAATTTCCCTCCTAGACTCTGTACTTTTATTAGGCCAAAAAAGGTCCAAGTGCAATAAATACCGGATTCTAGGTGAATAACTCTTATTTACAGATTTGAAAGAATTTTTTGTTTGCTTGCCTAATTGACAAGCCCTGCATAGACTTTCCTTCTTGTAGGGGCAAAAAGGTAAACCTCTAACAAGGTTGTATTTAGATAACCTAGATATATTCTTGAGGTTAACATGGCTAAGCCTTTTATGCCATAAGGTGTTTGAAAGTGAAGGGATAGATACGATTGCGGAATTAAAGATTATAGATATTGAATAAGAACCCTAAAGCCTAACACAAGTGTTGTGCACAAAATGAAGCTAACTGTAATTACAGTTAAGCTTCAGGTCCTATCCAGCAACTAGCAATCCTAGTTAAAATCTAATCACATCCACAATGCAATTAATTCTTTAAGCAACCAGACGACACAAGATATTATAGTGGTTCCCCAAACACTGGGTACATCCACTCTTCTACCCACATGGTAGGAATCCACTACAGGTTTTTGATCAGGTGCCCTGCGACCAACAAGATCTGCTGCAGGTAGATCTAGAGACCCTTTAGACTTTTGATCAGGTGTCTAAAAACCAAGCTTTACTTTTGAAGGGAGTAAACAACCCTTTACAGGAGGGGGGAAGAGGGTTAGATTGTCTTCTCTATTTTAACATAGATTAGAGAAGCACAAGAGACTCTTCAGAACTTCTGACAGCAAGCTGTCTTGAAGTTCTGAAGGAATAAAGCTAAGAAGAAGATAATAAAATATAAAATAAAAAGATCTTCTTCAGCAGCTTCCTTCTTCTTCTTCTTCAATATCTCTGAGTGTATCTTCCTGGAACAGGAGCACTCAGGTTGAAGAAGAGCAGAAGAGATAACTTCTCAGTTGGATGAAGATTGCTGAGAGTTGGCTTTGCTGTATTGTATTTCTTCCTTCTGCTAGCAAGCCTTAGTTCTTTCTTCAAAAGAACTCCTTATTATAATGGCAGCAGCAACGGCTCTAATATTTGAATTGAGCTTTTGTCTTCTTCTCAGATCTTGAATCTGGGCTGCAATTAACATAAAGACAAAACAAGTCTTGCATATATATATCCTATAAAAGGGAAAGCTACTGCAGCTGCAATAAATTGTCTGATAAAGGATGTTAGATAAAGTCACATCAGAAAACTCTTTACAGCCAACGGCTATAAAGGACAGCTGCAGATAAAGTAAACTAATAAGACAAAATACATGTCGGAAGGAATTGACTTATGCATAAAGGGTATAAGCAAAGATTGCTTTGAGATATATGCATAAGATCAATTAAATAATCTATAATAAAAATATGCTAGAAATATAGGAAATAAAATAAGGAAAAGAAAGCATATAATATTATATATGCAGACAGCCGATCGTCGAACGACCTTCGACTATAGTCGAACGACCTACGACGAGATAGTCGAACTATCTAGGCAGATAGTCGACCGACTCAAAGCAAGACAGAAAACGTCGAACTATTAATAGATAGTCAACCAGAGCTCGACGATCTAGCAGAACGTCGAGCTGACAAAACACAGCACGACTATCTGAAGACAGAAGATAGTCGATCAAACAGACAGACGATCGTCGACCGGCTGATCGACGATAGTCGATCGGCGTTCGACGATAGTCGAACCCAAAAATCCCTTAGCCAGAATTTTACTGGAAAAGAGAATTCTCTCCAACAAGACTTTGACCATAGATAAAACTTGGGTCAAGAGACTAAAAGGAAAGACTTAACTCAAATCCAAACTAGGGTACCAACAATCTCCCCCTATTTGGGTTAAGTCTTTCAAAAACTAAAATTACAAGAAATAAATAAACTAAACTAAAACAACCTAATAAAGATCATAGCCCAAATCAGAACCAGGGTTCCAACAATCTCCCCCTATTTGGGTGAGGATCCTATTAGCAAAATAATAAAAAAATATTGCAAAGCATAAGATATATAAAGAAAAGCTTTGCTTAGCTGGCTGCTGCTGGCATTGCAATCTCCCCCTATGTTGATGCAGTACTTGTGATTGGAGAGGGCTGAGATGACTTTGAATTTTGATTGAGTCATCCAGCTCACTCTTTCAGATAGTACCTGTAGAAAGCTTATGGTAGAGATTGCTCTCTCCTTGAAGAAGGGTATGTTAGCAGCAAAGAAAAATGATATTTTGTCCAGCCAATTTAATTTGGATTCTGTATCTGAAAAGCAAAATCAGATATCTTCCTTCCTATAGAATTTCTTTTCATTAGACGAGATTCAAACTCAGCTGACAAATGCAACTAGAGTAGAGGACTCAGTCTAAATGAAATTAGAAAAGGATCTATAAGAAATAGAGTTATCTGACAGAGAATTTCTAATACAGAAATCCAATCAAAATTTTTGAACAGAATATCAATCAGATATAATAAACAGCCTTAAGAAAAATGAAATGCTTCCTAATAAATTTGTTCCAAATAATAAAAGGATTTGAAAATATTTTAAGTAATTTATCCTTTTGATAATAAAAAAAATTTATGAAGAAACAAATTGAGTTCTCAAGTCTGAACTCATTAAAATATAAAGAAAACATTTCTCTGAGAAGTGTTGGTTCCTTCTCAGGTTTTGTTAAGTCTTAGCAGCAATATTGAATTTCTAATTTATCTGAACTAAAAACAGAATTAGATAATAATACCTGAACCTTTTCAGGTTTTGATTTTTCTTCTGTTAGTTCAGCTTCTAAAATGCTGCATGAAGCATTTATGGCCATTATGCAAAATTGTTTGGCCCTTGCTTCCTCCTCTACATCTTCAAATGATGATTCATCATCTGAGACATCCCAGACAACATCTAGGTATGTTGATTCTTCTCCTTCAGATGAGATGATGTGGCTTCCTTCTGATATTTCATCCATGGGTTCAGAAGCCATTTGATGAAGGGAATCCCACATCTCCTTAGCTGTTGAGCATTCAACAATATTCTGAAATAAGTCATCAGATAATGACTGAGCTAGGATGTTCATTGCTCTGGCATCAGCTAGCCTGGCACTTTTTGTTGTTGTTGCCAATGTTGGATGACCTGTCAAAATAGAAGAAAATATTTCTTCATCAATATTGTTCATAAATAATTTGACTCTTGCCTTCCAGATGCTAAACTCAGCTAAGTTACAAGCTGGAGGTCTGGTGCTAAAATGATCATTGTACCGGGCCATGATAGTGAATGAGAATATCTATAAACTTTGGTATCTATCAGGATCTTGTGACTTAGGTGTTAGCCTATTCAGTCAGTCAACCTCCCTCTGATACCAATTGAAAGTGAAGGGATAGATACGATTGCGGAATTAAAGATTATAGATATTGAATAAGAACCCTAAAGCCAAAAACAAGTGTTGTGCACAAAATGAAGCTAACTGTAATTACAGTTAAGCTTCAGGTCCTATCCAGCAACTAGCAATCCTAGTAAAAATCTAATCACAGCCACAATGCAATTAATTTTTTAAGCAACTAGACGATACAAGATATTATAGTAGTTCCCCAAACACTGGGTACATCCACTCTTCTACCCACACGGTAGGAATCCACTACAGGTTTTTGATCAGGTGCCCTGCCACCAACAAGATCTGCTGCAGGTAGATCTAGAGACCCTTTAGACTTTTGATCAGGTGTCTAAAAACCAAGCTTTACTTTTGAAGGGAGTAAACAACCCTTTACAGGAGGGGGGAAGAGGGTTAGATTGTATTCTCTATTTTAACATAGATTAGAGAAGCACAAGAGACTCTTCAGAACTTCTGACAGCAAGCTGTCTTGAAGTTCATAAGGAATAAAGCTAAGAAGAAGATAATAAAATATAAAATAAAAGGATCTTCTTCAGCAGCTTCCTTCTTCTTCTTCTTCTTCAATATCTCTGAGTGTATCTTCCTGGAACAGGAGCACTCAGGTTGAAGAAGAGCAGAAGAGATAACTTCTCAGTTGGATGAAGATTGCTGAGAGCTGGCTTTGCTGTATTGTATTTCTTCCTTCTGCTAGCAAGCCTTAGTTCTTTCTTCAAAAGAACTCCTTAATATAATGGCAGCAGCAACGGCTCTAATATTTGAATTGAGCTTTTGTCTTCTTCTCAGATCTTGAATCGGGGCTGCAATTGACATAAATACAAAACAAGTCTTACATATCTATATCCTATAAAAGGGAAAGCTACTGCAGCTGCAATAAATTGTCTGATAAAGGATGTTAGATAAAGTCACATCAGAAAACTCTTTACAGCCAACGGCTATAAAGGACAGCTGCAGATAAAGTAAACTAATAAGACAAAATACATGTCGGAAGGAATTGACTTATGCATAAAGGGTATAAGCAAAGATTGCTTTGAGATATATGCATAAGATCAATTAAATAATCTATAATAAAAATATGCTAGAAATATAGGAAATAAAATAAGGAAAAAAAAGCATATAATATTATATATGCAGACAGCCGATCGTCGAACGACCTTCGACTATAGTCGAACGACCTACGACGAGATAGTCGAACTATCTAGGCAGATAGTCGACCGACTCAAAGCAAGACAGAAAATGTCGAACTATCAATAGATAGTCGACCAGAGCTCGACGATCTAGCAGAACGTCGAGCTGACAAAACACAGCACGACTATCTGAAGACAGAAGATAGTCGATCAAACAGACAGACGATCGTCGACCGGCTGATCGATGATAGTCGATCGGCGTTCGACGATAGTCGAACCCGAAAATCCCTTAGCCAGAATTTTACTGGAAAAGAGAATTCTCTCCAACAAGACTTTGACCATAGATAAATTTTGGGTCAAGAGACTAAAAGGAAAGACTTAACTCAAATCCAAACTAGGGTACCAACAGTGTTATTATTGGTTACTTCATTAAACAAGCAGATTTCAGATTGAGTTGAATTAAAATCTACTAAGTAAATGTTACCCTGTCTAATGCCTACTAACACTACATTACTATTTAAAGTAATATTGCAAAGAGTGTCAGTGAATGATACATGATAACCTGCATCACATAACTGGCTTACTGAGATTAAGTTGTGCTTCAGCCCAGTTATATATGCAACCCTTTTGAATGTCACTGCTCCAATGGTAAACCTACCAGATCCTTCTGTTTGACCACAGCTAGAATCCCCAAAGATCACCTTTGGTCCAAGCTTGGCCTTGAAGCTTGACAGATTGTCTTTGTTCCCTGTCATATGTTTGGAACAGCCACTATCCAAATACCATTTGTCTTTAGTAATTGGATAGGTCTTCACCTGCAAAATAAAAAGTTAGACATTGTGGACCCAGACAACCTTGGGTGCATTATTCTTCACATAATTAAAACTTGAAATGAAAGAATAAGCAGACTGAGGTTTATATCCTAAGGGATGGGATCTCCTAGGTGGAATACTCTATGCAGTTGATGGGTGAATGAACCTAGTGTTTCTATTTTCCTTAGTGTTTCTAAGGTTCTGATTATTATTTTGAAAATCATGTTCAGATCGTCGATCAACGTTCGATAATCGATGCCCAGATCGTCGAGTATCGGTCGACCATTGGGCCTGCGATCGTCGAGCATTGTTCAACGATTTTTGTATTTCTTTAAATTTCTGTTTTCTCTTTTCTCTCTTAGCCTTATTTAAAGCTTTGTTAACTTGAATTACTTGCTCAGTATTCTTTATTCCATCAGCTGAAATAAAGTTTACTGGGGTGGAAAGATGGTTTTTCAGAACCATGGGGGGTTCACTTGGTGAAGCTCCTAAGCCTAGCTTATTGTTACCTGTCCTAGTGTTTGACATGCTAGTAATCTCTAGCAGTTTATGACATCTACCATTAAGAGATTCTTCTAATCTTTTAGATTTGGCTAGTTCAATTTTAAGAAATTTGATTTCTTCAGTAGATCTAGTGAGTTCAGCTTCTAGCCTAGCATTTTCACTAGATAAGAATTCTGATTCAGCTATCCTCTTTCAAAGCTCCTTAATTTCCTTCTCTGAGCTAATTAAGTCTAAATAGAGAGATTTAAATTCAAATCTGAATTGAACAGAAGTAAAATCATAAGAAGACAATACCTGATCTTCAATAGGCATTTCTTCTTCATCAGAACTCTCTGCAGCTGAATGATTGCTGCAGGCATCAATTGCCATTAGGCAAATTTTTTTTTCCTTCTTCTCTTCCTCATCTTCACTGGAGCTTGAGGAGGAAGATTTCTCATCAGTATCACTCCAGGTTTCAGCCACAAATCCTTTCTCCTTCTTCTTGTTTTTGTAGGAGGAGGACTTGGAATGGTTCTTCTGATATTCTTTTTCTTTTCTCTTCTCCTTGTTCTTTTTCTATGGACACTCAGGTAGAATGTGTCCAGGTTTCCTGCAGCCATAACATATAAGTTCTTTAGCTGGTGTTCTGTCATACCATGGCTTGTCTTCATATCTGGAAGACTTCTTTCTGAAGTCCTTTCTTCCTATTTTAAGAAACCTTTTGGCAAAGAGTGCCATTAGCTCCTCATTTGATTGGCTTCCTTCAGATGCATCAACAGCCTTTAGAGCAAGAGTTTGCTCTTTCCTGGTAGGAGTGGGAGTCTTGGCTTCAGCTTCAGCTTCCCTGGTCTTCAATACTTGCTCAAATGATTTGAGCTTGCCAAGGAGAGCTTCAGTTGAAATCTCAGTTATACTTCTGGACTCTTTGATGGGCCAGATCCTGAGATCCCATGTGCTGGGGAAGCACATCAATATTTTGTCATTGACTTCTGTCAATGTGATCTCTATATCAAGGGTTCTCAGCTCATTGATGATGGAGCTGAGCCTGGTGTACATTGTATTCACTGATTCTGCTTCAGTCTTCTTGAAATTCTCATATTGGGCTATGAGGTTGGACCTTCTGTCCTTCCTTTCATCAGCTGAACCAGCTACAATCTGGTTCAGTGAGTCCTATATGGCTTTTGCTGAAGTGTAATCAGCCACTTTCTGGAAAGTTTCATCAGACATGGTCTGAGCCAGAATGTTCATAGCTTTTGTATCAGCTATCTTTGCTTTCTTGTAAGCATCATTGTAGTCAGGAGGTGGCACTGCACTTAGATTTGTTGAAGTTTTAGCAGTAGTTACAGCAGGTGATATTGGTGGTCATGTCAAAATAGAAGAGAAGATATCTTCATCAATAGAATTCATATACAGTCTGATTCTTGCCTTCCAGATGCTGAACTTAGCTAAGTTGTATACTGGAGGTCTGGTGCTAGAATAGTCCTTGTACTGGGCCATGAATTGAATATCTATAAACTTGGTATCTATCTAGATCTTATGACTCAGGTGTTAGCCTATACACTCAGTCAACCTGGCTCTGATACCAATTGAAAGTGAGGATAGATACAACTCTAGAGGGGGGGTGAATAGAGTATTCAAAAATATGACAATCTACTCAACTTCTTTAGAGTTATTTTGTAGAAAAAAGATATAGATATATGAAACCATAGATCCTAACACAAAGTGAGGTGCACAAGAGAAAGCTAACTGTAATTACAGTTTATGCTTTAGTCCTAACACAGCAACTAGCAATCCTAGTTAATTCTACTCACAGCCACAGTGTAGTAATTAAAATAAGCAACACAGACAACACAAGAAGATTTATAGTGGTTCCCTCTCAATAGGTACATCTACTCTTCTACCACCCTGGTAGAAATCAACTACAGGTTTTTGTTAAGGTGCCCTTCCACCAACTGATCTGATTCAGGTAGATCAAGTAAAACATTTGAGCTTTTGATCAGGAGCTCAAAATCCAACACAGGTTTTTTCTAAGGTGCCCTGCCACCAAGGTTCACTTTTGAAGGGAGTAATAACCCTTTGTACAGGAGGTTGAGAGAGTTAGAATGTCTTCTCTACTGTTAAACAAAATTAGAGAAGCTAGTGGATAGCACTGAGCTATAGAAAGCTCTGAAGGAATCAAGGTTCCCCCTGGCTTAGAGAATATCCAGGAAGAAGCCTTGCTTTAGGGTGCAGGATCTCTTCAGAACTCTTGATAGAGAAGATCTGCTGTCTTGAAGTTTTTGAAGGAGCAGCTTGAAGAAGACTCTTGATGTGAAATGGTTGTTCTTCTTCAACAGCTTTTCTTTCTTCTTCTTCTTCTTGAAGCTCTGAGTATGAATGTTCCTGTAAGCAGGATGAACTCAGGATTGAATAAGAGATCTCTGAAGAGAGTTATTCTACACTTGTCCTTGTTGTTGAATCTGTGTATCTATGTGTATGAATATCTGTATCAATATATTTATGTATGTATATATGTATATCAACTTCTCTCACTAGCTCTTTATATATCAGCCTTTGTAACGGATTCTAACTTTCTCTTGATTTTAATCTTGTCTTCTTCTGAGATCTGCAATCTGGGCTGCAAATAACACAATACAGCTAGCCTACAGAAAGGACATTCTATAAAGAAATGAAGCTTTCTTAGAAGCTGCTTATCCTTTCTGCAAGTCCAAAGGGTATTAGAGAAAGTCACATCAAAAACAAACTCTTTACAGCCAGAGAAAGACATCTTTGTCTAACAGTTATAAAGGACAGCATGGCAGATAAAGCACAAAGATTTGTCAACTAATAAGACAAAAGACTTTGTCAGAAAGAACTTTACTTATGCATAAAGAATGAGGCAAAGATTGCCTTGATATGTAAGTATAAAATCAATGAAATAATCTTTAATAAAATAAGCCAGATAAATGAGAAATAAATCACAGAAGAGAAAGAATACAATATCTCTAAATGCAGACAAAAAGATAGTCGAACGAATCACGACGATCGTCGAACTATCAGAGCAGATAGTCGAACTATCAGAACAGATAGTCGACCTACAAGAAATCTATCGGGAAAGAAAAAGTCGAGCAGGACTCGATGATCGACGATATTGAGACCACAGATCGTCAAGCTAACAGAGATGAACTAACTCAGAGATAGTCAATCTGCTGTCTGACGATAGTCGATCAACTGATAGTCGTTAGTCGATCAACTGATAGACGAAAGTCGAGCGGCGTTCGACCATAGTCGAACTAAAAACACTTAACAAGATTTCAATTGGATAAGCAACAACTCTACACAACTGATGGAATCTAACCTAAATTTAACCTTTGACCATAGATAAATCTTGGGTCAAGAAACTAATTGAGAAGACTTAACTCAAATCCAAACTAGGTACCAACAATGGGGATGCCCCTGACACCTCCCCCTGCGAGTACAGGACTGGGGGTAGGAACCTGAGGTGACTCGCGAGCCGGCGACTTCAACCGTAGCGATCCCATCCTTATGGAACCAAAGGGAGGCGATGGGTTTTTTGGCCGACCTTTAGGAGATGATTGGGAGCGCGAACCTCCACGAGGAGAGTCCACTCGTGGCATAGAGGTTTTAGTACCATTCTGATGAGTGTCTGGGTTGGCAGGAGGGTCGATGACCTTTTTTCCTTTTAGTTCAGCAGTGGTCTTAGAGGAGGAAGCGAGACGATGATCTAGGGTTGAGGCCAGATAACGATAGACTAAGTCAGCAACCTTTGGGGAAGATTTGTCCTTCTTGGCAGGCTGAGTTTTTGGTGCCTTACGCGGTAGAGGATTGTACAACAAGGAGACCAGCTCGGCAGTTTGAGCAACATTGAGCACCCGGGCACGGCTAAGCCTCTCTTGGACCTCCTTGGAGAGAGGCATCTCGACAGAAGTAGAGTAAGGGGAATGGCATGGTTCACCTAGGTAAGGGGCGTATATTTATAGTAGATTGTGGACCCCACCAAAGATTCTCTCCCGCTCTCGCAGTGCTCATCAAATACCTGGGGTTGGATGTTTCTTTCCGAACATTGCAGAAGCTCGCAAAAAGCAGGGATTGTGTACAACCCCGTATTCGATTAGGGAGTTCCCCTCCAAGATTAGTGTTTTGTGAGATCTTCAGAAGTCGAAGCCGAAGCGAGCCCCCTCCAAGTTTTTGTCGAGCCGGCAGCGTGAGTCGAGATTCTTGTGTTGAGTCAGGTAAGATCACTCGACGCCTTCAGTTCCTTAGCATTGAGTGAGGAGAGTCCACTCGACGCCTTCTGCCATTAGCATTGAGTGAGGAGAGTTCACTTGATGCACTCTGCCTTTAGCATTGAGTGAGTCGAGTCCACTCGACTCCTCGCGATGTCACACTTGTTGACACAATGTCATTCTACTAAACACGATGACATGTTATTGCCCGGTTGTAGCACAATCGACGGTGTTAGCTCTTGGTCTAGCTTTTCGACCCTATGAGGGTTAACACAGTGCCATAAGGGTTAACATGACACCAAAATAGTGAACATGACGCCATGATAGTGAACACAACACCACACTAGTTAAAATGATACTATGCTAGTGAACATGATGCCCTACAACTGAACATGATGACATGCTAGTGAATATAATGCCATGCTACTTAACACCATGCTATGAGAGTTCACAAGACCCCATGAGAGTTACACAAATCAAAGCATACCCAGAATTCCAAAACAAGATAAAATTTTGGGGTGTTACAACTCTACCTTCCTTAAAAGAATTTCATCCTCAAAATTTAAAGTGCTACAAAGCATAAAATGCACCTCAAACAAACAGGTTCAGGAAGTCTTCTTGCATCGCTTGCTCGCACTCCTAAGAGAATTCATCTTGCCGTAATTGTCCCAATATACCTTCACGAGCTTGACCTCTTTAATCCAAAATCACCGGATTTCCAAATCCTCATAGAAATCGGACGAACAATCCTCCTCAAATCTTATTTCATGAGCACTCTGTCTTGACCACATCACTCGGCTCCACTAAGGTCTTCCTCAACACCAAGACATAAAAAACATCATATAATCCACTCAGCTCTTTGGACAAT
Organism: Platanthera zijinensis; assembly: GCA_039513925.1. Taxonomy (NCBI): domain Eukaryota; kingdom Viridiplantae; phylum Streptophyta; class Magnoliopsida; order Asparagales; family Orchidaceae; genus Platanthera; species Platanthera zijinensis. The sequence goes on from CM077095.1 coordinate 34,432,076, forward strand.
GCCAATCGATTGGCTGCTTTACCTATATGCTCTGTAATCTCGAATGGACCCAAGTACCTCAGACTCAATTTCTTGAGTCGGCGAAACAGCAAAACGCCTTTGAATGTCTTGATCTTCAAGTAGACTAAATTGCCCACTACAAACTCCACATTTTTATGGCACACATTGAAATATTTACCTGCCGATCTTGAGCAACCTTCATGCGCTCTTAGATCATCTATACCTACTCAAGAGTGTCCATTACTTCTTCTTTGACCAAAAGATAGGCTTCTCCCGCCTTTATCCAAGACATAAGTGCCCAACACCACAAACCATACAACACTTTATATGGATCCATCTGAATGCTCACTTAGAAAGAATTATTGTATGTTTACTTTACTATAAATAGGTGTTCCTCTAATATCAAGCAAAAATCAAGAGCATACATCCTCTGCATATCCTCCATAATATGATTTATCCTCCATAATATGATTTATCCTCTTTGTTTGACCATCAGTCTATGGATGGAACAATGTACTGAACTTAAACTTTGTCCCCAAACTCTTTTAGACTAACCACCAGTCCTTGGGTGGGAACCGTCCATCTCGATCACTAACGATACTCTTTGGAATCTCATGCAACCACACTATATTCTGAACATAGAGCTCCACAAACTCCTCCTCAATAAATTCCTTCTGATTTGGAATGACGTGAGCCACCTTAGTCAAGCGATCCACAATCAGCCAAATCACATCGTTACCTGTGGCAATGGAGGCAAACAATGAAAAAATCCATGGAGATGTTTATTGGGAAAAACCCTTTTGATTTAAATAAAAAATTATATTATAAGTTATTTTACAACCTAGGATTATTACATATGTTGTATAGCGAGGGTAATATGGTCATATATATCCTAGAAAGTTAGTCGAGTCAAGGGAATGAGAAAGGCACCCTGAAATAGAGAAGGAAATAAAGTTAGGTCAACATGTGTCGACTAGAAGTCGACGCAACATCGAATGTAAGTTGACGTCACATCAACTAGAAGTAAGAATAACAAAAAAAGATATGTTGATGCAGCTTTAAGGAAGAAGTCAAAACATGTATTGATTGGATATCGATTCAATATCAACTATATAGTGGACTCGATGGGATTTCATTTTGAAGGAACATATTGACGTAACTCCTACATAAAGTCAACATATCATCGAGTACAGTCAAGAATGGAAATTCTAGAGAATTTCTCTATGCTTATTTCCAAGAAGAAACTACGGAATTATTTCAAATAATTCTAGCTGTTGGAAGATGTCTTAAAGGAAAGAATCCTTTAGGCTTCGTTCATTTTCAAGGAATTGGAATTCGATATTGGAGTTGGATATTAGTGAATATTATGGAATTAAATATTGGTGACGAATTCCAATTCAAACGTTCGCCTAATAAAAAATATTGTTGAATATTGTGTAATTGACCAATTCCTTTGTTCATTTGTTAAATAAAATTCAATATAAGAAATGAAAAATATTATGAAGAAATTAATATAAACAAATGTGCGTTATGACCACGACTTTTTTGCTTTAGAGCGATTTTTTTGCTCGGACAGAATTTTTCCCTCGGACGCGATTTTTTGCCCGTTCGAGATTTTTCACCTAGCCGTGATTTTTTCTCACTGGTGGGATTTTTTCACGTTGCCGCGATTATGTCGCCAGGGCCCATTTTTGTTGCCCGGACGTGATTTTTTTTGCCTGGGGGTAAAAAATTACGCGTCCGAGCAAAAAATCGCGCTCGGGCGAATAAATCGCGTCCGGAACAATAAAACGCAACCGGGAGAATAAATCTTGCCCGAGCGAAGCAATCGCGCCGAGCGAATAAATCGCTCTCGAGCGAAAAAGGCGCGCTCGTGCGACTAAAGCACGCCTGGATGAAGAAATCATGCCCGTTTGAAAAAATAGCACCCGGGAAAAAAATCGCGCCCGGGTGAAAAAGAGCGATCTTGGGAAAAACTTGAGACAGGGAGAAAAATTCGAGCCCGTGCGAAAAATTCGCGCCCAGGAAAAAAATTCGCGCCCGGGCAAACAAATCGCGCCCGGACGAAAAACTCGCGTCCGTTGAAAAAAATTGTGCCCGGGCGAAAAAAATCGTGCCCAGGCAAAAAAAATCGTGTCCGGGCGAAAAAAATGTTGTCTGACAAAAAATTCGCTTCGGGCGAAAATTGCGCCCGGGTGAAAAAAACTCGCCCGAGCGAAAATATCGCGTTCCAGCGAAAAATTCGCTCCCCTGCAAAAAAATTGCGCCCGGGCGAAAAATTTGCGAACAGGCGAATAATCTCGCGCAGGCGAAAAAATTCATGCCCGGGCGAAAAAAATTCATCTGGGAGAAAAAAAATGCCCGAGCAAAAAATCGCTCTCGGGCAAAAAAAAACTCATCCGGGCAAAACTGTTGGGTACATTGGAAAATGTGTACCTGATTTGAAGAAGCCCAACCTAGCTCAATGATATACATCAAAGTGTATTTGATGTTGTTTTGAGTTGACATGTGCAGGTGAAGAATTGATAAAGTATGCAAAAAAAAATTCTAAGTACAAGTGTCGACACAGAGAAGGATGTGTCGACACATAGAAGAAAGTAGTCGACACAACACTGGGAAGCAGTGTCGACACATAGCAGTTAGTCTACAACTACACTGGGAAAAAGTGTCGACACAGAGGAAATATGTCGACACATAGCAGTTAGTCTACAACAAATACTTGGAAAGTGTGTCGACACAGAAGAAGTAAGTCGACACAACACTGGGAATTTGTGTCGACACAGAAGAAGTAAGTCGACACAACACTGGGAATTTGTGTCGACATAGATGAAAAGCGTCGACCTCAACATTGGGAAAATGTGTCGACACAGAAGAATATAGTCGACCTCAAGTTTGTCTACACCAGCAGAATGTGTCGACACATTGTGATTGAGTCGACACATTATAGCAGTGTTAGAAGAAGACTGTGTCGACACCTGAAGGCTAAGTCGACACTTACTAAGTTATGATTCTACAACAACTGTGTCGACACACAGGACTTGTGTCGACACACTGAAGAGTCAAGACCAAGTTATTTTCAGAAGAAGCTGTGTCGACTCAAAGGCAACTTAGTCGACATCACTGAAGACTGTGTCGACACCAAAGTCAATTATGTCGACACAGATAGACAGATGGTCTCGACACTTTCTGACAGATTGTCTCGACAACTTGTGGTTCAAGACTAAGGCACAGGACTTGTTTGAAGACTTGACAGCTGTGGGTTTCCACCGGTTAACTGAAGCTGTCAGACTTGTCAGAAAACGGTTAGAAACCGGATCAGCCGGTTACCATGAAGAAAGTCTATAAATAGACAGATTCAGAAGGAGAAAAAACAACTTTTGAAAACATTGATAAGAATCAAAAAGTTGAGAAGGATTACAATCCAATTCATTTCAAGAAAGTGCTTGGCACTTAAGAAGATCTTCTCCGGAAGATCAAAGAAGACTATCTAAGGATAGATCAAAGAAGAGTTCTAATCAGAATTCAGAAGAATCATTCAAAGTGCTGGATAGAGAGAGATCAAGCCAGAATTTGAAGAAGAAGAAAGAAACCACCAGTGGATTCTCAAGAAGCTGTTTGGAAATCAACTCAGCTAAGTTCATATTCAAGAAGCTTTGAAGAAAGCTCAGATACAGTTGATTTCATCAGCTGATCAAGAATTGTCTTGGCCTTTTCTCTCTCAATTTAGGCAAGACAGTTAAATAATCTTTTCTATATTTCTGTAGGATCTGTTTACACAGATCTGAGTTGTAAGCCTGTGTTATAAAGGCTGAGTGTAGGAGTGTTGAACTCTGAGTGGTAGGGCTGTTTGCCTGAGTGTAGGAGAAGGGTCTTCTCTGAGTTGTAGGCCTTGGGGCAAGGCTGAGGTAGGGCTGTTGTGTCTGAGTTGTAGGAACCAGTTGGGTTCTGAGTTGTAGGATCTGTTGATCTGAGATTAGTGGAAGTTTGGCTGAATCTAGCATACTGCTAGATAGGTGAAGGGGGGAAGTGGATGTACCCAGACCTTGGGGAACCACTATAAATCATTGTGCAATCTGTGATGTTTTATTTTCTGTGATTGCTGTGATTATTATGTTAGCCATTGAATTGAATTCTGCCTAAAAGTTTTTATAAAAAAGTAGAACCTATTCACCCCCCCCCTCTAGGTGTTTAGGTTGTCTTGAAAGTAAAACTATCAAGTGGTATCAGAGCGAGGTTCCTCAAAAAGGACTTAACAGTCTGAGGTAGATCTGAAAGGCAGATTCAAGATTCAAGAAGATGGGTTCTGGAGAGAATCATAAGGAGCTAGGGTCTATGAAATTACCCATATGCAAGAAAGAAATTTTTGGAATTTGGAAAGAAATAGTCAGACTGTTTATGGAAGCATCTGACCCAAGAATTTACATCACAGTACAGGAAGGCCCCTTCATTCCAATGAAGGTATCAGTTCTTGATGCAAATATCCAAACTCCAAAGAGTTATTCAGAAATGACCAAGGATGAAATCATCTATGCAACCATGGATAAAAGAGCTCAGAACATTATTGTGAGTGCCATAGATGATTCAACATTTCAGAATCTGATTCACTGCAAGACCTCCAAGGAAATGTGGGACACATTGATTGTCTACATGGAGGGATCTGAAGAAGTAAGGCTGGACAGGAAGTCTATGCTAAATCAGGAGTATGAAAGTTTTAGACAAGGAAAATCTGATAGCATAACTGAGTGCTATAAGAAATTCTATAGAATTGTGAATGAGCTAATATCCTATGGAAGAGTCTTCAGTACCTATGAACTGAATGACAAATTCTTAAGATCCTTATCAAAGGATTGGGATACAAAGATCTGTTCCATAAGAGAAGTGGCTAAATTGGCAGAGATATCTCCTCCAACCCTGTTTGGAAAGTTGCTATCCTATGAAATGCAACTTATGGTGAGGAAGGAGGAGGAAAGAAACTCAAGAGGAGAGCATAGAGAAAAGACTGTGGCATTCAATGCAGAAGCCACTAGAAAGAATAGGAGGAAATCACCATCTCCTCCTAAGGAAGTTACAGAAGATAGTTCTGAAAGTTCAAACAAGGGTTCTGAAAGCTGTGATTCAGATGCAGATTTTGCTGCATTCACAAGACAATTCCAGAGGTTCTTGAAGAAGAAGCAGTGGAAGTCTAGGCCTTCCCCATCACAGCAAGTTGATGACTATTATAAGAAGATAAGGTCATCAAGAAAAGAGAAGAGCAGATCAAAACCCAGCAAAGCCACTACTTCAAAGATTGTCTGTTATTGTTGCAATAGGCCTGGACATGTAGTGGCTGATTGTCCTAACAAGAGAAAGGAATCTTCATAAAAGAAGAAGACTTATCAGAAAGGCAAGAAGGAGAAATCCTTTGTAGCAAAGAAAGATAAGAGTCTGTCAGACCAGTCAACTTTAGAATCAGGATCTGAAGCTGAAGCATATATTGGACTATATGCTGCATCTGAGGAAGAGGAGTTTATGCAGTTGCTAGACTCCATCAATGAACATCAATGCATGGGGTTGATGACAAGATCAGAAGAGGACATATGCCAGAATCAGTCTGGTCCTAATGAGGTAAAATGTCCTTCCAGTACATCTGTTTGTAGTACAAGTGAAGAATCAGCTACATCTGCATCAAGTGATGAAGAAGCATCTGAATCTGAAGGAGATGTCTATCAATTGATAGACAAGTATGGGGACTTGTTGCAGGCCCTTAAGAAAAGAAAGAACCTGGTTAAAACTCAGGCTCAGGAAATTGCTGAACTAAGGGGTACAACAACTGAATTAGAAAAAGTCCTTGATCAAAAATTAAATGAAATTGCCAAGCTGAAGAATATAACTATTATTCAGATGGGCACAATTAATTATACTAATGATCAAGTGAAGAGTCTGGAGGCCAGACTTAGAATTGAAAGGGATTTAGTGGCTAGTTACTCTAAGCCAAAATCTGTCTTACCCTTGATAGATGAATTTGTCACTCAGAAGGGTAAGGCTGGATTAGGATTTAAAGGTAACTCCAGGGCTGGCAGATTCTAGAGGAAAGGCAAAGCCCCTTTTCAGCCACTAAACCTTTCAGTCCCCATAAAGTTTAGTAAAGTGAAAGTGCCTTCTAACATATATGATCATGAAGACATTCAAGGTCATATTAAGACTAATGTTCTGAAGAACAAGGGTGTAAATGCAAGCAGGCCTACCTATGGTCATAAACCCAATGGTTTTAAGAAATCAATAGGTGAAGTTGCAACAGCACCAGCAATAAACAGAAATTCTTCTGAAAAGGATGTATCTAGATCTAGATACAATAAGTTTGAATGTTGGTGCTGTGGCAAAAGAGGCCATTTTGCATTAGACTGCTGGTATAACACAAGTGTTATAAAGAATAAGAGTTTACCTGTTAGAAGAGGTTATGATAGCTTTATTAATGCTAACCTGAACCAAGGACCCAAGACTTACTTGGGTTCTAAGGGTAAGTAATTCTGTATTGCAGGTGAATCCAAGTAACCATGCCCCTATATGGTACTTGGATAGTGGTTGTTCCAGGCACATGACTGGAATAAAGGGGCTGCTGAATGAGTATTCATCTGTCAAAGATGGACCTAAAGTGATCTTTGGTGGATCTGAGAAAGGAGTCATCAAAGGGTTTGGTAACATTTCTTCTAACCTAATTACTATCACCCAAGTGGCCTATGTAAAAGGTTTGAAACATAATCTAATAAGCATAAGCCAGCTGAGTGATCTAGGATATGACATTTCATTTGGTAAGAATGGATGTCATATCAAAAGGTCAAGTGATCAAAAGATCATATTGACTGGGTATAGGAAGAGAAATGTATATTGTCTTAATTTTGAATGTGAGAATAAGGCTTCTCCCATCTGTCTTGTAGCTGATGACAATGCTTCTCATTGTGTTAAGTGGCACAAGAGATTGGCTCATCTAAACTACAAGACAATTGGCCAGCTCTTTAGCAAAGAGCTAGTGAGGAATGGACCTCAAATTAAGTGTATAAAGGAAGGGATATGCTCAGCTTGTCAAAAGGGAAAGCAGACAAAATCCTCCTTTCAAAGCCTTGAAAACAAGGATTCTGTGAGGTGCTTATACCTCTTGCATATGGATCTTTTTGGTCCTATGCCAGTTCATAGTCTAGGTAGGAAGGTTTACACTTTTGTGGTTGTAGATGACTATTCTAGATTTACATGGGTGTTCTTTCTGAGACAAAAATCTGAAACCCCAAGTGTATTACTTAATTTTGTAAAGCAAATTCAGAATGAACTGAATAGTAGTGGTCAAAATCAGAAGTGACCATGGTACTGAGTTTCAATCTGAAAGCATAACAAACTTGTGTAAAGACTTTGGGATTTTCCAAGAATTCTCCTCACCTAGAACACCTCAGCAAAATGGAATTGCTGAAAGAAAGAATAGAACATTAATTGAAGCTGGTAGAACTCTATTGAGTGACACCTCTCTCCCAGAATATTTTTGGGCTGAGGCAGTTAACACTGCTTGTCATGTCATCAATAGGGCTTCTATCACCAAAAGCCACAGAAAGACTCCCTATGAGATTGTGAAAGGCAGAAAACCAAATCTATCCTATTTTAGGATCTTTGGTTGCAAGTGTTATATACTTAACAATGGCAAGTCATATTTGACTAAGTTTGCTGCCAAATCCCAGGATGGGATATTTGTTGGGTACAGCACAAATAGTAAGGCCTATAGAGTCTTCAACTTAACTACTCAAGTTGTTGAGGAATCTGTGCATGTTGTATTTGATGAAACAAGATTAATCAATTGTGAGTTGTCTTGTAGATCAAATGACTCAACAGGTATAAGCAAGAGGATGGACAAGCTCTCCATTGCTAAAGCTTCAAAGGAAGATGGAGCATTGGAAAATGAAGGCTGCTGTCTAGGGGGAGTACAAGAGATAATGGAAGCTGATGAAAACCAAGAGGTTCAGCAGAATGAAGAAGCTGGAGATGCTCAACCTGAAGGGAATCTTCCTCCAGCTATAAGATATCTAAGAGATCATCCTGCTGATCAGATAATTGGTGATCCAAGACAAGGAGTGCAAACTAGAAGCAAAAATCAAAGCACAATTTTGCATTCAAGTTTCTTGTCTCAAATGGAACCTAAGAAGTTTGAAGAAGCTATCCAAGACCAGCACTGGATTGATGCTATGCAAGAGGAGTTGAATCAATTCAGAATGTGCAAAGTCTGGGAGCTTGTTCCTAAACCAAGAGGCCACAACATAATTGGGACTAAGTGGATCTATAGGAACAAGCTAGATGAAAGTGGGATAATAGTGAAGAATAAAGCAAGATTGGTTGCAAAAGGATATAGGCAGGAAGAAGGGATTGACTTTGATCAAACCTTTGCTCCAGTAGCAAGGCTGGAGGCTATCAGAATATTCCTTGCCTATGCAGCCTACCAAGACTTCAAAGTATACCAGATGGATGTGAAGTCAGCATTTCTGAATGGTGATCTTAAAGAAGAAGTATATATAGAGAAGCCATCAGGTTTTGTAGATCCTCTTAAACCTGATTCTGTGTATAAGCTTAGGAAAGCTTTGTATGGGTTAAAACAAGCTCCAAGGGCTTGGTATGAAACCCTGTCTACCTTCCTCATTGAGAATAAATTCTCAAGAGGAAAGATAGACAAAACTCTATTCCTTAGGGAATCCAAAGGTAAGATCATCTTAGTTCAGATCTATGTTGATGACATAATCTTTGGATCTACTGAAAACAACCTTTGTAAAAAGTTTGCCAAACTTATGCAAGGGAAGTTTGAGATGAGCAGTATGGGAGAACTTAAGTTCTTCTTGGGACTCCAAGTAAGACAGACTGATGATGGATTGTCCATATCCCAGTCTAAGTTCACCAAAGAATTAATTAAGAAATATGGTATGGAGTCATCCTCCACCATGAGAACTCCTATGGGAACAAGCATCCCTATATGCAAAGATGAGGCAGGTAAACCTATTGATGAGTCTTTGTATAGAGGAATAGTTGGGTCTCTACTATATCTTACTGCTAGTAGACCAGACATTATGTATGCAACATGTGTCTGTGCTAGGTACCAAGCCTGCCCTAAAGAATCTCATTATACTGCAGTCAAAAGGATTCTGAGATATCTAAAGGGCACTCCTAATCTAGGCCTTTGGTACCCTAGGAATAGAGATTTTCTACTAACAGGCTATTCAGATGCAGATTTTGCAGGATGTAGAGAGGACAGGAAAAGTACTACAGGTACTTGTCAATTCCTGGGAGGAAGACTAATATCATGGAGTAGTAAGAAGCAAACCAGTGTGGCAATTTCCACAGCTGAGTCAGAGTATGTTGCTGCTGGAAGCTGCTGTGCACAGCTATTGTGGATACAGTATCAGCTTAAGGATTATGGTATTCAGGTAAGTAGAACACCCCTTTTATGTGATTCTAAGAGTGCTATTTCTATTGCTAATAATCCAGTTTCTCATAGTAGAACTAAGCATATAGAAATCAAATACCATTTTCTTAGAGAACATGTAGAAAAAGGAGACATCTTATTGGAATTTGTAAAAACAGATTATCAAATAGCAGATGTATTTACTAAGCCTTTAGATGAAACCAAATTCAATAAATTCAAAATTGAATTAGGTATGTTAACCATTGATTAATGTATTAACAAAATCATTAACAATGCAATTGAAGTGGTATGTAAGTAAGTAAAAGTAATAACAACATAATCAAGTGTTAAAAAGGACACATTGAAGTAACACTTACAAGTGGTGTTGAACCAACAGAAATTGGCTAAGTAAGAATGTGTCGACACATTTAGTAATTATGTGTCGACTCAGAGAAATAATGTCGACAAGTCAGAAATATTGTGTCGACACAGAGAATATGTGTCGACACTTAAGAGTTATATTGTCGACTTAATCAAAAATGTAATGTCGACTCAACCAGGAAAATGGTGTCGACACTTACAGAATATGTGTCGACACTTATCCTTAGAGTCGACACAGAATTTCTGTCTATCTATTATGTATCCAAGGTGTCGACATAACCACAAATTGGTGTCGACACATAGTAGGCTGAAGTAATGTCGAGACAATAGAAGTTTGTGTCGACACATTCCGTCTGTGTCGACACATTTAGTCTGTGTTTGGCGCCTTTTGAACTTCTTTCAACAGAAGGTATAAATAGGTGAAAAACGCTTTCTGTCGACATGCTTCCAAGGTTTTCGAGACTAAAACCCTGTGTCGACAGTCTATCTTTCTCTCTTCTCTCCAGCTTTCTCGACGAATCGATGGCGCCAAGGATGGAAGACAACGTCAATGAGGGGTATGAGTTGGTACGCCAGGCCTTTGCAGATGCGCCGCCAGATGTTCAAGGGGTTATCACCCTCCTCTCCGAGTCAGGGTTAGAATTACTAATCTCAGAGCCAACTAAAATCTGGAAGAAGGAGGTGCACGAGTTCTTTATCTCTGCATCAGTCCACTCAACAGGCCTCAAGATTAAGTCCAATGTTCAAGGGACTAAGGTGAAGATTACTCCAAGAACTTTAAGAAAGATCTTTCAATTACAAGTAGTTGAGAATGAAGAGGAAGTTCCTAGTTCTAAGACAAGGGAAGCCCTTCAATGGTGTGGACTGGACTCGATAAGAAGATTGGAGCTGCATTCAACAGGAAGGGTATAAATCAGCAAGGGAAATTCTTGTCTGAAGTTGTTGGGAAAGTAATCCTCTGCCAGTCAGGTGGACATGATAAGATTTCTGTCTATATGTTCAGCCTTATGACCAGGATTGTTTTTACAATTCCTACTGATTGGTCAGGAGTACTCTTTGACAAGATCAAAGAAGGAATCAAGAAGCCAAACATGGCTAGAATCATGAGCTTATATCTCATTGGAGTGATCCCTGAAGTGATGCAGCAACTGCTAGGGACTAAGATCAATCATATGAGAAGGATGGATATGAGACTGTTCTCTAGGTGGGATAGGGTGCTGTCCAAGGATGTGCCTGAAGAGAGCAGGCCAGACACCCCTGTGAAATCCCCTTCTCAAACTCAAGAAACTGAACAACAACAAGAAGACCCACTCAGGACACAGGTTGAAGAACAGCCTGACTCAACTATACTACAGCAAGTGTCAACACCTGCACAGATACAGGGGGAGCCAGTTCACTCTCCAGCTCAAAATGTATCTACTCCTGATCAGGTACAAGTGTAGGGGGAGCTAATGTATTTTACTATAAAAGACATTGCTTATATTCTTATTACTGCACAGGTTTAGGGGGAGCTGTTGTCAGTACAAGTGCAAGAGGCAGCACAGTTAGACTTATCTCAAGATTTAACTGCTGCTGAAGTTACAGCTCAACTGGAATTTACTCTGGAGGAGTTATTCCCTGATGCTGATACTACTACAGATAAAGAAGGAGGTGGACAAGAAATTGAGAAGTCCATAGGTATGGAAATTGATCAGGAAGCTGAAGTTGAGCCACAGGTTGACGGGGAGCCAGTGAATGTTGAGACTGAGCAACAGGTCACTGGGACAGATACACTTCATTCTCCTCAAGAAAGAATTCACCTAGATACTTCATCTGATACTGAAACTGAAGAAGCCAGGCTGGCCAAGAAAAGAAAACTTGTTATCTTTAAGAGAAGAAGCAAGAATTATAAGCAGGCTTTACAGACAACACCTCAACAAGCATCTCCTGCCTTTGATCATAACAAGTTTATGATAGATCTACAAGTGAAATTGGATGAACAAAGAATGGCTCTGGAAAAGTATGTTGATGAAAATAGCAAGTCTATGCAGTTTGACTTAGCTCAGGATATAAAGTCCATCCAGTTTCAAGTCAACATGCATAAGACAGAAATGACAGATTGCTTTCAAAAGGGAGGCCATGCTGTGGTTTATCTGCTCAACAACAGGAGGCTATTACTAAAAAGGTAGATGATGTTGCCCTGAAGCAAAGCTATGTATTGGAAAATCAGTTAAGAATGAATGATAATTTAACTGAATCTCATCATGAGATAATAGAGGAAGTGAAAAAGATTGTTCCAGGCCTGCCTGTAGATAAAACAAAAGAAAAGGAAGAGTTTAATAAGCAATTTCAAGATGCCATTGCCTCAGTACAAACTGCTATCTCCACCTGCCAACAGGAAATATCAACCAAGCTGCAAAAATTGAAACCATTTTTCAAAGAAGGTATAAATTATCTAGATGGACAGATAAGGTTTCAGAAGGATGATCTTAGAGATCATATGACAAGAGAAGTCATAAAGGGGGAGAGGTTATTGATTCATGCAGGCCAAGAGCACTCTAAATGGGTGACAAATAGTATAAGAGCCACCTTGGGATGTCCACCCTTGTGTGATGATGATATGATGGCTGAATCAGGCATTCAAGCAGGACTACTTGAAGGCAACCAACCTGAGGTTGCCCAAGTTATTTACCCCCCTTCTGATTTTGAAATTCTGGATAAGCAAGTGCAGGATATGTATAGTCCTCCAAAGGATGTGCATAATGTTGTGATTGAGAAAGTTGAGATGCCAGAGGCCTTCCTGAAAGAACAGCAAGATGTTCTATTAGCAAAGAAGAGATTTAGAGAGCAGGCTACACTCAAGCCAGATTATGAGCAGTGGAGTCCTACTTCAAGGAACATAATACTCACTGCATGGAAGGCTGTACAAGACAAAGTTCATGAACGAGGGAAGTGGTACAATGAGATAGAATGGCAGAAGTATGAGGCAAGACAGGAAGCAATAGTACAATTCAGAAGGAAAGCTAAGCTGGGGAGGCTGCCACCAGATGCTAAGGAGCCAAGCAAATACTTCCCAAAGCCTTTTCACTATTTTGAAAGGCAAAGGCTCAAGGAAGAAGCTAAGAAGAGAGCTGATCTAAAAGGAAAGAAGATAGCTGAAGAATCAGAAGCTCCTGTGACAGCTAAAATTCAATCTGGGAAAGGGATTATCATTACAGAGCCTGATCAATCCTGATTATGTTTTAGTTCCTTCATAATGTTTTGTAATGTTGTGATGTGATCATTAAATGTAAAACAATGTAATCAAACATTACCCAGTAATAAACAAAATTTTGTTTAAATCTGTGATAGATTGTTTTATCTATGATGTTTTTTTATTATTATTTTGTTTATAATTAAGTATCCCTGTGTTTTTGTCATATATCATCATTTAGTACTGTTTATAAATGGTGTATATCATTGGCTATAAGGGTTATGACTTCTCCAAATAGGGGGAGATTGTTGGGTACATTGGAAAATGCGTACCTGATTTGAAGAAGCCCAACCTAGCTCAATGATATACATCAAAGTGTATTTGATGTTGTTTTGAGTTGACATGTGCAGGTGAAGAATTGATAATGTATGCAAAAAAAATTCTAAGTCCAAGTGTCAACACAGAGAAGGATGTGTCGACACATAGAAGAAAGTAGTCGACACAACACTGGGAAGCAGTGTCGACACATAGCAGTTAGTCTACAACTACACTGGGAAAAAGTGTCGACACAGAGGAAATATGTCGACACATAGCAGTTAGTCTACAACAAATACTGGGAAAGTGTGTCGACACAGAAGAAGTAAGTCGACACAACACTGGGAATTTGTGTCGACACAGAAGAAGTAAGTCAACACAACACTGGGAATTTGTGTCGACACAGAAGAAAAGCGTCGACCTCAACATTGGGAAAATGTGTCGACACAGAAGAATATAGTCGACCTCAAGTTTGTCTACACCAGCAGAATGTGTCCACACATTGTGATTGAGTCGACACATTATAGCAGTGTTAGAAGAAGACTGTGTCGACACCTGAAGGCTAAGTCGACACTTACTAAGTTATGATTCTACAACAACTGTGTCGACACACAGGACTTGTGTCGACACACTGAAGAGTCAAGACCAAGTTATTTTCAGAAGAAGCTGTGTCGACTCAAAGGCAACTTAGTCGACATCACTGAAGACTGTGTCGACACCAAAGTCAATTATGTCGACACAGATAGACAGATGGTCTCGACACTTTCTGACAGATTGTCTCGACAACTTGTGGTTCAAGACTAAGGCACAGGACTTGTTTGAAGACTTGACAGCTGTGGGTTGCCACCGGTTAACTGAAGCTGTCAGACTTGTCAGAAAACGGTTAGAAACTGGATCAGCCGGTTACCATGAAGAAAGTCTATAAATAGACAGATTCAGAAGGAGAAAAAACAACTTTTGAAAACATTGATAAGAATCAAAAAGTTGAGAAGGATTACAATCCAATTCATTTCAAGAAAGTGCTTGGCACTTAAGAAGATCTTCTCCGGAAGATCAAAGAAGACTATCTAAGGATAGATCAAAGAAGAGTTCTAATCAGAATTCAGAAGAATCATTCAAAGTGCTGGATAGAGAGAGATCAAGCCAGAATTTGAAGAAGAAGAAAGAAACCACCAGTGGATTCTCAAGAAGCTGTTTGGAAATCAACTCAGCTAAGTTCATATTCAAGAAGCTTTGAAGAAAGCTCAGATACAGTTGATTTCATCAGCTGATCAAGAATTGTCTTGGCCTTTTCTCTCTCAATTTAGGCAAGACAGTTAAATAATCTTTTCTATATTTCTGTAGGATCTGTTTACATAGATCTGAGTTGTAAGCCTGTGTTATAAAGGCTGAGTGTAGGAGTGTTGAACTCTGAGTGGTGGGGCTGTTTGCCTGAGTGTAGGAGAAGGGTCTTCTCTGAGTTGTAGGCCTTGGGGCAAGGCTGAGGTAGGGCTGTTGTGTCTGAGTTGTAGGAACCAGTTGGGTTCTGAGTTGTAGGATCTGTTGATCTGAGATTAGTGGAAGTTTGGCTGAATCTAGCATACTGCTAGATAGGTGAAGGGGGAAAGTGGATGTACCCAGACCTTGGGGAACCACTATAAATCATTGTGCAATCTGTGATGTTTTATTTTCTGTGATTGCTGTGATTATTGTGTTAGCCATTGAATTGAATTCTGCCTAAAAGTTTTTATAAAAAAGTAGAGCCTATTCACCCCCCCCCCTCTAGGTGTTTAGGTTGTCTTGAAAGTAAAACTATCAAAAACAATCTTCGTCTAGGCAAAAAAATCGTGTCCGAGTGAAAAAATCACGTCCTGGTGAAAAAAAGTCGTCCTGGCGAAATACGTCACCGTGACGAAAAATGGCGCCTCAGCAAAAAATGCGCTCACGGTCGAAAAACGTACGCTCGTGCGACAACACGTGCTCCCGGGCGAAAATCGCGTGTTTAGCTTAAATATATGTCTCGGCCGGAATTGTGCAATTCTTATATAAATTGGAAAGAATTGTGTTTAGTTGAAAATGAATTCTATGGAATTCATTAAAATTTAAATTTCAACGTCAAGCGTGCAAACGAACGACGGAATTGGAATTAGACCTTCAATTCCAATTCCAGGAGTTCAACTCCGTGCAAACGAACGAACCCTTACAATTTTTAGATGAGTAATTTTTGAAGAATTTTGAAAGAGTATTCGAGAAGATTTCAAAGAGAATAATATCATTCCTTCTGAAGAAAATTTCTATGAATAGGAAAATTCAAATTTGTTTAAGAATAATATACTCATATAATAGAAGAAGAAATACGCAATACACAAAAAGAGAGATATAGTATTACAGAACACATAACTGACAGCCTCTCTTCTTCTCTTCCTTCTCTACTGCTACAACTACAGATTATGAAAGAATAATCAAAGAAGAACATTGGATTAAAAGCTTATAAACCATGCATATTTCTTCAAACATGGATTCATCATCAATAAGCGAATCCAATAAACTTAGTGTCATATAGTACTCAGAATCTTACTGAGAGTACTCATCTATAAGATAATTT
Source organism: Platanthera zijinensis (assembly GCA_039513925.1). Classification (NCBI taxonomy): domain Eukaryota; kingdom Viridiplantae; phylum Streptophyta; class Magnoliopsida; order Asparagales; family Orchidaceae; genus Platanthera; species Platanthera zijinensis. Next base: position 34,447,934 of record CM077095.1, read on the forward strand.
CTTCTACTCCTCTTCTTGTAAGCCTACTCTTATTTTCTTATATTGATTGATTAAAGTGTTTTAATTCCTCTTCAAAGGATTCAATATGTGGTTCTGAGTGTCTCTTTTTCAAAAGACTTAGTCTATCAATGGTTCAAGATCTCCTTATCGAAAGATCTAGTGTTGGTTCAAGAACTTCTAATCAAAAGATCTAATATTGATTCATAATCTCCTTATCAAAAGAACTAGTTTTTGATTCTGAGAGTCTCCTTTATCAAAAATTTCGAGCAGTGGGATAATGTATTCCTACCAAGGTGGTAGAAGAGTGGATGTACCCATATTTTGGGGAACCACTATATTTTTTGTATCTTTTGTGGTGTGTTTGTGAACTGTGATGTGCGTCTACTTACTGTAATATTTTTTGGTTAACTTCATGTGAATGAAAAATTTGAGCTAAGATTAATATCAGTAACTTATTTTAAACCAAACTTTTAAATATCTATTCAACCCCCCCCCCCTCCACCCCTAAGTAATTCTCCTAGGATTTTAATCAACTATTCACACTTTAAATTGGTATCAATGAGAGGTTTATCAAATAAAGGTTCGCGCCTTGATCAAAAGATCTAAACAGGTGAACACTTAAACATATTCTTATAAATATCTACATTCAAAATGACATCTAATAACATTAAATGATTTGCATCTACAAGACCTCAAGCAAATAACTTAGAGAGGTTTATACACTAGAAGGCCGGAATTAAATTATACATGAATTTTATTGATGAAGGGATCTTATTCTTACTAGACCACATGTGCTCTTCAAGAGAGATGGCAGTGAGAACACCACAAAATAACATGTTCCAAGATCTTAATAGAAAAAAGAAGAGAAGAGGGTAAAGGACTGGGATGCACATGCAATGAAACGTCTCAATAATATCTGATGAGATATTCCAAAAAGTGGTTGATTGTTAGTCAGCCAAAGATATTTGGGAGTCCTTGTCCAGGATTGTAGATAGAAGTTCTAATGAAAAGAAGAACAAAGGTCCATTCTCATATCATCATAATTTAAGACCTTTCAAAGAAAGCTAAAGAGAGTGTTGCTGAAATGTTTGATAGATTCAACATTATTGTGAGTGAACTTAATGGATTGGAAAAGGAGAACTTACTCATAAAAATAAATGATTGGCTTCTCATGTGCTTCCCAAGCACATAGGACTCAAGGATCTGTTCCATAAGAGAGTCCAGATTCCACAAGAAAATCCCTATTTGATTCCTATTAGGCAAACTCAAGTCCTATGAACTTCTTCTAAAAAGTAGGGTTGAGTATGAGGTAATGACAAAATCTCTACCCCTAAAGAAAAGTCCATTTCACTTAAGGAGGTTGATGGAGAGCCTTCAACAATTGAAGAGGAGATTTTTAATATCAAGACTAGAAGATTCAGAAGGTAGATCAAGACAGAAGACTCCAAAAGATGGGAAAGAAGCTTCAACAAGCCATAATTTGACAAGACACCCAATAATGAGGTCACATGCTTTGTCGGTATGAAGTTAGGTCATATTGCTCTTGATTTTCAAGAAGAAAAAAACGATAAGTCAAGTAAGAAGGATCTCAAGAAGCATTCTTTAAGAAAAAGGACAAGAAGAAAGAGAGAGTCTATATTGCAGAAACTTTGATTGACTCAAGCTAAGAGTCAAACTCCTCATCAGAGAATAAAGATGAAGCTATTACTGAAGAAGCCTGCCTAATGGCTTTCGAAGCATTTTCAGATGATGAGGACGATCAGATATCGTATTTTGATGACATTGATTTTTCATCTAATAATTTCAAAGAATGTTTCAAATATTTTTACTAAGATCAAATAAAGGTTGAGAACTAAATTAAATAACTTAAAATGACATAGAAATGAGAAAACACCTAGTGTCTGATGAGTACAAATCCATAAGGAAAAACAACTTCAAATTGAAGTAGAAATCTAATAACAATAGGTAATATAATTAATTGAAGAAAATACAAATTTTAAAAAATGAGCTAGCAAAGGCAAAATTCTTTGAGGACTCCTTAAATGGAAGAAGTCAACAACTCAAGAATATAACTAAAAATCTTACTAAAATATTTGATCCCCTAGGATTAGGAGCTTACCCTACCAGCTCAGGAAAATATTCCAGCACACCAGCATGGAAGAACAATGTCGAGTTTATTAAAGCTAAGGATAAGCAACCAATCATAATCGAAAATGATGATCTAAATACAATCATGGCATATGATGAACCAATATATATTATTATGTTTAATAAGGATAGCTAACCTAAAAAAGAAGAGCATTTTAGGAAAGAAACCCATAGAAAATAAAACTTCAAAAAATAAAAATTTAGCACACTGGGAACATGTGTCGACTTCATATTGATGCAACTCTATAGATGTGTCGAGTTCTACTTAACGCATGTATGAATCTGTGTGGACATCATATCAACAAAAAACCTCATATGCGTCAACATCATGTCGACACAAGAACAAAGTTGCGTCAATATCTAGTGGAAGCAACTTGCCAGTACATAACTTAAATAGATATAATATAACCATGTTTTCTGATAACAATTATTTAAGATATGGTCATAATACTAGAAGTTGTTGGTTTAGTAGATCAACACTCTTTCAACCAGAGGTATATAATAAAAGGCCTATCTATACATTCATCACCCCTTATATTAGAAAAGATGTTATGGGCCCAAGGTAACCTGGGTCCCAACTAATATATAGTTATTTGTGCAGGTGAGGTGTTGTCCTTCAACAAACCAATTGTGGTACTGGGAAAGTAGTTGCTCTAAGTGTATGACTTGACACAAAGAACTACTGGAATAATATAAGGATGGATCTAAGGTAATTTTTGGTGAATCTAATAAAGGTCAAACCAAAGGATATGGTGTGATCAAAATTAGAGTCATCTCTTTCTCCAAAGTAGCTTATGTTGAAGGGATTCAAAATAATCAGTTAGCATTAGTCAGTTGTGTGATGGTGAATATAAAGTTCTATTCACTTACAACCTATGTCAAATACTCAACGCTAAAATAGATGTAATTGTGTTTTCTAGCTTTAGGAAAGGAAATTTATATGTTGTTGACTTCAATTCAAATGAAAAAGAAAATTGTCTGTTCAATGCTGTTGTATACAAAAATGAGATATGTCATAGGATACTTAGTCATCTTAACAATAAGACCATAGCCAAGCTAGTAAAGAATAATTTTGTTAGGGTCTTACCAAAAGATAAGTATAAGATATTAAATCCTTGTAGAGCATGCTTAAGGGTAAAGTCTTATACCTTAGTAATTGTGGATGACTTTTCTAAATTTGGATAGGTGTTCTCTCTGAGAGCTTAGTCGAACACATTTTGGATCCTCTCAAGATTCATTATACAGGTTCAATCTGAATTTAACACCCAAGTGTTTATGATTAGAAGTGACTATGGCATAGACTTTAAAAACTAGTTTATCTATAGATTCTATGAGTATGGAGGAATAATATAAAGCATTTCAACTTCTAGAACTCCCCAAGAAAATGGGGTAGCTGAAAGGAAAAAATAGAATCCTATTTGAATCAGTAAGTGCATTATTGACTGAATCAAATTTGCCTAAGTCCTTTTGGGCTAAAGTAGTTAACACTACCAACTATATTTTGAATAGGAGTCTTACCCATATGACTAAGTTGAAGACTCCCTATGAGCTATTGAAGGGAAAGCAACCTATAGTCTTATTCTTTAGGATTTTTTGTTATACTTGTTATATTTTCAATAATTGAAAGAGTCATCTTAGTAAATTTGACAAGAAGGTTGATGATGGTATATTCGTAGGATACTCATCATCTAGCAAGATCTATTGGTGTTACAATAAAAGGACAATAAAAATAGAAGAGTCCATGTATGTAGTACTTAATAAAATTAATTCATTTTTCTAAGGGGGAGGAATCTTCCACCAAAGGCATTTTGTTGGAAGAAGATCTTCTAGTTGCTGAGTTGGAGAAATTAACATTAAAGGAAAATAAAAAATAATCATCTATGGAGCACTATTATCAGTTGAAAAGTGCTAAAGCAAACTTAAATGATGAAGTCCCTATAGAAATTATTAACAATCAAGATCAAGTCACTATTTAGAACTAAGAGAAGGAAACTAAACTTGAGCATGCATGAGAAACTGATCCAAATGAAGAAGCATAACAAGAAACCACTCTTATACTTGTTGAAGCTAGAACTAATCCTGAGAGGACCATACTTAGGGATTACCATCAAACTCAAGTGATAATAGATGAAAATCTTGAAGTAAGGACAAGGAACCAACTATCAACTAAGGCTATGTTGTAATGCTTCCTTTCTCAAAATGATACCAAGAAGTTTGAGGAAGCAAATAATGATCCCCATTAGATTGTTGCAATACAAGACGAGCTAGCTTAGTTTAAAATGAATAAGGTCTGGAACCTAGTGGAAATGCCTATAAATTATCCAATCATTGGAAAAAATGATCCATGCCTATACTGCTTATAAGAAGATCAAAGTATACCCGATGGATGTAAAGAGTGCCTTTCTCAATAGAACTCTTTAAGAAGAGGTCTATATTGAATAACCTCCACATTTTATCAATCCACCATACCTTTATCATCTTTATAAATTAAATAAAGCACTATATAGTCTAAAGCAAGCTTTAAGAGCTTCGTATAAGACCTTATCCACTTTCCTCTTAGAACACTCATTCACGAGAGGAACGGTTGATAAAACATTATTCACCGAGATACATAAACAACAATTTCTAATTGTTTAAATATATATGGATAATATTAACTTTGGCTCAAAAGATCTATGATTTTGTAAAAGGTTTTTTGATCTAATATAGTATATGTTTGGAATGAGTAGCATGGAGGAGTTATCAATCTTTATTGGTCTCCAAGTGAAGCAAAGCGATGAGGACATCTTCATATCCCAGTCTAAATACCCAAAAAAACTGATCAAAAATTGTGGGATGGAAAATTCCTGCATCATCAAAACTCGTATGACTACCAATATTGTTATAAATAAAGATGAATTAGGTAATCCATTGACCAAAAACCTATAGCGAAATCATTGGTCTGCTTCTATGTATAATATCCTTCAGATCAGATATAATGTTTATCACTGGTATATGCTCTAGATTTCAGGTAGACCATAAGAATCACACTTGAGTTATGTAGAAAGGATTGTAAGATATCTTAAGTGTACACTTTAGCTTGGGTTATGGTATCTAGTAGAATCTAAATTTGAAATATATGGATACTCAGATGCAGATTATGTTAGGTGTAGATTGGATAGGTAAAGTACTTTAGGAACTTCTCAGTTACTGGGTAGTAGAATTTTTTCTTGTTTAGCAAAAATAAAATCTCTATCTTTACTTCCACAGTTAAAGCTTAATATATATTTGTTGGAAGTTGTTGTTCATGAATACTGTGGATGCAAAATCAATTACTTGATTATAATTTTAATTTCACAAATTCCACATTATTCTGTGATTGCTCTAGTGCAATAATCATTGCCTCCAATTTAATGTTGCATAGCAGAACAAAACACATAGAAATAAAAAAATAACATTCTCAGGAAAATATAGAGAAATGGAGAACTTACCTAGGATTTGTGTCCACTAAAGATCAATGGGATGACATCTTCACTAAACCTCTTGATGAAATTATGCATAAGATCATCATCAATTGACTGGGTATGCTTGATTGTGCTCAATAAATCACATTATAATAAGCACAAAACACAATATTCCTGATTGTGCATTGTTGGGAAATATTGTCAGAAGACTTAAAATTAAATGTCTATAACCGATAGAACGTCAAATACAAGTTGATGAAAAATCGACTTCTACTCGATGCAACATCCAAAGCTGGCGAGTATGAAGAGTTTGATTTAACTCCACGCAACATCGATATAAATCAACACATGTGTCGATTGTTGGTCTAAATATGGTAATATCAAAGCCACGCCGAATTCTAATCAATGTAACTCGACTTAAATAGGCATTTGTTGAAAAAGTGCCCTAAATCTCAATGTATCTTTGATACATATACCAGATTTCTATTTTCACAAAATATATCTTCAAACCTATCTATCTTCCCGCTCTCTACCTTTTTATTCTCTCTCTCACTCTCTTCGGTCTATCTAGTGTCTTTTCAGGTACTTTAATGGACACGATGCTAAATAAATTAGAAATAAGAAGTACAATCAGAAAAATCCAGACAGAGCTAGTTGCAGAATTTACCAAGTCACATCTCCTATTCTCGGAAGACTATTCCAATAAGATTATAATACTACAAAATTGTATTAAAGATCTATCTAACTCTGTGCAACAACTGGAAAAAATAAATAGATCAATCTCATGTACCTACAGAGGTCTTTCGATCTTTTTTAAGGATCTAAAGAAGGGGGAAAGTTATGAAAGGCTCATGGCATGTTCCTAAAATAATAATCATGATCTAGGCAATATTAAGTGAAATAGAAGTACAGTTGCTATAATCCTCATAGTTTTCTCGAGAGGGGGTGAATAGAGATTAAAAATTATCTTAAAATACTTAATTCTAATCAACGAATTTGAATTCACATAAACAATTATTAAGAATCAGATGCAGCAAAGTTAAATCACAGCACAACATCATAAATATAAGAAAAACAAAATCACAGAAGATAAGGATTATAGTGGTCCCTCCTCAAACTTTGTACATCCACTTTTCTGCCCCTTGATAGGAATTCACTATCATAGTGTCCGAGCCTTTTGATCAAGAGACTCTTAAACCACACTAGATATTTTGATAAGGAGATCTTGAACCAATTATAATCTGAGTCTTTTCTCATGGATACTCTTACAACCTCTCATAGAATCCTTTTATGAGGGATTCATAGAACTCTTTTTTCCAATACAAAAAAAAATTAGAGAAGATTTGAGTTAGTATGATTCTTCTCTTTAAGTACTCTCTTTTAATTTTTGATGGCAATCAATGATGATCTTTGGCACTTCTGAGGAAACTCTGAATAATAAAATATCAAAGACTATAAGCCCAATCTCCAGATGATGTTTCAAAATCTTCTCTGACTCTGATGTAATTTCCTCTTGAGTGGAAGAAGTACTAATTCTCTAATCAGTCTCAGAAACTATTAAACCAATCGACTGATATTGGGAGAGATTAAATTGATGTTGATGATCTTCCAAGCTTTCTCTGTCGAATTCAATCTTCCTATGATCTAATATAAATTTTCTTGATCTTCTGCTGATTGATAATAAATTTGAAAAAATGTGATAGATCTCTTAACTGTGTTGATCCTCATAACTCATCATATATATAGATCGACTTCCTCTAATGTCTCCAAGAATCTGATATGTAAACTCCTTGAAGATTTAAATCAGATTGAATCCATAAAAGAAATACAGTTAAGAAATCCAGTTGACGTAACATCGAGTTCTAGTCAAAACAACATTGATTTTTTGACTGTTTATATGAAAATCTCTGTAGTCGACATTCTATCGATATACTATCAAAAAATGCGATAATTTAATATTTAAGTGTCGTCGACTTATCCAGATTAAGTTTCTCTTACTTCTATTCAAAGTAACGTTGAATTCATGTTGACGTTGTATCGAGATCAAGTCGACGCATGTTGGCAATTCATGATTTTGCTCTTCAATTCAGTATGCCTTGTATATGTCCTTTATATCAATGAAACCCTAGGACTTCTAAGACCAAATTACCCTCTCTATAAATCATGGGTAATAGACCTAGGATGTAAAATCACTAAATATAATTTGTTAAGCTAAATAGTAAGGGTTTTCTCAATAATCTCCCTGTATTTGACGTAACAAATTTTACAAAACTTCAAAAGTAATTTTACAAATGTATAGCAATAAAAATTATAAAAATTGACTGAGCATGTACTCATGGTAGATAAGAGTAATAAAGGATATATATAAGGCAACTGAATAAATGAGACTTCCATAGAATTTCTCAAAGCATGCCAACATAGTTTTCAGATTTTGTACCTTCAGAGTATACATGTCTAAGAGGATTTTTCCTTTTTCTTGTGAAAACTTATAAAACCTTACTAATCTTTTTAATAGATGAATCTTGACATTCCTCATGAGCTATCACAGCATCATTCATGGCTTCTCTAGAAATCAGAAGAATATCATCTAAATTTCCTTTCATTGACTCCCCCGAGACCAATATATCAGTTTGATCTTGATTATTTTATTGTTCTGTCTCCATCTGAATAGGTTGATTTTCAGTTAGTTGTTCTTCAGCTTCTAATACAAGAACTGTGTAAGTCTTACTAAAAAGAGCCTCATCTTCTTCTAAAGGAACCATATACTTGTCTTCCTAAAATATCTCCCACTTCTGAACCTCATAAGCTAAGGAGGTTAAGAAAGACCTTATTATTCCTGAGGAGATCAGTTTTGTCCATGAATGTTCTATAGAGACTTGAACACTATTGATTTGAGTAAGTATGTTCTCTATTGATGTACTACACTATGAAGCATGCTTAGTAATAAGATTTCTTAGTGAGACTGTAATTTGTTCTATAGCCAGCTGAATGATTTTTTTAATATCCAAAGATTCTAATGTTGATGCTGCCACATGACAATGTTCAGGAGAAAATTGATCAATATGATATTGCACACCTGTATCTTCATTTGGAAATTCAATGTTGCTATTTTTATTTAAACTTAACACTAGAATAATGTTTTGTTATAAAAGATCTGTTATTGTTGTAGGAATTACTAATTCATTTGAAGCATCAAGTTTAGATATTTTTATTATTGGAACTATCTAGTCTATTAATTGTCAGGATAGGGGAGAAGCTTCTTTATTTGAACCAGATTTCAGTATTTGTCTAGTTTTCTTTGAAAATAAAGCAATAGTGAGTCTCTTTCCAGGTGGTATACTTACTCCTTTTGATTTGCACAAAGTAGAGTAATGTAGTTTTAATATCTAACTCATAATGGTCATATAAGCATTATCCTTATGTCTATATTTATGACCGATAAGTTGCATAATACACTTACTCCAATTAATTTTCTTTCTCAAAACAAGAGTTCCCATCATATGCAGTTGAGCTTTGGGAACAACATCATGTGCTGATATATTGCACAGCAGTACCTCTCCCACTATATCAGCAAGGAATTCATATTTTTCTAAAAAAATCTTTCTTTTTCAAATGAATTGGTTTATCCTTGGAAAAATTCATCTTTACTAGAGCTTTGTTTTCTTCTAATGTTAGTTCGACATCTCCTCATGATGGAAGATCAAATGTTATTTTTATTAGTTTCGCAGTTATACTAACCTCTGATCGATTTATCTGCCTAATCATTGAGCCTTCATTATCAATTGTAACATTTGCGATGAACTCAGATAATTCTATAGAATATAGTAGGCATCTTGTAGTGATCAACTTATTTAGTCTTACATCAGTGAATTGTTGAATAATTCCTTTGAAGATTCAGCCACAGCTACAAAAAATTCCATTTTAATAATAAACCCTGAATTTTTCTTGGTTGCCATTATAATCCATGCAAAAGTACAAGAGAGAATGAAGAGAAAATACAGAGAGAAAATAGAGTGGGGAAGATGAAGAGTTTGGAATGAAAAACATAGGCTTATAGAATTAGACGAAACATCGACAAATTATGGCAGGAACATTTTTGTGCCAAACTTTAGTCGATGTTACATCACATATTATTCAAAGTTTTAAAACTTTTAACAGTATTCGACGCAAGTATTGATATATATATATATATATATATATATATATATATATATATATATATATATATATGATGTTGCGCCGATTTGATTTAGAACTCTCCATAGTCTCAGATCATAGACATTACGTTGAATAGAAATTGATGTTACGCCGATTTCTACTAGAAGTTTTGTCTAATAGAAACTTGTATTTTAACTCTTTTGCGTGTTATTCCTAGTAATACTTCCAATAAAAATTATGTAATTGTGTAGGGGTATATTTATTTATTGAGCTTTATCAAGCATGATCAAGGCATTAATAAAGTGATTGAACTTTAATTCATTAAGAGGCTTTTTGAAAATATCTGCCCTCTGATTTTTAGAAGTCATATTTTCTAGGATAATCTTTCCTTTTTGAACATTGTCTCTAAGAAAGAAGTGTCTAATCTCTATGTGTGTTGTCCTGTTGTGCAAGATAGGAGTTGATGCAATTGAGAGAGTGTAACATCCCATGTTACTTCTAGGCCCCTTAACTTAGATTGGGTTAGGCATAGAGTGGGTGTTAGGGAAATTATCTAGGTTTCACCCTAGATAGTGGGTTGTAGCCATGTGGGGCCCACTATAGGACCAAGTCAAACAAGGTCAAACTAGCCTAAATAGGGACCCTAGCCACACCATGGCCCCACCACATTTCTCTAACCCTAAAAACAATCTAAGTGGACCCTAGGCCATGTCACTAGGTCAATACTTTGACCCTAGTTGACCCAAGTCAACCTTGGGCCTAAAATGGTCAAACCCATACTCATAGGCCCAATTAGCCTAATTGGGGCACTCCCTTGACCCGACCAAAGTTGGGTGGTGCCAATAGGCTCATGACCATCAAGTGGGGTGACCCCACTCATCATATTGACCAAGTCAACTCTCCAAGTCAACAAGTCAACTATTTGACCTAAAATAGGAAAATGAAGGCCAAGCCATTTCCCTTAGGCCAACCCCACCAAATGAGGCCCATTAGTAGCCCAAGGCATGAATGACCAACCCTACCCCTCTGGTTGTGGAGAGAGAATGCATGCAAGGGGACATTTTGGAGATTTCATCCAAAAGAGGAGAGAGAAAGAGAAGAGAGGAGCAGTGAGGCCACTTGGCCTTTGCTCCTTCTACCCGAAGCCTACTGGCTGACTTCCCAGAGGCATTTCAGAGGAATTTAGAGCATGGTGGCCACTTGTCACCATGGGTGAAGCATCCAAAGCTCCAACAAGAGCTCACCTTGGAGTTATCTCCCCATATACCCCACCTCAATCCAAACCAGCCTCAACATCAACTTCAGTGAGTGGAAACGAGTGGAGAACGAGTCCTAGAGCAAAGATTTTGGTGAATAATCAAGGATTCGGGCAGGAGATCGCCGGAGATGCTCGGCCATGGCAAACCGCCGCCGCAACCGCCACAAAGGCCTGGAACAGGTTCATTTCGCCGCCCCTCTACTCGTGCTAGCCTCTTAGATCTATTAGGTGAGATATCGGGCTCAACTGAGCTCGATGCCATGAGAACAAGGTGAGAATTTTCGAGCTTTTACTTCTTGCTCGAGTTTGCCAGAGGAGCCAACTCCGGTGCCTCATCGCCGGGAAACGCTAGCCCCCGCCTTAGTGAAGGTGGTGGCGATATCCGCCGGCGGTCGTGGTGGCTCAGCTGGCCGGAAACCGCTAGCAAAGACGGACCAGGAAAATTAAATCTGGGCTGTTGATTTCTTGGGGACGACGACCAGATGCTGTCCAGGTTGCTTTAAGATTCGTGCTTCTTTAAATATTATATGATAAAATGTTAATGATATGAATAGTGCAAATCTATCAAACGTATACATTCACATTGCATGTGAAATTTAGGGCACTTAGAGGCATCACCAGAACATGACACCTGAATGAAAATTATAGCCTATGCTATTAACGTTTTTTTGACACCTTAATCATCACTTTTGGTACAGTAGAATGGGCTGTAGGGCTGTTTTCCTAGGACTGGTCCTAGGCAAGGGCAGAAACTAAAACCTAAGCCCATGCCAAACCAGAAGTCCACAGGACCCAAAATTTTGGACATGTGCTTGACTAGGGCACATCTAGCCCCTTCCAAAAATTGGGAATTTTTGAGACAAATTTTTCCATAGTATTTGTCATAATACTTAAAATTAAATAAATGAAATATTTGGAGTTATAGGCCTCCAAATGGCCCCAAATTTTGGTGGCAGGTCCTTGGGTACATCATTGGTGTATGATAAAAATTTCAGCACAATTGGATCACTTAATGTGGGGTTAATCCACTTGCATGTGTTGGCTAAATATGGCCTTGGTGTGCAAATAGCAAAAAATGATATGTTGTGTATTCAGCCTATTTGAGGCATACAAAAATCATGGAATTGATTCTAGAGGTTAATTAAGGTAAAGTTAACACCTCAAATTAATTATGGGATTTTTGAGATCAAAAATCACATTACTTGGAATTTTAAAAATATAGGCCTCTTTGGAAAATAAATTGGAAAAATAGGTTTTGATCAAGTAAAAATCCCAAAATTCTCTCAAGTTAAAATGGAGGTTACAATTGACCAAGAAAAATTCCTTAGGTCAGTGGATTATAAATTGTACTACTTCATGTGTAAAGTGACCTAGGGAATTAATTTAAATTATTTAATTAGAAGTCTTAATGACCTAAGAAAGTTATGAAAATCAACATGCTCACTTCATTACTCCATACCACCCTAGGATAAATAATTAGGGATTGTGGCCCAAGGAATCAGAAGTTTGACTTTGGGGTGGAATTAGGTTTGGGCTGCGTATAATAAAGTAAGGTTTTACCATAAGGCCCACCGGGGGGATAGATCGACAATTGAGCTGGAGATTACAATTGGAAGTATAACCCTGGTGGGTAGTGATGTATTAGTGACGAGAGTAAGTGCAAGTCATTGGGTAACAATTGGAGTGGAGGTCGGCGGAAGATCGTCGCCCTCCCTGATAATAACTTAAGTCATTAGGAATGCCCAAGAGTAATAAGGAGAGTTGAGTGTGGATCCTGGGTAGACATCAACTAAAAGTAATTATCCTTGCGAAAGGGAACTTTGGATTTTAATTCCATCTTGGTTCGTAGTGGCTTCGAGACCACTTCATTGGGCATACCTTGGGCAGTCTTGGGATTAACCCTAAACTACTAAGTTTAATAATCGGTAGACAAGAGTTGTATACTAGGCTAAGGCAAATGGTACAAATGCTCACCCGTGATGGGTTGGAGGGAACTGAACTTGATGTGTATTCTAACCCGTGAAGGGTTGGAGAGATTCAGGACAGGTTAGTCCTGCGAGTTGGAGGCTCGGGAGATTTATGCTAGGACAGGTTGGTCTTGCGAGCTGGAGACTCGAGTTGAAATAATTGCATGTGCATAAAGAAAATGGTGGTGGGTCATATAGTACTTAGCCAATTGTCACACCGATTGCAGTACGGTGACTCAGGTGAGGTGTACGGGTGGAAGGGCCAGTATGTTGTTTAATACTTCGGTCAGGCAGACAATCCCAGAAGATGTGCACCCGACCTAAAAGTCTAGCAGGCAGCTTGCAATTAGTACGCAGAGACTCTAGAGTGCACTTGGTACATATACAGAGGCGTACAAGAGAGGTCTAGGCCTGGTAGTGTGTATACCCGCCTAGAAAGCAGAGAAGCCTCATCCGCTACTATCGTAGCCACAACGGTGGTACCTGAGAGTGATGCAAGCTCTCGAAATGTGGGAACTAAAGGTATGGGATCTCAAGTCACGTGTGTGTGTTGCACTTGCATGTTGCATAACCATAGCATAATCATTCATACTTATTAGGTCATACGCTACATGGATCCTTATCATATAAACTAGTATGGGCTCTTTTATATGATAAGTTAATTTGGAAGCTCTAATTTATAAGTTTGTATGGGCATTCATATAAGTTAGAGTACTTCTTTGATGGTAGAATAGTGGTAGTATAGTTTTCTTACTATTCATACTTCAGCTGCTGTACTTACTTCTTACTGTTCTTTTCTGCTGCACTTAATTCATTTATAGAACTACTAGAATAGAATCATTTACACTCTTTACATACTGCTAGCTAGTTCCACTGTCACCTGTTTTTACATTGATACCCCGTATTGTCCTCCGCTTCGTCCTCCCGCACGGTACCTAGGAGTTGCGGGGTGAGGTACAGAGGAAATGACTTAGTCTTTTTGACTAATGGTCGGTGACCATATCATTTTTGGAGCTCGAGGAGATGGAGCACCAGCACGTCAAGGAGGCAGGACTTGAGGAGCAGATACCGATATCACCTACTATCACTACTGGAGCACGTCCTCGGGTGAGATGAGTTTAGATGATTAGATTCCACAGCTTTTGGATTTGAGAGAGTGAGAGATTTGATTTGATGTACTGGGCATAAGCCCTTATTACTCTCTTTTATTATTGTACTCATTATTGGACTACATATTGTTGTACTTTTCATTTGATATATATATGATTAGGTACTTTAGCTGTGGACTATGATGTTTTAAACTTTTGTTTACTTCTGTTTTCTCATATTGGCTGAACAAGTTTATGATCGTACTAGCCAGCAAAATCGGCGACTTGCGGTGTCGACTAACCCATGTGTTAGTGTCACCGTAAGGAAGCGGTTTTGGGCATAAGATCCGGGTTAACTCCTCGGAAGGGGGAGATGGATCTTACAGAGAGCACTTGAACTATCATAAAATATTATAGAGTTTGAAAAATTTAAATTATAATCATGTAATTGATTTTGCATCCACAAAATTAGTGAACAATAGATTCTAGCAGTAATATATTCTGCTTCAGTTGTAAAAGTGAAGACTGATGTCTGCTTCTTACTAAACCAAAATATCATTCTACTCCCTAGGAACTGATAAGTTCTTGAAGTACTTTTTTATCCAATCTACATCTAGCATAATCACCATCTGAGTAACCATATAGTTCAAATTATGTTTCTGCTAGATACCACAATGCCATTTCAGGCATTCCCTTAAGATAACTCAAGATTCTTTTACAGAATTTAGATGATTCTTTAAGATCTACCTGAAATCTTGCACAGACAACCTCTGGCAAATATTATATTTGGTCTACTACCTATAAGCTAAAGAAGAGTGCTAATCTTTACACTATGTGTTTTATGATCTACAGATTTACCATATTCATTCTTATCTAACACAACATTTGTAGCTATGAGAGTTTTCATAATAGATGCAGTTTTCATGACAAATTGTTTAATCAATTCCTTGGTGTATTTAGATTGAGAATTGAAGATACCTGCATTGCTTTATTTAACTTGTAAACTAAGGAAGAAAGATAATTCTCCCATACTACTCATTTAAAAGCTGGATTGCATTAAGTCAGCAAACCTTTTGCATAAACAAGAGTCTGTTGACCCAAATATGATATCATTCACCTAAATCTGGACAATAAGTAACTTGTCCTTATGTATTCTATTAAAAAGTGTTTTATCCACGTTTCATCTTGTGAATGAGTGATCTAAGAGGAATGTGGATAAGGTCTCATACCAGTTTCCTGGATCTTGTTTTAAACCATAATGTGCTTTATTTAATTTATACACATAAGTGGGGTAAGTTGGATTGACAAAACCTGGAGGTCATTCACCATAAACCTCTTCTTGTAGGAATCCATTGAGAAAATCACTTTTCACATACATCTAATAAACTTAATACTTTTAAAAGCTGTATAAGAAAGAAATAGTCTGATAGCTTTTAGCCTTGCTACTACTGCAAAGGCTTCATTGTAATCAATTCCTTCCTTCTATCTATATCCTTGAGCAACCATTCTAGCTTTATTTATCACAATCACTCCATTTGTATCAAATTTGTTACTAAAAAAACCCATTTAGTTCATATGACCGGATAATTCTTTGGTCTTTCCACCAATTCCAATACTTTGATTCTTTTAAATTGTGCAAGTTCTTCTTACATAGCTACTATCTAATGTAAATCATTATTATCTTCTTCAAATTTATTGGGTTTAAATTTTGATAAGAAGCACTGCAATATTTCTCTTATTAATAATTTTCTTATAGTATTTACTCCTTCATTTACATTGCCAATGACTTGACAAGAAGGATGGTCCCTTAGAATTGACCAATTTGGATCAATTCTTATTTGATCAATCGGATCATGGTCTATTTGTTCTTCTTCATGTTGTAATTCAGTTTCCTGAGCAATAACTTGTTCAAAAACTGTTGGATTAATATGTTCTATTGTAGAAACTTCATCTTCTGATCTCTCAATATCATCTTCTTTTTGATGATTATTCTTTTCAGAAGAGTTTTATGTATTCTACATAATTTTCAATTCTTTAAATTTTTCATCCATTGCTACATTCCTGTAATAAATTCTTGTTGGAAGTTTCCTCCCCTTGGGAACAAGCATGAGTTTCATGAAATACTACATGCATGGATTCTTTTATCCTAAGTGTCCTTTTATTATAGTACCAATAGGCTTTGCTAGATAAGGAATATCCTAAAAATATTCTAACATCAGCTTTCTTATCAAATTTGGCAAGATCACTTTTCTCATTGTTAAGGATATAACAAACACTGCTAAATATTCTAAAGTAAGAAACCTTAGGTAGCTTACCTTTCAAAAGTTCATAAGATATCTAAAGTTTGATCTTGTGAGTAAGACTTCTATTTAGAACATAATTAGCAGTGTTAACTGCTTCAGCCCAAAAGGACCTAGGCAGATTAGACTATATTAATTATGTTCTTCCAACTTAAATTAGCGTTTTATTTTTCCTTTCAACAACTCCATTTTGTTGAGGAGTTCTAGAAGCTAAAAAACTTAGCTATATCCCTTCATCTTCAAAAAACCTACAAATCAACTGATTTTTAAATTCTATGTCATGATCACTTCTAATCAATGACACTTTGGTATCAAATTCAGATTGGATCTGCTTAATGAATTTTGTGAAAGTTATGAAAGTTTCAAACATAGCTTTTAAAAAAATGCCCAATTGAACCTTGACAAGTCATCCATAATAATAAATGTAAGAGACTTACCTCCTAAACTTTGAATGGTAAGAGGACCTAATAAATCCATATGTAGTAAATATAAAATTCTAGGAGAATAATTCTTACCAATAGGTTTAAAAGAAGATTTTACATGTTTTCCCAATTTGCAAGCTCTACATGGATTGATCTTTTTGTATTTACCTTTTTATAATCCTCTTACAAGCTCTTCTTTTGATAGCCTTGCTATGGTCTTGTGATTCAGATAACTAAGCCTCATATATCTTAGCTCATTCCTCTCTATTTCTGTATTAAATAGACATAAGACATTATTAATGGAATGAAAATCAACAATAAAAGTGAGGGGATAGATCTATCTTAACTCTAGAGGGGGGGGGGGGGTAAATAGAGTGTTTTAAAAACTTCGATTAGTTTTTATTGCGAAATTAAAATAAGTGATATTAATGTATATAAAGAGAAGTAAAAACAAAATTATCACAATACAACAAAACATTAAATAGAACAACCAGACGACACAAAGAAATTATATTGGTTCCCACATCCACTCTTCTACCACCCCTGTAGGAATCCACTAATAGGTTTTTATTCAGGTGCCCTACCACCACAGGTTTTTGCTCAGGTGCCCTTTCACCACAAGATCTATTTCAAGGGAGATCTCACAACCCTTTTGATCTTTTTATCAGGTGCCCAAATACCAACACAAGTCTTTTGATAAGGAGACTTGATAACCAAAAGTAAATTTTAAAGGGAGTTATAAAAACCCTTTATACAGTGAGGTAAAAAAAATTATGTTGACTTCTCTTTCTCAATGGCACTGAGAAGACTAGTGGATTGCTGTGATGCCAAACTCCCTCTAAGATGAAGATTTGTTCAGGAAGCTGGAATCTTTGCAAAGGGTGTAGGCCTTTAACATAGATTGTTGATCTTTAGGATCTTTTAGATAGATATTGATTGTTGTCTCTTGAAAAGTCTTGAAGAAGAAACTGAAGAAGGATGAAGAAGTGTGTAAGCTATCCTTCTTAAATTTCCTGTATGCACAATAGCAAAAGTCTCTTCTCTGTGTCGTGTATCAGTATTTCAGTATTTTTTCTGAAGAGTAAAAAGTCTTTTATATTCTGAGTAGATTTTAGCCTTTGAATTTTTAATAATATCCTTGATTTACTGCTGAAATCCTGGGAGTTTAACAGCTGGAATTTTTCTTTAATATGTTTCCTCAACAGTCCTAGTTAATAAGCCAAGTAATTAACATCGTGAAAGCCATAATTAATGCTACCATGAAACGACTATATTCTTGAGAATATGAGCATTAATTATAAGAGAATTACTGTCTTAGAATAATATAATTTGAATTCATGCTGATAGAAAATATGACAAACTGATTTTGAAAAGGAATTTGTCAAACTAAGGACAGATTTCGTCGACCTGAACTCCAAGTTTATTGAGCTGAGAAATCTTCTTCGTCGAGTTGAGCTCAGAGATCATCATTCTGGAAAAATATCTGTCAATACTGAGTTCCAAGTTTGTCGAGCTGAGATATACATTCGTCGACTAGATAATATGAGTAGAAGAAGAAGGATCGTCGACCTAAGCTCAGATTTCGTCGAGCTCAGCTCAGAGTTGATACTTTGAGTTCGTCGATCTGAGATAGACGATCGTAAAGTTGAGTTCGAAGAACTTCAAACTGATTTTCTGAACTCTTAAAACTATATTTCTTCTAAGTCTGAGTCTCTGAAATCTTTTGAAGGCTGGATCAAAGTAATCTAACTAATTAGACTAACCTTAACCTTAGAACTAACAGATGACCCTAGGCTATACATGTTGGGTCAACAAGCCTAATAGTGAACCTAGCCCAAATCCAAACTGGGGTTCCAACAATCTCCGCCTATTTGGGTGATGTCACTAAACCAAAAAAAGAAAGCATGAAAACACAAAGCAATATAAATATTTGATAGAATTTAAACTATTCAGCAAATATGATATAGCTAAGTTCATTACACATATAATTTATAGGTAAATAAATAACAAAACAGAAAAAGTTTAAGAACCATCATAGGGAGGAGCAGAAGATGATTAGCAAAAGAAATTATCCAGGTTGGAACTTCAGCTTCCCTTTGAGTCATTTTCATGTCTTGAGCCCCAAGAATTTTCACAGATACAGCTCTGGGCACTACAGCTTCTGGATGGATCTGCATGTATGCATTAGGATCAAATAAGTTTATATTTACCTGAAAACTATTGAACTCTTCCTGTCTGAAGAAGACATTATTCTATATTTAGATATATCTTCTCCTTATTCTCTGGCTTTATTGATTTGAGATAGACCAATAGTCTCCTTGATTCTGGCCATCCTATAAACTCGATCAGGCTCAGGTTCATATTTTGGAGAAGGAGATCTCTCTGGATTGGAAATTTGTTCAACACTCTGAGAAGTTTTCTGTGGAGGAATTTTGTACTGAATTGATTGCTGTTGAATGTTACTTAGACTAAATCTCTGTTGATGTTGGATTTGATAATGTGACCTTGGAGGTTTGCACTGGTTGTACTTCGTAGCTAGTGTTGAGTACTGGTAGGAAGCTGGCCTTTGGGACTGAGAAACATTACCTGAGACACCTGCAGTAGGAGGAGGAGGAGGAGGTCCTCTCTAGGTCTTCCTTGGTGGAGAACTGTATCTTTTCTTTTTCTTCCTTTCCTTTAACTCATTCTTAGAGAATCTCATCCTGTAATGCATGTCTGGAGTGAGAGGAATGTTATTCAAAATGTAGTATGTAGTGTCAGTAGTAGGATTTGGCTTAGGAACAGCCTTGGGAGGAGCCTTTCTCTTCTTAGATTTCCTCTTCTTGGAACTGAGATCATCTGAATCATCATCCTCATCATCATTAGATGTTTCAGTAGGATGAGCATTTAGATCATCAATCTCTTTTAGTTGTTCATCAGAAATGTAGTTCTTAGCCTGAGGCTCAAAGATAATTGGGGATTTGAATGGCAGCTACTGAACTATATCTGCTGAATTTTTTGAGAATCATCCATGTTTGCAAACAAAATCTTATCCAAGTATGGTATAGGACTTTCAACCCAAAAATCCACAATAGGAGAATTAGTTGAAGGCTCAATGGATTCAAGAGAAAAAACTGGCTCAATAATTTCTGTAACTGTTGAGGGCTCTATAATCATAGGAACTACAAAACTTGCCTTTAGTTGTTCCACAACTTTAGGACTTATTGGAGCAGTAAAACAAACAATAGCTTTAGAATGATCTTGCTGAAGTACTGGTAAAGAATTTCTATATACTGTCTTAAAAGAATGTAGCAAAGAAGCTAAATCAACTGTGGGATTTATGATGAAATCACCATTAATGCTTATTTCTGGTACTACCTCTGCATCTGTACAAACCATTTTTGAATCAACTGCTGTTGTAACTGCTTCTGCTACAGGAGAAACTTTTGCTGCTATTGGAGAAACTGCTGCTGCTACTGCTGGAGCTAGAGCTTCTTCATGGAACATCTCCCCCAGCCTGTATTTAGAAGGTACTAAACCCAGGCCCTTGGAAGAATAAGGGATAGATGAAGAAGGAGCAAGATGAACAACAAGAGTGGATATGAAGGCAGCAAGTGGTGCAATTTCCTCTGCTATGAGTTGCTTAATGATTGGAGTGATGAGCTCCAAGATGTTAGAAATGGAGGGAAAATCCAATTGCATAAACTCAGGTGGTGTCTGAGTAGATACATATGGATGGATGGAGGAGGTAGATGGAATGAAAGGAGGAAGAGGAATTAAATCAATCATAATTTCATCCTAAGGTAGAAATAATTGTTGTTGAGGAGAGTGAGGTTGAGATGGTGATGGTAAAGAAGATTGAGGAGGTAGAGACTGAGGTTGTGATGGTGAGGCAAGAGGGATTAGAGAGGAAGTGGATAGATGTTGGAGGGGATTTGATGAAGGAAATATTGAATAAGGTGGAGTTGGAGGAGGTACAGGAACTTCTACTCCATGTGAGGGAGAGGTTGTTACTGCCCTGGTGTTCTTTGAAGCTCTGGAAGAGGAGGAAGCCCTGAATAGCTTAGGGATGGTCCTCTCGCATCTACCAAATAAGGCAGAATTTAGCCTCTTGGAGGAATTGATGAACATGGTCAGGGAGACCAATATTTTAGGAGCCTTGTCCTGGAGAAAGATTCGCAAAATCCTCCCAAAACAAACTTCCTTCTTAGAATTTTTCTTCTTGATTAACTCAAATAACAACACACCCTAATTTACTGATTTCTTATTAACAAAGGTACACATCACCAAGAATTAGTGCCTGGTAATATAATCATGGGCAGTGTGCTTTTCTAGCAAAAATTTTCCAACAACATCAGCCAGAAATTTATATTCTATAGATAAATTTTTCTTCAGCAACTTGTTAGGGTTTCCTTCAGAGTGACCCATTTTAATCAACATATCATCATACTCAAAACTATCTAATTCTATATCGTCTTCTCCATTAAACAATTCAAAAATTTCAAAAATTATAACATGTGTTAGAGAAACCGGTTGACCTGCGATGGTACCAATCATGGTTGTTGTATTTGGGGAAGATGAGGTATACACCCAATCTCGTATCTCTGTTGCTGGCAGTTTGATCCTTGTAGTCATCAGTTTCTTGAGTTGCTGATCTTTAAAGATTTTCAGAATATCCGTGAAGACCTGATCAGAAAGGCTAAAGGAATCAATGTAAATGTCGAATCTCGTATTATACTTCATGCTGGAGAGAGTAGTCGCCAAACAAGCCATTGTTTTCCTACAAAACGAGAGAGAGATCAAGTGCAAGAGAACTAGAAAGCGCGGGATAGAGTTTGATGAAAACCTAGATATAAAGTTTTTAGAATATGAAGCGACGAACTCCTTCCTGCGAAAAGATAAGATCTTCGAACTCAGGTCGACAAAAAAATTTCATTGGGAAATGATATCATCGATCTCAGTTTAAAGAGGGGAAAATAGTTCGTCGTTCTCAGGTTCACGAAATATTTTCTGAAGCAAGATTGTCGATCTCCATTCGACAAAAAAGATTTCAAATAGAGATTTCGTTGATCTCAGGTCGACGAAAACTCTCAAGAAGAGTTCACAGATCGTCGATCTCCATTCGACGAAAGGTGACCAATTCTTCGACCTTGGACATAAATCAAATTAAGCCTTCCCTATTAATCATACCTAACGTATTTAAGAAGAACAGATGTTTCTTCTCATCTAATGGTTTGGTGAAGATGTCTGGTCTTTGTAAATCAGTAGAGATAAAGACAAGGTTAATTTTCTTTTTGTCCACACAATCTCTAATGAAATGATGCCTAATTTTTATATGCTTGGTCCTACTATGATGTACTGGATTTTGTGCAATGGAAATTTCACTTGTACTATCAAAAAATATAGTTGAATTATATAGATTGTAACCATAATCCAGGAGTTAGTTCTGAATCCATAATATTTGTGAACAATAATTTCCAACTGCAATATATTCAGCTTCTACAGTTGAAGTGGACACAGATGTTTGTTTCTTACAAAACTAAGACACAAGCCTATCACCAAGGAACTGGCATACTCATGATGTGCTTTTCCTGCCAACTCTACATCTAGCAAAGTCAGCATCTTAGAATCCATTTAATTCAAATTTTGACTCAGTTTGATAAAATAATCCTAGATTTGGGCAACACTTTATATATCTCAAAATACTTTTAAGTAAGATATAGTGAGATTCTTTAGGGTTCACCTGGAACCTAGCATAAAGACATATAGAAAACATTATATCTGGCTAACTAGTTGTGAGATACAATAAGGACCCAACAATAGCCCTATATGTTTTATAATGCACTTGCTTGCCATATTCATTAGAATCAATCACAGCATTGGAAGCCATGGGTGTTTTCTTAGTTGAGGCATCAGTCATCCCAAATCTTTTAATAAGCACCTTAGCATATTTGGATTGGGAGATGAAAATGCCATCAGGGGATTGCTTCACTTGGAGACCAAGGAAGTAAGAAAGCTCACCCATGCTACTCATTTCAAACTTGGAATGCATCAGGTCAGAAAACCTTTTGCATAGTTTTGAATCAGTAGAACCAAAAATGATGTCATCTACATATATTTGTACTAACAATATGTTATTATTATGATGCCTAGTAAACAAAGATCTATCTATAATGCCCCTAGTGAACTTATGCTATAAAAAAAGCAAGCTAGGGTCTCAAACCAAGCTCTTAGAGCTTGCTTTAAACCATAAAGATCTTTATGCAATTTTAAAACAAAGGAGGGATGCGTTTGAGAAATAAAATCTAGTGGTTGTTCAACATATACTTCGTTTTCAAGTTCACCATTCAAGAAAGCACTCTTGACATCCATTTGGTAGACTTTGAACTTTTTTGTAGGCTGCATAGGAAAGAAAAATTCTAATAGCTTCAAGTCTTACAACAGATGCAAAGGATTGATCATAGTCAATTCCTTCTTCCTGTCTGTATCCTTGTGCTGCCAGCCTTGCTTTGTTCCTTATGATATCTTCTTGTGCATCCAATTTATTTTTGAATAACCATTTAGTTCCAATGACTTGGAAGTCTTTAGGTCTAGGAACTAAATCCCAAACACTACATTTCTCAAACTGATTGAGGTCCTCTTACATTGTAATAATCTAGTGGGGATCTTGCTCTGTATCTTTTATGGATTGGGGCTCAAGTTAAGATATGAATCAAGCATGCATCAAATCTTGGTTGAGTTGATGACTTATTTGCACACCAACTGATATGTCTCCAATCTCTTGTGATATAGGGTGATGTCTAAGTGTGATAAGATAAGTTAGAGGACTTGGTTCAGCAACAGCATTGGAATTAATTCCTCTTGTGGAATTATGTTCGTTGTCGGTGGTTCAGCAATCATTTCACTAAATTCTTCTTCACTATCTACATTAACATGTGGAGAAGGATATTATATAGCCTCATTGGTGAGGTTTAAATAATCCAATTTATTACACAGTTGGAATACCTGCAATAATATATGCTACCTCCCTGTAGGTGACATCTTTAATGTTGACATTCCCAGAGCCTTCTGTTTGGCCATAGTTGGAGTCTCCAAAAATCACCTTTGGTCCAAGCTTAGACTTGTAGTTGGTTAAGTTATCCTTGCAGCCTGTCATGTGCTTTGAACATCCACTATCTAGGTACCACTGTTCCTCTGTGGTAGGATAGTCTTTCACCTGCATAGAAACAAATTAGGTGTTCTTGAACCAGGTAACTTTGGGTCCTTGATTTATCTTAAATTTAAAGTTAGAAATATAAGAACATTCAGGTTGACTCTTATATCCTAGAGGGTGAAATTTCCTAGGTGGAATTATCCACTGAGTAAATGGGTAAACAAATTTTCTTGGATGATTACTAGTTCTGGAATAATTTAAGTTTCTATTAAAATAAACTAGGATTAACGAATTTTTATAAGTTCGTCGATCTGCGTTCAAAGAATAGGGATGAGTTTGTCGAACTCCGCACAGAGAATGAAGGTATTCATTTTCTATGCCCCAATATCGTCGTTCGCAGCTCGAAGAACCATATTGGTTTCGTTGATCGTAGTTCGAAGAATAATTAAAAGAAAAATTTGCGTTCAGAGTTCGTCGATCTGAGTTTGACGGACTGTATGCATTTCGTCGATCTGAGTTTGACGAAAGCTGCTGAGCATAGTTTTTATTATAGTTCTTATTTTTCTTTCTCTTTCTTTTGGGTTTCTGAATTATTTTAACTTGTTCATTATTCTCATCTAGTTTTTCTTTTCCCTTTTCTGATATAAATTTTAAGGGGGTTGAGAAAATATTTTTCTGAATAAGATGAAGTTGGCTTGATTAAGCACAAAAGCCCAGTTTGCCATTTTGCCTGCCATTAACAGTGCTTATGATGTTCATCAATTTGATGCTTCTCCCATTCAGGTATTCTTCAAATTGCTTAGCCTCACTTAATTTTGTTTTTAATGATATGATTTGTTCTGAGGCTATAACTTGTTCATCTTTTAGTTTTATATTTTTAGAAAATAGGTTATCATGTTCAATTAATTTATCTCTGAGAAGTTTGATTTCCTTCTCAGGTTTAATTAGATCATTATATAATAACTTAAACTCAGTTTTAAAATGATCTGAATTAAAATCAAATGAGGATATTACCTGATCCTCTTCTGATTCAGAATCTTCATTTTCTGAATCTTCAGCTTCTGAAGGATTGCCTGATGCATTGATAGCAATCAAGCAAATTTCTTTTGCTTTAGCCTCTTCTTTATCTTTACTAGAGCTGGAAGATGAAGTTTCCTCTTCTGTCTCACTCCAAGTTTCTACAACAAAGCCTTTTTCCTTCCTCTTATGTTTGCTAGAAGAGGGCTTGCTATAATGCTTCCTATATTCCTTCTCTTTTCTTTTAGCCTTCTTTTGAGCCTCTGGACACTCAGGTAGAATGTGTTCAGGCTTCCTGCAACCATAGCAAACAATTTCCTTAGTAGGAGTCTTATCATACCTTTTTCTGTCTTCTTGTCTAGATGATTTCCTCCTGAAATCTTTTCTAGACATCTTGTAAAATCTTTTGGCCAGTTGTCTTAAGAGTTCATCATTTGCTGATGGAGCTTCTTATTCTTCAGATGCCTTAAGGGAATGCTTTTCTCCTTCCTTCCTGAGGTAGAAGACTTATGTTCAGCTCCATCCCTAGTCTTGACAAGCTGCTCATAGGACTTGAGCTTGACTAGCAAAGACTCAATATGGATTTCATTTAGGCTTATGGCCTCCTTGATTGGCCAGATCCGAGAATGCCATGTGTTGGGGTAGCGCATAAGGACCTTGTCAATGATCTTAGTCAGGGTTATGTCCTTGTCTAGTGTTTTCAGCTCATTGATGATTAAGCTGAGTTTGTTGTATATATCAGCCACTGACTCTGACACTTCTTTCTTGAAGTTCTCATATTGGGAAATGAGATTTGATCTTCTATCATTTCTCTCATCAGCTGATCCTGCTACCATTTATTTTAGGGAATCCCAAATGGCTTTTGTTGATATGCATTCAGCAACCTTCTAGAAGATCTCATCTGACATTAATTGTGCCAGAATGTTAATAGCCTTAACATCAGCATTTTTTACTTTATTCTGTCCATCAGTCCACTCAGGTGGTGGAACTGCGCTTGAACTTGAAGTAGTAGCCACTAGAAGTGGAGGACCTGTCAAAATGGAATTATAGATATCTTCATCAATTGATTTCATATATAATCTAATCCTTGTCTTCTAAATTGCAAACTTATTAAGGATGCATACGGGAGGTATGGTGCTTTAATATTCCTTATTCTGTGACATGATATAAAAGAGACACTAGAGGTATTAAGATCTATCAAAGGATCTTTTGATTCAGGTATTAGCCTGTGAAACAAAATAAACACCCCTCTGATACCAATTGAAAGTGAGGGATTGATCTGTCTTAACTCTAGAAGGGGGGTGAATAGAGTGTTTTAAAAACTTTGATTAGTTTTTATTACGGAATTAAAATAAGTGATATTAATGTATATAAAGAGAAGTAAAAACAAAATTATCACAGTACAGCAAAACAAGAAATAGAACAACCAGACGACACAAAAAATTAAAATTGTTCCCCAAAACTTGGTACATCCACTCTTCTACTACCCTGGTAGAAATCCACTTACAGGTTTTTGTTTAGGTGCCCTGTCACCACAGGTTTCTGCTCAGGTGCCCTATCACCAAAACATCTATTTAAAGGGAGATCTCACAACCCTTTTGAGCTTTTGATCAGGTGCCCAAAAACCAACCCAATTCTTTTTATAAGGAGACTTGACAACCAAAAGTAACTTTTGAAAGGAGTTATAAAAACCCTTTATACAGTGAGGTAAAGAAAAGTTATGTTGACTTATCTTTCTCAATAGCATTGAGAAGACTAGTGGATTGTTGTGATGTCAAAGCTCCCCCTGAGATGAAGATTTGTTAAGGAAGATGGAAGCTTTGCTCAGGGTGTAGACCTTCAACTTTAATTGTTGATCTTCAGGATCTTTTAGACTTATATTGATTGTTGTCTTTTGAAAAGTCCTTAAGCAGAAATCGAAGAAGACTGAAGATGTGTGTAAGTTGTTCTTCTTCAATTTCCTATATGGATAATAGTAAAAGTCTCTTCTCTATGTTATGTATCAGTATTTTAGTCTTTTTTCTGAAGAGAAAAAAGTCTTTTATATTCTGAGTAGATTTCAGCCTTTAAATTTTAAATAATATCCTTGATTTAATGCTGAAATCCTGAGAGTTGAACGGATGGAATTTGTCTTTAATATGTTTCTTCAACTATCCTAGTAAATAATCCAAGTAATTAACTCTATGAAAGCCATAATTAATGCTACCATGAAATTGCTATATTCTTGGGAATATGAGAATTAATTATCAGAGAATTACTGCCTTAAAATATCATAATTTGAAGTCATGTTGATAGAAAATATGAAAAACTGATTTTGAAAAGGAATTTGTCAAACTCAGGACATATTTCGTTAACCTGAACTCCATGTTTGTCGAGCTGAGAAATCTTATTCATCGAGCTGAGCTCAGAGATCATCATTCTGGAAAAATAATGTCAATAATGAGTTCCAAGGTCGTCGAGCGGATATATACTTTCGTCGACCAAAGAATCTAAGTAGAAGAAGAAGGACCATCGACCTGAGCTCGGATTTTGTCGAGCTCAGCTTAGAGTTGAAACTCTGATTTTGACGATCTGAGATCGACAATCATCATGCTGAGTTCGAAGAACTTCGAACTGATTTACTGAACTCTTTAAAACTGTATTTCTTCTAAGTCTGAATCTCTGAAATCTTCTAAACGCTGCATCAAAGTAGTCTAACCTAATTAGACTAACCTTAACGTTAGATTTAACAGACCAAAGGCTATACATGTTGGGTCAATAAATCTAATAGTGAACCTAGCCAAAATCCAAACTAGGCTTCCAACAAACAACATATATGTTATCTTTTATAGAACTTATTAGCACAGTTTTATTTGTTCTAGAGTTTATTATTTGGTAAATGTTATTAGTGAATACAACCTCGTATTCACCATCTGGTGTCTACTAATTATGAAGAGAATAAAAACCGAACAAGCAATCCAACTAGGCAAGTATACCTATTGAATTGTAGCTAGGAGACACAAGTGTCGTATTAAGATCCGAGAACTGTTGAGTAATCTTACTTACACGAAGACTATTATCTTATCGAAGGATAGTTTTAGGATTTGTTAAGAGATAATTAATTGCAATTAAGGAAAGAAATATAGCGCTAGAAATAGAACTACTTGCTGTTAAATAAAGTGCTACTAAAAGTGATTACAATGAGGGGTTAAAACAATGAAATAGAGAAGCACTTGATCGAGAATCACCTCAGCAAAATTTGATTAAAAATGCAATAATAAACCCTAAATTAATAAGGTAAAGTTCCTTAAATGTGGAGGTTCCTAAATTTTGAACATGCTTCTCTCGAAGTCGTTCCCAACTGAGTTTAGGAAGGTCCGACCAAACTCTCGTCCAAATCGGAGACCTAAAGCTCGCTTTATACGGTGAACCCCACTATTGGATTTCACTCCAATCCGAGAGATTTAACGTCTGCCTCTCTCGAGGGATGCTTACAACACTCTTTACTTTTGAGTTTTCTCTTCAAACTACGAGCCTCTCGGCTAGCTAAGAGTGAAAACTAAGATGTAAATTATATATCGATGATATAACTACAAACATGATTTTTCAAAAATAAATCATTGGCCTAAACCCTAAAAAGAAAAAGTAAACTTAAAGCTTCATAATATAATCAACTCGAACCTCGGATCATCAAGATCGATTACAAGGAGGTTTAGTTAATCATGGAGACATGGAGGAAGAGAGATGGGTAGAAGAACATTAAGAAAACAAAGAAAATGTGCACTTTATATTAATGTTAAAAGAGAGATACAACTTGAAATAAAAGATTACAAGTGTAGTGAAATTAAAACCCTAGGCAAACATTAACATTAAGCTACTAAAGGAATTACAAGAACTATTACAAAAGTATTACACTAAGCTGGAGTTAGAAAAGACTTAAAATGAGAAAAAGAGAGAGAGAGAAAGAACATGAAAAACTTCAGGAAATAAAAGGGCAGCACCTCCCCTCTCACTCTAAACTACTTGATGGACACAAGGGGGTGGCCTGAATTTATAGAATTTTTTCGGGTCGGTAACGCCCCCTTATCATGCCCAGGGACGGCGTGTTAGGGGGTGTTTCGGGTACGGGGTTGACCTCGGGAGTAAATTCTAATGGAAATGTTGATTGCTTCTGTACGTCGGTGGACACACCGTAGGCATGCCCATGTGGGGGGTGCGTGTAAGGCACGTTATGTCACAATCATTGGTTGGAAATCGGTAAATCAGTGAAAAAGGTGGTAAACGCCCGTGTAGGGGGAGCGAGTCAGTACTTTTGACGTGTAGCAATGGAAAATCATTAATTGCGGTAGCAGGATTCGGGATGAGAGTGACATGCCCAGAGACACGCCCAGGGTTGGCATGTCAGGGGGGCGTGTAGAGTGTTTTTCTCGGGATTTTTGTTCTGGCAGCAATCTTCCTTGGGATCAGGTTATACGCCCGGTGACGTGCCCAGGGAGGGTGTGCCAAGGGGGCATGTAAGGTCAATTTGGTTGAGAGCTGTGAAAACCTTCAAAAAGAAGAGAAAATGTTAGTGGCAATAATATATACAAAAGGAGGTCAACATATAAGCTTACAAGACATGATTTGTGTATTAAAAACCAAAAAATACCCTAATAGTTTAGACTACAAAACGTACTATAAATTCCCCCAAGCTTATGCTTTGCTTGTCCCCAAGTAAAGATATAAAAACTTGCTAACATACAAAGTGACTAATCAAAATGTTTAATTATGCTTACACAAGTAATATGCGAAATTCTAAGTAGGGAGAAGGCGAAACGTAAACCTAAAACAATTACTTAAACATGGTTTAATAATTTATAAACTTTAGTAATGAAAGTAAATCATCCAAAATTATAACAAAATTCTTTAAATAAATTTAAGCAAAGCAACAAAATGAAAAAACGCATTGAGTTATTACTAGATCCAAGAGACACAAATTATACCTATATCAATAAAATAACAAAAATATAAATTTAAATACAAAACTTACTATTTTACTTTTCTTCTTTACTTAGCTAATAAATAAAATTCAAAAACATAAATCAAAAGGGCTTATTAGGACCGAAACGTTTGGTTTAGGATTATGATTAGGAGAGGAATTCAAAGATAAAAAAGGAGGCTCAAAAATCACACTAAACCAAAATAAAGAGTTTCAAAAATTTCATCATAAATAAAATGTTTTTCTTTCTTTTTCTTTTCAATTTTCTTTTCTTTCCTTTTTTTCTTTTCAAAACAAAGGCCATAAATAATTTTTCTTTTCATTTTGAAATTGGCCAAACAAAAGTAAACACTTCTTTTGAGCATATTTTTTCAAAAAGTTTTCCAAATATATCATAAAACAAACCTATAATAATCATGAAAATTTTTAATGAAACTCAAAAGGCTAGTGTGATTAGATAGGTTGGAAAATTTTAGCTTTGGTGAAAATGAAATGATAAGTAGAGCAATCAATTGAAATCAGAAAAAGGCTCAAAAGCGGCTAACTTGGAATAAAAAAATTTACGTTTGCAAGAAGGCTCAAACAAAAACAAAAACGGCCTAAATCATCTTCATACTTAAAAATTTATATAAAGCATAAACAATGAAAAATTTCGAAAAAAAAATCCTAAATAATAAATGAAGACTAATGAAATTATCTTTAAAATAGAAATAATAAGCGACTTCAATCATTCACATCTACTATGTTAATCAAAAGTTGACATTACAAAAATTATCCAAAAATGAAAAGGAAAATAGTGGATGAAAGATTTTCGAGGAAGTAAAGAAAATAAATAACGAAAACCATAATAAAAATGTGAGTTTTCGAAAAACATTTAACATTAACATGCTACCGTGAATTAGAAACGCACCATGGCCAACATTTTTCTTGTGAAACATAATTAAAAAGAACGATTAGAAAGATCATAATTAGCTAAGTTACTATAAGGAATATTGAGAAAATAAAAATAAAAGGCAAGGGGTACTATTAAAATACCAAAATTCGTTTAAACTATTAAAGTAAAAAAGAAATAGTATATAAATATATATTTTTTTATTTTGAAATATTTTCTTTTTTTTTTGATTTTTAAGATATTTTTTTTGGATTTTTAAGATATATATAAAAAAAAGACGAGAAGGAGGAAATCCTCCCCAAAGCTTAAAATGGACATTATCCTCAATGGAGAAAGGAGGGGAAGGAGGGAGAGAAATTAAAACAAAAATGAAAGTAAAGAATTGAAAAACAGGTACTTCCCCGGATTTATGCATCACGAATGTTTAGTAATGCCGCTCCCCGATGCTTGTGCTTTGGAACTTGAAATATCTTCATTGGACTTCGTGATGGATTTAACAGCATTGGAGCAGACGATCGCAGAAGCTTCAGCTTGTCGGAGCCATCCGGGGAAAAAAGTGTAAAATAAAGACAACAGAAAAATAATTTAGGCTGCCTCCCAAGAGCGCCTTTTGTTTAAAACATCATTTGAGCTTGACGCAATCAAATAATATTGTCCAAAAGATTAGTGTCCAAAGTAATAATTAATGTTTTTAACAAAAATAAATAGTCTTGAGTTAGTTAAAGTTCATGCAAAAGAAACTTAACATTGTTCTGACGGACATCATCATCACCAGAAAAATAGAGTTTAAGAGACTGCCCATTCACTTTGAAATCGCCCTTATCAGGGTGTGCAATTAACAGAGTGCCATACGAAAAAAATTCTTTAACAGAAAATGTCCTAGACCATCATGACTTTAGTTTTCCAGGAAATAAACGTAAACGTTAATTATATAAAAGAACTTGGTCGCCCGGCTTGAAGGCATTTGGGTGCCTTAAGTGTTTGTCGTGAAAATGTTTCGTCTGCTCTTTATAAAACTTATTATTTTCATATGCGTAAGAGCGCCACTCATCGAGTTCGTTAAGTTGAAATTTTCAAAAATCGCTTGCAGAGTGGGGATCAAAATTTATAAACCTTAAGGCCCAAAAAGCACGGTGTTCTAATTCTACGGGTAAATGACACAATTTTCCATAACCAACCGATACGGCATACAACTGATGGAGGTTTTGTACATTGTTCGGTAGGCACATAGAGCATCATCTAATTTGGTTGACCAGTCTTTTCTAGAAATGGAAATAGTCTTTTCTAAAATGTCTTTTATCTCTTTGTTCACTACTTCGACTTGTTTGTTAGTTTGGTGGTGGTAGGTAGTTGAGAGCTTATGTATAACGCCATATTTTATAAGAGTTTTAGAAAACCACGCGTTATAGAAATGTGATCCCCTATCACTAACGATGGCTCATGGAGTACCGAATTGTGAAAGTAATTTTTTTAAGAAAGCAATAACAACTCAAGATTCCTTATTAGGAAGAGCTTGGGCCTCAGCCCATCATGAAACATAATCTACTGCAACTAAAATGTATTTGTTCCCGAATCTAGAAGGAAGGGGGCCAACCAAATCAATTCCCCAAAGGTCAAAAACTTCGCACTCGAGTAAATAATTTTGCGGAATTTCATTTTTATTAGAAATATTGCCCGACCGTTGGCAACTATTACACCTACTCACAAAAGTTTGCGCGTCTTTAAAGAGGCTAGGCCAATAAAAGCCTGCGCAAAACACTTTCTGAGTGGTGCGATAAGCTTGATAGTGACCACCAGTCGGTCCTTCATGTAAGTGTTTTAGAATATCTTGTTCTTCTTTAAAAGAAACACATCTCCTTATCACCTGGTCCGCACAAACTCGAAAAAGATGCGGGTCCTACCAAAAATAGTTCTTCAACTTAAAAAGAATTTCTTCTTTTGCTGAGAGGAAAACTCCTTTAGGAGGACATGGGCCACTAAATAGTTGGCAATGTTTGCAAACTAAGGGGAAGGAGAAGTGTTAATAGAAAAAAGCTTTTCATAAGGAAAGAAATCATCAACTGTTTTTCATCTAAATTTTCTATATATGGATTATCTAAGCAAGAGAGATGATCCGCAGCCAAATTCTCACCCCCCCTCTTATCGCATATTTTTAAGTCAAACACCAAAAGGAGTAAGACCCAGCATATCAGGCGGGGCTTGGCATCCGTCTTATTAAGTAAGTACTTGAGGGCTGAGTGGTCTATGAAAACTACAATTTTTGAAAGCGTTATATATGGCTGAAATTCATCGAAGGCAAAGACAACAATTAGGGGTTCCTTCTCCGTCATGGTGATGTTTTCTTGTGCATATGTGAGTGTTTTACTTGCGTAATAAATGGGGTGGAAGTTTTTAGATATTCGTTGACCTAATACAGCTCCCACCGCGAGACTACTCGCATCACAATTTTCTCAAAGGGAAGGTCCCACACTTGATCTATCATAATTGGTGCATTAATTAATTTATCTTTAATTATTTCAAAAGCAGATAGACAAAGGTCATCAAAAATAAATGGGGCATCTTTTTCTAAGAGTTGAGTAAGGGGTTTGGTGATTTTGGAGAAGTCTTTTATGAAACTGCGGGAAAAGCTAGCATGACCAAGGAAACTTCTTATAGCTTTAACATTCATAGGTGGCGGCAGCTTTACAATTACTTCTATCTTACCAATATCTACTTCAATCCATTGGGAAGAAATCTAATGTCCTGAAACATACCCCTCCTTCCCATAAAATTGCATTTTTCCCAATTTAGGGCGAGGTTAGTTACTTCGCACCTTTCTAAGACTTTTTATATGTTTTCTAAACAACTATCGAAGGTATCGTCGAACGCGGAAAAATCATCCATAAATACCTCCATAATACTTTCTATGTACTTGTCAAAGATTGCTAGCATACATCTTTGGAATGTAGCTGGAGCATTGCACAACCCAAATGGCATTCTTTGGTAAGTGAAGGTGCCAAAAGCGCAAGTAACATAGTTTTATTCTGGTCCTCGGGTGAGATAGGGATTTGAAAATACCCTTAGAGTCCATCGAGAAAATAGTAAAAGCTATGGTCAGATAATCGTTCTAAGATTTGATCGATGAACGACAAGGGAAAGTGGTCCATGCGGGTAGCGTCATTTAACCTACAATAGTCAAAACACATTCGCCACCCCATCACCGTCTGTGTCAGGATTAAATCATTATTTTATTTTACAATTATAGATATCCCTGCCATTTTTGGCACTACCTGAACAGTGGTAATTCACTTACTATCTAAAATAGGATATATAACTCATGCGTCTAAGTGTTTCATAACCTCGCCTTTTACGACTTCTTTCATGCTCGGATTTATACGGCACTGAGGTTGGATGGAGTTATGCAAATTATCTTCCACTAAGATTTTGTGGGTGCAGAAAGATGGGCTTATGCCCTTGATATCAAATTTCTTCCAGGTGATGGCTCGACGATGTTTTTGTAAAATTAGAAGGAGTTTGTCATTTTGTAATTCAGTTAGGTAAGCTGAAACTATCACTGGCAGTTTGGATTTTTTTTCTAAGAAGGCATACTTGAGATGTTCAGGTAGTTCTTTTAATTCTAGGGTAGGGGTTCTTCATAAGATGTTTTGGAAGTTCATTCTTTTTCAAAAATAATATCTTCGCAGACATTTAACTTATACAAAAAATTGGAAGGGGATGAATCAATGGCCATGGCGGTTTCTTGTAGACTTTCAGTAGGAAAAGTTGAGGAAGAACAAAATTCAGAAAATTCATCTTCAGAAATGTTGTAGGAAGATTCATCACTTAAGGTATCTAAGAAAAAACTGGAGTCATCATTCTCCAGGATATTTTTCATCGAAGGGGTGATATAGAAGGTCACTTCATCATCAACTACTCATAGGAAAAGCTTGCCATTACTTACATCAATGATAGCTCAGGAGGATGCAAGGAAGAGTCTTCTAAGGATCAAGGGAAACTCAACGTATTATTTGATGTCCTAAATGACAAAATCTACCGGGAAGATGAATTTATCGACATTGACTAGAACATCCTCCACTATTCCTAATTGGTACTTAACAGATCTATCAGTGAGCTAGATACTCATACGCATGGGGTTGAGGCTACCAATTCCTAACTTCTAAAATAACAAGAAGGTCATTAGGTTGATACTTGCACCTAATTCAGCCAATGCATGCTTGACAAATAGATCACCAAAGACACACGGTATAAAAAAACTTCCCGGATCAAAGATCTTCTTTGGTAAACCATTTGTCAAGACAGCAGAGCAGTCGTTGTTTAACGTGACGTGTGATAAGTTCTCTAACTTCTTCTTATTAGTCAGGAGGTCCTTTTGGTACTTAGCGTACTTCGGCATCTGGGTAATCGCTTCATGAAAGGGTAGATTTATGTGGATTTGCTTAAACATTTCTAAGAAGAGGGTATACTGATCATCAAGACATTGTTTGTTAAGTTGGGAAGGGTATGGTGGAGTTGGATCATTTTTCAAAATGGGTGGTGTAGAGAGATCTTTTTCTAAAGCAGAGAGCAGAGTGATAACTTCTTTTTCAGTAAGAGGTGGAATTTTCAAAATGGGGGCAGAGCTTGCCTCTGGCTCTTCGCTAACCATACCAGAAACTTGCTTCCCACTTTTCAGAGTTATAGCTTTCGCTTGCACTCTTGGGTTGGGCTCGGTATTGGCAAGAAGAGACCCGGCGGGTCGCTCAGATATAATTTTAGCTAGTTGTCTTACTTGATTTTCTAAATTTTTATCAGATCCGGCTAGGCTTCTTATAGTCGCATCATTAACAGTCATATATTTTGAAAACATTTCCTCCAAGCTTGGAGGTGTTTGATAATTTTGAAGAGGTGGAGGTGGTATAAAAAAATCATTTTGTGGTGCCAGGCGCATTGCGTTTGAAGGGTTACTCCACGAGAAATTTGGTGGTTTCGTAAAGCGGGATTATAACTATTCGGAAAAGCAAATCCCGGTACAGGAAAATTTGTGTAGAAAATTTATTAAAATCATTCCTAGGCATATTATTAACATAATATATTTGTTCAGGGGCAGCAGTTGGAGATTCCTAAACTTGAGGGGAGGAGGTAGCAGACATCTCCGTTATCTATTTGCTTAGTATTTCCACTTGCAAGGCCAGCTGGGAGATGTTGTCTACTTCAAATATACTTGTAGGTTTGTTTGGGTGAGGTCTAAGTGCATTCAACTGATATGTGTTCATGGCCATGTCCTCGAAAAGCTCAAGAGCTGCTTCCAATGTTTTGTGGTTTAAAGTACCACCGGAAACTGCGTCAATCATTTGCTTTGTATTTTGATTTAGCCCATTTTAAAACGTCTGCACTTGTAACCATATAGGCAACGCATGATGGGGGCATCGTCTTAAGAGTTCTTTAAATCTTTCCCAGTTTTCATAAAGAGATTAAGAATCTATTTGACAAAAGGCAGAAATATCGTTCCTAGATTTTGCAGTTTGACGTTGCGAAAAATACTTCGTTAGAAATTTTTCGGTTAGTTTATCCCAAGTAGTGATGCTCCCTCTTGGCAGAGTCATCAACCTCTATTTAGCTTTAGTTCAAGGGAGAAATGGAAGAGTCTTAGCCTAATAGCATCATTTGTAACACCATTGATTTTAAAGGTCTCACAAATCTCAAGAAAGCTAGCGATGTGCGCATTTGGGTCTTCATCTTGAAGTCCGTCATATCTCACATACTGCTGCACCATTTGAATTATGCTAGGCTTGAGTTCAAAGTTATTATTAGCTATAGCAGGGCGTACTATGCTTGATTTTGTACCCTCTAGATTCGGCCTTGCATAATAGGACATAGGCCTTTGCAGGTCTTCCTCTACATGGGGTTCTTCCATTCTTAGGGCAGCGAGTTTTTTCATTCTCAGGGTAGAAAATGACTCGGAATCCTCAACCAGTATTTGGAGAGTAGGGCCTTGAAATTGCAATCTTATCCGAAGAGTACGCTAAATTTCGTGCTCCAAGTTTAAAATAACCGCCAGATTTTCGCGGGTCATGCACTAGAGGAAGAGAAGATAAAGGAAGAGACAAAAAAACTAGAAAAAAGAGTAAAACAAATTTTGAAATAGATTTTTTTATGTCTTAACTTCCGAACTTCCCAAGGGCTACCCGGTAAAGGGTTCGCAAGGTACTAGACAAGATAGTGTCATTTAAGCCACAATGCCCTTTTTGAGAGAGTTAGGTGGTGTGGAAAAATTGTGATGTGGGTTTTTATTAAGAGCGTTAATATGTTTTGTGAATTTTTAATTTTTTAAGAACGAGGGTGAGAAAGAGAAATGATAAAATTAATAGGTTCGTGATTTCGAATTATCAACAAAAGTTGGTCCCCGGCAACGGCGCCAAAAACTTGGTGTCTACTAATCGTGAAGAGAATAAAAACTGAACTAGTAATCTAACTAGGCAAGTCTACCTATTGAATTGTAGCTAGGGTACACAAGTATCGTATGAAGATCCGGGAACTATTGAGTAATCTTACTCATACGAAGACTATTATCTTATCGAAGGATTGTTTTAGGGTTTGTTAAGAGAAAATTAATTTCAATTAAGTAAAAAAATATAGCGCTATAAATAGAACTACTTGCAGTTAAATAAAGAGCTACTAAAAGTGATTACAATGAGGGTTTAAAATGATGAAATAGAGAAGCACTCGATTGAGAATAACCTCGGCA
The DNA here is from genome assembly GCA_039513925.1 of Platanthera zijinensis. Taxonomy (NCBI): domain Eukaryota; kingdom Viridiplantae; phylum Streptophyta; class Magnoliopsida; order Asparagales; family Orchidaceae; genus Platanthera; species Platanthera zijinensis. The sequence goes on from CM077095.1 coordinate 34,485,440, forward strand.
AAAGTTGATTAAAATGTGATAATAAACCCTAACAAAATGAGGTAAAGGTCCTTGACCGTCGAGGTTCCTAAAGCTTGAATACGCTTCTCTCGAAGTCATGCCCAACTGAGATTAGAAAGGTCCGACCGAACTCTCGTCAAAATTAGAGACCTAAAGATCGCTTTATGCGGTGAACCCTACTATTGGATTTCACTCCAATCCGGGAGATTTAACGTCTGCCTCTCTCGAGGGGTGCGTGCAAATCTATTTACTCTTGAGTGTTCACTTCAAACTACGAGCCTCTCGGCTAGCTAAGAGTAAAAACAAAGATGGAAATTATATATCGATGATATAACTCCAAACATGATTTTTCAAGAGTAAATCAAAGGCCTAAACCCTAAAAAGAAAAATTAAACTTAAAGCTTCATAACATAATCAACTCGAACTTCGGATCATCAAGATCGAGCACAAGGAGGATTAGTTAATCATGGAGACGTGGAGGAAGAGAGATGGGTAGAAGAACATTAAGAAAACAAAGAAAAGGTGCACTATATATTAATGTTAAAAGAGAGATACAACTTGAAATAAAAGATTACAAGTGTAGTGAAATTAAAACTGTAGGCTAATATTAATATTAAGCTACTAAAGTAATTACAAGAACTATTACAAAAGGATTACACTAAGCTGGAGTTAAAAAAGACTTAAAATGAGAAAAAGAGAGAGAGAGGAAGAACATGAAAACTTCAGGAAATAAAAGGGCAGTAACTCCCCTCTCACTCTAAACTACTTGCTGGACTCAAGGGTGTGCCCTGAATTTACAGAATTTTTTCGGGTCGGACACGCCCCCTTGTCATGCCCGGGGACGACGTGTTAGGGGGTGTTTCAGGTACGGGGTTGACCTTGGGAGCTGAATTCTGATGGAAATGATGATTGCATCTGTACGTCGGTTAACACGCCCTGGGACATGCCGTTTAGGGGGGCGTGTAAGGCATGTCATGTCACAAACATTGGTCGAAAATCCGACCAATCTTAGAAAAAGTTGGTACATGCCTATATAGGGGGGTGAGTCAGTACTATTGACGTGAAGCAATGGAAAATCTTTAATTGCGGCAGCAGGCTTTGGGATGAGGGTGACACGCTCAGAGACACCCCTAGGGAGGACGTGTCATGGGGGCTTGTTAGGTTTTTTTCTCGAGATTTGGGTTCTGGAAGCAATCTTCCTTTGGATCAGGTTACACGCCCGGTGACACGCCTAGGGAGGGCGTATTAGGGGGGCGTGTCAGGTCATTTTGGCTGAAAGCTGTGAAAACATTCAAAAAGAAGAGAAAACATTAGTGACAATAATATATACAAAAGGATGTCAATATATAAGCTTAAAATACATGATTCATGTATTAAAACTATAAAATACCCTAATAGTTTAGACTACAAAACGTACTATCACCATCACACAATTGGTTAATGCTAATTAGATTATGTTGAAGTCCTTCAACATAAACTACTTTAGCAAAGTTATGTATCAAATTTTTATCATGGCATATCCTTTTGTCTGACCAAAATTAGAATCACCAAAAATTATCATTGGACAATTTTTGGCCTTGAAATTTATCAGCAAATCTCTTGGTCCAGTCATATGTCTAGAGTATCCGCTGTCCAAATACCACAGCTGATTTATGGAGGACAACCTTTTTCCTGCACATGAATTTAAACATTAGTTGGGATCCAGCTTACATTAAACCCATTACTTCTTTTTCTATTATAGGGAGTAATGAAAGTATATGAGGGTCTTTTATAATATCCCTTAGGACAACAAAGTTTTGTTCTATCAAACCAACAACATCCAGTTTCATGACCTTTGATATAACATACTTTGCAAACATCATTCATAAAATTACATTAATAAGAATAATTGTTATGCAGGGATATATGTCGAGTTAAAGTCGATGCAATATTTGGAATACGTCGATTTGAAGTTGATGTTTCATTAGAGTTACGTCGATAAGAAATTGATACATGCTCCTGATTTATTGAAACTACTGACTTCTGTTTCTTATCTATCAATGATTATTTTTTTGGAACACTTTTTCTTTGGATTTTTCTCATATCATTATCATAATTTGAATAATTATTATGGACTATTGTAGATGGTACTTCCTTTTCCTTAATGAAAAATACAAGATTTTTCCATACAGGTTTATTATCAATTACTACAATCTTATTAGGTTTTGCTCCTAAGCCCAAATGATCAAACATTTTCTTAAGGTTCTCTGTGATATTCTTAAGTTGATTACTCCTTCCATTCAAGGAGTCTTCAAAGACTTTTTCCTTTGATAGTTCTTCTTTCAGTGAAGTATTTTTTCTATTAGTTATCTAATATGTTCCTTCAAATTATTATCTCAACTTCTAAATTCTTATCTTGTTTTATTTGCTTAATATCAACTAGATAGTCTTCATAGATTTTCAATTTTTGCCTTAATGATTTGATTTCCTTTTCAAGTTCTATTTGATCAATGCAAAATTCTCTAAAACATATCTTAAAATCATTAGAAATAAAATTTATATCATCAAAATAATTTGGTATCGTATTTGAATCATGATCAGATTCTATCTCCAGTGACATAAGACAAGCTTCCTCAGCAACCTTTTCTTCTTTTGTATCTGATAAAGAACGGGAAAATGAGCTTGTGTGAAGGTGAGGGATAGATCTATCTTAACACTAGAGGCGAAGTGAAAGAATGATTCCAAGACTATATCAAAGCCTAGATCAAACTTTATGGCTGCGAGAATTGCTGGAGAAATTTCCATTGCTCTGCAAAAACAACACAAGATCAAGTGTAGAGGGGAAATCTAAAGCATGGGATGGAGTTCGAAAAAAACCTAATTATAGGTTTTCAGAAGGTGAAACGACGAACTCTGTCCTGCAAAAAAAAAATCTTCGAACTCAGTTCGATGAAAATTCTCATAAAGAGACAAAAGTCGTCGACCTAAGTAAGAAGAGAGGGAAAACAGATTGTCGATCTCCTTTTGATGGAATATTTTAAGAAATAAATTCGTTGATCTCTGTTCGACGAAAGGATTTCACAAAGAGATTTCATCGATCTCCGGTCGATGAAAAACTCAAGAAGAGTTCACAAGATCGTCTATCTCCATTCGATGAAAAGTGATCAATTACTTAGACCTCAGACAAAAATCAAATTAGACCTTCTCCATTAATCATACCTAGCTGATTTAGGAAGAACAAATGTTTCTTCTCATAAAAAGGCTTAGTAAAATTTTCTGCTCTTTGAAAATCAATAGAGATAAAGACAATGTTAATTTTATTTTTGTCTACACAATCTCCAATAAAATGATGTCTAATTTCTATATGCTTGGTCCTACTATGATGCACTGGATTTTGTGCAACAGAAATTTCACTAGTACTATCACAAAATATAGTTGAATTATTTGGATTTACATCATAATCAAGGAGTTAGTTTTGAATCCAAAATATTTGTGAACAACAACTGCCAGCTGTAATGTATTTAGCTTCTACAGTTGAAGTGGACACAGATGTTTGTTTCTTACAAAACCAAGACACAAGCCTATCACCAAGGAACTGGCAAATTCCTTATATACTTTTTTTATCAACTCTACATCCAGCAAAGTCAGCATCTGAGAATCCAATTAATTAAATTCTGACTCAGTTGGATACCAGAGTCCTAGATTTGGACAACCCTTTATATATCTCAAAAAAAATTTAAGTAAAATAATATGAGATTATTTAGGGTTCACTTGGAACCTAGCACAAAGGCATATAGTAAACATTATATCTGGCCTACTAGATTTGAGATACAATAAGGACCCAACAATAGCCCTATATGTTTTCTGATCAACTGGCTTGCCTTATTCATCAGAATCAATCACAGAATTGGAAGCCATGGGTGTTTTAATTGCTGAGGCATCAGACATCCCTAATCTCTTAATTAACACCTTAGCATATTTGGATTGGGAGATGAAAATTCCATCAGGAGATTGCTTCACTTGAAGTCCAAAGAAGTAGGAAAGCTCACCCATGCTACTCATTTCAAACTTGGAATGCATCAGGTCAGAAAACCTTTGGCATAGTTTGGAATCAATAGAGACAAAAATGATATCATCTACATATATTTATACTAACAAAATTTTATCTTTATGATGCCTGAAAAAAAAGTTCTATCTACATTGCCCCTAGAGAACTTATGCACTAAAAGAAAGTTCGCTAGGGTCTTATACCAAGCTCTTGGAGCTTGCTTTAAACCATAGATAGCTTTATGTAATTTAAAAATAAAAGAGGGATGAGTTGGAGAGATAAAACCTGATTGTTGCTCCACATAGACTTCCTCTTTAAGTTCACCATTAAGAACGGCACTCTTGACATCCATTTGATAGACTTTGAATTTCTTATATGCTGCATAAGCAAGGAATATTTGGATCGCTTCCAGCCTTGCTATAGGGGAAAAGGTCCGGTCATAATCAATTCCATCGTCTTGTGAATAGCCTTGAGCTACCAATCTTACTTTGTTCGTAACAATAGCTCCTTATGCATCCAATTTGTTCCTGAAGACCCATTTAGTTCTAATGACTGGGTAGTCTTTGGGTCTTGGAACTAATTCCCAAACTCTGCATCTCTCAATTTGATTGAGCTCCTCTTACATTACAATAATCCAGTGGGGATCTTGTTATGCATCTTTGATGGATTGAGGTTCAATCTGAGATATGAAGCAAGAATGCATCAAATCTTGGTTGAGTTGATGCCTTGTTTGCACACCTACTGATATGTCTCCAATCACTTGAGATATGGGATGATCTCTAAGTGTGACAAGATCAGTAGGAGAAGTTGGTTCATTAACACCTTGGGGAATTAAATCCTCTTATAGAATTATGTTAGTTGTTATTTGTTCAGCAATTATTTCAATAAAATCTTCTTCACTGTCTTCATCATCCTGTGGAGAAGGATATGATATAACCTCTTGGGTGAGGTTTTAATCATCTAATTTCTCACACAATTGGGGTACCTACAATAAATCTCTGGTAGAAGAAACCTTCTTCTTATAAAACATGTTAACTTCCTCAAATATTACATGAACAGATTCTTCCATTTTTAAGGACTGAAAACCCTATAGGCCTTGCTGACTTGGGAATATCCATGAAAAATTCTCTCTGCAGCTTTGGCTTCAAACATTCTAAAATGTTTCTTGTTTATTATTATGAATGTAACATCTACAGCCAAAAACTCTAAAATAATCTATTTTAGGTTGCTTCCCTTTGATAAATTCATAGGGAGTCTTACCCTTATGTTTATGTATTAAACTTCTATTCAGAACATAGTTTGATGTGCTTACAGCCTCTGCCAAAAAGGAAAGGGCCAAATAAGCATCTGCAAGCAATGTTCCTGCTGCATCAATAAGAGTTCTATTTTTCCTTTCTACTACCCAATTTTGTAGAGGAGTTCGTGGAGCAGAGAAGCAATGCCTGATACCTTCCTTCTCACAGAATTCTTGCATAGGAAGAGATTCAAACTCAGTGCCATGATCACTTATGATCAATACAACTAAAGTAGAGTACTCAATCTATATGCTCCTAAGAAATTTTGTAAGAACTTTAAAGTAATCTGACTTGTTTCTCAAAAAGAACACCCAAGTGAATCTAGAGAAGTCATCAATAATAACTAAAGTATAGGATTTCACTCCCAAGCTCTGTACTGCAATGGATCCAAAGAGATCCATATGTAGCAAGTACAGAATCCTGGGTGAATCACTCTTATTAATAGATTTAAAGCTATTTTTAGTTTGCTTACCTAATTGACAAGCCCTGCAGAGACTTTCCTTCTAGTAGGGGCCAGAAGGCAATCCTCAAACAAGGTTGTCCCTAGATAATTTAGTAATATTTTAAGATTTACATGTCCTAGTCTTTTATGCCATAAATCATTATTATTACTAATCTGATTGAATAAACAAATTTCTGAACTAGCTGACTTGAAATTAACTACATAAATATTTCCTTATCTAAGTCCTGTTAAACAGCTTTGTTATCAATTGAAGAAACAATACAGGAAGATTGTTTAAAATATACCTGATAACCTTAATCACATAACTGTCTTATGGATATCAGGTTATGTTTTAGACCACTCACATAAGGTACCTTCCTAAAGGTGATAGCTCCAACTTTGACATTCACATAGCCTTCTGTTTGGCCATAGTTGGAGTCTCCAACGATCACCTTTGGTGCAAGCTTTGATTTGTAGTTAGTTATGTTGTTCATGCTTCCTGTCATATACTTTGAACACCCACTATCAAAGTACCATTGTTCAATTGTGGTAGGGTAGTTCTTCACCTACAAAAAAAATCAGGTATTCTTGACCCAAGTAACCTTGGGTCCTTAATTCTTTCAAATTTAAAACTAAAAATATAAGAAAATTCTTGTCAACTCTAATATTTTAGAGGATGGAATCTCCTAGGTGGAATTATCCACTGGGTAAAGGGGTTAACAAAGTCTCTTGGTTGATTAAAGTTTATGAAATAATTTAAGTTTTTGTTAAAGTTAACTGGGTTCGACGAATTCTGAAAGGTTCGACGATCTTCGTTCGACGAATAGGGATGAGTTCGTCGAACTCCGCTCAGAGAATGGAAGTATTCATTTTGTTTGCCCTAATTTAGTCGATCGTGGTTCGATGATCCTTATTGATTTCGTCGATCACAGTTTGAAGAATAATTATATGAAAAATCTGCGTTCACAGTTCATCGATCTAAGTTCGACGAACGGTATACATTTCGTCGATCTGGGTTTGATGAAACTGTTGAACATTGTTTTTATTAAAGTTTATCTTTTTCTTTCTCTTTTTTTAGGTTTCTAAAATACTTCAATTTATTGGTTATTTTCATTTAATTTTTCTTTTCCTTTTTCAGATATAAATTTAAAAGGGGTTTAAAGAATAATTTTCTTTAGAAGATGAGGTTGGCTTGATGAAGCACCTAAGCCCAGTTTGCCATTAAGCCTGCCTTTGATAGTTCTTATGATGTCCATCAATTTGATGCTTCTCCCATTCAAGGATTCTTCAAATTGCTTAGCCTCATTTAATTCAGTTTTTAATAAAATGATTTGTTTAGAAGCTATATCTAGTTCATCTTTTAATTTTATGTTTTCAGAAAACAAATTATCATATTTAATTAATTTGTCTCAAAGAAGTTTGATTTCCTTCTCAAATTTAATTAAGTCATTACATAGTAACTTAAATTCAGTTTTAAAATGTTCTAAAGTAAAATCAAAGGAGGATATTACCTGATCCTCTTCTGACTAAGAATACTCAGCTTCTGATTCTTCAGCTTTTGATGGATTGCTTGATGCATTGATAGACATCAAACAAATATCTCTGGCTTTGGCCTCTTCTTCATCTTAAATAGAGCTGGAAGATGAAGACACTTCTTCATACTTACTCAAATTCTTAGCAACAAAGCCTTTTTTCTTCTTCTTATTCTTGCTGGAAGAAGGCTTGCTGTAGTGCTTCTTGGAGTCCTTGTCTTTCCTTTTATCCTTCTTCTGCTTCTCTAGACACTCAGGTAGAATGTGTCTAGGCTTCCTGTAACTATAGCAAACAATTTCCTTGGTAGGAGTCTTGTCATACCATGGTTTGTCTTCTTTCCTTGTTGACCTTCTTCTGAAGTCCTTCTTAGCCATTTTGAAGAATCTTCTGGCTAAGAGACTCATCCACTCTTCATTTGTTGGTAGTGCTTCTGATTCTTTAGATGCCTTAAATGCAATACTTTTCTCCTTTCTTCCTGAGGTAGAAGTCTTCTATTCAGCTGCTTCTCTGGTCTTGATAAGCGGCTCATAAGACTTGAGCTTGCCTAACAAAGACTCAATAGAAATCTCATTTAGGCTTCTGGCCTCCTTGATTGGCCAGATCCTAGAATCCCAAGTGCTATGGAAGCATATAAGGATCTTATCATTGATCTCAGACAGTGATATGTTCTTGTCCATATTCTTCAGCTCATTGATGATCAAGCTGAGTCTGTTGTGTATATCAGCAACTAACTCTGACTCTTCTTTCTTGAAGTTCTCATATTGGGAAATAAGATGAGATCTTCTATCTTTTCTTTCATCAACTGATCCTGCTACAATTTGGTTTAGGGAATCCCAAATGGATTTTTCTAATGTACACTCAGCAACCTTCTGGAAATTGTCATATGACAATGTTTGTGCTAGAATGTTCATTGCTTTGGCATCAGTAACCTTTGCATTTTTCTGTGCATCAGTCCACTCAGGTGGTAGAACTGTAGTTGTATCTGAAGTAGTAATCACTGAAAGTGGTGGACCTATCAAAATAGAATTGTAGATATCATCATCAATTGAATTCATATGTAACCTAATCTTATCCTTTCAAAGTGTAAACTTATTAAGGTTGCACACTGGAGGTTTGGTGCTTTAGTATTCCTTATTCTGTGTCATGGTATAAAACAAACACTAGAGATAATCATATCTATCAAAGATATTTTGGTTCAGGTGTTAGCCTGTGAAACCAAATGACCATGCTTTGATACCAATTGAAAGTGAGGGATAGATCTACCTTAACTCTAGAGGGGGGTGAATAGAGTATTTAAAAAAATTTGATTAGTTTTTATAGTGGAATTAAAATAAGTGATATCTATATGTATAGAGAGAAATAAAAACAAAGTCAATCACAGTACAACAAATAATTGAATAGAGCAACCCAGATGACATAAAGATTTCATAGTGGTTCCCCTAAACTTGGGTACATATACTCTTCTACCTCCCTAGTTGGAATCCACTAACAGGTTTTTGATCAGGTGCCCTGCCACCACAGGTTTTTTCTCATGTGCCCTGTCACCACAAGATCTATTTCAAGGGAGATATGCAACCCTTTGATCTTTTGACTAGGTGCCCAAAACCCAAACCAAGCCTTTTGATAAGGAGACTTGACAACCAAAAGAATAACTTTTAAATGGAGTTAAAAAACCCTTTGTACAGGAAAGTTAAAAAGAAAAAGATTTTGTCTTCTCTTTCTCAAATCACTGAGAAGAGTAGTGGATGTTGTTCTTGTCAAAGCTCCCCCTGAGATGTAGAAGAGTTCAGGAGAATGAGAGCTTTGCTCAGTGTGTAGGCCTTCAGATGGAAGAAGATCTTCAGAAAACTTATAGACTGATGAAGTGATAGTACATTTCGGAGCCTAAACTATTATGGTGTGTTTCCTTGTTTTTATCAAGCTTATCGTGTGTTGTTAGCTTATTTTTATGTTTCTTATGTAAATATTATTGCCACTAACATTTTCCTATCTTTTTGCAGGCTTCCTGAAAATTGGCCAAAAATGACCTGACACGCCCCCCAGTCACGCCCTCCCTGGGCGTGTCACACAATTTCAAGAAAGTCAGCCACCAGTGAAAAGTCTAGTATTCATCCTGAGTAGGACACAAACTTGAACAAGGTCGTGTCTCTTGCCGTGTCAAGCTGGCCGCGTCACTAGAGCCTAAATAACAGAAAATGGCTATCACTCCCCCCTTACACGCCCTCCCCGGGCATGTCCCAGGGAGTGACACGAGGCATGTCGCCCTCTGCCCGAAGCCTGCCGCCGCATAAAATGCATTATCATCTCAGCATGCTAATTGTATTATCATGCCCCCCGTCACGGGCGTGACCCAGGGCGTGTTCGCCCACTTTTCACGGACTCACGGATTTCCAACCAATGATTTCGACGCGACGTGCATGTCACGTCCCCACCCCCCCCCCCTACACGGGCGTGACCTTGGGCATGTCAACCATCATACAGAAGCAATAATCCTTCCCACCAGAATCCAGAGCCCGAGTTCAATGCCCGTACCTATCATGCCCCCTGACACGCCCTCCCCGGTCATGTCACCGGGCATGACCAACCCGTGGAATTTTTCTATAAATTCAGACCTTCCCCGTCATTCCTGAATAGTTTTGGGATAAGAGGGGGAGGTGCTTCCCCTTTGTTTCTTGCTTTTTCTTAGTGTTCTTCCCTCTCTCTCTCTTTCTCATTTTGTGTTTTTCTTAACCCTAGTTTAGTTTTAGCTTTTGTAATAGCTTTTTTTGTTAATCTTTGCACTTACTCTAGTTGATAATTGTAGGGTTAGAATAGGATTTTAATTTCCTTGCAATTGTAATCTTTCAATTCAAGTGTAGTTATGTTTCTTCACTAATATAAGTGCTCCTTGTTTACTTTTTGTTATTATGCTTTACTACTTATCCCCTCCTCCACTTCGCTATGATTAACTAATCCTCCTTGTACTCGATCTTGATGATCCGAGGTTCAAGTGATTAAGTTATGATGCTTTGAATTTACCTTTTCTTTTTAGGGTTTAGGCCTTCGAATTATTCCTCATTTTTCTTGATTGGAATTATATCATCGATATATAATTTCCATTTTTGCATTCATTCATGGCTAGCTGAGAGACTTATAGTTTGAAGTGAGCATTCAAGAGTAAAGAGAGTTGTATGCACCCCTCGAGAGAGGAAGACGTCCAAATCTCAAGGATTGGAGTAAAATCCAATAGTGGGGTTCACCGCGTAAAGCGAGCATTAGGCCTCCGATTTAGACGAGAGTCGGTCAGACCTTCTTAAACTCAGTTGGGAACAACTTCGAGAGAAGCGTGTTCAAGCTTTAGTAACCTCCACGGTCAAGGAACTTTACCCTATTAAGCTTAGGTTTATTTATCGTGTTTTTAATCGACTCTTGCCAAGGTGATTCTTGATCGAGTGCATTTCCATTTCATCGTTCCAATCCTTTATTGTAATCGATTCTTTTCTGCTTTCTATTTAACTGCATTAGTTCTCTTTTTAGCGTAATATTTCCTTTCTTTGGTGCGTTTAGAATTCTCTTCATCCCTAAATATTTCCGTAGATAAAATAATAGTCTTCGTGTGAGTAAGTATACTGAATAGTTCCCGGATTTAAATACGATACTTGTGTCCCCTAGCTACAGTTCGATAGGTATACTTGCCTAATTGTATTGCTAGTTTGGCTCTCTTTTCTTAAGAGGAAAGCGATCACTAAGTTTTTGGCACCGTTGCCGGGGAGAAACTTTTGTTGATATATCGAAAACACGAACCTATTACTTTTATCATTTCTCTTTCTCATCCTCCTAAAAATTAAATTCCAAAAATTTTATTACTGCCCTTAATAACAACCCATTTCACAATTTTTGTAGGCCACCTAATTCTCTCGAAAAGGGCAATGGCGCTTTAAATTCCACTATCTTATCTAGTACCTTGCGAACCCTTCATTGGGTAGCCCTTGGGAAGTTTGAGAGTTAAATTATCTTAAAAATACAAAGAAAATGATAGACGAAAATGATAGTTGCAGCTTCTGGCTATACTTTAAACCATAAGACCCCGGAAGCAGCTCTTGAGCTTTTCGAGGACATACCCATGAACACTTATCCGTAGAATGTGCCTAGGTCCCGCCCAAACAAACCTGCATGTATCTTTGAAGTGGACATTGTCTCCCACCTAGCTCTGCAAGTGGAAATTCTAAGCAAAAAGATAACGGAGATGACTGCTGCCACCGCCCCTCAGGTATGGGAATCTGCAACTCGTTCTAGCAAACAATTAGATTTTGTTAATAATATGCCTAGAATTGTTTTTCATAATTTTTTTGCTAGGAATTTTCCTTCTCCCGTATTAATTTTCCGAATAGTTATAATCCTACTTTAAGAAATCACCCGAATTTTTCATGGAATAATCCTTCGAACGCAATACGCCTGTAACCACAAAATGATTTTTCTGCACCACCACCACAACCTCTTCAAAACTATCCAAAATCTCCAAGATTGGAGGAGTTACTTTCTAAATATATAACCACAAATGACGCTACTATAATAACCTTAACTGGAAGAATTAAAAGTCTAGAAAATCAAGTAGGACAACTCGCAAAAATAATTTTTGAGTGACCCGCAGGGTCTCTTCCTTCTAATACCGAGACAAACCCTAGAGAGCAAGCGAAAGCTATAACTCTTTGCAGTTGGAAGCAAGTTCCCGGTATGGTTAGTGAAGAGCCCTAGGCATGCTCCGCCCCCGCTTTAAAAAATCAAAGCTTCGCTCCCATTTAAAAATTCAACCATCTGTTAAAGAAGAAGTTATCACCCCTCTCCCTACGTTAGAAAAAGATCTCACTCCACCACCCTATTGGATCCCTAGTTAGATTTGGGCTAGGTTCACTAAGTTAGGATATGACCCAACATGTATAGACAAGGGTCATGGTTGTGTACTAGAGTCTATGTCAAGTCCTTAGAGTCAACAATTCAAAGGACCAGCCTCCAACACTACTAGAGACTCAAGACTTAAAGAAAATTCAAGACTTAGAAAAAGAGTTCTATGTTCGTCAATCTCAGGTCGACAAAAGTCATGCTCACCTCGACGAACCAATAGACAATTCTCTGAGCTGAGCTCGACGAACTTGGTTCTCAGCTCGACGAACTCTGGACAAAGTCACTCAACGTCCTATGTAACGTCCTATGTCAAATTCTAGTCGACAAACTCAGAACATCTGCCCGACGAACTCTTTTCTCTATTCTAAGTTTAACGAACACCAGATGTTGTCTTGACTCAATGCAAGATAATGTCTCAACACTCAACACTAGATACTGTCTCGACACTCAACGCCAGATACTGTCTCGATACTCAACGCTAGATACTGTCTCAACACTAAACATCAGATAATGTCTCGACACTCAACCCCAGATACTAACTCAACACTCAATGCCAGATAATGTCTCGACACTCAATGCCAGAAGACATCTTAAATATTCTAAGTCTAGAATGCAAACTCAGCTCGACGATCTTGGATCTCAGCTCGACGAACTTGGTGCACAGAATAGGAAAGTCATCAATCAGCAGTCAGCCATTCTGAGGTTGATGATCTTTGATCTCAGCTCGACGAATAGCAAGTCTTAGCTAGATGAACTGTGAAATCAGGTCGACGAACCCAGGCTTGGATGTTTCCCTCTCGTGCTCCTATTTTATTGCAATGATTTCTGAGTAATTAATGCTCTAATATTCTCTGAATATTATCGTCTGACAAGAGCATTAATTATGGTCTTCATCAGGATCATTGCCTGCCATTTTTCTAAGGGATAGTTGGGGAAACAAATCAATGCGAATAATTCCAAGGCCGTCAGCATTAATTGCAGGAAGAATTTAAAAAATTCAAATGGACTTCCACATGGAAAATATAAAGATATAAATTTTCCTTCTTCCTGTACAGAACATAACACACAAGATAGAAGAGTAATCAATATACAGAATACTCGAGACGTAGAAAATCAATCAGTCAAGAAATCAACTACTGCTAGACCAGAAGAAGAACAAGTTTCTGAAGAAGAAGAGCAATCATCCAAATCAAGAGTCTTCTTCTGTCATTCTCTCAGGAATCTTCAATTGGACAACTACTACTGCATCTATCAAGAAGTTCCTGAAGTTCTTCTGGTTGAAGTTGAAAGTTTGAAGGCCTATCACCCTTAAGAAAAGCTCCATTTAATTCTGGACAAACTCAGTATCTCAGGGGGGGGATCTTTTGTCATCATCAAATCAACAAGTCTTATCAATTATTTGAGAAAGAGAAGACACCATCACTCTCTCACCCCTCTGTAAAAAGGCTTCTCTACTCCCTTCAAAAGTGATTCCTGGTTATAAGTCTCCTAACAAAAATACTTGAGATTTGGTTTTTGAGCACCTTACCAAAATCTCATTGGTGTCAGTCACCTGAACAAAAACTTGAGTGGATTCCTACAAGGGTGGTAGAAGAGTGGATGTACCCAGGTTGGGGAACCACTATAAAGTTCTTGTGTTGTCTGGTTGCTCTTTTTCTTTTGTTCTAGCTGTGGCTGTGTTAGTTAGAATACTGTTATTTTTATTAGTCTAGTCTGTTGGGCTGTGATAAATCACCAAAGTTTAAGAATAAGGTATCTGGTTCAACAAAAGTTTTATCACCAGATATACTCTATTCACCCCCTCTAGAGTATATTAGATCTAACCCTCACTTTCCATTGGTATCAGAGGGAAGTTCTTTTAGTTGTACAAGATAACCCTTGAACCAAAGATCCTAAGTTAGATCTTTCCCTATTTGTGTTAGATTTACATAAACAGCATGGCCCAGAACAAGGATTATGCAAGCACCAGACCTCCAGTGTGCAATATAAACAAGTTTGCCATCTGGAAGGCAAGAATTAAGCTTTATATGAATTCCATTGATGAAGATATCTACAATTCTATTTTGACAGGTCCCCCTCAAGCTTCAAGCTCAACAACATCAACAAGCAACAATACTGTTTCATCACCTGAGTGGACTGAGGCTCAAAATAAGGCCACGATTGCTGATGCTAAGGCAATGAATATATTGGCCCAAATAATGTCAGATGACATTTTCCAGAAGGTGGCCGAGTGAACATCAGCCAAGGCCATTTGGGATTCCCTGAATCAAATGGTGGCTGGATCTGCTGATAAAAGAAAAGACAGAAGATCAAATCTCATATCCCAATTTGAGAACTTATAAAAGGAGGAAGCAGAATTAGTGGTTGATATGTATAATAGGTTAAGCTCAATCATCAATGAGCTCAAAACCTTTGACAAGGACATCACCCTCACTGAGGTGAATGACAAGATTCTTATGTACTTCCAGAGCTCATGGGATTCAAGGATCTGGCCCATCAAGGAGGCTAGAAGCCTAAATGAGATTTCAACTGAATCTCTTTTCGGAAAGTTAAAGTCCTATGAATAGCTGATCAAGAGCAAGGAAGCAGCTGAGCAAAGAACACCTCCTCCAGCAAGGAAGGAGCACAGCCTTGCATTCAAGGCTGCTGAGGAGACTAAGGCTCAATTTATAAATGAAGGTCTCATGAGCCTACTAGCCAAAAGATTCTACAAGATGGTAATGAAGGACTTCAGGAGGAATCCATCCAGAAAGATGATAAGCCTAGGTATGATAAGACCCCTACTAAAGAGGTAGTGTGTTTTGGCTAAAGGAAACCTTGACATTTCCTATCAGAATGTCCAGAGAACCAGAAGAAGGAGAAGAGAAGAGATAAGGACTCCAGGAGCAAACACTACAGCAAGCCCTCCTCCAGCAAGCACAAAAAGAAGGACAGAGTGTTTATGGCTGAAAGCTGGAGTGAAACAGAAGATGAATCTTCATCTTCAAGTTCCAGTGAAGAAGAGGAGGAGGCAAAGGCAAAGGAAGTTTGCCTTATGACAATTGATACCACTAGTAGCAAATCAGATACAGATGAATCTGACAATGAAGAAAGTATGTCAACTGAAGATCAGGTATAAGCCTCTTATGACTTTGAATCTAAAGAATTCAAATTTGAATTTAAAAATTTATGCTTAGATTTGATAAGCTCTGAAAAGAAAATCAAACTTCTCAGAGAAAAATTAAATGCTCTAGATGAACTCACATCAGAAAATGAAAACCTAACTATTGAATTAAAATCTGCAAATGAACAAATTGCTTTTCTAAAATCTGTACTTAGCAAAGCCAAAAATGCTAGAAGAATCATTAAATGGCAGGAGTTTAAAATTGCTAGATATAACCAGCACACTTAATACAAGAACCGATTACTACAAACTAGGATTAGGAGCTTCATCTAGTGAACCAACCCTAATCCAGAAGAATTATCTTTCAAAACCTGTAAACTTTGCGTCTGATAAAGGAAAGAAAAATACTGAACAGGTCAATAAGGTCAATAAATTTCTAGAACAAATTGAAACTCAGAACAAACCTAAAAACTAGAAGAATAATACAAGTAACAATGTTCAGCAGTTATCGTCGAACTAAGATCGACGATATACGAACAGATCGTCGAACTCAAAATGACGATCTCTGAACGCAAACTCTAGTAATAATCATTCTTCGATCTACGGTCAACAATATCTGTATGGTTCGTCGATCAGAGATCGATGATTTTGGTGCCCCAAGAATCAATACTTTCATTCTTCGAGCAGAGATCGACGATCTCATCCAACATCGTCGAGCTCAGGTCGACGATCCAACAAGAAATCGTCGATCCAAGATCTAACAATAGAAACTTAAAATCTAATGATAATTTTAATCCTTTTAGTAAATGGATAATACCACTAAGAAGATATCATCCTGGAGGTTACAAAGATCAACCTGAATATTCTTACATTTCTAGTTACAGTTATATAAATCAACAAGGACCCAAGGTTACCTGGGTAAAGAACAACTAACTATTTTATTTGTAAATGAAGAGCTGTCCAGGTGAGGATCAAGTATGGTATCTGGACAGTGGTTGCTCCAAGCATATGACTGGGAATAAGGAAAGCCTACTCAACTACAAGTCCAAGTTAGGACCAAAGGTAATCTTTGGAGACTCAAAGTGTGGGCAATCTGAAGTCTATGGACAAATAAGGATTGGAGCAGTTACATTTAACAAATTAACTTATGTAAGAGGACTCAAGCATAACCTCATCTCCATAAGTCAATTATGTGATGAAGTTTATCAGGTACACTTCAATCCAACTGCCTGTACTATTTCTAATAAAAAAAACAAACTGTTTTAATTAGGAATAGACAAGGAAACATATATGTAGTTGATTTTCTTTCTGCCAATTCAGATATCTGGCTACTTAATAATATAAGTAAACAGAATGATTTATGGAATAAAAGACTAGGGCATGCTAATATGAAAAACATTGCTAGGCTATCTAAGGACAACCTTGTGAGAGGTTTACCTTTTGGCCCCTACAAGAAGGAAGGCCTCTGCAGGGCTTGTCAACTAGGCAAGCAAACTAAATCTAATTTTAAATCAGTAAATTAAAGTGATTCACCTAGGATCTTGTACTTGCTACACATGGATTTTTTTGGACCCATAGCTGTACAAAGCCTAGGAGGGAAATCCTACACTTTAGTCATTGTGGATGACTTCTCAAGGTTCACT
This sequence comes from Platanthera zijinensis, assembly GCA_039513925.1. Lineage (NCBI taxonomy): Eukaryota > Viridiplantae > Streptophyta > Magnoliopsida > Asparagales > Orchidaceae > Platanthera > Platanthera zijinensis. Next base: position 34,502,364 of record CM077095.1, read on the forward strand.
TGGGTGTTCTTTCTGAGATCTAAGTATGATACCTTTAAGGTTCTTACAGATTTTCTTAGGACCATACAGATTGAGTACTCTACTCATGTTGCATTGATCATAAGTGATCATGGTACAGAGTTTGAGTCTCTTCTTATGCATGAGTTCTCTGAGAACGAAGGCATCAGGCACGGTTTCTCAGCTCCTAGAACTCCCCAATAGAATGGGGTGGCTAAAAGGAAAAATAGGACACTGATTGAAGCTGCGGGAACATTTCTTGCAGATGCTTACATGCCACTATCCTTTTGGGCAGAGGCTGTAAGCACAACAAACTATGTACTGAATAGAAGCCTGATACATAAGTTAAAGAATAGGACTCCCTATGAATTACTTAAAGGGAAGAAACCTAAAATCACATATTTTAAAGTATTTGGCTGTATTTGTTATATACATAATAATGACAAGAGATATATTAGAAAGTTTGAAGCTAAGGCTGAAGAGGGAATTTTTCTAGGATATTCTGAAGTAAGCAAAGCTTATAGGGTATTTAATAAATCATCTGTGAAAATTGAAGAGTCTGTTCATGTGACATTTGATAAAACTAACATGTCATGCAAGGAGAAAGAAATTTCTACCAATAACCCTCTGTAGGTACATCACTTGTATGAAAATTTTGATGGTCTAAGCCTCTCCAAAGCCGATCAGGTACATCCCTATCCACAAGATTAAGATCAAAGTGAAGAAGAAAGCACAGAAGTAACTGAACTTCAACCAACAACAAACATAATTCCACAAAAGGAATTAAATCCAACTGCTGTTGTTGAACAAACTCCACCTACTAACCTTGTCACACTAAGCGATCACACTAGATTCCAAGTGATTAGAGACATAATAGTAGGTGTACAGACAAGGCATCAACTTAATCAAGACTTGATGCATGCTTGTTTCCTCTCTCAAGTTGAACCTCAAACCATAAAAGATGTTGAGCAAGATCCCCACTATATCATGGATATGCAAGAGGAGCTCAACCAGTTTGAGAGATGCAGAGTTTGGTATTTGGTTCCAAGACCCCAAGACTACCCAGTCATTGGAACCAAATGGTTATATAGAAACAAGTTGGATGCCAAAGGTGTGATTGTGAGGAACAAGGCTAGGCTTGTTGCTCAAGGTTATAGAAAAGAAGAGGGAATAGAATATGACCAAACATTTACACCGGTTGCAAGAATAGAGGCAATAAGAATATTTATTGCTTGTGCTGCCTACAAGAAGTTTAAAGTCCATCAGATGGATGTGAAGAGTGTCTTTCTTAATGGAGTACTAAAGGAAGAAGTCTATGTTGAACAACCTCCAGGTTTCATCTCTCCAACCCATCCTTATCATGTTTTTAAGTTGCATAAACCCCTCTATGGTCTAAAGCAAGCTCCAAGAGCTTGGTATGAGACTTTAGCTAGTTTTTTGATAGAGCATAAGTTCTTTAGATGCATTGTAGATAAAACATTATTCACTAGACATCATAAGGATAAAACCTTGTTAGTACAAATATATGTGGATGACATTGTATTTGGGTCTGCTGATCCCAAATTATGCAAGAGGTTCTCTGACCTCATGCATTAAAAATTTTAGATGAGCAGCATGGGTGAGCTCTCCTACTTCCTTGGTGTCCAAGTGAAGAAGCTCCCTGATGGCATCTTCATTTCCCAGGCTAAATATGTTAAAGAGCTTATTAAAATGTTTGGGATGGCTGATGCCTTAGTAAAGAAAACACTTATGGCTACAAATGCTGTAATATACTCTGATGCATATGGGAAACCTATGGATCAGAAATTATATACGGGCATTATTGGGTCCCTACTATACCTTACAGCTAGCAGGCCTGATATTATGTTTGTCACATGTCTTTGTGCTAGGTTTCAGGTGAACCGTAAAGAATCTCATCTTATTTTTCTAAAAGGGATTTTAAGATATATAAAGGGTTTTCCTAGTCTAGGTCTTTGGTATCCTACTGAGTCAGAGTTTGAGTTAACTGGATACTCAGATACTAACTTTGCTGGATGCAGAGTGGACAGAAAAAGTACCTCAAGAACTTGCCAGTTCCTTGGTATGAGATTAGTGTCCTGGTTTTGTAAGAAGCAATCATCTGTGTCCACATCAACTGCTGAAGCAGAATATATTGCACCTGGCAGTTGTTGCTCCAAGATGCTGTGGATTCAAAACCAACTCCTGGACTATGGGTTCAACTTAAATAATTCAACCTTACTATGTGATAACACTAGTGCTATTGCTATAGCACAAAATCCAGTCCATCATAGTAGGACTAAACATATAGGCATTAAGCATCATTTCATTAGAGTGTGTGTAGACAAAAACAAAATTAAACTTGTCAATATCTGCACTGATCTACAAAGAGCTGACGTATTCACCAAACCCTTGGATGAAAAAAATCACTTGTTCTTTGTAAATCAGCTTGGTATGATGAATGGAGAAGACTTAGTTTAGTTTTTGTCTGCACTCGACAAATTTTTCAGAGTTCGTCGAACTGAGATCGACAAACATACTTCAGAAAACTGTCGTCGACTAGAGATCGACGAAATGTATTCAAACCTTAAGACTGAGATCGACGAATTGTTAACTCCAAATTATGTCGTCGACCTCAGATCGAAGATCTATTTCATTTTTATGGAACGGAGTCTTTCATTTCATATTCTTGAAAACCTTATATTTAGGTTTTCTTTGACCTCCGTCCCGCGCTTTCAGTTCTCCTTCACTTGATCTTCGTTTTCCCTTGCAGGTGCTCTCATTGCGATTCAAGTAGGAACTCTTGCAGCAATGAAGTTTGATACGGGATTCGATTTGGACTTTGAATCTTTCCAGTACTCCGATCCAATCTTCCTGAATATTCTACAATTGCTCGAAGACCAACAATTGAAGACTCTGCTTTCTCCTCGCATCAAAATACCAGGAACCGAGATCAGGGAGTGGGTGTATACAGCGACTATAGAGGAGAATACGATGACTGGAACAATCGCGGGTAACGCTGTCTATCTTACCCCTGATATTTTAACTGAAATTTTTGGATTGAGTTATGGTGATGAAGAACTGGAGATAGATTCGGAGGAGTTCGATATGATGCTTAACATGATGGGGTATTCAGAACAAACCCCCAATAAGTTGCTCAAGAAACATGTAAGACCCCCCTTCCGAACACAAAACACGACACGAGAGAGGTCTTTTACCCAGAACAGCCGCCTTGGGGTAGCACCAACACACGGGTTAGTCTATACCCCAAGTCGCCTATTCTGCCGGCTATAACCAATATCAAAACAACATGCCAACCCAACCAAAAGAATATATAAGAAGTCAATCCACCCAAGCTATAAGTCAAAAAGTACAACAAAATAGAAGCTAAAACATGCTTCTATAATATCAGAGTATATTTATAAAATTACACAGAAGGGCTATAACAAAAACTCTCATCACTCACATCTGTAATAGATGGTAGCGATGGCACCGTCCCTTCAGTCCTTTTCGTCCTGGCCTGGCTGACCGGCTCCACCACCTTCTGCTCCACCTGTGGGGTTTCCTCCTAAAAATTAAGATGTAGCAACTGTTAGTCATAAAGACTAAGTGGCTTCACATCCACTCCCCCGGCGAATCCTTGGCACCGGGCGGAAAAATAGACAGGGTATAATATATGTATAATAAACAGGAGTATAAACATGTAAGTGGTAACACGAGTAATAAGAAATTCTATCAGTTCTACAATCTATTACAGCATATGAATATAGAGTTACAACAGAATATAACTCAACTTATATGGATGCCCATACAGGCATATAAGTTGAGGATCGTTCAACAATAAATAACTCATTGTATTGGAGTGCCCATACAAACTTATACGATGAGGGTCTTGTCTATGTAATGAGTTGCAATTTTATGTATGCAATGCATTGACACACCCATGATCACGCACATGCAGTTGCTATGTCTACATAGACTAGTAGTTCCCACTTTTCGAGCAGGTAGCTAACCTCGCAGGCGCCAACCGTTATGGCCAGACGGTGACGGTAGAACTGACGTTTCTACTACTAAGTGGGTAGTCACACTACTTCACTTAGGCCTCCATACGCGTCAATGCTAAGAACACAACAGCGGAGCCCATGCGTACTACGGACCAGCGGGTTCACTTGGGTAGATGTTCACCAAGATACTAGCCCCGAACTGGCCATGTGTGACGGATGGATCCTCGGGAAAGCACGAGGATCAAGTCCAACCGATCACTTAGCACGGAAGGAACCTCAGAGAAAGCACGAGGGTCAAGCCCAACCGCCCTAAATCTATCCATCAACTCCCATCAGTGGAACGATAGGCAAGCCCGTAGACCTGCCACACTATCCTTAACACAGGATTACGACACCGCATGCAATTCTACAACACCGTGGCATGGAAGGAACCTCTGAGAAAGCACGAGGGTCAAGCCCAACCATCCACTTAGTACGGATGGCACCTCGAGACATGAACACCGAGGGACTAGCCCAACCATCCAGTTTATTCATCTCAACCCATTCCAACTAGTGACGGCCAAAGCCGCACTTACAACCTTTCACAATGCTACTCGTAGGGAGACGACACTCTAAGCATTGGACTACTAAACATCATTCTATAAACTCAACGTATATATGACCATAGTTTATTCATCTACATGTCACCCCAAACGATTTCTACATAGAGTAAATACAATGCGAATAAATGATAGTCTACCAAATTTATATCAAGACATTTCTTTCAATTTATGCTTGCATCACCACTCATATTACGAATTCAAATTAACGAGCTTCAACATTCATAACACTATGGTGGTTATCATAAAAGAGTTCACCCAAACCTCGCATTAGATTGCAACATTAATTCCACCGTATCCAAGTTCATGTTATAATCACCCAGAAATTTAAGTGAAGAATTAAATCTGGACAGCAACTTCAACCGAGGATTCCCGTGGAGACAGGAAACCGGTGAGTGCGAGTAACCCCTCAATGGAAAGGTCTCTCCATTGGATACAACTCTTGTGTTCAGCCTGCAACCCAGATCATGCTCTAACCTTCATGAAATTGGCTCCAAAGACTACAGCGTATAGAATACAAATTCAGTGCGCTTAGTTTACAACCCTTACTTCGATCGGAAATTCCCGTGGCTACAGGCTTCACCCGAAGGCGTGTAACCACCCATAGGAAAGGTAATTGCAGTGGCTACGACTTTTGTGTTTAGTTGAAAACCCAGATTCGACCACTTTTTCCCAAAAATGGCCAAGAAGGTTGTTGCATGCAGAACACAGATTCTGCACGCATCTTGAAGCAGAATGAACGACATCCGTTCATCTTCCTCCTCAAGCGATTTTCCCCAAATCTCCACTGAAAGCTCCTCCACCCTTATTCTCCATCTCAAGGCCATTAGACTTCAAGGATCCACCCCCATCATCATTTGAGGAAGAGGAGGTTGAAGATGACTAGTCTTTAGAACACATGTTCTAGCAAGGCCTTCCTAGAATCCTCCTCCTCACACATCAAGACTCATTTGAGTCGATATCTCGCCTAAGAATATCTATGGATCTAGCACCAAGGGAGAGGGGAGGAAGCTCACCTCATTTCCAGCGGTAACACCATCCTCGACCATGGATCTTGTCATCCTCCTCCGCGGCATCACTTTTTCCTTGACGGCGGTGGCGTTTCTCCTCCTCCAAAGCTAGCTCCAGCAAGAACTTCCCTTTAGAAATTCTCCCTCCAGAAAATGGAACTTGGAAAGAGGATGAAAAGGTAAGGGTTTCACCTTTTCTCTTTTATACAGAAGTGACACGGGTAGGGACACGGCCGAGTCCTTACCCGTGTCTTGCTCTGGCGAAACGGATCGACTGTCGTTTCGTGCTCCTACATGGGTTCTGACACGCCCGTGTCGGTACCCGTGTCTAGGTGACATGGCCGTGGTACTGGCCGTGTCGACACCTGTGTCCTTCTCGGGGCACTTCTCATCTTGTTTTCCTTAGGGCACACGGGTAGGTACACGCCCGTGTCCCTACCCGTGTCCTTCTCTGGACTGACTCAAAGCCACTGAACACGGGTAGGGACACGCCCGTGTCCCTACCCGTGTCCCTCTCGGGACACACAACTCAATGCCACTAAATACAGGTAGGGACACGCCCGTGTCCCTACCTATGTCCTTCTCGGGACACACTACCCAAGGCTGTTTCAAAATCACCCAGCTCCATAGCCACTCAGCACCATTGAACACTGGTAGGGACATGCCCGTGTCCCTACCGTGTCATGCTCAACTCTAGTTTCTAGCCTATTTCCTTATTTCCCGCAAGTGCGCACCTGATCACCTGTACCCCCTTGAGCATACCCCAACTCTTCTGACACCAAAAACATGCACAAGGGGCCTAGCGCGAATTGGGACGTTACAAATCCTATAAACAAAATAAAAGATTTCGTCCCCGAAATCAGGCTAAGGCTATGGGAAGATAAGCATACAAAAATTAAAACATGCTTTTAAATGAAATTACCTGGAGTAAACAACCCCATGTAACGTATTTGCATAAGATCCATTGGCTCCCATGTGAATTCCTCTTCCCATGATTAGACCATAACACCTTCACCAAGGGAACACTTTTGCGGCGCAAGGTTCTAATCTCATTGCCTACGATCTGCACCGACTCCAGTCTCATTGATCTATCAGATGCCACCAAACCATCAGTTGTGGGGATGTATTGATCGGGCCGCAACAACGCCTTTCGAAGCGACGACACATGGAACACGTCGTGGAGATTCTCTAGCTCGGGCGGTAGCTCCAGCTGATAGGCCAAAGGGCCAGTCCTTTCCAAAACGACATAGGGCCCAACATACCTTGGGCTCAGCTTCTTTACTCCACACACTCATTACACTCCATGTATCGGCTGGATTTTCAGAAACACCTTATCACCCACTTGAAACTCCACCATACGGTGCCTTGCATTATAATACTTCGCCTGCCAACTTTGAGCCTCTAACATGCGATCCCGTATCAGCCTAACCATTGCATCTATGTCATCTATATGCTCAACTCCCAAAGTCTTCGGGTCTACATATTGTACCCAAGACAAGGGGGTTCTACACCTTCTTCCATAAAGGGCTTCATGGGGCGCCATCCCGATGCTAGCCTAATGGTTTTTGTTATAGGAGAATTCCACTAGGGGTAAGAGCCTTTCCCATGGCTCTCCCCTATCCAACACACATATTCTCAACAGATCCTCTAATGTCCGGATGGTCCGCTCAGACTGCCTGTCCGTCTGAGGATGGAAAGTGTTGGGTACATTGGAAAATGTGTACCTGATTTGAAGAAGCCCAACCCAGCTCAATGATATACATCAAGGTGTATTTGATGTTGTTTTAAGTTGACATGTGCAGGTGAAGAATTGATAAAGTATGCAGAAAAAATTCTAAGTCCAAGTGTCGACACAGAGGAAGCAGTGTCGACACATAGAAGAAAATAGTCGACACAACACTGGGAAGCAGTGTCGAAACATAGCAGTTAGTCTACAACTACACTGGGAAAAAGTGTCGACACAGAAGAAGTAAGTCGACACATCACTGGGAATTTGTGTCGACACAGAAGAAAAGAGTCGACACAACTCTGGGAATTTGTGTCGATACAGAAGAAAAGCGTCGACCTCAACATTGGGAGAATGTGTCGACACAGAAGAGTATAGTCGATCTCAAGATTGTCGACATCAGCTGAATGTGTCGACACAGAAGAAAATAGTCGACCTCAAGTTTGTCGACACCAGCAGAATGTGTCGACACATTGTGATTAAGTCGACACATTAAAGCAGATTTAAGAAATGAATGTGTCGACACCTGAAGGCTAAGTCGACACTTAGTTATGATTCTACAACAACTGTGTCGACACACAGGACTTGTGTCGACACACTGAAGAGTCAAGACCAAATTATTTTCAGAAGAAGCTGTGTCGACTCAAAGGCAACTTAGTCGACATCACTGAAGACTGTGTCGACACCAAAGTCAATTGTGTCGACACAGATAGACAGATGGTCTCGACACTTTCTGACAGACTGTTTCAACAACTTGTGGTTCAAGACTAAGGCACAGGACTTGTTTGAAGACTTGACAGCTGTGGGTTACCACCGGTTAACTGAAGCTGTCAGACTTGTCAGAAAACGGTTAGAAACCGGATCAGCCGGTTACCATGAAGAATGTCTATAAATAGACAGATTCAGAAGGAGAACAATAACCACAACAGATAGTCCTTTTGAATAACTTTGAATCAAAAGGAAGAGAAGGATCACAATCCAATTCATTTCAAGAAAGTGCTAGTCACTTAAGAAGATCTTCTCCGGGAGATCTAAGAAGACTATCTAAGGATAGATCTAAGAAGAGTTCTAATCAGAATTCAGAAGAATCTTTCAAAGTGCTGGATAGAGAGAGATCAAGCCAGAATTAGAAGAAGAAGAAGAAAGAAACCACCAGTGGATTCTCAAGAAGCTGTTTGGAATCAACTCAGCTAAGTTCATTTTCAAGAAGCATTGAAGAAGGCTCAGATACAGTTGATTGCATCAGCTGATCAAGAATTGTCTTGGCCTTTCTCTCTCAACTTTGGCAAGACAGTTTAATAATCTTTTCTATATTTCTGTAGGATCTGTTTACACAGATCTGAGTTGTAAGCCTATGTTATAAAGGCTGAGTGTTGGAGTGTTGAACTCTGAGTGGTAGGGCTATTTGCCTGAGTGTAGGAGAAGGATATTCTCTGAGTTGTAGGCCTTGGGGCAAGGCTGAGGTAGGGCAGTTGTGCCTGAGTTGTAGGAACCAGTTGGGTTCTGAGTTGTAGGATCTGTTGATCTGAGATAAGTGGAAGTTTGGCCGAATCTAGCATACTGCTAGATAGGTGAAGGGGGAAAGTGGATGTACCCAGACCTTGGGGAACCACTATAAAACATTGTGCAATCTGTGATGTTTTATTTTCTGTGATTGCTGTGTCAATTGTGTTAGCTATTGAATTGAATTCTGCCTAGAAGTTTTTATAAGGGAAGCAGAACCTATTCACCCCCCCCCCTCTAGGTGTTAAGGCTGCCTTGAAAGTTAAACTATCAAGTGGTATCAGAGGGAGGTTCCTCAAAAAGGACTTAACAGTCTGAGATAGATCTGAAAGGCAGATTCAAGAATCAAGAAGATGGGTTCTGGAGAGAATCATAAGGAGCTAGGGTCTATGAAATTACCCATATGCAAGAAGGAAATCTTTGGGATCTGGAAAGAGAGAGTCAGATTGTTTATGGAAGCATCTGACCCAAGGATTTACATCACAGTACAGGAAGGGCCCTTCATTCCAATGAAGATATCTGTTCTTGATGCAAATATCCAAATACCAAAGACTTATTCAGAAATGACCAAGGATGAAATCATCTTGGCAACCATGGACAAAAGGGCACAGAACATCATTGTTAGTGCCATAGATGATTCAACATTTCAAAATCTGATTCACTGCAAGACCTCCAAGGAGATGTGGGACACATTGATTGTCTACATGGAGGGATCTGAAGAAGTAAGGCTGGACAGAAAGTCTATGCTAAATCAGGAGTATGAAAGCTTTAGACAAGGAAAATCTGATAGCATAACTGAGTGCTATAAGAAATTCTATAGAATTGTGAATGAGCTAATCTCCTATGAAAGAGTCTTCAGTACCTATGAACTGAATGACAAATTCTTAAGATCCTTTTCAAAGGACTGGGATACAAAGATCTGTGCCATAAGAGAAGTGGCTAAATTGGCAGAGATATCTCCTCCAACCCTGTTTGGAAAGTTGCTATCCTATGAAATGCAACTTATGGTAAGGAAGGAGGAGGAAAGAAACTCAAGAGGAGAGCATAGAGAAAAGACTGTGGCATTTAATGCTGAAGCCACTAGAAAGAGTAGGAGGAAATCACCATCTCCTCCTAAAGAAGTTGAAGAAGATAGTTCTGAAAATTCAAATAAGGGTTCAGTTAGCTGTGATTCAGATGCAGACTTTGCTACATTCACTAGGCAATTCCAAAGGTTCTTGAAAAAGAAGCAATGGAAGTCTAGGCCTTCCACATCACAGCAAGTTGATGACTATTATCAGAAGAGAAGTTCATCAAGGAAAGAGAAAAGCAGCTCAAAGCCCAGCAAAGCCACTACTTCAAAGATTGTCTGCTATTGTTGCAATAGGCCTGGACATGTAGTGGCTGATTGTCCTGACAAAAGGAAGGAATCTTCAGAAAAGAAGAAGACTTATCAGAAATGCAAGAAGGAGAAATCCTTTGTAGCAAAGAAAGATAAAAGTCTATCAGACCAGTCAACTTCAGAATCAGGATCTGAAGCTGAAGCATATATTGGACTCTATGCTGCATCTGAGGAAGAGGAGTTTATGCAGTTGCTAGACTCCATCAATGAACATCAATGCATGGGTTTGATGACAAGATCAGAAGAGGACATATGCCAGAATCAGTCTGGTCCTAATGAGGTAAACTGTCCTTCCTGTACATCTGTTTGTAGTACAAGTGAAGAATCAGCTACATCTGCATCAAGTGATGAAGATGCATCTGGATCTGAAGGAGATGTCTATCAATTGATAGACAAGTATGGGGACTTATTGCAGGCCCTTAAGAAAAGCAAGAACCTGGTTAAAGCACAGGCTCAGGAAATTGCTGAACTAAGGGTAGCAACAACTGAGTTAGAAAAAATCCTTGATCAAAAATTAAATGAAATTGCCAAGCTGAAGAATATAACTATTATTCAGATGGGCACAATTAATTATACTAATGATCAAGTAAAGAGTCTGGAGGCCAGACTTAGAATTGAAAGGGATTTAGTGGCTAGTTACTCTAAGCCAAAATCTGTCTTACCCTTGATAGATGAATTTGTCACTCAGAAGGGTAATGCTGGATTAGGATTTAAAGGTAACTCCAGGGCTGGCAGATTCAAGAGGAAAGGCAAAGCCCCTATTCAGCCACTAAACCTTTCAGTCCCCATAAAGTTTAGTAAGGAGAAAGTGCCTTCTAACATATATGATCATGAAGACATTCAAGGTCATATTAAGACAATTGTTCTGAAGAACAAGGGTGTTAAGGCAAGCAGGCCTACCTATGGTCATAAACCTAATGGTTTTAAAAAAATCAGTAGGTGAAGTTGCAACAGCACCAGCAATGAACAGAAATTCTTCTGACAAGGATGTATCTAGATCTAGATACAATAAGTTTGAATGTTGGTGTTGTGGCAAGAGGGGCCATTTTGCATTGGACTGCTGGTATAACACAAGTGTTATAAAGAATAAGAGTCTACCTGTTAGAAGAGGTTATGATAACTTTATTAATGCTAACCTGAACCAAGGACCCAAGACTTACTTGGGTTCTAAGGGTAAGTAATTCTGTATTGCAGGTGAATCCAAGTAACCATGCCCCTATATGGTACTTGGATAGTGGTTGTTCCAGGCACATGACTGGAACAAAGGGGCTGCTGAAGGAGTATTCATCTGTCAAAGATGGACATAAAGTGATCTTTGGTGGATCTGAAAAAGGAGTCATCAAAGGGTTTGGTAACATTTCTTCTAACCTAATTACTATCACCCAAGTGGCCTATGTAAAAGGTTTGAAACATAATCTAATAAGCATAAGCCAGCTGAGTGATCTAGGATATGACATTTCATTTGGTAAGGATGGATGTCATATCAAAAGGTCAAGTGATCAAGAGATCATTTTGATTGGGTATAGGAAGAGAAATGTATATTGCCTTAATTTTGAATGTGAAAATAAGGCTTCCCCCATTTGTCTTGTAGCTGATGACAATGCTTCTCATTGTGTTAAATGGCACAAGAGATTGGCTCATCTAAACTACAAGACAATTGGCCAACTCATTAGTAAAGAACTAGTGAGGAATGGGCCTCAAGTTAAGTGTTTAAAGGAAGGGGTATGCTCAGCTTGTCAAAAGGGCAAGCAGACAAAATCCTCATTTCAAAGCCTTGAAAACAAGGATTCTGTGAGGTGCTTATACCTCTTGCATATGGATCTTTTTGGTCCTATGCCATTTCATAGTCTAGGTAGGAAGGTCTACACTTTTGTGGTTGTAGATGACTATTCTAGATTTACATGGGTGTTCTTTCTAAGACAAAAATCTGAAACCCCAAGTGTACTACTTAATTTTGTAAAGCAAATTCAGAATGAACTGAATAGTACAGTGGTCAAAATCAGAAGTGATCATGGTACTGAGTTTCATTCTGAAAGCATAACAAATTTGTGTAAAGACTTTGGGATTTTCCAAGAGTTCTCCTCACCAAGAACACCTCAGCAAAATGGAATTGCTGAAAGAAAGAATAGAACATTAATTGAAGCTGGTAGAACTCTATTGAGTGATACCTCTCTCCCAGAATATTTTTGAGCTGAGGCAGTTAACACTGCTTGTCATGTCATCAATAGGGCTTCTATCACCAAAAGCCACAGAAAGACTCCCTATGAGATTGTGAAAGGCAGAAAACCAAATCTATCCTATTTCAGGATCTTTGGTTGCAAGTGCTATATACTTAACAATGGCAAGTCATATTTGACTAAGTTTGCTGCCAAATCCCAGGATGGGATATTTGTTGGGTACAGCATAAATAGTAAGTCCTATAGAGTCTTCAACTTAACTACTCAAGTGGTTGAAGAATCTGTGCATGTTGTATTTGATGAAACAAGATTAATCAATTGTGAGTTGTCTTGTAGATCAAATGACTCAACAGGTATAAGCAAGAAGATGGACAAGCTCTCCATTGCTGAAGCTTCAAAGGAAGATGGAGCATTGGAAAATGAAGGCTGCTGTCCAGGGGGAGTACAATAGATAATGGAAACTGATGAAAACCAAGAGGTTCAGCAGAATGAAGAAGCTGGAGATGCTCAACCTGAAGGGAATCTTCCTCCAGCTATAAGATATCTAAGAGATCATCCAACTGATCAGATAATTGGTGATCCAAGACAAGGAGTGCAAACTAGAAGCAGAAATCAAAGCACAGTTTTGCATTCAAGTTTCCTATCCCAGATGGAACCTAAGAAGTTTGAAGAAGCTATCCAAGACCAGCACTGGATTGATGCTATGCAAGAGGAGCTGAATCAATTTAGAAGATGCAAAGTCTGGGAGCTTGTTCCTAAACCAAGAGGGCACAACATAATTGGCACTAAGTGGATCTATAGGAACAAGCTAGATGAATGTGGGATAATAGTGAAGAATAAAGCAAGGTTAGTTGCAAAAGGATACAGGCAGGAAGAAGGAATTGACTTTGATCAAACCTTTGCTCCAGTAGCAAGGCTGGAGGCAATCAGAATGTTCCTTGCCTATGCAGCCTACCAAGACTTCAAAGTATACCAGATGGATGTGAAGTCAGCATTTCTGAATGGTGATCTTAAAGAAGAAGTATATGTAGAGCAGCCATCAGGTTTTATAGATCCTCTTAAACCTGATTATGTGTATAAGCTTAGGAAAGCTTTGTATGGGTTAAAACAAGCTCCAAGGGCTTGGTATGAAACCCTGTCTACCTTCCTCATTGAGAATAAATTCTCAAGAGGAAAGATAGACAAAACTCTATTCCTTAGGGAATCCAAAGGAAAGATCATCTTAGTCCAGATCTATGTTGATGACATAATCTTTGGATCTACTGAAAACAACCTTTGTAAAAAGTTTGCCAAACTTATGCAAGGGAAGTTTGAGATGAGCAGTATGGGAGAACTTAAGTTCTTCTTGGGACTCCAAGTAAGACAGACTGATGATGGATTGTCCATATCCCAGTCTAAGTTCACCAAAGAATTAATTAAGAAGTATGGTATGGAGTCATCCTCCACCATGAGAACTCCTATGGGAACTAGTATGCCTATATGCAAAGATGAGACAGGTAAACCTGTTGATGAATCATTGTATAGAGGAATAGTTGGGTCTCTACTATATCTCACTGCTAGTAGACCTGACATTATGTATGCAACATGTGTCTGTGCTAGGTACCAAGCCTGCCCTAAAGAATCTCATTATACTGCAGTCAAAAGGATTCTGAGATATCTAAAGGGCACTCCTACTCTAGGTCTTTGGTACCCTAGGAATAGAGATTTTCTACTAACAGGCTATTCAGATGCAGATTTTGCAGGATGTAGAGAGGATAGAAAGAGTACTACAGGTACTTGTCAATTCCTGGGGGGAAGACTAATATCTTGGAGTAGTAAGAAGCAGACCAGTGTGGCAATTTCCACAGCTGAGTCAGAGTATGTTGCTGCTGGAAGCTGCTGTGCACAGCTATTGTGGATGCAGCATCAGCTTAAGGATTATGGTATTAAGGTAAGTAGAACACCCCTTTTATGTGATTCAAAGAGTGCTATTTCTATTGCTAATAATCCAGTTTCTCATAGTAGAACTAAGCATATAGAAATCAAATACCATTTTCTTAGAGAACATGTAGAAAGAGGAGACATCTCATTGGAATTTGTAAAAACAGATTATCAAATAGCAGATGTATTTACTAAGCCTTTAGATGAAACCAAATTCAATAAATTCAAAATTGAATTAGGTATGTTAACCATTGATTAATGTAATAACAAAATCATTAACAATGCTATTGAAGTGGTATATAAGTAAGTTAAAGTAATAAAAACATAATCAAGTGTTAAAAAGGACACATTAAAGTTACAGAAATTGGCTAAGTAAGAATGTGTCGACACATTCAGTAATAATGTGTCGACTCAGAGAAATTATGTCGACAAGTCAGAAATATTGTGTCGACACAGAGAATATGTGTCGACACTTAAGAGTTATATTGTCGACTTAACCAGAAATGTAATGTCGACTCAACCAGGAAAATGGTGTCGACACTTACAGAATATGTGTCGACACTTATCCTTCGAGTCGACACAGAATTTCTGTTTATCTAAGGTGTCGACATAACCACAAATTGGTGTCGACACATAGTAGGCTGGAGTAATGTCGAGACAATAGAAGTTTGTGTCGACACATTCCGTCTGTGTCGACACATTTTTACTGTTTTTGGCGCCTTTTGAACTTCTTTCAACTGAGGCTATAAATAGGTCAAAAACTCATTCTGTCGACACGCTTCCAAGGTTTTCGAGACTAAAACCCTGTGTCGACAGTCTATCTTTCTCTCTTCTCTCAAGCTTTCTCGACAAACCGATGGCGCCAAGGATTGAAGACAACATAAATGAAGGGTATGAGTTGGTGCGCCAGGCCTTTGCAGAGGCGCCGCCAGATGTTCAAGGAGTTATCACCCTCCTCTCTGAGTCAGGGTTAGAATTTCTCATCTCAGAACCTACTAAAATCTGGAAGAAGGAGGTGCACGAGTTCTTTATCTCTGCATCAGTCCACTCTACTGGCCTCAAGATTAAGTCCACTATTCAAGGGACTAAGGTGAAGATTAATCAAAGAAGTTTAAGAAAGATCTTTCAATTGCAAGTAGTAGAGAATGAAGAGGAAGTTCCTATATCTAAGACAAGGGAAGCCCTTCAATGGTGTGGACTGGACTCAGGATTGAAGATTGGAGCTGCATTCAACAGGAAGGGTATGAATCAGCAAGGGAAGTTCTTGTCAGAAGTAGTTGGGAAAGTAATCCTCTGCAAGACAGGTGGACATGATAGGATTTCTGCCTATATGTTCAGCCTGATGACCAGGATTGTTTTTACTATTCCTACTGATTGGTCAGGAGTGATCTTTGACAAGATCAAAGAAGGAAATCAAGAAGCCTAACATGGCTAGGATCATGAGCATGTACCTCACTGGAGTGATTCCTGAAGTGATGCAGCAATTGCAAGGGAGTAAGATTAATCATATGAGAAGAATGGATATGAGATTGTTCTCTAGGTGGGATAGGGTGCTGTCCAAGGATGTGCCTGAAGAGAGCAGGCCAGACACCCCTGTGAAATCCCCTACACAAAATCAAGAACCTGAACAATTACAAGAAGACCCACTAAGGACACAGGTTGAAGAACAGCTTGCCTCATCTATAGTCCAGGAAGTGTTAACACCTGCACAGATGCAGGGGGAGCCAGTTTCCACTCCTGCTCCAAAGGTATCTACTCATGCTCAGGTATAGGGGGAGCTAATGTATTTTACTATAAAAGACATTGCTCATATTCTTATTACTGCACAGGTTCAGGGGGAGCTAGTGTCCACTCCTACTCCAGATACTACAAATACTGAAGTGCAAGTACAAGAGGAAGCACAGTTAAACTTGTCTCAAGATTTAACTGCTGCAGAAGTTACAGCTCTACTGGAATTTAATATGGAGGAGTTATTCCCTGATATTGATACTACTGCTGATAAAGTAGGAGGTGGACCAGATATTGAGAAGTCCATAGGTATGGACATTGATCAGGAAGCTGAAGTTGAGCCACAGGTTGAGGGTGAGCCAGTGGATGTTGAAGCTGAGCAACATGCCCCTGGAACAGATACAATTTATCATCCTCAAGAAAGAATTCATGTAGATACTTCATCTGAAACAGAAACTGAAGCTGCCAGGGTGGCAAAGAAAAGAAAACTTGTTGTATTTAAGAGAAGAAGCAAGCATTATAAGCAGGCTTTACAGACCACACCTCTACAAGTAGCTCCAGCCTTTGATTACAACAAATTTATGATAGATCTACAAGTAAAATTGGATGAACAAAGGATGGCTATGGAAAAGTATGTTGATGAGAATAGCAAGTCACTTCAGTTTGACTTAGCTCAGGATATAAAGTCCATCCAGTTTCAGGTCAACATGCATAAAACTGAAATGACAGATTGCTTCCACAAGGGTGGCAATGCTGTGGTTTATCTAGCTAAACAACAGGAGGCTATTACTATAAAGGTGGATGACATTGCTTTAAAGCAAAGTTATGTTTTGGAAAATCAGATCAGAATGAATGAGAATTTAACTGAATCTCATAATGAGATCGTTGAGGAGGTGAAGAAGATTGTTCCAGGTCTGCCTACAGATAGAGCCAAAGAAAGGGAAGAATTTGATAAGAATTTTCAAGCTGCCATTGCATCTGTTAAGACTGCCATCACAACCTCTCAAAAAGAAATATCTGAAAAGCTTCAAAAGTTAAAACCATTTTTCAAAGAGGGTGTGAATTATTTGGATGGGCAAATCCGATTTCAAAAGGAAGATCTAAGAGATCATGTATCTAGAGAAGCCATAAAGGGGGAGAGGATGCTAATTCATGCAGGCTCAGAGCACTCCAAATGGGTGACCAATAGTATCCGAGCCACTTTGGGATATCCCCCATTGTGTGATGATGCTATGGTGGCTGAATCAGGAATACAATCAAATCTACTTGAAGGCAATCAACCTGAGGTTGCCCAAGTCATTTACCCCCCTCCAGATTTTGACATGATTGATCAGAAGGTTCAAGGAATGTATAGTCCTCCAAAGGAGGTTACTAATATTGTCTTTGGAAAGGTTGATAAGCCTGAGGCTACTCTAAAAGAACAGCAAGATGCTCTATTAGCAAAGAAGAAATTCAGAGAGCAGGCTGTACTTAAGCCAGATTATGAGCAGTGGAGTCCTACTTCAAGGAACATAATACTCACTGCATGGAAAGCTGTACAAGATAAAGTTCATGAGAGAGGCAAGTGGTACAATGAAATAGAATGGCAGAAGTATGAGGCAAGACAAGAAGCAATAGTACAATTCAGAAGGAAAGCTAAGCTGGGAAGACTGCCATCAGATGCTAAGGAACCAAGCAAATACTTCCCAAAGCCTTTTCATTATTTTGAAAGGTAAAGGATCAAGGAAGAATCTCAGAAGAAAGCTGATCTTAAAGGAAAGAAGATAGCTGAAGAATCAGAAGCTCCTGTGACAGCTACAATTCAATCTGGCAAAGGGATTATAATTAGAGAGCCTGATCAATCCTGATTATGTTTTAAGTTCTTTTATGGTGTTTTGTAATGTTGTGATGTAATCATTAAATGTAAAACATTGTAATCAAACATTACCCAGTTATAAACAAAATGTTGTTTGGCATATTATAAAGTGTATTCGGTGATGAATTGTTTTTATGTTTTGTTTATATTAAAGTATTCCTGTTATGTCATTAATCATCATTTAGTACTGTTTATAAATGGTGTATATCATTGGCTATAGGGGTTATGACTTCTCCAAATAGGGGGAGATTGTTGGGTACATTGGAAAATGTGTACCTGATTTGAAGAAGCCCAACCCAGCTCAATGATATACATCAAGGTGTATTTGATGTTGTTTTAAGTTGACATGTGCAGGTGAAGAATTGATAAAGTATGCAGAAAAAATTCTAAGTCCAAGTGTCGACACAGAGGAAGCAGTGTCGACACATAGAAGAAAATAGTCGACACAACACTGGGAAGCAGTGTCGACACATAGCAGTTAGTCTACAACTATACTGGGAAAAAGTGTCGACACAGAAGAAGTAAGTCGACACATCATTGGGAATTTGTGTCGACACAGAAGAAAAGAGTCGACACAACTCTGGGAATTTGTGTCGATACAGAAGAAAAGCGTCGACCTCAACATTGGGAGAATGTGTCGACACAAAAGAGTATAGTCGATCTCAAGATTGTCGACATCAGCTGAATGTGTCGACACAGAAGAAAATAGTCGACCTCAAGTTTGTCGACACCAGCAGAATGTGTCGACACATTGTGATTAAGTCGACACATTAAAGCAGATTTAAGAAATGAATGTGTCGACACCTGAAGGCTAAGTCGACACTTAGTTATGATTCTACAACAACTGTGTCGACACACAGGACTTGTGTCGACACACTGAAGAGTCAAGACCAAATTATTTTCAGAAGAAGCTGTGTCGACTCAAAGGTAACTTAGTCGACATCACTGAAGACTGTGTCGACACCAAAGTCAATTGTGTCGACACAGATAGACAGATGGTCTCGACACTTTCTGACAGACTGTTTCAACAACTTGTGGTTCAAGACTAAGGCACAGGACTTGTTTGAAGACTTGACAGCTGTGGGTTACCACCGGTTAACTGAAGCTGTCAGACTTGTCAGAAAACGGTTAGAAACCGGATCAGCCGGTTACCATGAAGAATGTCTATAAATAGACAGATTCAGAAGGAGAACAATAACCACAACAGATAGTCCTTTTGAATAACTTTGAATCAAAAAGGAAGAGAAGGATCACAATCCAATTCATTTCAAGAAAGTGCTAGTCACTTAAGAAGATCTTCTCCGGGAGATCTAAGAAGACTATCTAAGGATAGATCTAAGAAGAGTTCTAATCAGAATTCAGAAGAATCTTTCAAAGTGCTGGATAGAGAGAGATCAAGCCAGAATTAGAAGAAGAAGAAAGAAACCACCAGTGGATTCTCAAGAAGCTGTTTGGAATCAACTCAGCTAAGTTCATTTTCAAGAAGCATTGAAGAAGGCTCAGATACAGTTGATTGCATCAGCTGATCAAGAATTGTCTTGGCCTTTCTCTCTCAACTTTGGCAAGACAGTTTAATAATCTTTTCTATATTTCTGTAGGATCTGTTTACACAGATCTGAGTTGTAAGCCTATGTTATAAAGGCTGAGTGTAGGAGTGTTGAACTCTGAGTGGTAGGGCTGTTTGCCTGAGTGTAGGAGAAGGATATTCTCTGAGTTGTAGGCCTTGGGGCAAGGCTGAGGTAGGGCAGTTGTGCCTGAGTTGTAGGATCCAGTTGGGTTCTGAGTTGTAGGATTTGTTGATCTGAGATAAGTGGTAGTTTGGCCGAATCTAGCATACTGCTAGATAGGTGAAGGGGGAAAGTGGATGTACCCAGACCTTGGGGAACCACTATAAAACATTGTGCAATCTGTGATGTTTTATTTTTTGTGATTGCTGTGTCAATTGTGTTAGCTATTGAATTGAATTCTGCCTAGAAGTTTTTATAAGGGAAGCAGAACCTATTCACCCCCCCCCCCTCTAGGTGTTTAGGCTGCCTTGAAAGTTAAACTATCAGAAAGCGGTGCTGAAGGTAAGGTGCGAGCCCAAATACGTCTGTACCGGCATCCACTCCTTGGAGGTAAAGCGACCATCATGTTCAGAAACTATCGTCTTAGGCACACCATGATATCATACGAACTGCTCCACAAAGCGGCGTACCAAGACATCAGTGTGAGCCTCCTTCTTTAGAGGGATAAACCAGGATACTTTCGTCAGTCGATCAACGATCACCCACACTGAATCATTCCCTGAGCGTGAGCGAGGTAACCCATGTACGAAGTCCATGGAAATATCCCTTAACTTTCACTCGGGGATGGAAAATGACTGTAACAAGTCGTCGGGACTCCTGCACTCCGCCTTCACCCTTTGACAGGCTTCACAATGTATAACAAAGTATCAGACATCCTTCTTCATTCCCGGCCAACACATAGTCTTCTGTAGGCCGGCGTACATCTTTGAAATTCCCGGGTGCACTGAATATTGAGAGCAATGTGACTCTCTCAAGATATCCTCCAGGATTTTACATCCCTTGGGAATGTAGAGTAGGCCGCAAAAATAAACGAGGCCGTCTTTTAATGTGTACTCGTCGGTAGTCCCGTCTTCGATTAACTTGATTGCTGGGGCCATGGCAGCATACAATCCTTTCTCCACACGGATCCGGTCTCGGATATCACAAACTATGCTCATGCTGGCTAAGTACTCTGTATATTCAGCCGAAGGAGCTTTAAACATTAAAGTAATCTCCATCTCCTTAATACCGAGCCAACTCCATACTCATCAACCGAGACTCTGGGCTCAAGCCTGGTATTTTTCTACTAAACGCATCGGCTACCGAGTTTGCTTTTCTAGGGTGGTAGTTCAAGGTGAACTCGTAGTCGCATAGAAATTCTAACTGTCGTCATTTTCTTAAGTTCAACTCCTTCTGAGTATGAACGTACTTCAATTTTTTGTGGTCTGAAAAGATCTCGCAGTGGACGGCGTATAAATAATGCCTCCAAACTTTCAAGGCGAACACCACTGCTCCTAGCTCCAAATCAAGAACCGGGTAATTGATTTTGTGCTTCTTCAATTATCTTGAAGCATAAACAATCACGTGTCCGCGCTGCATCAATACCGCACCCATCCCTTGATATGACGCGTCTGTGTAAACTTGGAATCCTTCCTTCCTAGACGGAAGGACAAGGATACGGGCAGAGGTAAGTCTATCCTTCAATTCTTGGAATGCCGCTTCACATTGAGGTGTCCACTCAAATAGCACTCCTTTCTTTGTCAAAGAAGTAAGCGGGAGTGCAATCGTAGAGAATCCTTTTACAAACTTGTGGTAGTACCCGACAAGTCCAAGAAAACTCTGCACGTCGGCCGCTGACTTCAAAGGCGACCACTCCTTTACGGCACGCACTTTGTCCGGATCCACAGCTAGTCCAGCCCCACTGATCACATGACACAAGAAGTCAACCTCCTTAAGCAAGAATTCGCACTTGTTAAATTTGGCGTACAAGGCGTGCTCCTTCAATTTCTTCAACACCAAGGTCAAGTGCTTGCCATGCTCCTCCTCCGTCATTGAGTAGACTAGGATATCATCGATGAAAACAATGACGAAGATGTCCAAATAGGGCTCAAATACCTTATTCATCAGGCTCATGAAAGCCGAAGGGGCATTTGTGAGCCCAAACGGCATTACGGTGAACTCGTATAACCCATATCTTGAACTAAAGGATGTTTTCTTGATGTCCCCTTCTTGTATTCTGAACTAGTAATACCCTGAGCGCAAGTCCAGCTTAGAAAACCAATGCGCTCCCACTAGTTGATCGAACAACTCGTCGATCCGAGGTAGCGGGTAAGTGTTCCGCACTGTCAACCGATTGAGTTCTCGATAATTTATGCACAGACGCAGGGTTCCATCCTTCTTCTTCACGAACAATACAGGGGCTCCCTTGGGTGATGAACTAGGGCGAACAAACACTAAATCCACCAGTTCTTGTAGTTGAACTCTAAACTCTACGAGTTCTTTCGGGGCCATTCGGTAAGGGGCCTTGGATACAGGCTTGGCACCCGGTACCAGATTAATTTGGAAGTCAACCTCTCTATGCGGGGGTAATCATTGTAGCTTCTCAGGCAATACCTCGGGGAAGTCCCGCACTACCCATACATCTTTTACGTCCAACGCTACTTCCTTCAACTCGAACCAGATCATGAAAACTTCATCCCCCTTCATGTGGGCCTTTACAACATAAATGGACGATAACGTCAGACGAGGTGCGAAGTTAATACCTTGGAAGATGACATCGAAGTCTCCATGTCTCAAATAGATCCGCTTCTCCGCGCAGTCGATCCTTACAAAGTGCCAGTCTAACCATGCCATGCCCAGAATGATGTCGAATTCCGACATTTTCAAGACAGTGGCAGGCGTATCGAAAGCCCTTCCCTCAATAAGTACCTCAAGATCGCACTTAGCATTTGCAACCATATCTGAACCTTCCGGAAGGCGCACTAGTCGGGCTATTCCAGCAAAATATTGCACACCCCCCACGTCCTTAATGAAATCCTCAGACACAAAGGATTGTGAGGCACAGGTATCGAACAGTACATAAGCTGTCTTTCCGCCAATCATCACGGTGCCTAAGTGCCAATAATCAAAACGTATTGCTAGATTGCTAGTATGTCGTAAGCAACTTAAGTTTAATACTAAAAACATGAGAGGTTACTTCACGTACCTGTAATAATATTCTGGGGATTATGTTCTTGCGCCATGTCTAGTGCGTACACTTGATCCGGGGTAGGGCCGGGATTACCTCCTCACGGTCCTCATCCTCGACCGCGCATGTAACCCCGCCCTCGAGGGGCCGCCGAAGTGAGATCGGGAGGAGCGTTCCCAAACAATTGCGGGCAGAAACGTCGAATGTGACCCGGTTGGTTGCATTCAAAACACACCTGCCCAGGACGCCTCTCAAGTTGTTTAAATTGTTGAGGCTGTGGCGGTGGAGGCAATGCAGGCAATTGCGGAATCGGATGCTCCACCCTATAGTTTCGGTGGGCACGCCCTCCATCTCCTTGATATCCTCTTCTTCTTCTAAAGTCTTATCTCGTTCTATTGCTCGGGCCAGCTTCCATAACGCCCTCTACAGGTCTCTTACTACTACCCAAGTGGTCAGCCTCCAATATTTTTACCATATCGATGATCTCCGCCAAGCTAGCATCTGCTATAAACAAAAGGGCCTGCCTTAGGGGATCTCACAGCCCTTTGTAGAAACACTTGGCATAACCTCTATCATCTAACTCATATGAGTCCGCGAACCCTGCGAGATGTTGGAACTCTCGCTGGTATTCCATAACCCTCTTTGATCCTTGTTTCAGCAGAAAGAACTGATAATA
Source organism: Platanthera zijinensis (assembly GCA_039513925.1). Lineage (NCBI taxonomy): Eukaryota > Viridiplantae > Streptophyta > Magnoliopsida > Asparagales > Orchidaceae > Platanthera > Platanthera zijinensis. The sequence goes on from CM077095.1 coordinate 34,525,671, forward strand.
CGTTTTGTATCCTAAACTATTATCGTATTTTATATTTTATATTATGCAAATTATGTCTATTATTAGTTTATTTTTATCATTTTTATGTAAATTTTATTGCCACTAACTTTTTCCTGTCTTTTTGCAGGTTTCTAGAAAAATTGCCAAAATGACCTGTCACGCCCCCCTGTCACGCCCTCCCTGGGCGTGACCTAGGGCGTGTCACCCGATCCCGAGGACACCTGCTGGAAGCGACAGAAAACGGTCAAAAACCGCTGTCACGCCCCCTGACACGCCCTCCCTGGGCGTGTCACCAGGCGTGACCAGGGGCGTGTCGCCCTCTGCCGCAAAGCCTGCCGCCGCATTAAATGACGTTCTGCCTCAGCACGCAAACAGTACTATCACGCCCCATGTCACGCCCGTGACATGGGCGTGACATCCTCCTTTTTCGGTGACTAACGGATTTCCGACCAATGATTTGGACATGACGTGCCTGTCACGCCCCCCTGTCACGGGCGTGACCTAGGGCGTGACCACCGACGTACCGAAGTAATTATCCCTCCCGCCAGAATCCAGAGCCCAAGGTCAACATAGTACTGTCACGCCCCTTGACACGCCCCCCCTAGGGCGTGTCGGAGGGCGTGACCAACCCGAGAAAATTTTCTATAAATTGAGCCCCCCCCCTCTCCATTTCAGCAAGCTTTGGTTGAGAGGGGGAGGTGCTGCCCCTTTGGTTCTTGAGTTTTTTATGCTTTCTCTCTCTCTCTCTCTCTCTTCCTTTGTAATTTTTGCTTAATCATGGTTTAATATTTAGTTGCCCTAGCTTTCTTTGTAATCTTTAGTGTTGCTTAGTGCTTAATATAGGGCTAGAATAGGATTTAATTTTCATGCACTTGTAATTTCAATTTCAATAGTGTAACTTGCCTTTTTTCATTAATAAAAGTGTTCTTCCTTTACTTGTGTTCCTTTATATGCTTTTCTACTCATCTCCCCTCCTCCACTCCATTATGATTAACTAATCCTCCTTGTACTCGATCTTGATGATCCGAGGTTAGAGCGATTATGTTATGATGTTTTAATTAATCTTTTCTTTTTAGGTTAGGGCCTTGAATTACTTTTGATTAATCACGGGTTGGAGGTATATTTTCGATATATACTCTCCGCCTTTGCTTTCATTCTGGGCTAGCCGAGAGGCCGAAAGAATGAAGTGAGCATTCAAGAGTAAAGGGAGTTGTACGCACCCCTCGAGAGAGGCAGACGTCCAAATCTCCCGGATTGGAGTAAAATCCAATATTGGGGTTCACCGCGTAAAGCGAGTTTTAGGACTTCGATTTAGACGAGACTCGGTCGGACCTTCCTAAACTCAGTTGGGTACGACTTCGAGAGAAGCGTGTTCAAGCTTTAGGAACCTCCACGGTGAAGGACCTTCATCCTATTAAGTTCAGATTTTTATCGCATTTTCTTAATCGTCTTTAGCCGAGGTGAATCTTGATTGGGTGCATTTCCATTTCATATTTTCTACCTTTTGTAGTAATCGCCTATCTTGTGCTCTTTAATTAACGGCAGTAGTTTCCTTTCTAGCATAGTTCTTAGCTGAATAGCTTTACTTAATTGCGGTGTTTCTCTTTCTAGTATAGCTTTACTTTCTCCCTTGCACTTAGATTTTCTAAAACCCTAGTTTTCCGTCGATAAGATAATAGCGTTCGTGTGAGTAAGCTTAGCCAACAGTTCCCGGATTTCAATTCGACACTTGTGTCCCCTTGCTACAATTCGATAGGTATACTTTCCTCATCGGGTTGCTAGTTCGGTTACGTTTATTTTCTTCGAACCCTAGCGCGCAATAAGTTTTTGGCGCCATTGCCGGGGAACCAACTTCCGTTGATATTTTGAAAACACGAACCTATTAATTTTATCTCTTCTATTTCTCATCCTCTTTCTTTAAAATTTTATAAAAAAATCAAAAAAAATTTATCACCGCTCTTAATAGAAAACAACCTCACAATTTTTCTACGCCACCTAATTCTCTCGAAAAGGGCAAAGGGCTTTAAGCGCCACTGTCTTGTCTAGTACCTTGCAAACCCTTCACGGGGTAGTCCTTGGGAAGTTCGGGAGTTAATCTATAAAAAAAAAATCTATTTCAAAAAAAAAAAATTCTAATCTTTTTTCTAGTTTATCCTTTTTCTCTTCCTCTTCTTCTTTTCTGTTCTTTTAGTGCATGACCCGCGGGAGTCCGTCGGTTATTTTTGACTTGGACCACGAAATTGAGCGTACTCTTCGGAGAAGATCGCGATTTCAAGGTCCTACTATCCAAGTGCCGGTTGAGGACTCCGAGTCATTTGCTACTTTAAGAATGGAAGAACCCAACGTAGATGAGGCCATGCAAAGGACTATGTCCTATTATGCACGACCGAACCTCGAGGGAACAGAATCAAGTATAGTCCGCCCTGCTATAACAAATAATAACTTCGAACTAAAGCCTAGCATAATTCAAATGGTGCAGCAATATGTGCAATTTGACGGACATCAAGATGAAGATCCGAACGCACATATAGCTAGCTTTCTTGAAATTTGCGACACCTTCAAGATAAATGGTGTCACAAATGATGCGATCAGGCTGAGACTCTTCCCCTTCTCTCTAAGAACTAAAGCTAAGCAGTGGCTGAACACACTTCTGAAAAATAGTATAACCACTTGGAATGAATTAACTGAAAAAATTTTAGCGAAGTATTTTCCGCCAGCTAAAACTGCAAAACTTAGGAACGACATCTCTTCCTTCGGACAAATAGACTCTGAAACCCAATACGAAACCTGGGAGAGATTTAAAGAATTATTAAGACGATGCCCACATCACGCGCTGCCTGTATGGTTACAAGTGCAGACGTTTTATAACGGGCTAAATCAAAGCACGAAGCAAATGATAGACGCAGCTTCTGGCGGTACTTTAAATCATAAGACCCCGGAAGCCGCTCTTGAGCTTTTTGAGGACATGGCCATGAACACTTATCAGTGGAATGTGCCTAGGTCCCGCCCGAACAAGCCTGCAGGTATCTATGAAGTGGACAACGTCTCCCAGCTCGCTCTGCAAGTAGAAATCCTAAGCAAAAAGATAACGGAGATGACTGCTGCCTCCGCCCCTCAGGTATGGGAATCTGCAACCCCTACTCCAGAACATTTAGATTATGTTAATAATATGCCTAAAACTGCTTTTAATAATTTTTCTGCTGCGAATTTTCATCCGCCTGGTTTTAATTTTTCGAGTAGTTATAACCCCGCTTTAAGAAATCACCCGAACTTTTCATGGAGTAATCCATCGAATGCGATGCGCCCACCTCCGCAAAATGATTTTTCTGCACAACCACCACCACCACTTCTTCAAAATTACCCAAAACCTCCAAGCTTGGAGGAATTACTTTCTAAATACATCACCACAAATGACGCTACCATAAGAACTTTAACCGGAAGCGTAAAAAGTCTAGAAAATCAGGTAGGACAGCTCGCGAAAATAATTTCTGAGCGACCCGCAGGGTCTCTTCCTTCTAATACCGAACCCAACCCGAGAGAGCAAGCGAAAGCTATAACTCTTCGGAGTGGGAAGCAAGTCTCCGGTATGGTAAGTGAAGAGCCCGAGGCAAGCTCCGCTTCCGCTTTTAAAAATCAAAGCTCCGCTCCCATTTTAAAAATTCCGCCATCTGCTGAAGAAGTAATCACCCCTATTTTAGAAAATAATCTCACTCCACCACCCATCTTCAAAAATAATTCAACTCCTCCATACCCCTCTGAACTTAATAGACAACGTCAAGATGATCAGTACTCCCGCTTCTTAGAAATCTTCAAACAAATCCACATTAATCTTCCCTTCCACGAGGCTATTTCGCAGATGCCGAAATACGCCAAATATCTTAAAGACCTCCTCACAAACAAGAAGAAGTTAGAGAATCTTTCGCACGTCACGCTAAACGCCGAGTGCTCCGCCGTTTTAACAAACAGTTTGCCGAAGAAAATCAGTGACCCGGGTAGTTTCTCTATCCCGTGTGTCTTCGGTGATCTTTTTGTTAAACACGCGTTAGCCGACTTAGGCGCGCGTATAAACCTGATGCCCTTTTCGTTGTTCAAAAAGTTAGGGATTGGTAGCCTTAACCCCACGTGTATGAGTATCCAGCTAGCTGATAGATCCGTCAAGTACCCGTTAGGAATAGTGGAGGACGTTCTAGTGAAAGTCGACAAGTTCATCTTCCGGGTGGACTTTGTCATTCTGGACATCGAAGAAGACGTCGAGGTTCCCCTGATCCTTGGCCGACCCTTCCTTGCCACCTCCCGAGCCATCATTGACGTAAGCAATGGTAAGCTCTTTCTTCGAGTAGGCGACGACGAAGTCACATTTTCTATCACCCCTTCGATGAAGAACACCTTAGCGAACGATGACTCATGTTTTTTCGTAGACGCCGTGAGTGATGATTCTTCCTACTGCCTCTCCGAGTTTGAAAAAGAATTTTCTACTTTTTGCTCCTCTTCTCTTACAACGGAATCACTGCAAGGAAGTGATGAATCTTCTTATTGTCTTTCTGAGTTTGAAAAAGAATTTTCGAATTTTTGTTCTTCCGCTTTTCTTCCTACTAAATCTCTACAAGAAGCTGTCTTGGCTGCTAGCCCCACCCCTTATTACGTTCCTTATAAAAAAGTTTATGAAGATATTATTTTTGAAAAAGAAAGAATCTCAAAATCCTCTTATGAAAAACCCCCTACCCTAGAACTTAAAGAACTTCCCGAACACCTTAAGTATGCTTTCTTAGAAAAAGACTCCAAGTTACCAGTTATCGTTTCGGCCTACCTCACGGATACGCAGAACGATAAACTTCTTCTAGTTCTACGTAAGCATCGCCGGGCTATTGCTTGGCAAATTTCTGATATCAAGGGCATAAGCCCATCTTTCTGTACACATAAAATTTTAATGGAAGATAATTCGCGTAACTCTATCCAACCTCAGCGCCGTATAAACCCGAATATGAAAGAAGTAGTTAAGGGCGAGGTTATGAAACTATTAGACGCAGGAATTATCTACCCTATATCGGACAGTAAGTGGGTTAGCCCCATTCAGGTAGTTCCAAAGAAGGGAGGGATAACCGTAGTTAGTAATGAGAATAATGAATTAATCCCGACGCGGACGGTGACGGGTTGGCGTATGTGCATAGATTACCGTAAGTTAAATGACGCCACCCGCAAGGACCACTTCCCTTTACCGTTTATCGACCAGATTTTAGAACGTCTCTTCGGCCATAGCTTTTACTGTTTTCTCGATGACCTCTCGGGGTACTTTCAAATACCCATCTCTCCCGAGGACCAAGAGAAAACTACGTTTACTTGTCCCTTCGGCACCTTCGCGTACCGAAGAATGTCGTTTGGATTATGCAATGCGCCAGCTACATTCCAGCGATGTATGCTCGCAATATTTGACAAGTACGTAGAAAGCAATATGGAGGTATTCATGGATGATTTCTCCGTGTTCGGCGATTCCTTCGATAGATGTTTAGAAAACCTCGAAAAAGTCTTAGAACGATGCGAAGAAACTAACCTTGCCCTAAATTGGGAAAAATGCCATTTTATGGTAAGGGAAGGGTTAGTTTTGGGTCATAAAATTTCTGCTAAAGGTATCGAGGTAGACGTTGCCAAGATAGAAGTTATTGAGAAGTTGCCGCCGCCTACAAACATAAAAGCTATAAGAAGTTTCCTAGGCCACGCTAGTTTTTATCGTCGTTTTATAAAGGACTTCTCCAAGATCACTAAGCCCCTCACCCATCTCTTAGAAAAAGACGCTCCATTCATTTTTGATGACTCTTGTATTTCTGCCATTGAATTAATTAAAGAAAAGTTAATTAACGCACCGATTATGATAGCTCCGGTGTGGGACCTTCCTTTCGAGATTATGTGCGATGCGAGTAGTTTTGCGGTAGGGGCCGTATTAGGTCAACGCATATCTAAGAACTTCCACCCCATCTATTACGCTAGTAAAACCCTCACATCTGCACAAGAAAATTACACCACAACCGAGAAGGAGCTCTTAACTGTAGTATTTGCATTTGATAAATTCCGCCCTTACATTACTCTTTCAAAAATCATTGTTTTTACGGACCACTCGGCCCTCAAGTACCTTCTTGCCAAAACGGATGCCAAGCCTCGCTTGATTCGCTGGGTCTTACTCCTCCAGGAGTTTGACTTAGAGATCCGTGATAAGCGAGGAGCTGAGAACTTGGCCGCCGACCATCTATCCAGATTAGATAACCCCTTTATAGAAAAATTAAATGAAAAATCTTTTAATGACTATTTTCCCGATGAGAAGCTGCTTTTAGTTAATACATCTACTTCTCCTTGGTTCGCGCACATCGCCAACTATCTAGTGGCCCGGGTGCTCCCAAAGGAGTTCTCCTCTCAGCAAAAGAAGAAATTCTTTTCTGAGCTGAAGAAGTACTTTTGGGAAGACCCACATCTTTTCAAAATTTGTGCGGATCAAGTGATAAGGAGATGTGTTTCTTTTGATGAAGGAATCGATATTCTAAAACATTTGCATGAAGGCCCGACAGGTGGGCACTATCAAGCTGCTCGCACCGCTCATAAGGTGCTTTGCGCGGGCTTTTACTGGCCTAGCTTGTTTAAGGACGCGCAAGCCTTTGTGAGCAGGTGTGATAGTTGCCAACGGTCGGGCAACATCTCTAATAAAAATGAAATGCCGCAAAATTATTTCTTAGAGTGCGAAATTTTCGACCTCTGGGGAATTGATTTTGTTGGCCCCCTTCCTTCTAGCTTCGGAAACAAATATATTTTAGTTGTTGTTGATTATGTTTCACGATGGGCTGAGGCCCAAGCTCTTCCTACGAATGACTCCCGAGTTGTAGTCACGTTTTTAAAAAAATTATTTTCTAGATTCGGTACGCCACGCGCAATCGTTAGCGATAGGGGTTCCCATTTCTGTAACACGCAATTTTCAAAAATCCTTACAAAATACGGCGTTACGCATAAGCTTTCCACTGCCTACCACCCCCAAACTAACGGTCAAGTCGAAGTAGTTAATAGAGAAATAAAAAGAATATTAGAAAAGACTGTTTCAACTTCTAGAAAAGACTGGTCAACCAAACTTGACGATGCTCTATGGGCCTACCGAACAGCGTACAAAACCGCCCTCGGATGTACGCCGTATCGGCTGGTCTATGGAAAATCGTGCCATCTGCCCGTAGAGTTAGAACACCGCGCCTTTTGGGCCTTAAAATTTTTAAACTTCGATCCCCACTCAGTCGGTGACCTTTGAAAATTTCAACTAAATGAACTCGATGAGTGGCGCTCTTATGCTTATGAAAATAATAAACTTTATAAAGAGCGGACGAAGCGTTTACACTATAAACACTTAAGGCACCCTAAAAACTTTAAGCCGGGCGACCAAGTCCTTTTATATAATTCTCGTTTACGTTTATTTCCGGGCAAATTAAAATCCCGCTGGTCTGGCCCGTTTTCTGTTTTAGAAGTATTTCCTTATGGAACTGTTTTAATTTCTCACCCTGATAAGGGTAATTTCAAAGTGAATGGTCAGCGTCTTAAACTCTACTTTTCTGGTGATGATGATGTTCAGTCCAAACAGTATTAAGTTTCTGCTTCACGAACTTTAATCTTGAACTTTTAATTTTTTTTGCTAAAAACAATTTTATTTCGGGACAACAACATTTTTGGACAATATTATTTTTTTGATGCGTCGAGCTCAACGACGCTTTAACCAAAGGGCGCTCTTGGGAGGCAACCCAAGTTATCTTTTTCTGTTTTCTTTATTTTACAATTTTTGCCTCGGACGGCTCCGACAAGCTGAAGCTTCTGCGATCGCCTGCTCCAACATTGCTGAATCCATCACAAAGTCCAAAGAAGACATTCGGGGAGCGGCATAACTCAGCTTTCGCAGCAAATAAATCCGGGGAAGTACCTGTATTTCAATTCTGTCTTTCAATTCTGTACTTTATTTTTCTCTCTTTCTCCAACCCCCTTCTTTAGCCATTGAGGACAATGTCTGTTTTAAGCTTGGGGGAGGACTTCCTCCTTCACTTTTGCTTAGTGTAAATATTTTTCTTTTTGTATATATTTTAAATATTTCCAAAATAATAAAAAAAATGAATATCTTAAAACTCCAAAAAAAAAAAGAGAAAAAAAATTTTTCTAAAAAACCAAAAAAAGAGAATATTTCTCAAAATTAAAAAATATATATATATGTTTTTGAATAGTTTAGACATTTTGGTATTTCAATAGTACCCCTAGTTTTTAGTTTTGTTTTACTCAAAATCTCCTATAAACAACTTAGTTAATTATAATATTTCTAATCGTTCTTTTTAATTATGTTTCACAAGTAAAATGTTGGTCATGCTGTGTTTCTAATTCGCGGTAGCATGTTAAGGTGAAATATTTTTCTAAAACTCGCATTTCTATTATGGTTTTTTGTTTTTTATTTCCTTTACTTTCTCAAAAATTCATCATCCACTATTTTCTTTTTCGTTTTTGAATAATTTTTGTAAAGTCAACTATTGAATAACGTAGTAGATGTGAACGATCCAAGTCACCTATTATTTCTATTTTCAAGTTAATTTCATCAATCATCTTTTATTATCTAGGACTCGTTTTTTGAAAATTTTTCAAACCTTTGTTTTAAATAAATTCAAAAGCGTGAAAATGATTTAGGCCGTTTTTGTTTTCGTTTGAGCTTTCTTGCCAACCTAAAAAATTTTACCACTAGTTAGTCGTTTTTGAGCCTTTTTTCGATTTCATTTGATAGCTCCTCCCTTCATTTCAGTTTCACCAAAGCCAAAATTTCCAACCTATCGAATCACACTAGCCTTTTTGAGTTTCATAAATTAGTTTGACAATTTTGATAGGGTATTTTGTGATTTTTGTGGGAGAAAGGTCTTTCGAAAAAAAAAGTATGTTTGAAAGTATGTTTATTTTTGTTTGGCCAACTCAAAAAGAAAATAAAAATATTTATGGCCTTTATTTTGAAAAAAAGAAAAAAAATGAAAAAGAAAAAGAAAAAAAAATGTGTATATATTTTTATGAAAGTTTTTGAAACTTTTTGCTTTGGTTTAGTGTGATTTTAAAACCTTCACGTTTATCTTTGAATTCCACTCCCAATTATTTTCCTAAGCCAAACGTTTCTATCATATTTAAGTCATTTTGATTCGCGCTTATTGATTTTTATTTAATAACTAAGAAAAGAAAAACAGTAAATCAGTTTTAGTTTTGGATTTAAACCTAGATTTTTGTTAATTAAATTGATATAATTATAATGCGTTGCTTGGATCTAGTAACAACTCAATGCGTGTTTTTCATTTTTGTTGCTTTACTTAAGTCCATTTAAAAAAATCTCGTTAAAATTTTGGATGATTTGTTTTTATTAAGTAAAGTTTATAAAAGTTTTACCATACCTAAATAATTGTTTTAGACGTACATTTCACCTTTTTCCCTACTTAGAATTTCGCATAGTACTTGTGTAGGCATAATTAGAACTTTTTGATTAGTCCTTTTTATAAATTTTTAGTTTTTATATTTTTGCTTGGGGACAAGCAAAGCTTAAGCTTGGGGGAATTTGATAATACGTTTTGTATCCTAAACTATTATCATATTTTCTATTTTATATTGTGCAAATTATGTCTATTATTAGTTTATTTTTATCATTTTTATGTAAATTTTATTGCCACTAACTTTTTCCTGTCTTTTTGCAGGTTTCCAGAAAAATTGCCAAAATGACCTGTCACGCCCCCCTGTCACGCCCTCCCTGGGCGTGACCTAGGGCGTGTCACCCGATCCCGAGGACACCTGCTGGAAGCGACAGAAAACGGTCAAAAACCGCTGTCACGCCCCCTGACACGCCCTCCCTGGGCGTGTCACCAGGCGTGACCAGGGGCGTGTCGCCCTCTGCCGCAAAGCCTGCCGCCGCATTAAATGACGTTCCGCCTCAGCACGCAAACAGTACTGTCACGCCCCATATCACGCCCGTGACATGGGCGTGACACCCTCCTTTTTCGGTGACTGACGGATTTCCGACCAATGATTTGGACATGACGTGTCTGTCACGCCCCCCTGTCACGGGCGTGACCTAGGGCGTGACCACCGACGTACCGAAGCAATCATCCCTCCCGCCAGAATCCAGAGCCCGAGGTCAACATAGTACTGTCACGCCCCCTAACACGCCCCCCCCCCCTAGGGCATGTCAAAGGGCGTGACCAACCCGAGAAAATTTTCTATAAATTGAGCCCCCCCCCCCTCTCCATTTCAGCAAGCTTTGGTTGAGAGGGGGAGGTGCTGCCCCTTTGGTTCTTGAGTTTTTTATGCTTTCTCTCTCTCTCTCTCTCTCTCTTCCTTTGTAATTTTTGCTTAATCATGGTTTAATATTTAGTTGCCCTAGCTTTCTTTGTAATCTTTAGTGTTGCTTAGTGCTTAATATAGGGCTAGAATAGGATTTAATTTTCATGCACTTGTAATTTCAATTTCAATAGTGTAACTTGCCTTTTTTCATTAATAAAAGTGTTCTTCCTTTACTTGTGTTCCTTTATATGCTTTTCTACTCATCTCCCCTCCTCCACTCCATTATGATTAACTAATCCTCCTTGTACTCGATCTTGATGATCCGAGGTTAGAGCGATTATGTTATGATGTTTTAATTAATCTTTTCTTTTTAGGTTAGGGCCTTGAATTACTTTTGATTAATCACGGGTTGGAGGTATATTTTCGATATATACTCTCCGCCTTTGCTTTCATTCTGGGCTAGCCGAGAGGCCGAAAGAATGAAGTGAGCATTCAAGAGTAAAGGGAGTTGTACGCACCCCTCGAGAGAGGCAGACGTCCAAATCTCCCGGATTGGAGTAAAATCCAATAGTGGGGTTCACCGCGTAAAGCGAGTTTTAGGACTTCGATTTAGACGAGACTCGGTCGGACCTTCCTAAACTCAGTTGGGTACGACTTCGAGAGAAGCGTGTTCAAGCTTTAGGAACCTCCACGGTCAAGGACCTTCATCCTATTAAGTTCAGATTTTTATCGCATTTTCTTAATCGTCTTTAGCCGAGGTGAATCTTGATTGGGTGCATTTCCATTTCATATTTTCTACCTTTCGTAGTAATCGCCTATCTTGTGCTCTTTAATTAACTGCAGTAGTTTCCTTTCTAGCATAGTTCTTAGCTGAATAGCTTTACTTAATTGCGGTGTTTCTCTTTCTAGTATAGCTTTACTTTCTCCCTTGCACTTAGATTTTCTAAAACCCTAGTTTTTTCGTCGATAAGATAATAGCGTTCGTGTGAGTAAGCTTAGACAACAGTTCCCGGATTTCAATACGATACTTGTGTCCCCTTGCTACAATTCGATAGGTATACTTGCCTCATCGGGTTGCTAGTTCGGTTGCGTTTATTTTCTTCGAACCTTAGCGCGCAACAGGAACCACTCCTCAAGTTTATCTCGAGCGGATGAAGGAATGAAGTGCTCCAAGAAAACATCTGAGAATTTGCTCCAACTTATCTCTGTACAGACTCGGCCTTGGAAGGTGGAGCCCATGAGTGACTTCCACAACATCTTAGCATGTAGCTCCAAGGTGGACACTGCTAGTGACACAGCCATGTTGCCTGGACAATGGATACCAGCCAATAACTCTTGTACTATTTCAAGACATTCTTCCGTGCACACGGCTGACTCCGTCCCAAGGTAAGTGAGAGGGGAGAGAACTCGGAAGGCGCTCAGCCAGTTAGAGCCCGGGGCCTGTTGTAGCACCGGAGGCTGCTGTGCCCTAAAAGCATCCAAGATGGCGGTCAGTGTATGCCCCAACTCGGACTATTGGAACTGAGTGGGTATGGGAGGGGCAGGAGTGCCCACCAATGACTCAACATGCATTGGAATCTATACGTAGAATTCAAACTTACGCTAAGGTTGGCTAATCCTAAGGTCAGAGTTTGAAAAAGTTAGTGTGAATTACATAAGGGCACACCACTGCTTCCGCTAAGTCAGTTTGTCCCCAAACTGACTAGTCGAACGGGATTGGCCCATTATTGAATGACTTCTTTAGTTGAGGTTCATGGCAAACTGATACCATTTGTAAGACCCCCCCTCCCATAACACAAAACAAGGCACGAGAGGGGTCTTATGCCCAGAACAACCGCCTTGGGGTAGCATAAACACACGGGTTAGTCTGTACCCCAAGTCGCATATTTTGTCGGCTACAATTAATATCAAAACCACATGCTAACCCAACCCAAAGAATATATAAGAAGTCAATCCACACAAGCTATAAGTCCAAAAGTATAACAAAATAGAAGCTAAAACATGGTTCTATAATATCATCGTATAACAATAAAATTGCCCAGAAGGGCTACAACAAAAACTCTCATCACTCACATCTGTAACAGACGGTAGTGATGGCACCGTCCCTTCAGGCCCTGTCATCCTGGCCTGGATGACCGGCTCCATCACCTGCTGCTCCACCTGCGGGGTTTCCTCCTAAACAGGAAGATGTAGGACCGTTAGTCATAAAGACTAAGTGCTGTACATCCGCTCCCCTGGCGACTCCTCGGCACTAGGTGGAGAAATCGACAGGGTACAATATATGTATAATAAACAGGAGTATAAACAATCAAGTGGTAACACGAGTAATAAGAAATTCTATTAGTTCTACCATCTATCACAGCATATGAATATAGAGTTAGAACATAAAGTAACTCAACTTGTATGGATGCCCATACAAGCATATAAGTTGAGGATCGTTCAGCAATAAATAACTCATCGTATAGGAGTGCGCATACAAACTTATACGATGAGGTTCTTGTGTATGTAATGATTTGCAATGTTATGTATGCAATGCAATGACACACCCATGATCACGCACATGCAGTTGCTATGTCGACACAGACTAGTAGTTCCCACTTTTCGAGCAAGTAGCTAACCTCTCAGGCGCATTTCTATTACTAAGTGGGCATTCACACTACTTGACTTAGGACTCCGTACGCCTCAATGCTAAGAACACAACAGTGGATCCCATGCGTACTACGGCCCAGCGGGTACACTTGGGTAGATGTGCACAAAGATCCTATCCCTGAACTGGCAATGTGTGACGGATGGTTCCTCGGGAAAGCACAAGATCAAGTCCAACCGATCACTTGGCACAGAAGGAACCTCGGATAAAGCATGAGGGGCAAGCCCAAATGCCCTAAGTCTATCCGTCAACTCCCATCGATGGAACGATAGGAGAGCCCGTAGACCTGCCACACTATCCTTAACGCAGGATTACAACACCGCGTATCGACTCACACCGCATGCAATTCCACAACACTGTGGCATGGAAGGAACCTCGGAGAAAGCACGAGGGTCAAGCCCAACCATCCACTTGGTACGGATGATGCCTCGGGATAAGAACACCGAGGGACTAGCCCAACCGTCAAGTTTATTCATCTCAACCCATTCCGACTAGTGACGGCCAACGTCGCACTTACAACCTTCCATAATTCTACCCATAGGGAGACGACACTCTAAGCATTGAACTACTAAACATCATTCTATCAACTTAACATACATATGGCCATAGTTTATTCATCTACATTTCACCCCAAACGATTTTCGCATAGAGTAAATACAATGCTCATAAATGATCTAGCAATTTATATCAAGTCATTTCTTTCAATTTAAGCTTGCATCACCACTCATATTACGAATTCAAATTAACAAGCTTCAACATTCATACCACTATGGTGGTTATCATAAAAGAGTTCACCCAAACCTCGCATTAGATTGCAACATTAATTCCACCGAATCCATGTCCATGTTATAATCACCCAGAAATTTAAGTGCAGAATTAAATCTAGACAGCAACTTCAACCGAGGATTCCTGTGGCTACAGGAATCCGGTGAGTGCGAGTAACCCCTCTATGGAACGGTATTTCCATTGGCTACAACTTACGTGTTTAGCCTGCAACCCATATAAGGCTCTAACCTACACGAAATCGGCTCCAAAGACTGCAGCATACAGAATACAAATTCAGTGTGCTTAGTTTACAGCCCTTACTTCGATCGGACATTCCCATGGATACAAGCTTCAATCGAAGGTGTGTAACCACCCGTTGGAAAGGTAATTTCAGTGGATACGACTTTCGTGTTTAGTCTAAAACCAATATTTGACCACTACTTTCCCGAAAACGGCCAAGAAGCTCGTTGTGTGCCGAACACAGATTCTGCACGCATCTTGAAGCGGAATGAACGACATCCGTTCATCTTCCTCCTCAAGCGATTTTACCCAAATTGCCACCAAAAGCTCCTCCGCCCTTATTCTCCCTCTCAAGGCCATTCCTTTTCACGGATCCACCCCCATCATCATTTGAGGAAGGGGAGGTTGAAGATGACTAGTCTTTAGAACACATGTTCTAGCAAGGCCTTCCTAGAATCCTCCTCCTCACTCATCAAGACTCATTTGAGTCGATATCTCGCCTAAGAATATCTATGGATCTTTTACCAAGGGAGAGGGGAGGAAGCTCACCACATTTCCAGCGGTAACACCATCCTCGACCATGGATCTTATCATCCTCCTTCGCGACATCACTTTTTCCTTGACCGCGGTGGCGTTTCTACTCCTCCAAAGCTAGCTCCAGCAAGGAATTCCCTTTAGAACTTCTCCCTATAGAAAATGGAACTTGGAAAGAGGATGAGAAGGTTAGGGTTTCACCTTTTCTCATTTATACAGAAGTGGCACGGGTAGGGACACGGTCGTGTCCTTACCCGTGTTTTGCTCTGGCAAAATGGCTCGATTTCCATTTCGTGCTCCTACACGGGTACTGACACGCCCATGTCGTTACCCGTGTCCAGGTGATACGGCCGTTGTACTGGCCATGTCGACACCTTTGTCCTGCTCGGGGCACTTCTCGTCTTGTTTGACTTGGTGCACACGGGTGGGGACACGCCCGTGTCCCTACTCGTGTCCTTCTCTGGACAGACTCAAAGCCACTAAACATGGGTAGGGATATGCCCGTCTCCCTACCTGTGTCCCTCTCGGAACACACCACTCAATGCCACTGAACACGGGTAGGGACACGCCCGTGTCCCTACCCGTTTCCTTCTCGGGACACACAACTCAAGGCTGTCTATAAATCACCCAGCGCCATAGCCACTCAGCACCATTGAACACGGGTAGGGACACGCCCGTGTCCCTACCCGTGTCATGCTCAACTCTAGTTTCTAGCCTATTTCCTTATTTCCCGCAAGTGCGCACCTGATCACCTGCACCCCCTTGAGCCGACCCCAACTCTCCTGACACCAAAAACACGCACAAGGGGCCTAGCGCGAATCGGGACATTACAAATCCTATAAACAAAATAAAAGATTTCATCCCCGAAATCAGGCTAAGGCTATGGGGAGATAAGCATACAGAAATTAAAACATGCTTGTAAATGAAATTACCTTGAGTAAACAACTCTATGTTGCATCTTTGCATCAGATCCATTAGCTCCCATGTGAATTCCTCCTTCCCATGATTAGACCATAACGCCTTCACCAAGGGAACACTTTTGCAGCGCAATTTTCTTATCTCATTGCCTACGATCCGCACCGACTCCAGTCGTATAGATCTATCAGACGCCACCACACCATCAGTTGTGGGGATGTATTGATCGGGCCGCAACAGCGCCTTCCGAAGTGACGACACATGGAACACATCGTGGAGTTTCTCTAGCTCGAGCGGTAGCTCCAGCCGATAGGCCAAAGGGCCAATCCTTTCCCAAACGACATAGGGCCCAACATACCTTGTGCTGAGCTTCTTTACTCCACACACCCGTGACACTCCATGCATCGGCCGGATTTTCAGAAACACCTTATCACCCACTTGAAACTCCACCATACGATGCCTTGCGTTATAATACTTCTCTTGCCGACTTGGAGCCTCTAACATGCGATCCCGTATCAGTCTAACCATTGCATCCGTATCATCTATATACTCAACTCCCAAAGTCTTCGGGTCTTCATCTTGTACCCAAGACAAGGGGGTTCTACACCTTCTTCCATAAAGGGCTTCATGGGGTGCCATGCTAATGCTCGCCTGATGGCTGTTGTTGTAGGAGAATTCCACCAGGGGTAAGAGCCTTTCCCATGGCTCTCCCCTATCCAACACACATAATCTCAATAGATCCTCCAATGTCCAGATGATCCGCTCAGACTGCCCGTCCATCTGAGGATGGAACGCGGTGCTGAAGGTAAGGCGCGAGCCCAAATATGCCTGTACCGCCTTCCACTCCTTGGAGGTAAAGAGACCATCACGGTCAGAAACTATCGTCTTAGGCATGCCATGGTATCGTACAAACTTCTCCACAAAGAGGCGTACCAAGACATCCACATGAGCCTCCTTCTTTAAAGGGATTAATAGGGATACTTTCGTCAGTCGATCAACGATCACCCACACTGAATCATTCCCTGAGCGTGAGCGAGGTAACCCATGTACGAAGTCCATTGAAATATCCTCGAACTTCCACTCGAGGATGGGTAATGACTGTAACAAGCCGCCGGGACTCCTGCACTCTGCCTTCACCCTTTGACAGGCTTCACAATGTGTAACAAAGTATCGTACATCCTTCTTCATTCCCGGCCAACACATAGTCTTTCGTAGGCTGGCGTACATCTTTGAAATTCCTGGGTGCACTGAATATTGAGAGCAATGTGCCTCTCTCAAGATATCCTCCCGGATTTTACCGCCCTTGGGAATGTAGAGTAGGCCGCGAAAATAAATGAGTCTGTCTTTTAGTGTGTACTCATCGGTAGTACCGTCTTCAATTAACTTGATTGCCGGGGCCAGAGCCGCATACAATCCTTGCTCCACACAGATCCGATCCCGGATATCACAAACTATGCTCATGCTGGCAAAGTACTCCAGGCTTGAGCCTGTTATTTTTCTAATCAACGCATCGGTTATCGAGTTCTCTTTTTCGGGGTGGTAGTTCAAGGTGAACTCGTAGCCGCATAGAAATTCTAATCGCCGCCGTTGTCTTAAGTTCAACTCCTTCTGAGTACGAGCGTACTTCAAGTTTTTTGTGGTCTGAAAAGATCTCGCAGTGGACGCCGTATAAATAATGCCTCCAAACTTTCAAGGCGAACACCACTGCTCCTAGCTCCAAATCATAAACCAGGTAATTGATTTCGTGCTTCTTCAATTGTCTTGAAGCATAAGCAATCACGTGCCCGCGCTTCATCAATACTGCACCCATCCCTTGATATGACGCGTCCGTGAAAACATTGAATCCTTCATCCCAGATGAAAGGAAAAGGATAGGGGCGGTGGTAAGTCTATCCTTTAATTCTTAGAACGCCGCTTCACATTGTGGTGTCCACACAAATGACACTCCTTTCTTTGTCAAAGAAGTAAGTGAGAGTGAAATCTTGGAGAATCCTTTTACGAACTTGTGGTAGTACCCGATAAGTCCAAGAAAACTCCGCACGTCGGCCGCTAACTTCAAAGGCGACCACTCCTTTACGGCACGCACTTTGGCCGGATCCACAACTAGTCTAGCCTCACAGATCACATGACCCAAGAAGGAAACCTCCTTAAGCCAGAATTCGAACTTGCTAAATTTGGCGTACAAGGCGTGCTCCTTCAATTTCTTAACCACCAAGGTCAGGTGCTCGCCATGCTCCTCCTCCGTCCTTGAGTAGACTAGGATATCGTCGATGAAAACAATAACGAAGATGTCCAAATAGGGCTCAAATACCTTGTTCATTAGGCTCATGAAAGCCGAAGGGGCATTTGTGAGACCAAACGGCATTGCGGTGAACTCGTATAACCCATATCTTGAACTAAAGGCTGTTTTCTGGATGTCCCCTTCTTGTATTCTAAACTGGTAATACCCTGAGCGCAAGTCAAGCTTAGAAAACCAATACGCTCCCACTATTTGATCGAACAACTCGTCGATCCGAGGTAGTGGGTAAGTGTTCTGCACCGTCAACCGATTGAGTTCTCGAAAATCTATGCACAGACGTAGGGTTCCGTCCTTCTTCTTCACGAACAATACAGTTTCTCACCAGGGTGATGAACTGGGGCGAACAAACCCTGACTCCACAAGTTCTTCTAGTTGAACTCTAAACTCCATGAGTTCTTTCGGGGCCATTCGGTAAGGGGCCTTGGATACAGGCTTGGCACCTGGTACCAGATTAATTTGGATGTCAACCTCTCTATGTGGGGGTAATCCTGATCGCTTCTCAGGGAATACCTTGGGGAAGTCCCGCACTACCCGTACGTCTTTTGCGTCAAACGCTAATTCTTTCAACTCGAATGAGATCATGGAAACTTCATCCCCCTTCATGTGGGCCTTTACAACTTGAATGGACGATAACGCCAGACGAGGTGCAATGTTAATACCTTGGAAGATGACATCGGAGTCTCCATATCTCAAATAGATCCGCTTCTCTGCGCAGTCGATCCTTACAAAGTGCCATTCTAACCATGCCATGCCAAGAATGATGTCGAATTCTGACATTTTCAAGACAGTGGCAGGCGTATCGAAAGCCCTTCGCTCAATAAGTAGCTCAAGCTCACACTTAGCAGTTGCAACCATACCCGAACCGTCTGGAAGGCGCACTAGTCGGGCTATTCCAGCTAAATTTTGCACACACCCCACGTCCTTAATGAAATCCTCGAACACAAAGGAGTATTAGGCACTGGTATCGAACAGCGCATAAGCCGTCATTCTGCCAATCATCACGGAGCCTAAGTGCCAATAATCAAAACGTATTGCTAGATAGCTAGTATGTCGTAAGCAACTTTAGCTAGTATGTCGTAAGCAACTTAAGTTTAATACTAAAAACATGAGAGATTACTGCACGTACCTGCAATAACATTCTGGGGATTCTGTTCATGCTCCATGTCTAGCGCGTACACTTGATCCCGGGCAGGGTCGGGATTACCTCCTCGCGGTCCTCGTCCTCGACCACGCATGTAACCCCGCCCTCGAGGGGCCGTCAGAGTGAGAGCGGGAGGGGCGTTCCCAAACAATTGCGGGCAAAAACGTCGAATGTGACCCGGTTGGTTGCATTCAAAAAACACCCGCCCAGGACGCCTCTCAAGTTGTTGAAATTGCTGAGGCTGTGGCGGTGGAGGCAACGCGGGCAGTTGCGGAACCAGATGCTCCACCCTATAGTTTTGGTGGCCACACCCTCCATCTCCTTGATATCCTCTTCTTCTTCTAAAGTCCTGTCTCCTTCTATTGCTCGGGCCAGCTTCAATATTGCCCTCTACAGGTCTCTTACTGTTGCCCAAGTGGTCCTCCTCCAATATTTTTGCCATATCGATGATCTCCGCCAAGCTAGCATCCGCTAAAAACAAAAGGGCCTTCCTTAGGGGATCTCGCAGCCCTTTGTAGAATCGCTTGGCATAACCTCTATCATCTAACTCATATGAACCCGCGAACCTTGCGAGA
Source organism: Platanthera zijinensis (assembly GCA_039513925.1). Lineage (NCBI taxonomy): Eukaryota > Viridiplantae > Streptophyta > Magnoliopsida > Asparagales > Orchidaceae > Platanthera > Platanthera zijinensis. The sequence goes on from CM077095.1 coordinate 34,545,088, forward strand.
TGTTGGAACTCTCGCTGGTATTCCGTAACCCTCTTTGATCCTTGTTTTATCTGAAGGAACCTCTCCTCAAGTTCATCTCGAGCGGATGAAGGAATGAATTGCTCCAAGAAAACATCCGAGAATTCGCTCCAACTTATATCTGTATTGACTCGGCCTTTGAAGGTAGAGCCCATGAGTGACTTCCACCACCTCTTAGCATGTAGCTCTAAGGTGTACACCGCTAGTGGCACAGCCATGTTGGATGGACAACGGATACCAGCCAATAACTCTTGTACTGTTTCAAGCCATACTTCCGTGCGCACGGCTAACTCTGTCCCAAGGTAAGTGGGAGGGGAGAGAGCCCGGAAGGTGCTCAGCTGTTAGAGACCGGGACCTGTTGTAGCACCGGAGGCTGCTGTGCCCTAAAAGCATCCAAGATGGCGGTGAGCGTCTGCCCCAACTCAGACATTCTGAACTGAGTGGGTATGGGAGGGGCAGGAGTGCCCCCCCAATGTCTCAACATGCACTGGAATCTATACGTAGAATGCAAACTTACGATCAGGATGGATAATCCTAAGATCATAGTTGGACAAACTTAGTGTGAATTACATAAGGGCACACCACTTCTTCTGCTAAGTCAGTTTGTCCCAAAACTTACTAGTCGAATGTGAGTGGCCCATTGTTGAATGACTTCTTTAGTTGAGGTTCGTGGCAAACTAATACCATTTGTATGACCCCCCTCCCGGAATACATAACACGGTACGAGCGGGGTCTTATGCCCAGAACAGCCGTCTTGGGGTAGCACTAACACACGGGTTAGTCTGTACCCCAAGTCGCATATTCTTCCGGCTACAACCAATATCAAAACAACATGCCAACCCAACCAAAAGAATATATAAGAAGTAAATCCACACAAGCTATATGTCCAAAAGTACAACAAAATAGAAGCTAAAACATGCATCTATAATATCAGAGTATAACAATAAAATTGCCCCGAAGGGCTACAACAAAAAATCTCATCACTCACATCTGTAATAGACGGTAGCGATGGCACCATCGCTTCAGGCCCTATTGTCCTAGCCTGGCTGACTGGCTCCATCACCTGCTGCTCCACCTGTGGGGTTTCCTTCTAAAGAGGAAGACGTAGCAACCGTTAGTGATAAAGACTAAGTGGCTTCATATCCGCTCCCCGACGACTCCTCGGCACCAGGCGGAGAAATAGACAGGGTATAATATATGAATAATAAACAGGACTATAAACAAGCAAGTGGTAACATGAGTAATAAGAAATTCTATGAGTTCTACCATCTATCAAAGCATATGAATATAGAGTTACAACAGAAAGTAACTCAACCTATATAGATGTCCATACAAGCATATAAGTTTAGGATCGTTCAGCAATAAATAACTTATCGTATAGGAGTGCCCATACAAACTTATACGATGAGGGTCTTGTGTATATAATGAGTTGCAATATTATGTATGCAATGCAATGACACCCCATGATCACAGACATGCAGCTGCTATGTCGACACAGACTAGTAGTTCCCATTTTTCTAGCAGGTAGCTAACCTCTCAGGAGCCAACCATCATGGCCAGATGGTGATAGTAGAATGGGCGTTTCTACTACTTAGTGGGTATTCACACTACATCACTTAGGCCTCCGTACGCCTTAACGCTAAGAACACAACAGCGGAGCCCATGCATACTACGGCCCAGCGAGTTCACTTGGGTAGATGTACACAAAGATCCTAGCCCCGAACTAGCCATGTGTGACGGATGGATCCTCGGGAAAGCACGAGGATCAAGTCCAACTTATCACTTGGCACGAAAGGAACCTCGGAGAAAGCACGAGGGGCAAGCCCAACCGCCCTAAGTCTATCCGTCAACTCCCATCATTGTAACGATCGGCGAGCCCGTATGTAACATCTCATTTCCAACTAGACCACTGGAAGTGGTTTTGTCATAACAGAACCCTAGGAAACCCAGGAATTGAAGTTTATCGACCAAGATTTCGAGTCAAGGGGTGGTCATGCCCGTGACCGACCCGTCATGCCTGTGACCTAGGGCGTGACCCCTTCGACGATCGTCGACCTCACAAGGACGATCGACGAGCTCAGAAATTTCAACATGGTCCTGGCACGCTTGTGACCGATCCATCACACCTGTGACCTTAGAATGGCGTTGAGTGAGCTGAGCTCACTCAATGCCGTTGTATGGATGGCGTTGAGTGAGCTTAGCTCACTCAACGCCATAAGCTAGACGGCGTTGAGTGCACAGACTTCACTCAATGCCATCTGGTGTTGTCTGGATGGCGTTGAGTTAGCTGAGCTCATTCAACACCATAGACTGGATGGCATTGAGTGAGCTTAGCTCACTCAACGCCATAAACTAGACAGCGTTGAGTGCACGGACTGCACTCAACGCTGTCTGTTGAGGCCTGGAATGGCGTTGAGTGAGCTGAGCTCACTCAACGCCGTAGTTTGGATGGCATTGAGTGAGCTTGCCTCACTCAATACCATATGCTAGACAGCGTTGAGTGCATAGACTGCACTCAATGCTATCTTGAGTAGGCTGGATGGTGTTTAGTGAGCAGAGCTCACTCAACGCCATAATATTGAAGGCGTTGAGTGAGCTGAGCTCACTCAACGCCGTAGTCTGGGAGGGCCATTCTTGATGGCGTTGAGTGAGCAGAGCTCACTCAACGCCGTATCCGGGATGGCGTTGAGTGAGCAGAGCTCACTCAATGCCGCAGCATGGATGGCATTGAGTGAGTAGAGCTCACTCAATGCCGTAGCTTGGATGGCGTTGAGTGAGCTGAGCTCACTCAACGCCATTGTACTTAGAATTTTTCTGGCAGGATTTTTGGCTGTGTGCGGTTCAGCTGAATCGGGCCGGTCTCGATGGTGGGCCCAAATGCATTATTAGGCCGTTTCTTTTAATAAGACCCAATTAAGTCTTATTATAAAAAGTGTTGACCGGTCATGCCACGTGGCTGTCGGTTTTGAAAGCAAGGAGGAGCCACGTCCATGGCCGAGAACCTGCTCTCATGGCCATCAATGGCACTTGATGTCGTGGCCCCTTCCCTTCCTCTTTAAATGGCTGGATTAAAGTCCTCATAGGGAGAGGAGGAGTTTCCAGCCCTCCTCCAGCTATTACAGAGCCATTTCTAACCCCCACCACCATGGTCGAGCCAAGCTTAAATGGACCATTAATGGCTATTAATGTTTTGGCCTTTCACCTCCATAACCGAGCACTTAAACACCATCAGAGGCCCAAGAGGAAGGTTTCCCAGCCTTTACCCGAAGCTTTTGAGCCCTCCCACCGTGCTATTGAAGAATTCCAGCGACGCCACCACCGCGCTAATGGCTTTCCATCAATCTGCACGCCTCAACCCCGCGAACAAGGTCCTCCCCTCCTCTCTTTCTATGGGTAGATCTTAGAATTCTTTAGGTTTGAGAATCGGGCTCAACGGAGCTCGATCGGGATGATCTTCTCTTCCTAGTTTTCCCGCAAAAGCTAGTCACGGGTTCGCCGGATTCCGCCTCTCCGGCGGCCGCGCCGCCGCCCGGCGATTGCCACCACCTCAACGGATGTGGTGGTGCCGGTGGCCGGCCAGGGAGGAGGCTGGATGGCCAGCGGTAGCGTCTGGAATGAATTCCAAGTCGGGCTAATCCCAGGCCTTGGCTAGAGGAAGAAGATGACCTAGCACTGTTGGATCTTCTTTAAGATTTGTGGTTTTTAATTAGTCTTTTCTTTTATATGAATTTTCTGTACTAGAATATCAGTCACTTTAGAAAATTTATGAAAAATACGTAGAGGCTTTATATGAAGAAATGGTCAACATATAATTTGTAGCCCTAGGGGTCTAATTTATTTTAAAATTTTATTGGGTCAATTTGGTCAAATTGTTTGACCAGGGCACCTCTTTTGGTGGGATCTATACCTAGAGCTTTGTAGAGACTAAAAGGTGTGCCCACCCTTCATCCCTTGACCAAATGATCTGAAATTTGTGCAGGGAGTCTACCCTAGCTATACATAGAGCCTGTCTAAAAATGGGAATTTTTGGAGAATGTTTTTCTATAGTTTTTTGAAAAAATTTAATAATCTTAGGGTAAATTAATTAGATGGCTTAATGACTTCCAAACCCTCCAAAATTTTGGTGAGTTGTACTTGGGTTCATCATGAGGCTCTGTATAATTTTTCATCTCATTTGGAGATGTTTTAGATTGGAGATGGACAAACCTAAGCTTTGCCCTATTAAGGGGTTTTTAGGTCAAAAGTGCACTTTGGGATTTGAGTTGCCAGATCACCTCAACAAAGGCTGATATTTTTACCATTGACTACAAATGCTCTCTAGCACCCCCTCATGGAGTTTGAGGTGGATTGGGGAAAGTTTGCCCTAGGACTCAAGGCCAAACCCTAAGGATGGTTTTTGGTGGTTTGTGAAGGGCAAGTGGTCAAATGACCTGAGTATGATCTGAAACTTGGTAGATATAATTATAGGGTAGCTAGAATCCCCTTGTAGAAATCTAAATAGATTTAAAGGTGAATAAGTCCCTCAAAACCCTAACCCTAGTTTAGGGAACAAAACTTATAGAGATAGAAAATGTCACTAAAACTCTTTGAACAGTGATGAGATTTGGGTAGAGTAGCTTTTAAGATTAATATAAGCTCTGGAGATTTTATTATGAATTTAGGATCATTATTTTTGATACTTCCTTAACAATTTAGTAGTTTGTACTATTTGCTTAGAAATTTATTAAGGAGAAAATACTTTCTGGAAATTGATGAAATTTAGGCAGAGCACTTTTATTATGATTTTAAAGCTCTATGAATTTTTATGGAATTTCCAGAAGTTTAATGCTAAAGCTTGCTTCATTAAGTGTTATTTCCCATGAAAATTTAATTAAAACTATTTTTGTGTCTAGCAAGCCTGTAAAATTATGATCTTTGCACAATGACTTTTTCTGTACAATATTAATGTTCAGTGATTTTTCTATAATTTTATGATCAGTAATTTAAGTACTTCCTTCTTTACATAGGATTAATGAGATTATGATGGATAAATTTATTAGAGGCTAAATACCTTCTGTAAAATCATGAAAATTAGTATTTGAGTATACCTTGCTGCTATTTAGTGATCATGATTTTTGGGTGGCCATTACTTGAGAAAATCATGTAGTTCATGTTGAAAATTACCCATGGCTAATCTTTTGGAAAATTAAATAACTATCAGATTAATTAGGAAAATTATAAATTTTTGGATTTAGGCTAATTATGTCATGATAGACCTCTAGTAAATTTTATAGGAGATTTGGAAGACAATTTGGAGTACCTCCCCATGTATACCTCATATAGCTTAGGATGGTCTACATATAGTAAAATCGGAGAAACTAAACTAGAGTGTGTAATGAATTTGGGGAGATGGAATTTTGGTAGGTTGCTGGTTTGGATAGGGTAAGTTAAATTAAGTTCATTATTGGAAGCCAGGATGAGTAGAGTGTGAGATTTGCTAGTGTTAAGTGGTGTTCGGGAACGACGAAAGATCGTCCACCCGGTTGGAGAGGAAGAGTCTCAATACACTAGGTTAGATCCAAAGTAATTTGAATGTGATAGGGTAATGGGTAATAACCAATAATAGTAAGTGCCTTGCGAAAGGGAATGATGGGCTTCAGCTACAATCATAGTTCCTAGTGCCCTTTGAGAGCCCTTCACAAGGATACCAAGGGCAGTCCTGGGCTAACGTAAACCGTAGGAAAAATAAACTAAAAGAGCAACTAGAATGGGTTGCACATTCACACACCCCGGTAGCTAGGGAGGTAGAATATATAGGTTTGGTTGCCATTCTGACGGTAGCTCTGAAGGTAGATGCACGAACGGGACAGTCCGGGAAGCTGAGGGCTCGAGGGTTTGAATAAAGAATAAGGTGGTGGGTCTTCGATATTTGATTGTCGTTCACACCGACATCAGTACGTTGACTTGGCGGTGTGGGACACTTTGCAAATGAAAGTCTGGTGGATATAGCCAGCGCTAGTACGCAGATACTCTAGGTTGTGTTCTTCTAGCGGCGTACGGAAGGGCTAGGCCCGGTAGTGTGGATACCCACCTAGGAGTGGGGGGCCCGACCCACTGTCTCCGTTTGTCACTACGGAGGTTCCTGGGAGTGAAGCTAGTTGCCCGAACAGGGGGAACAAAAGGTCTGTGCGCATAGAGTCGTGTGCGTGAGTTGCACTTGCATGTATCATGGCATAGCATATAACTACACTCATATTTACATACAACCGACACCCCAACGTATAAATCGGTATGGGACTTTTTATATAATGGGAGCCTTACAGAAGACCCCTTAACTTATATGTTTGTATGGGCATTCATATAAGTTAAGGTTACTTATTTACTTACTTACTTATTTACTTACTTTCTCTCTATTTTTCTCCTTATACATTTGCTACTTACTACATGTCTACTTTGCTACTCACTACCGTAGAACTGCTAGATGTACTCTATTTTAATTAGTTGTTTATACACCATGAACAATTGTTAGACTAGTTCCACTATCGTCTGTTTGATTATTCTCCACCATTGTAGCTTCCCTTTCCTCCTCTCCGCTCGGTGCTTAGGATCCGTAGGGGGAGGGGTAGGGGATGATAGGGCTTAGTCTTTATGACTAATGGTTTTCGAACCACAACATTACAGGAGCTCCGGATGGGAGACAGGGACCAGCAACCCAGGGACCAGCACCAGCGGAGTACGGTGCGTATGGAGGTCGGTCAGTCTAGCACCGGAGAACCTGTGTCCAACTCCGTGAGTGTTTAGTATTTTTATAGCTTACGCGATGAGTGATTTGTAGTGAGGACTCTGATGTACCGGGCTCGAGCCCATTTTTCTATATTTCATTTGAACTGTTCCTTTGCAGTACATTCTTTTACTATATATTGATGGACTTATTATGATTTCTATTCATAGGTGTTTCTGTGGACATGTTTACATTCAGTGTAACACTTACTTCTCTCTCTTTGTGATCGAAAAGGGCCGGCAGAATTGGCGTTTTGTACTGGCGGCCTTCCCGTGAGTCGGTGCCACCACAAAGCAGCAATTCTGGTCTAAGACCCCGGTGGTTGAAAAAAAAAAAGATGGGGTCTTACACCGTAGACCTGCCACACTATCCTTAACCCAACATTACAACACCGCATGTCGACTCACACTGCATGCAATTCAACAACACCGTGGCATGGAAGGAACCTCGGAGAAAGCACGAGGGTCAAGCCCAACCATCCACTTGGCACGGATGGCGCCTCGGGACATGAACACCAAGGGACTAGCCCAACCGTCAAGTTTATTCATCTCAACCCATTCCGACTAGTTACGGCCAATGCCGCACTTACAACTTTCCACAATACTACCCGTAGGAAGATGACACTCTAAGCATTGGACTACTAAACATCATTTTATCAACTCAACATACATATGGCCATAGTTTATTCATCTACATGTCACCCCAAATGATTTTCACATAGAGTAAATACAATGGGCATAAGTGATCTAGCAATTTATATCAAGACATTTCTTTCAATTTAAGTTTGCATCACCACTCATATTACAAATTAAAATTAACAACCTTCAATATTCATAACACTATGGTGGTTATCATAAAAGAGTTCACCCGAACCTCACATTAGATTGCAACATTAATTCCACTGAATCAAAGTTCATGTTATAATCACCCAGAAATTTAAGTGCATAATTCAATCTGGACAACAACTTTAACCGAGGATTCCTGTGGCAACAAGAATCCGGTGAGTGCGAGTAAACCCTCTATGGAAAGGTCTTTCCATTTGCTACAACTTACTTGTTCATCCTGCAACCCAGATCAGGCTCTAACCTACACGAAATAGGCTCCAAAGACTGCAGCGTACAGAATACAAATTAAGTGTGCTTAGTTTACAGCCCTTACTTCGACCGGACATTCCCGTGGCTACAGGCTTCACCCGAAGGCATGTAACTACCCGTTGGAAAGGTAATTTACGTGGATACGACTTTCGTGTTTAGTCGAAAACCCATATTCGACCACTTCTTTCCCGAAAATGGCCAAGAAGGTCGCAGTGTGCAGAACACAGATTCTGCACGCATCTTGAAGCGGAATGAACAGCATCCGTTCATCTTCCTCCTCAAGCGATTTTCCCCAAATCTCCGCCAAAAGCTCCTCCACCCGTATTCTCCCTCTCAAAGCCATTCCTCTTCATGGATCCACCCCCATCATCATTTGAGCAAGGGGAGGTTGAAGATGACTAGTCTTTAGAACACATATTCTAGTAAGGCCTTCCTAGAATCCTCCTCCTCACACATCAAGACTCATTTGAGTCGATATCTTGCCTAAGAATATCTATAGATCTAGCACAAAGGGAGAGGGGAGGAAGCTCACCTCATTTCCAGCGGTAACACCATCCTCAACCATGGATCTTGTCATCCTCCTCTGCAGCATCACTTTTTCCTTGACGACGGTTGCGTTTCTCCTCCTCCAAAGCTAGCTCCAGCAAGAACTTCCCTTCAGAACTTCTCCCTCCAGAAAATGGAACTTGGAAAGATGATGAAAAGTTTAGGGATTAACCTTTTCTTATTTATACAGAAGTGACAAGGGTAGGGACACGGACATGTCCTTACCCGTGTCTTGCTTTTGCAAAATGGCTCGACTGCCGTTTCGTGCTCCTACATAGGTACTGAAACTCCCGTGTCGCTACCCGTGTCCAGGTGACACAGCCGTAGTACTGGCCGTGTCGACACCCGTGTCCTGATCGGGGCACTTCTCATCTTGTTTTCCTTGGGGCACACAGGTACGGACACGCCCGTGTCCTTCTCTTGGCAGACTCAAAGACACTGAACATGGGTAGGGACATGCCCGTATCCCTACCTGTGTCCCTCTCTAGACACACCACTCAACGCAACTAAACATAGGTAGGGACACGCCCATGTCCCTACACATGTCCTTCTCGGGACACACCACTCAAGGCTGTCTCAAAATCACCCAGCGCCATAGCCACTCAGCACCATTGAATACGGGTAGGGACACGCCCGTGTCCATACCCGTGTCATGCTCAACTCTAGTTTCTAGCCTATTTTCTTATTTCCCGCAAGTGCGCACCTAATCACCTACACCCCTTTGAGCCTACCCCAGCTCTCCTGACACCAAAAACATGCACAAGGGGCCTAGCGTGAATCGGGACGTTACAAAACATCTGTCTGCGGAGTACAAAATTCTTGCAGATATTGCTGGGAAGGTGTTGCTAGGGAAGCACACCACGCATGACTACATAACCATGCATCAGTTTTTGGTCTTGTGCGCTATAGTTAATAAAAAGACAGTGAATTGGGCACAAATATTATTTGATTTAATTAAAAAGAAAAATAACAAAAAGGAGGTTTGTTTTGGAAGGGTCCTAGGGATCTTCCTTAAGGAAAAGGCTGCTGAATCACTGGTCTCCCCGACCATATTCATTAATGTTAGCAAGAGACTAACTTGTGCCTTGTTTAGCAAGTGGGAGAGTACCATCACTAAGACAGCCAAGGCTCCCTCCTCTTCCACTAGAACTTCAGAAAGTACAAGGGTTGTACCAGCCTCTGCCCACCCCACTAAAGGGATCCAATCCACCCCTCCACCACCTCCAGCCCTTCAGGTTCCATCCCAACTAGCAATTCAACCAACCCCACCTTCCACTACCATTATAGTCCATACCCCTACACCACCAGCATCTCCTATTCCTTCCTCTCCTACACATATACCATCCAATCCAACCTCCCCCCAGCCTGATATATCTGTACCTACACCACCCCAATCTCCTCTTCCATCACATCTTGCTGATATCCCCCACACCAACCTCTAATCATTCCCCTCCTTCAACCTATTATCATCTCCATTGAACACTCCCTCTCCTCAAAATGACCCTCCCTTAGACACTCAAATCCCACATCCACCTATACCTCTAACTCCCCAAATACCTACCATATCCACTCAATAAACCACTGCACCAACCTCTACCTCCCCAGACTTGGATTCCTCTCTTGTCACCCCACTCATTACCCTCCTCACACCCCTCCTCCAATCCCTCATAGCAGAAGCTATCTCTCTACTTGCTGCCTCCATCTCCTCCCTAGCTTCCCAAATCTTTGCCCTAACTACTGCTCCCTCTTCAGTTGGGGGCCTGACTTCAATGCCTACTGAAACTAGGCAGGGGGAGATACTTCATGAAGAAGTAGCAGCAGTTGCAGCAGCAGCAGAAGAACCAGTTGAATAGGATATGGACACAACAACAACAGAAGAAGAAGCAACAGTAGTTGCACCAGCAGAACCAACAGCAGTACCAGCAGCAGGAAGAGGTGCTGATATGGAAACACATTTCATGAATTTTCTTGAATCTGAAATGGAAACAGATGTTTAAGAAACAACAGCCTCAGTAGCAGATACAATTAACATTTATTATTGTTCAGATATTATAGTGTCAAATACTCAAGAGGTCACTTTGCCAATGATTCTGCCTGGAAGGGTTTATTTCATTAATCCCAAAGTGAATCTAGCAGTTTTGCTAAAATTATTTGGGTCATATATTTATTTCTGTCTTTCCTTCCCCATTCTATCATCTAAAGCCATAGTGTGTTATACCTCTCCTGCCAGCTCAGAGATGTTAGACACTATAATGACAAGTTTGACAGCTCCTCCAGCAAATAAGTCTGATGATCAGACATCTGGCTCTCCTGGGCCATCTTATGTTATGGATGATAGCCCTCTCCCCAATCTTGATGATATTATTGCTCAAGACATTGCTATGGAAACTGAAGCAGTCCATGCTGAAGTTATCCCTACTCTAGGAAGTAAAGAAATTCCCAAAGATACAATAAGACAATTGATGAAATGTATGACAATCCATAAGAATCAGATGAAAATGATGATGATTCTGATAAGGATAAAAAGAAGAAGAATGTCTCTAAGAAGGGAAAAGCTTCTCCACCTCCTACACCAAAACCCAATCCTATAAATGACACACCATACTATATTCTGCATAATATTACCCCCTATAAGGGTATGCCAGCATGGATGTGGCTATCAAAAAATGATCAAAAGTTAAGGAAGAAGGGCAGAAGATACTCCCCTCCACATCAGAGGTTTAAGAGAGGTCCTCCTCCTCCTCCTGTTGGTGCCTCAGGAGCCACTTCTCAAAGTTCATATGTATCTTTCGAGCCTACATCCTTCACCAGAACATATAAAAGGCAAGAAAGGTCATCCAGACATCAATCTCAAAGTGGCAGTCAGCAATAGAGAAATACAAGTTCAGCTGAGCAGATAAAGGAAATAGTTTACCAAAAGTCTTCATTATCTCCTCCTCAATATCAAGCTCCTCAACATCAACCCAGAAGGCATAGTGAACCTTATAAGCCTAAAGGGAAGTTCAGTGAAGCTCCTCCTCCTAAATCTTTATACACTCAAAGTGATGAAAGCAAAAAAGTGACAAGTTTCCAAGCACAATTCACCCAATTCAAGCCTATTACCCTGCTACCCCCACAAGATGATCAACAATCTGTTAGTCAGGATGTTGATCCCAACTTTAGGATGGCTAGGCACTAAGAGTTGATTGGTCTGTCACAAATAAAGAAGGCTAGAGAAGAAGGAGAAGATCCAACTAAGTTTACTACTATGTCTTCATATAAAGTGAAAGAGCTGGATAGACTTCAAGTAAGCAAGAAAGTGTTTAATCCGGCAGAATATATGGCAATACACCCAGAGGCTGTAGTATCCAGAACCTCCACCCTGATAGTGATCAGAGCAGTAGATATGTACACGTCAAAGAAAGATGCTGCTAATCCTTACAGGGAAATCATCTTTACTCAGCCTTGGAATAAGGGCAAAGAAGCAAAACCAAAGGAGAAGAAATAAAAGAACTAGAACCTGAACTGCTATATGTTTGTGGTACATTTTTGATAAACTATGTTTTATATTACAAAGCTAACAGTGTAAATATATCTGCTTCATACTTATTATTTAATTCTCTGCCATATATATACTGTGTTCTTGCTTTGTACATTTTCTTTTATTGAGTCTGTAATTAGTGACCTCGCCCAAATAGGGGTAGATTGTTGGATCCCCAGTTAGATTTGGGTTAGGTACACTATGTTAGGATATGACCCCACATGTATAGACAAGGGTCATAGTTGTGTCCTAGAGTCTAGGTCAAGTCCTTAGAGTCAACAATACAAAGGACCAGCCTCCAACACTGTCAGAGACTCAAGACTTAGAGAAAATTCAAGACTTAGAAAAAGAGTTCTATATTCGTCAATCTCAGGTCGACGAAAGTCATGCTCAGCTCGATGAACTAAGAGACAATTCTATTAGATGAGCTCGACGAACTTGGTTCTCAGCTCGACGAACTCTGGACAAAGTCCCTCAACGCCCTAAGTAAAATTCCAGTCGACGAACTCAGAACATCAGCTCGACAAACTCTTTTCTCTATTCTCAGTTCAACGAACACCAGATGTTGTCTTGACTCAACGCCAGATAATGTCTCGACACTCAACACAAGATACTGTCTCGATACTCGACGTCAGATACTGTCTTGACACTCAACGCCAGATACTGTCTCAACACTCAACGCCAGATAATGTCTCGTCACTCAACGCCAGATACTATCTCAACACTCAACGCCAGATAATGTCTCGACACTCAATGCCGAAAGACATCTTAAATATTCTAAGTCCAGAATGCAAACTCAGCTCGACGATCTTGGATCTCAGCTCGACAAACTTGGTGCACAGAATAGGAAAGTCATCAAGCTGCAGTCAGCCATTCAGAGGTCGACGATCTTAGATCTCAGCTCGACGAAGAACAATTCTCATCTCGACGAACTGTGGACTCAGATCGACGAATCCAGACATGGCTGTTTCCCTCTCCTGCTCCTATTTTATTGCAATGATTCCTGATTAATTAATTCTCTAATATTTTCTGAATATTACCGTTAGACAAGAACATTAATTATGGTCTTCATCAGGATTATTGCCTGCCATTTTTCTAAGGGACAGTTGGGGAAACAAATCAATGACAATTAATTCCAAGGCCATCAGCATTAATTGCAGGAAGAATTTCAAAAATTCAAATGGACTTCCACTTGGAAAATATAAAGATATAGATTTTCCTTCTTCCTGTACACAACATAACACATAAGACAGAAGAGTAATCAATATACAGAATACTCGAGACATAAAAAATCAATCAGTCAAGAAATCAACTACTGCTTGACCAGAAGAAGAATAATCATCCAAATCATGAGTCTTCTTCTGTCATTCTCTCAGGAATCTTCAATAGGACAACTACTACTACATCTGTCAAGAAGTTCCTGAAGTTCTTCTAGTTTAGGTTGAAAGTTTAAAGGCCTATCACCCTCAAGAAAAGATCCATTTAATTTTGAACAAACTCAGTATCTTAGGGGGAGCTTTTATCATCATCAAATCCACAAGTCTTCTTAGTTGTTTGAGAAAGAGAAGACACCATCACTCTCTCACCCCCTCTATACAAAGGTTCTCTACTCCCTTCAAAAGTGATTCCTGGTTTCAAGTCTCCTAACCAAAAGAGTTGAGGTTTGGTTTTTGAGCACCTTACCAAAAGCTCATTGGTGTCAGTCACCTGAACAAAAACCTGAGTGGATTCCTACCAGGGTGGTAGAAGAGTGGATGTACCCAGGTTGGGGAATAGCTATAAAGTTCTTGTGTTGTCTGGTTGCTCTTTTTCTTTTGTTCTTATTGTGGCTGTGTTAGTTAGAATACTATTATTTTTATTATTCTAATCTACTGTGCTGTGAAAAATCACCCAAGTTTAAGAACAAGGTATCTTGTTCAGCAAAAAGTTTTAATCACCAGATATACTCTATTCACCCACCTCTAGAGTATATTAGATTTAACCCTCACTTTCACACCCATCTTTAAAAATAATCCAACCTCGACTTACCCTTTCGAACTTAATAAACAACGTCAGGATGATCAGTACTTCCACTTCTTAGAGATGTTTAAGCAAATCCACATATTTCTGCCCTTCTATGAAGCGATTTCCAAGATTCCAAAGTACGCTAAGTATCTTAAGGATCTCTTGACCAACAAGAAGAAGTTAGAGAACCTTTCGCATGTCACGTTTAATGTCGAGTGCTCTGCGGTTTTGACAAATGGCTTACCAAAGAAAATCAGTGACCCGGGTAGTTTTTTTATTCCGTGTGTCTTTGATCTTTTTGTCAAGAACGCATTGGCCGACTTAGGTGCGAGTATTAATTTGATGCTCCTCTCGTTGTTTAAGAAGTTAGGAATTGGTAGACTCAACCCCACACACATGAGTATCCAGCTCGCTGACAGATCAGTCAAATACCCGTTAGAAATCATGGAGGATGTCTTAGTTAAAGTCGACAAGTTCATCTTCCTAGTGGACTTCGTCATATTGGACATCGAAGAAGACGTCAAGGTTACCTTGATCCTTGGCCGACCCTTCCTTGCCACTTCCTGAGCAATCATTAACTTAAGCAATGGTAAGCTCTTACTTCGAGTAGGCGATGACGAAGTGACTTTCTCTATCTCCCCCTCGATGAAAAACACCTTAGCAAATGATGACTCCTTCTTTTTCGTAGATGCCCTAAGTGAAGAATCGTCATATCGCCTTTCTAAATTTTAAAAATAATTTTCTGATTTTTGTTCCTCCTCTACTTTTCCAACTGAATAAATGCACTTAAGTGAAGAATCCTCATATTGCCTTTCTGAATTTGAAAAAGAATTTTCTGTTTTGTTCCTCCTCTACTTTTCCAATTGAATCGATGTAATTAAGTTAAGAATCCTCCTATTGTCTTTCTGAATTTGAAAAAGAATTTTCTTATTTTTGTTCCTCCTCTACTTTTCCAACTGAATCGATTAACCTAAGTTAAGAATCCTCATATCGCCTTTTTGAATTTGAAAAAGAATTTTCTGATTTTTGTTCCTCCTCTACTTTTCCAACCGAATCGAAGCACCTAAGTGATGAATCCTCCTATTACCCTTCTAAATTTGGAAAAGAATTTTCTGATTTTTGTTCTTCCTCTACTCTTCCAGCTGAATCGCTCCAAGAAGCCGCCATGGCCACCAGCTCCACCCCTTTTAATTTTCCATTTAAAAAAGTCTACGAAGATATAGTTTTTAAAAAAGAAAGAATTTCTAAAACATTATATGAAGAACCCCTTATCATAGAATTGAAAGAACTACCCGAACATCTTAGATATGCTTTCTTAGAAAAAGACGCCCCATTTATTTTTTATGACCTTTGCCTAGCTTCTTTTAATTTAATAAAAGAAAAATTTATTAATTCCCAAATTATGATAGCTCTGGTGTGGGACCTTCCATTTGAAATCATGTGCGATGCGAGTAGTTACGCGGTGGGAGCCGTATGAGGTCAACGCATATCTAAAAACTTCCACCCCATCTATTATGCTAGTAAAACGCTTACATCTGCACAGGAAAATTACACATGACCGAGAAGGAGCTCCTAGCTGTAGTATTCGCTTTTGATAAATTCCGCCCTTACATTACGCTTTCAAAAATTAATGTTTTTACGGACCACTCGGGCCTCAAATATCTTATTTCTAAGTCGGATGCCAAGCTGCGCTTGATTCGCTGGGTCTTAATCCTCCAGGAGTTTGACTTAGAGATCCGTGATAAGCGAGGAGCCGATAACTTGGCCGCAGACCATCTCTCCCGATTAGACAATCCCTTTATAGAAAAATTAGATGAAAAATCTTTTAACGATTTTTTCTCGATGAGAAACTATTTTTAATTAACACATCTACTTCTCCTTGGTTTGCACACATCGCCAACTATTTAGTGCCCCGGGTGCTCCCAAAAGAGTTCTCCTCTCAGCAAAAGAAGAAATTCTTTTCTGAGTTGAAGAACTACTTTTTAGAGGACCTGCATCTTTTCAAGTTTTTGCGGACCAAGTGATAAGGAGATTTGTTTCTTATGAAGAAGGATCAGATATTTTAAAGCATCTGCATGAAGGACTGACAGGTGGGCACTATCAAGCTGCTTGCACTGCTCACAAAGTGCTAAGCGCGGGTTTTTACTAGCCTAGCCTATTTAAAGACGCGCGGGCCTTTGTGAGTATGTGTGATAGTTGCCAACGGTCGGGCAATATTTCCAATAAAAATGAATTGCCACAAAATTATTTCCTCGAGTGCGAAGTTTTCGACCTCTAGGGAATTCATTTTGTTGGCCCTTTTCCTTCTAGCTTTGGGAATAAGTATATTTTGGTTGCCATAGATTATGTTTCTCGATGGGCTGATGCCCAAGCTCTTCCTACGAACGATGCCCGAGTTGTAGTTACGTTTTTAAAAAAATAATTTTTCGATTCGGTACGCCGCGAGCCATCATTAGTGACAAGGGTTCCCATTTCTGTAACGCTCAGTTTTCTAAAATCCTTACTTAATACGGCGTTACGCATAAACATTCAACTGCCTACCACCCCAAACTAACGGATAAGTCAAAGAAGTGAACAGATAAATTAAAAGAATTATAGAAAAGACTATTTCAACATCTAGAAAAGACTGGTCAGCCAAATTAGACGATGCTCTATGGGCCTACCGAACTGCAGTTGGTTTATGGAAAATCGTGCCATTTACATATAAAATTAGAACACCGTGCTTTATGGGCCTTAAGATTTTTATATTTCGATCCCTACTCTGTCGGCAACCTTAGAACATATCAACTTAACGGACTCGATGAGTGGCGCACTTACGCCTACGAACAACAAATTTTATAAAGAGTGGACGAAACTTTTTCACGATTAACACCTTAGGCACCCAAAAACCTTTAAGCCGGGCGAACAAGTTCTTCTGTATAACTCTCGTTTACGTTTATTTCCGGGCAAGATAAAATCACGATGATCTGGGCCATTTTCTATTCTGTAAGTTTTTCCTTATGGTACTATTTTAATTTCCCACCCTACTAAGGGTAATTTCAAAGTGAATGGTCAACGTCTTAAACTATATTTTTATGGTGATGTCGGTCCAAACTGTGTTAACTCTTGTAACACCCTACCCGTTATGTGCAACATAGTAGAAGGTCCAGCCGGGGCCCCACACCATGTCTTACAAACAGGCGGAGACGTTACTAAGTAATACCAAAAATGCATCCTATCACAGAGCATTCTAGCGGAAGATTAAAGGGTTGCAAGAATGAACTCAAACATCAACACAGAAGTCCACAGCTAAACTAAACATGCCATACTATAAAACCACAAGTACAGCCTTATGGCCTATTACAAGTGTTACTATTTATACAAGAAGATCACTTCCATACATCGGCACGCAGGAGGGCCATACATAAGTTATAACACAAGTTACAAAATAGCCTTCGAGGGCTAGCATTCAGCAGCAACAGCTTAGGGTCTTCCACCCTCATCCCTGTTTGGCCCTTCTTGACCTGCACGCAAAAGATCCACCAAGCAGTGGCAAACAAAGCAACGGTCAGAATTTGGCTGACCATTTATAACGACCCTGTCCCTGGCACGGGACGGCGGAATTCCTTCCCTGCATAGCACTTATATACAATTAAAAGGGTATGCTTTAGCACATCACACTTGTACGCCCGTACAAGTCATCATCCATCACAAACGTCGGCACGATGGCCCGACGTTCCGTGCTCTCAGGGCACATTATCGGTGTACCGGAAAACCAGGGTCCCACCACCGTTCAGAGGTCCCAGACATGATGGCAATTTGTGAGCTTTCCAATCCTCCATGGCTCAAATAGCCGGAGCGATTCTCATTCTGAGATCCTAATAGGGCCTTAAGCACCCCACGGTTAGACAACCAGAACGCGGGTACAGATCAGCCTTTCCCATAGCTCACATACGTCAGACGTCGATCAGGACTGACACGGGTACAGCTTCACCTTGCCCGTTCGCCACACAGGCTTTTCCACAATTGCAGCCCCAACGGCTCAACAAGTAGCATCACAACTACAAGGGTTGAGATCACACAGCATCAACCCATCCACATACCATCCTGCTGCACCAAGCTGCAGGTGTCCACCAAGAACATCACACGCATCACAATAATACAGAGTCTTTCTTTGATATGCATACAATCATCACCAATCCGGACTAACCTATCCAGATGGGCTTTACACAGCATGCCTACCCGTACTTCTCATTTCCGGGACTACTCCAACAAGAATCAAGGGATGGAATTCAACATCCCAAGAGAATTCAACTCTACCTTTGTAGAGGATTCATGCATATGCAAAAAGGAAGGATTTCATATATCCAAGGAGGAAGTCGTTACACTTGGAGGACGTTTTGGAGCCATGGCAAGCACTGCTTGGAGCTCTGCCTTCCCGAATATGGCCTCCGATCGCGAATCCGAGCTTGGACTAGCTAGATCTCCCTCTCCTTCCTCGTTCTTCTTCTTCCTTCCTTCTTCCTCTTTCCTTCTCTCACTTAAGAAGATAAAGTGAGTAAAAGTTTGCTTGTTCGGTGTCTTAAAGGGGCTGGGAAAACTGAAGACCACCAGATCTGGAAAGAGGGAAACAAACGGCCGAGATCTGCAGAAAAAGTCAATTTCGGCCCTGACACGCCCTGTGATACGCCCGTGTCACACGCCGTGTCCCTTAAGCGGCCCTTAAGAGGCAAAGAACCGCCTCACTTCACGGGTTGCACACGCCCGTGACCACCGCCTAACCTGACACGGCCTGAGACACGCCCGTGTCTCAGGCCGTGTCGCCTCTCTCGACGAATCTCGACGATCGCCGAGATTATTCTCGCCGATCGTCGACATGATCTCGCCGATCGTCGAGAAGGACATGCTCTGTGACACGCCCGTGTCACAGGCCGTGTCACCTCTTCTTGTCGATCGTCGATCACGATGCTCAACGATCGTCGAACGCGCGACCTGCAGCAACCCGAGGATTACATGCCCTGGGACACGCTCGTGTCTAAGGCCGTGTCACTCTAAAAACACCTGAAACCCAACTTTGAAACTTACTCGAGACCAGCTCGAGTATTTGCTTGACACGCCCTGGGACACGCCCGTGTCCCAGGCCGTGTCACTTGGCCTGAAAACCAAAACTGGATTTTGGGGTATTACAATCCTCCCCTCCTTGCAGAAAATTTCGTCCCGTAATTTGAATGAATGAAAAACTCAATAAAGTCCATACTTATTGATTACTACAAGGTCTCATACACAACCAATTACAAAAATAACTCGGGAAATTCTGTCCGTATGGTTTACTCACGCTCCCAAGTAAGCTCTTCTCGGCCAGAATTATCCCACCGGACTTTGACCATCCCGATTGTTTTGTTCCTCAATTGTTTCTCGGCGGCATCTTTAATCCGAATGGGCCTAACCTTTGTCGTTAGCCCACTATCGACTGATACCCGATCTGCAACTATCACTTGCGACGACTCTTTTATTACTCTCCGCAGCACCGATACATGGAACACATCATGTAAACTACTTAACTCAGGCGGTAGCAATAACCGATAGGCTGCCTCACCGATGCATTCAATCACCTCAAAAGGTCCTAGATACCTCGGGCTCAACTTTTTCAGACGCCGTATCCTGGACACACCTTTAAAAGGCTTGATTTTTAAATATGCCCAATCACCCATCGCAAACTTTACGTCTCGGTGCTTGGCATTATAATATTTGGCCTGCCAATCTTGAGCAATTAACAACCTTTCACGAATTGTACGTACCGTTACATGCATATCAGTCATATCTTGCCGCTTGTAAAGCTTCGTTTCACTCGTCTCCGCCCAAGATAACGGTGTGCGGCACTTCCTGCCATACAAAGCTTCAAAAGGGGCCATCTGAATGCTGGCCTGGTAACTGTTGTTATAGGCAAATTCAATCATTAACAAATGATCTTCCCAGCGACTTCCAAAATCTAGCGTACACATCCGGAGCATATCTTTCAACGTCCTGTTGGTTCTTTCAGTTTGACAGTCCGTCTGGGGATGAAAGGCCGTACTGAAATGCAACTTTGTGCCCCACAGCTGATGAATTAGCCTCCAATCTCCTGATGTGAAGCGTCCATCTCGATCGCTCACAATGCTACGGGGAATTCCGTGCAATCATACGATCGAATCTACGTACATTTTAGCCAATTTGTCGACAGGATCATCTCTTCGATTTGGAATAAAATGAGCAACTTTTGTTAATCGATCCACAATCACCCAAACCGCATCATTACCCCGCTGAGATCTCGGCAATCCATGCACGAAGTCCATGGAAATATCATCAAATTTCCACACTGGGACCGGTAGTGACTTCAGGAATCCTCCTGGCTTTTGGCATTCCGCTTTCACTAGAGCACATGTATGGCACTTAGCAACATAACGTGCTATATCTTTCTTCATCCCCGGCCACCAGAAGTTCTTTTTCAGATCCTTATACATTTTTTAACTGCCAGGAGGAATCGAATACCTTGAAAAATGGGCTTCGTACATGATTTCTTCACGAAGATTTCTCTGACAAGGAACACATACTCGATCGTCTTTTCTCCAAAGTCAATTGTCACAAGAAAACTGAGAGCTCTTATCTTCCGCTGCATAATGCTGCAAACTATCATCCAATTCCGTCTCTTAGCGGACCCTATCCATTAGGTAATATTGTACCTCTGTCCAATTCAAACACATGGTCGCAGCAGTGTTTTTCTCCACACAAGTAATATTCATCCGTTCTAGCTCATGGATCAACCGTTCATCATGGTATGATAACCAATTCGCCCTTGTCGGAGTCCTACGACTCAAGGCATCTGCGACTACATTCCCTTTACCCGGGGTGTAATGAATTTGGAAGGTATAATCACCAAGAAATTCCATCCACCTTCTCTGTCGCATATTTAAGTCTTTTTGATCTAAGAGATATTTCAGACTCTTGTGGTCTGTATAGATATCCACCTTTACACCATATAAATAATGATGCCACAACTTAAGTGCAAAGATGACTGCAGCCAATTCCAAATCATGGACTGGATAGTTCCGCTCATGGGCTTTCAACTGGCGCGAACCATATGCTATCACCTTACCACGCTGAAGGAGAACGCAGCCTAAGCCGCTACCCGATGCATCACTATACACCTCAAAATCATCTATGCCACAAGGTGTTGTCAAAATTGGGGCCATAGTCAACCGACTCTTTAACGCTTCAAAAGCTCGTGCACACTCAGGCGACCAAACGAACCTTTGTTCTTTCTGCGTTAGGGTAGTGAGAGGCAATGCTATTCTTGAGAAATTTTCCACAAAACGCTTGTAGTAGCCCGCAAGTCCAAGGAAACTCCTGACTTCGGCTACCGACAAAGGAACAAGCCACTCCTGCACAGCAACAATTTTTGCAGGATCCACTGCAATGCCTTCTCCACTAACTACATGGCCCAGAAAAGCCACGGATGACAACCAGAAATCACACTTAGCAAACTTGGCATAGCGTTTCTTTTCCCTCAGGGTTTGCAATACAATCTTCAAATGATTTGCATGCTCTTCTCTTGATCGAGAATACACCAGGATATCGTCAATAAAGACGATCACAAAGAGATCCAAATATTGCTTAAACGTTCGGTGCATCAAATCCATAAACACCGAAGGTGCATTAGACAATCCAAAGGCCATCACCGTAAACTCATAATGCCCGTAGCATGTGCCAAACGCCGTTTTGGGTATGTTACTTTCCCGAACCCTTAGCTGGTAATAACCTGATTTCAAATCCAGCTTCGAATACACCGAAGAGCCCACTAGCTGATCAAACAAATCATCGATCTGTGGGATCGGATGCTTGTTCTTCTCTGTCAGCTTGTTCAGTTCTCGATAATCTATGCATAGACGGAAGCTGCCGTCCTTCTTTTTCACAAAAAGAACCGGCGCACACCAAGGTGACTGACTTGGCCTTATAAAACCTTGATCTAGCAATTCTTGCAACAGAACCTTCAGCTCCGTCATTTCCTTTGGCGCTACACGATAGGGGGAACGGTCCACAGGTTTTGCACCCAGTACCAGTTCTATTGTGAAGTCAATTTCTCTTTGGGTTGGTAACCCCGGAAGGTCTTTTGGAAACACATCCAGGAATTCCGACACAACAGGTACCTCATTCAAACTAGCCTTTGGCTCTACCGCTGCTACTAGCGTGAAGAACAACTCGGCACCCTTTCTAACGGCTTTCCAAACTTGCAGAGCGGATATCAACATCTCATTTATCCCCTGCATGCTGCTAAACCTTATTTCTTGTTCGGTGTTCTGCCCCAACACAACTTCCTTAGAATTACAATCAATGCTAGCATGCTGCTCTGACAACCAATCCATACCGAAGATTATGTCGAATTCCGAAATCGGCAGCACAAGTGCTTCCAATCTGAAGTCCCAACTTCCTATTTTTCCTTCTACACACCCAGACTGATCCGCGCACAAAACACATCTGTTAGGTAAGAGTAACTTCAAACTTTCTGTCGTACCTCGTATCGGCGCACCAATACGTAACACGAAATCCTTTGACAGAAACGAATGTGACGCACCAGTATCAAATAGTGCTCGTGTCGGATGCTCCCAAATTAGGACGAAGCCTAACATAGTAACAACACAATAAACACCAAAAAGATAGCAGCACTACACAAAGGGAAAAGAACTCAGAGATCACGCGCACCTGTGACGACGTCGGCCTGCTTAATGGCCTCATGTTGTCGCAGATTGAAAACTCGAGGCTGCACTTGCGAAGCAGAAGACTCCGCCACCGCCTTCCCTTTTTCCGCATAGGACGCGCCCGGCTTCTTGTCACCTTTCGAAGGACCAACCCGACAGTCCCGAGCAAGATGTCCCGGCTTGCCACACGTATAGCAAGTGCGGGATTCATAGCCCGACGATGCTTCCGAAGTAACTGATATAGGAGCTTGCCCAGAACGTCTAGACTTCTTACCCCATTTCTTCGGAAATCCACTTCTCTCCGGACGCGGCGGTTTGAACTCCGGTTTTGCACAGCTAAAGGTCCTTTAGATTGTCCTTGCTTCAAATCTGCTTCCAATGCCCTCGCGGTACAGACTAGAGCTTGAAATCCCTGATTCACGGAACTCGAGAGTAAATGTCGCAACTCATCCCGCAGTCCCGCATAAAACTGACTGGTCTTGCACTCTTCCTCGGCAAAGATAGCGCCCGCATAACGCCCCAACCGCGTGAACTCATGCAGATACTCATCCACACTGCTCTCCTTTTGAGTCAACTGCTAAAACTCCAATTCCAAAGCAATTCGTTGCTACAATGGCAAATGCTTGCCCAAAAACAACCGAGAGAACTCATCCATAGAGACTCCCATCAACTGTCTGCCTGCCAAGTGGTGCAGTTCTACCTCATCCCACCACAACCGAGCTTCTCCTTCAAGAAGAAAAGTGGCTAACGTGACTTTCTGTTCCTCCTCAACCCGAAGGGCGGTCAAGATGCGCTTGATCAGAGCAAGCCAATCCTCTATTTGAGCTGGGGAACCCGCCCTGGTAAACGTCGGAGGATGAAAGCTCATAAACCGATTCAGCTGCTGATTTGCGGCACGCTGATCAACTACTATTCCCACCGGTTCTTGACGCACTGCCACAGGCACGGGAACCTCAGGCCGAGCTTGCCTTGCCTGCTGAGCATTCATCACCGCAAGTACCGTTTCTATAATCAAACGTACAGTTTCAGCTAATTGAGGAGGGATGGGCACCTCTGCCGGTGCCGCACTCTCAACAGAATGCTAAGGTTCTGACTGACCCGCAACACTTCGCGTCACCTATATGTGTCAAACCACACAATTCAGCGACAAGCTACACAATAAACAGTCAAAACAAACACACAAGTGTAACACACCAGTGCATTTCAATCCTATATGGACATGTTTGAGTTCAAGTTTATACACTCACACACGAGCTCGCAACCACACAAAAGAATTCGTCCACGAATTCAGAGGAGGGAACCAAGGAATCTGATACCAAATTGTAACACCCCTATCCGTTACGTGCAACATAGTAGAAGGTCCGGCCGGGGCCCCACACCATGTCTTACAAACAGGCGGAGACGTTACTAAGTAATACCAAAAACGCATCCTATCACAGAGCACTCTAGCGGAAGATTAAAGGGTTGCAAGAATGAACTCAAACATCAACACAGAAGTCCACAGCTAAACCAAACATGCCATACTATAAAACCACAAGTACGGCCTTATGGCCTATTATAAGTGTTACTCTTTATACAAGAAGATAACTTCCATACATCGGCACGCAGGCCGGCCATACATGAGTTATAACACAAGTTACAAAATAGCCTTTGAGGGCTAGCATTCAGCAGCAGCTTAGGGTCTTCCACCCTCATCCCTGCTTGGCCCTTCTTGACCTGCACGCAAAAGATCCACCAAGCAGTGGCAAACAAAGTAACGGTCAGCATTTGGCTTACCATTTATAACGACCCTGTCTATGGCACGGGACAGCGAAATTCCTTCCCTACATAGCACAATTAAAAGGGTATGCTTTTGCACATCACACTTGTACGCCCGTACAAGTCATCATCCATCACAAACGTCGGCACGACGGCCCGACGTTCCGTGCTCTCAGGGAACATTATCGGTGTACCGGAAAACCAGGGTCCCACCACCGTTCAGAGGTCCTAGACATGACGGCAATTTGTGAGCATTCTAATCCTCTATGGCTCAAATAGCCGGAGCGATTCTCATTCTGTGATCCTAACAGGGCCTTAAGCAACCCACGGTTAGGCAACCAGAACGCGGGTACAGATCAGCCATTCCCGTAGCTCACATACGTCAGACGTCGATCAGGACTGACACGGGTAGAGCTTCACCTTGCCCGTTCGCCACACAGGCTTTTCCACAGTTGCAGCCCCACCGGCTCAACAAGTTGCATCACAACTATAAGGGTTGAGATCACACAGCATCAACCCATCCACATACCATCCTACTGCACCAAGCTGCAGGTGTCCACCAAGAACATCACACGCATCACAATAATACAGAGTCTTGCTCTGATATGCATACAATCATCACCAATCCGGACTAACCTATCCAGATGGGCTTCACACAGCATGCCTACCCGTACTTCTCATTTCCGGGACTACTCCAACAAGAATCAAGGGATGGAGTTCAACATCCCAAGAGAATTCAACTCTACCTTTGTAGAGGATTCATGCATATGCAAAAAGAAAGGATTTCACATATCCAAGGAGAAAGTCGTTACCCTTGGAGGACGTTTTGGAGCCATGGCAAGCACTGCTTGGAGCTCTGCCTTCCCGAATGTGGCCTCCGATCGTGAATCCGAGCTTGGACTAGCTAGATCTCCCTCTCCTTCCTCCTTCTTCTTCTTCCTTCCTTCTTCCTCTTTCCTTCTCTCACTTAAGAAGATAAAGTGAGGAAAAGTTTGCTGGTTCGGGGTCTTAAAGGGGCTGGGAAAACTGAAGACCACCAGATCTGGAAAGTGGGAAACAAACGGCCGAGATCTGCAGAAAAAGTCAATTTCGGCCGTGACAAGCCCTGTGACATGCCCGTGTCACACGCCGTGTCCCTTAAGCGGCCCTTAAGCGGCAAAGAACCGCCTCACTTCACGGGTTGCACACGCCCGTGACCACCACCTAACCTGACACGGCCTGAGATACGCCCGTGTCTCTTGCCGTTTCGCCTCTCTCGACGAATCTCGTCGATCGCCGAGATTATTCTCGCCGATCGTCGACATGATCTCGTCGATCGTCGAGAAGGACACGCCCTGTGACACGCCCGTGTCACAGGCCGTGCCGCCTCTTCTCGACGATCGTCGATCACAATGCTCAACGATCGTCGAACGCGCAACCTGTAGCAACCTGAGGATGACACGCCCTGGGACACGCCCGTGTCTCAGGCCATGTCACTCCAAAAACACTCGATACCCAACTTTGAAACTTACTCAGGACCAGCTCGAGTATTTGCTTGACACGCCCTGGGACACGCCCGTGTCCCAGGCCGTGTCACTTGGCCTGAAAACCAAAACTGGGTTTTGGGGTATTACAACTCTATCCTCCATGATCTAACTTTTGATTAGTTTGGAACTTTGTTTTATTATTATTGAAACTTTGAATAATTTCTTTTAATTTTGTTTTAATACCATATTTTGGACATATTATTTTATTGCGTCAAGCTCAAACGGCGCTTTAAACAAAGGGCGCTCTTGGGAGGCAACCCAAGTTATCTTTTTCTATTTTCTTTATTTTACAATTTTTGCCTCGGACGACTCCGACAAGCTGAAGATTCTACGATCGCCTGCTCCAACATTGTTGAATCCATCACGAAGTCCAAAGAAGACATTTCATGAAGATCCAAAGTGCAAGCATGGGGGAGCGGCATCAATAAGCATTCGTAGCGAATAAATCCGGGGAAGTACTTATTTTTCAATTCTGTACTTTCAATAATGTAATTACCTTTTCTCTCCTTCTCTAACCTCCTTTCTCCATTGAGGACAATGTCCATTTTAAGCTTGGGGGAGGACTTCTTCCTTTTTTTATATGTGAATATTTTTCTTTTTATGAATATTTTTCAAAAATCCAAAAAAATGAATATCTTAAAAATCCAAAAAAATAGACAATACGTCCGAAATCCAAAAAAAGAGAATATTTCAAAATTAAAAAAAAATATGCTTCTTGTTTTTACTTTAATAGTTTAGACATTTTTTTATTTCAATAGTACCCCTTATTTTTGTTTTGTTTTTCTCAAAATGTGACATAAACATCTTAATTAATTATATTTTTTATAATCATCTTTTTTAATTATGTTTCACAAGTAAAATGTTGGTAATGCTGTGTTTCTAATTCGCGGTAGCATGTTAACGTAAAATCTTTTTTCTAAAACTCGCATTTCCATTTTGGTTTTCGTTCTTTATTTTTTTACTTTTCCAAAAATTCATCATCCACTATTTTCTTTTTCGTTTTTGGATAATTTTTGTAAGGTCAACTTTTGAATAGCGTAGTACATGTGAATGATCCAATTCACCTATTATTTCTTTTTTCAAGATAATTTCATCAATCTTCTTTTATTATCTAGGACTTGTTTTTTGAAATTTTTTCAAACCTATATTTTAAATAAATTTAAAAGCATGAAAATGATTTAGGTTGTTTTTGTTTTCGTTTGAGCTTTCCTACCAACCAAAAAACATTCACCACTAGTTAGCCGCTTTTGAGCCTTTTTTCCGATTTCATTTGATAGCTCCTCTTTTCATATCATTTTCCCCAAAGCCAAAATTTCCAACCTATCTAATCACACTAGCCTTTTTGAGTTTCATGAAAAATTGTCCATGATAAGGTAGGTTATTTTGTGATATTTTTGGAGAAGTTTTTGAAAAAAGTTTACTCAAAAGAAATGTATGCTTTTGTTTGGCCAATTCAAAATGAAATAAAAATATTGTCGCCTATGTTTTGAAAAAGAAAAAAATGGAAAAGAAGAAAAGAAAGAAAAAAAAAAATTTATTTAAAATGGAAATTTTTGAAACACTTTGTTTTGGTTTAGTGTAATTTAAAGCCCCCTGTTTATCTTTGAATTCCACTCCTAATCATAATCCTAAACAAAATGTTTCAGTCCTATTAAGTCCTTTTGATTCATGCTTTTGAATTTTATTTAATAACTATGAAAAGAAAAAAAGTAAATCAGTATTAGTTTTGGATTTAAACTTAGATTTTTGTTATTTAATTTATATTATTATAAAGCATTGCTTTGATCTAGTAACAACTCAATGCGTTTTTTTCATTTTCGTTGCTTTGCTTAAATTTATTTAAAGAATTTCGTCAAAAAATTTTGATGATTTATTTTCGTTAAGTAAAGTTTATAAAAGTTTAATCATACCTAAATAATTGTTTTAGATTTACGTTTAATCTTCTCCCTACTTATAATTTCGCATATTACTTTTGTTAGCATAATTAGAATATTTTGATTAGTCACTTCTTTTTATGATTATCTAGTTTTTATATATCTTTGTTTGGGGACAAGCAAAGCTTATGCTTAGTGGAATTTGATAGTACGTTTTGTAGTCCAAACTATTAGGGTGTGTTTCCATGGTTTTTTCACGCTTATCGTATGTTGCTAGCTTATTTTTATCTTTCTTATGTAAATATTATTGCAACTAACATTTTCCTTTCTTATTGCAGGTTTCTTGAAAATTGGCCAAAATGACCTGACACGCCCCCCCAGTCACGCCCTCCCTGGGCATGTCACAGGGAGTGTCACCCAATTTCAAGAAAGTCAGCCACTAGTGAAAAGTCTGGTGTTCATCCCGAGTAGGACATGTCCTTGAACATGGCCGTGTCTCTAGCCATTTTAAGCTGGTCGCGTCACTAGAGCCCAAATAACAAAAAATGGTTGTCATGCCCCCCTAACACGCCCTCCCCTGGCGTGTCACAAGGCGTGAAACGGGTCTTGTCGCCCTCTGCCCGAATCTTGTTGTGGCATTAAATGAATTTTCATCTCAGCACGCTAATTGTACTATCACGCCCCCCATCACAGGCATGACCTAGGGAGTGTTCGCCCCCTTTTCCAAGACTGACGGATTTCTGACCAATAATTTCGATGCGACATGCCTGTCATGCCCCCTACATGGGCATGAGCTAGGGCGTGTTAACCATCGTATAGAAGCAATCATCCTTCCTGTCAGAATCTAGAGCCCGAGGTCAATGCCTGTACTTGTCATGCCCCCTAACATGCCCTCCCCAGGCGTGTCACAGGGCGTGACCAACCCGTGGAATTTTTCTATAAATTCAGACCTTCCCCTTCATTCCAAAATAGTTTTGGGCTGAGAGGGGGAGGTGTTTCCCCTTTGTTTCTTGTATTTTTTTTAGTGTTCTTCCCTCTCTCTCTTTCTCATTTTGTGTATTTCTTAACCCTAATTTAGTTTTAGCTTTTGTAATAGCTTTTTTTATAATCTTTATACTTACTCTAATTGATAATTGTAGGGCTAGAATAGGATTTTAATTTCCATACAATTATAATCTTTCATTTCAAGTGTAGTTCTCTTTCTTCATTAATATAAGTGCTCCTTGTTTACTTTGTTTTATTATGCTTTACTACTCATCCCCCCCCCTCAACTTCGCTATGATTAACTAATCCTCCTTGTATTCGATCTTGATGATCTGAGGTTCGAGTGATTAAATTATGATACTTTGAATTTACATTTTCTTTTTAGGGTTTAGGCTTTCGAATTATTCTTGATTTTTCTTGATTTGAATTATATCATCGATATATAATTTCCATTTCTTCTTTCATTCTTGGCTAGCCGAGAGGCCGATTGTTTGAAGAGAACATTCAAGTGTAAAGAGTGTTGTACGCACCCCTCGAGAGAGGTAGACGTACAAGTCTCCCGGATTGGAGTAAAATCCAATAGTGGGGTTCACCGCATAAAGCGAGCTTTAGGCCTCCTATTTAGACGAGAGTCGGTCGGACCTTCCTAAACTCAGTTGGGCACGACTATGAGAGAAGCGTGTTCAAGCTTTAGGAACCTCCGCGGTCAAGGACCTTTACCCTATTAAGCTTAGGTTTATTTATAATTTTTTTAATCGACTCTTGCCAAGGTGATTCTTGATCGAGTGCATTTCCATCATCGTTCCAATCCTTCGTTGTAATCACTTCTTTTATGCTTTCTATTTAACTGCATTAGTTCTCTTTTAAGCATAATATTTCCTTTCTTTGGTGCTTTTAGATTTCTCTTCATCCTTAAAGATTTTCGTCGATAAAATAATAGTCTTCGTGTGAGTAAGTGTACTCAAAAGTTCCTGGATTGAAATACGACACTTGTGTCCCCTAGCTATAGCTCGATAGGTATACTTGCCTAATTGGATTGCTAGTTTGGCACTCTTTTCTTAAGCGAGAAGCGATCACCATGAAGATTGTTTGTCTCTTGAAAGACTTGAAGCAAAAATTAAGAAGACTGAAAATGTATGAGATATGTGTTCTTTCAATTTTCTGTATTCACAATTCATTAGCTTCTGTATATTCTATGTATGCAATCTTCTAAAAAATTTCTTTTATA
Organism: Platanthera zijinensis; assembly: GCA_039513925.1. Lineage (NCBI taxonomy): Eukaryota > Viridiplantae > Streptophyta > Magnoliopsida > Asparagales > Orchidaceae > Platanthera > Platanthera zijinensis. The sequence continues at coordinate 34,575,111 of CM077095.1, forward strand.
TTCCTTGTACAAATCAGCCTTTGAATTTTTAATCCTATCCTTGATTGTCTGCAAAAAATCTTAGAGTTGAAAGGCTAGAAAAATTCTTTACTTTTTTTTCCTCAACTGTCCCAGTAAATAAGCCAAATAATTACTCTGTGAATACCATAATTAATGCTGCCTTGGAATGGCTATATTCTAGAGAATATGGAGCATTGATTATCAGAGCATTATAGGAATATTATAATAAAATTTTTAATACTTCTGCCTTAGTCAAACTGAAATCATCATAAGATAGTCGAACTAAATCTGGGAGAATAAAGTCGAACTTAATAAATTTCGTCGACCTGAGATCCAATATTTTCGAACTAAAGATAAAAGAAAAGAGGTAGAAGATCGTAGAACGGAGCTCCAAATTCATCGAGCTGAGAAGACACTTCGTCGAGCTGAGATTCTGGTATAAGCTCACAGATTGTCGACCTCAACTGAACTTTCGTCGAGCTTAGCTCAGAAAAGAAACTCTGAGTTCATCAATCTGAAATCGACAATCGTCGAGCTGAGTTTAGCTATCGTCGAGCAGAACTTTTGAAGTCTTTAAAACTGCTTGTCTCTAAATTCTTGAGTCTCTGAAGTCTTTTGAAGGTAGGTTCAATAGGCTAACCTAATAAGACTATCCTTAACCTAAGAAAAAACAAATGACCCTAGGCTATACATTTTGGGTCAACAAACCTAATAGAGAACGTAGCCCAAATAAACACTAAACAAGGTTGGGTTCCAACATTGTGTTACTCCAGGTTTTAGTAATGAAACCTTTTCCCTTTCTCTTATCCTTCTTCTTCTGATACTTTTTCTTTTGCTCCTTTGAGCTAAATCTTTCCTTTTGTTGTTCTGGACACTCAGTTGATATATATCCAGGTCTTTTGCATGCAAGTAAATTATCTCTTTATTATTAGTTTTGTCAAACTTTGGTTTTTCAATACTTCTGTCTCTTCTTCTTGAATCTTATGATTTAATCCATTTTCTAAATCTTCTTACCAAAAGATTGAACTTTTTATTTTCTATAACAAATGGTTAATCTTCAGAAACTTTGAATGTTACTATTTTTTCTTTTAATGATAGGCAATTCTCTTTTGCTTCAGTTTTAGGTCTACTTTTGAGCCATAGCTTTACATTGCCTGACTGGTCTTGGTTTAAACAAGGATGAGCAGATCCCTCATATAATTGATAGAGACAAACTAATCAGTTTTGTGATGGCACCAGCCTCTGGTGCTTAAGAATAAAATACTAGGACATCATCAAAGGGAAGAGTTTCCTAAGAATATTCTTGAATATATTATGAGCTATCTACCAAGATTTTGAGCCATGGCTTTACAATCAATCCAACATCCCATAATACAGAAGAAAAACTTCAAAAGCTTTTTAAAATTTAATATGACATTCAACTTTACCTAGATAGAGAAAGGCCGGTTTAATTTCAGTCTGTTGAAAAGATGTCAAAGATATTGTATATTGTGTTTGAGTCTATGGTTCACATCTTTTTAGTTTTACAATATCAAATTCTGTGTTGTATCTGATCATACGAAGTTTGGGTATAGTGTGCCAGTTTACAGATACAAAAGAACAAAAAATCATGTTCTAGAACCTACTGCTGAGCGTTAGCACTATATCCCGAGGTAGCTTCTAGAATTAATTCATGACAAGCGCTGTAACGCCCCTGAATTTCGGGTGTTTATTTTAATTCCTTTAGTGGCATATTTTTGACATCAGGGCATTACGTTGACATGCAGTTGACAGGTACCATTGTTGGAGCATGACTTTTTCTCATTTGGTACCTGAGGTTTTTGCTTAGAATATTAGCATGGCTAAATTCTATTGTGTTTTTGGAATTTTCCTTGCGAGCCGGGTTTGTTTTGGAAATCGGTAGAGCCTTTTTTGGGATATTTTGTGTTTTGACTGCGAGGAGTTTTACTTGATTTTAGTTTGTTGGAGTCTTATTTCGACTTCGACTTTGGATTTGTAGCATCGATATTTAGCTTCGGTGCGATTTTTGTGGAAATCCGGGTTGGTTTGGAATTTCCGGTTATTTTGACATTTAGTGTAATAATAGTATTATATATATATATATATATATATATATATTATATATATATATATATTCTTACGTTAAGACAAAAAACTCTATTCATCATCTCTCCCATAGCCGCCAAACTGAATAGCGGAAGAGAGAAAGCGTCGGACCTCGCAAAGCTTTCGACTGTCGATTGTAGGAGCTCTAGTGCACGAAATCGTCATCAAAGGGTAGATTTGGATAGCTCTCGTCGAGATCTACGTTCGTACGGTGAGTTTTCACCATTTCTTGAATTTTTGGGCATTATGTTATTCGATTTTGACCCTTGTTTGCCCCAAAAAGCTTCAGGAATCGTTTCCGAGGTGTTCTTGTGGCCAGATCCATGAAGAGGAACGCTTGCGTGGCCGGATTTCGGGCGATTAGAGGCAAGTGGTGATTTCTTCCCCTTTCTAAGTCTTTTTCCTTGTGTTCGCTGCTATTTTTTCTTCCCTCCTTTCTTTTGGGAGTAGTGTAGGGATAGACCAAAATCGATCTTTTGGGTAGTGTAGGATTCCCAACCAAGTAAATGAAAAGTTTCGTCGAATTAGATGGCTGTTAGCCTAAGTTATTTCGTCGATTAGATGACTATTATTCTAATTTTAATCCCTCATATATAATAGTCAATTCAAGTCTAATTTCGTCGTGTGTAACAGCCATCTTAAGTCTAATTTCTTCGTATATGTCCTAGTCAGTAAAAATGAATTCGTCGTATAGGGCAGAGTAGAATTCATCAAGTGTGAGTTTTGGACTAAGGCAAATTCGTTGAGTATTCTTGACGAATTCGTTGAGTATCAGTCTCCGCATTGGGTGATTTTGCATTAGTTGAGTTTTAGGCGTCGAGTTCATCGAGTATCTGCCTTGACGTTGAGTGAATTTGACTTGGCATTGAGAGCATCGAGTTATATATGAGTCTAAGTCTGATTCATCGAGTATCAGTCTTGGTGTTGAATGATTTGGTCTTGGCGTCGAGAGAGTCGAGTTCCAGTGAGGCTAAATCTAATTCGTCGTGTTATCTCGAAAAATTTGTCAAGTATTGTTAGTTTGTCGTCTAGAGCATCGAGTGAACCAATGGCATTGAGTGATTTGAGTGTTACTGCCTTTGGCATCGAGTGTGCTGAGTGAACTCAGTTAGGCATCGAGTGAAGTAAATTTCGCTGAGTTAAGTACAGGCAACAAGTGAGATTACTTTGTCGTTGAGAGTGTTGAATGAACTTAAGATTCATCGAGTATACTCGACAAAATTCTCGTGGACTTGGGTAAATTTCGCCGATTCATCGAGTATCAAGTTTATGTTAGCCGAATCATTGAGTCTCGTTAAGTTAGTTAATTTTGCTAAAGCATAATTCGTCGAGTATCTACTCTATTCTTCATATATACTCGACGAATCAGTATGGACTTAGTATTTTCACGCTGAATTGAGTCAATTCATCAAGTATGGGCCTTAGGGTGAATTTCGGGATTTTTCTTCCTGTTTATCATTGGATAAATCCTGAATTTTGGTTAGGGTTTTGTCAGTGTTAATGGATGTTTAAGTATGGCTCATGGTTGGCAGTGGATATAAGACCACCAACCTAAAGCTGGTTCATTAATCATTACACTTGGTGTGTTTTCCGGGTTTTCTTATGGACTGTTGGGTTGTGTTGGACATTATGGCCACCACCATAGTGCCTTTTTGAGATGTTGGATTGTTGGTTTGTGTTGGACATTGTGGCCACCACCACAGTGCCTTGTCGAGATGTTTGGGTCTGTTAGTTTGTGTTGGACATTATGTCCACCGACTCAGAACCATTTTTACCAGTGTTAATGATTCATGTTTTTAGAGCTGTTCAGTCTCTTCCTTCTCATTGTATAGACATATGTCTTTATTCTTACTCTTGCAGATACTATCGAAGTATGGCTTTGTTTCGCACTTGATACAACTTCCTTACTCTTGGACTTTGTAAGTTAATAATTTATTACTATTTTATTTTCTTGTCTGCTGTGGTTTAGCATCCTTTCCTATTTGAGTTGGCAACCCTTAAACTCATTTTCTTTCATATACTGATGATCTTTTTCCCACTTGTTTATTCATGCTGAGGTATTCTTTTCTTTTGATAGCCTCAAGTTTAAAGCAATAGCCGGTTGAGCGACTAGGGTTGGTTGTGACTATTGCGGTTGTCTTTTCCTCACCGTTGTGAGGTAGCATTGTTATTTTTCCTTTAGTTCAGACATATATGCTTTTAGTGGGTTCGTGTTAGGTTATTGACGTTCACTAGAGATTTTGGTTGAATGCTAAGTTACTTGCTAGCTACTAAGTCTATTTCTTGAGGACTTGTTGGATTTACTTGCACTATGGGAAGGTTTTATACTAGGATTACATTTTAGTTATTTTAAAGTATGAAACTATCATTTTGACTATCTCATGGATAACATCTTTTAACCCAAGCAATTATATTTTAACGAATGTAAAAGTTATTTCTATACTTATATTAAATCTAGAGGTATGCATATCATGAGTTGACCTATTTGGATATTTATGCTCATGTAGGATGTTAATCAATATAAGCAAAGTATTTTCTGCAGCGTATACTTCATTTTTTCACTTATGGACTTGGTTATCCACTGAGCTAAGGGATACGGCTATCAAAACTTAACCTAAATTGCAATTTCTTCATAATAACTTGAGGATTTCATATAAAGTGTTAGGTTCGAGTTCTTGCATGTGCGTCTATAGTTATACCCTACACGGCATGGCATCATGACGTGTGTTCTCTCTTTCTCTGATATATTATTTAAATGCGAAGAAAATGCGGGTTGTAACAAGCGCTCTGTCACCTAATGCGGAGTGCTAGCTCTCTTAACGAGCATCGAGTCTGAATGCTACCTCTAGACGATAGCTACTTACCACGTTGTTATAGCTTAAAAAGCAGAAAAATATTATTTTCGGATATTTTTTTAAAATCAGCTGGACAGTTGTCAAATCAATGTACATTGACCTACCGCCGAGCACTAGCTTTACAACTGGCGGTATCTTATTTTCTCGAGATGTATAAAAGAGCGCCTCTTTTCCTAAAGACAATAAGAGTGACATATTCTTATTCTAAGGTTCATGTGTCTTCTCAGAGTAACATTCTATCATCTCCGTCGAAGGAAGAGAAAGTCACATCCCTCCCATTCGCCCACAAAGATCTCTGGCGACTGAAGGACTATAATGAGCAAGAGGAGTTGATCGGTTGCAATTGAATAAAGATCTTTATCACCGGTCATGCACTACTAAATGGAGGAATCATCTTATGGGAAAATCACTTTAAATCTTCTTTAATCTCTTATTGTATTTTTCTCTTTTCTAACTATTTTGTGGTTTAGGAAAATCAACCGGTGAAGGTTGTTGGAATCTTAGAAGGATTCCGTGAGAAATCATCCTGGGGATGGGACATCTAGATTGGGGATCTTGTTGGGCTCTAAGACACTTTCGGGAAGGAAGGTGAAGGGTTGGCTTGAATACATTTCTAGGGAGGCAAAGGGGGAGATCCAACCGGTTTGGGTAGTGGGTCGGTACATAAAATGAAAAGGAGTATGTATTTCACTACCTCAGATCTCCGACATTATGGAGATATAGTTATTTGTAACTGTAAACCACTTTCATTTATGTTGAATAAAATTATTATTCATTCTTCATTATTATTGTAATTTTGTGGCTGTGTACTGGTAGATCTCTAAAGGGGGTGTGCATCTCCAAGGCAAAGTTTATCCAAGAAAATGAGTTATGTGACCTACCGTCGTGTACTAGCAGTTAGCGCCTCGCGATACCATTTAGAACCAGTTTTCCTAGATAAAACTAGTTTTAAATTTTTAAATTGATCTACAAACCTTATTCACCCCCCCCCCCCTAAGGTTGGCCACCTAATCTAACATATTGCATTCTCTCAGTTTCTTCAAGATAAAAAGTGTGGGTAATACTATTTGAATTATAAGTTTCTCAATTGAAGAAATTAATCAATTGCCTCTCATGCTTATGTATATTGTTGCTCTTTATTCATTGATGATATATATGATGAGTAGTAATTTGTACATAATTTTAGTATATATTTTAGAATCATTTTAAATAGAAATTTTAATATTTAATGTAAATTAATGAATAAATCTTTTGTTTTAGATTTTCTGCTCTAACTTTGCTTTTTTCTATGTTCTAGAGGTTTTTCTACAAATATTCAGCTGAAGGTGATATTTTTGTTAGGTCACGCCCTTATGTCATTCCTATGATATAGTATAAACTTAATTCATAAAATTCTAGCTCCCGACCATTTTCCAGCTAGCACCCCAGGTCAAACCGTAAGTACACACACGTGGCCCAAATGTCACACTTGTATCTGCTCCATCAACTCTTCCAGAATGTTCTAGAATTCTAGTTAATCCTGCAATTGACTATCGTCTCCAACACACCTGATTACACACCCCTTGGTCACGCCTGTGACCAAGGGTGTGTATTTTAGAGTTTTTTCCTACAAATAGAGGTCAACCCCTAACTATTTTCCCCTCTTGGACTGCCCACTTTGGGTTGTTTTCCAACTTTCACACCAACCATTTTACATTTTCTTTTTCTTTTTATATTTTTCTTTAATGTAATTTTAGTTATTATCTTGTATTTCCTTTTATGGTTTAGTTTCTCTTTCTTATAATTGCTCTTTTTATAAAATCAAATAGTTATTTAATGTTATATCTCCTTTCTTCTTCTACACGTTTGGGTAGAGCATGTCTTTTATTTCAGCAATTCCATTTCTAGCTTAGTTTCATTTAGCAATTTCCTTTATGTCATGCATTTATTTCCCCTCTATTCGTTTGGGTAAAGATTGTTTATGTATTTACTTCCCCTCTAACCATTTGGGTAGAGATTGCACTTTTGTCTTTCAATTATATAATTTCAAATTCATAACTTAGCTTTTCTTTCGTGTATTATCTTTATTTTTATTTCGAGTTTTGAATTTAAATTATCATTTACGTAATTTTCATTTTATGTCTCCATCAATTTATTCCTAAAATAAAGTATCAAGTTCATATTTCAATTGTGATTTTCAGTATCATTTTTTGTAGCTAGTTAGCCGAGAGGCTCGTTCTTATGAAGTGATCGCTCAGGAATAAAAAAATTGTATGTATTGAATGAGATATTCTTCTAGTTTTGCGGGATTCACTTTTTAAAGCAAGTTTTAGGTTATTAAATGAGAGTTTGTTAAATATTCCTAATCTTAGGTGGGTGTATTCTTTGAGAGAGATGAGTTCATAATTTGTGAATCTGCATGATAAGGCATAGTTTAGAACATAATAATAAATCTTTTACTTTTGTCTCAAAGAAAGTTTTATTCAAGTCTTTTTTGTATTTTGTTTTAGTTTTCGTTTAATTCAATTTCAGTATATTTTTTCCGATAGAATAATAGTCCGTTTTCTCGAAGTAGAAGAATTTGACAGACCCATGGATTTATACGACCTTGATATGTTTTTCATATCCTATACGATACGCGATAGGTGAGATTTCATTTATCTTAGTGTGCAAGTAGAAATATATTCACTTATCATTATATCATTCAGATTATTTAATACTTTATTCTGTAAAATCACAATTGAAAGCTTTGTAAAATTCATTAAGCTAAATAGGGGAGACTATTGGAAAAACTCTTTTTGATTTAACTTAACAAATTATATTAAAAGTGATTTTACAATCTAGGATTATTACCCAAGTTATATAGTAATGGAAATATGGCTATAGATATTATAGGAAGTTAGTAGAGTCAAGGGCCTGAGAAAGACACATTAAGATAGAGAAGAAAATCAAGTTAAGCCAACTTGTGTCGACTAGAAGTCGACACAACATCGAATTGAAGTCGACGTCACTTTGACTAAAAGTCAGAGTAATATGAAAAGATATGTCGACGCAACTTTAAAAAAGTCAATGCATGCGTTGATAGGATATCGACGCAACATCGACTATAAAGTTTACTAGATCGGATTTCAATTTGAAGAAAGATATCGACGTAACTCCTACATAAAGTCAGTGTAGCTAAAAGAATAAATAGGGAAGTCTAAACACCTAGAGGGGGTGAATAGGTGATAAGTTGAATTTGGCCTATTTTAAAAACTTTAATATATTCTACCATAGAAACATGGCACAAATCATAGCACAAAAAAACACAGTAATTTATAGTGGTTCCACAGAGTATGGGTACATCCACTATCCCTCATCACCTTTTTAGAAATGTGCTAGACTAGATAAACTCCTCCAACTATTTAGATCAAAGATCTTACACCTCAGATTCCTCAAAATCTTACATTAGGTGTTCAACAAGACCCTACCTCGGGCTTCAACAAAGCCCTAACTCAGGCTATCCATAGCCCTACCTCAGAGTGAAAACACTCCTGCATATCAAAGACCCAGCTAGTCTCCTACATGAGATTCACTCCTTTAATCCTAGCTCAGGTCTACCAAAGACCCTACCTCAGACTAAAAGAAGAGTCCTACACTCAAGCCTTCTATACAAACCTACACTCAGGTTAACATACAGTCTTACTCTCAAATATCAAGGAGATCTTACAAAAATAAAGTATATTGATTTAATTTATAAAGAATAACTAAACAAGATTTTACTTGAAAAGTTTTGAGTCTTATAAGGCTTTCCAAAGAGAGAGACTTCTTCTACAACTGAATTGGATCTATCTTTTGGATTTGCTTTAAAAACATGATGTTTTTGAAGATGAAGACTTAATGGATAAAATTCACGCTAGAGCGTAATTCTAAATCGATAACGCAAGTGTACTTATCATGATAAAGTATAGGATCAAGTGTTGTATTAGACTCGGGGCCTGTTGACTATTTCTACTCACGCAAATTAATATTATTTTATCGATAAAAAGATTAATTAAAACTAAATGAAGATAAAGGAATAGAGGTTAGCACTTGATCTAGATTCCCTTTGAAATAAAATAAACTTTCATAAAATACAAACTTCTAAATTACCTACTTCGACTATGGAGGTTCCCAAATTACAAAAGCTCCTCTCTTGAGAATACGCTCTCGACTAAACTTAGGTTTATCGATTAAGACCTCTTGGTCAGTCGAAACCCCCAATCTTTCTTAAAATGGTGAACCCCGCTATTGGATTTGACCACAATCTTGAAGATTCATGTCTTCCTCTCTTTAGGAGAGCATGCAAATCCTTCTACCTTTGAGTGATCTACTCGTATCCACAACCTCTCGGTTAATCTAAGATACGGATCTAAAATCAAAATAAAAGATAGATTGAAGCGAAAATAATAAAAGATTGTCAAGAAAGAAGAAATTTATTTGATTTTAAAGCTTGTCATGATTAAGTGCTAATGAAATTAGCTATTTAACATGAATAAAAAGTACATAAAAGAAAAGGGAAAGTGAAACATTATTGCAAAAGGAAAAATAGTTGAATGAAAATTAGCAAAGTAAATCTACTAAGAAATTAAAAAGTACATAAAAGAAATGCATGGAAAGTGGAACTAAGCTACTGAAACTTCCTAAATTCTACTCCTAGATAACTCCTCAGCTCCTGGCTCAATGTGGTATTTATAAGAGTTTTTTTGGAGAGTCACACCCCTCAGTAATGCTCGTGACTAGGGGAGTGTAAGGTGCGGAACCATCCTCTTAAAAGCCCGTGAACGTTGGAAGAAAACCGCCAAAATTTGTCGTTCTGTGAGTCACTCCCCTAGGTCACGCCCATGACCTAGGGTGTTTCTTTACTGTTACTGGAGATGGTGGGAAGGAGAAATGGTGGGAATTAAAATCTGTCACTTGTAAGGAAGTCACGCCCCTAGGTCACGCCCATGACCTATGTAAGCTAAAAATTGTCTGGATCCGAAACTGGATTCATAATATGCGGCATGCCTGATTGTCATGCCTTCGATTCACGCCTGTGACTTGAGGGTCACACTGTGTCCGAGGCATGAAAATTTAAGCTGGCGTGGAATTGAAATCTGGATCTCCTGGATAGGTCACGCATGTTGGTTACGCCCATGACTTGAGGGTCAAGCCCGTAACCTGGACGTGTAAATGTAATTTTTCCAGTTTTCTTCAGTTTCTTCTCCAAACCAGTCCTACAAGCTCCAAATTGATTTCGGTAGCCCAGATTGACCTAAAATAAAAAAATAAAGGAATTAATAACAATATTAATATAAAACAAACTAGAATATAACTGTTTATTAAATAAAAACTATATTAAAATAACTATAAATATTAACTTATCAAGACTGAGGATGACTTCTTGCTCTCAGGAAGGTGAGATCTATCTTTTCTTTATGATTGACTTACTCTGCTACTTCTTCTTTATCTTCTTCTTAAGAAAAGCTTGAAGTTCACTTTTTCTACTTATGATGGCTAGTTCAACTTTTCAGAGATCTTCAGTTTTTCTCTCTGTAATGGATAGGGTTAGAAGAACCCTCTCTTTTCTTTTAATACCTTTGGCATTTATAACGGTCAAAACTTTGTACACATCACGTTAAATTATGCGAGTGATGCGACATGTGCTTTCAGCGCCCTTTTGACTTGCAATCTTGCCTTTTTGGACAGTAAGATGGTAAACATTTTATAAAGATGATATCATTTTGTGAATACTTTTAACAAAATGGTATTGTGCTTAGTTGTAGTTATCCTACATCTTTGAAGCTATTTAGATAGTAATGTTGTGTGAATCCTTCTAACATAGTGATATTATTTTGTCTTTTCTACACATCAAAGCTATATTGAGTTATCTCCAACAATTATGAACTTAGACTAATTTTGAGTTATTGTCTATAACACTTATAGTCTAAACTTATCTCATGTTCTACTGAGATTAACTTGTAATATAATATATTGAACCTACATAATCATCAATAGATATACATCAAATATAAACTAAACATTATCATTAAATTGAGGATTTATTCAAATTAGGTATATTGTGGGCAATGTAGCCAGCAATCTCCCCCTATTTTAAGAAGTCAGAACCTCATTAATTATATGATACATACATGGAATGAAGATGAAAATGCACTATAGAAAGATAAAGCAATGAAAGTAACTGAAAGAGGATAACAACATATTCATTATGCTAATTATAAGAAAGGATAACAAACATAAGAGCATGTGCTATTTTTACTGAGGATAAACTATTTCAAATAAAATGAACATTTTTTTATATGAGGCTTTTCATTTCCTTTCCTTTCCCCACTAGCATCACCCTAGTCCACCTACTCCTATCCTCCTTTTCTAGTTATTATTGTAGGTCCAACATTCTTTCTCACATCATTGTATCTTTATCTATGATCTGAACGATCATGGATGTGTTGGATCTAATGACAAACTTAGAGAGGGTGAATAAGGGCTATATGGAATTTTAATTCTTAAATAAAAATATCACAGTTAATTAATGAAGTTATGGAATATTTTGTAAGAAATTATATTTTTTATATCTAAACAAACATATTAAATTAAAGATTAATTTTTAGGAAATTATGGAATTCAATATTACAATACTACCATTAGCGATATCACTATTGCTCAACGCTAGATACAGATATTCAATTCTAAGAGTGTAATCTAAAAGTTAATTTACAATATATTTTACGTTAATGCTTTTGAAAGAGAAAATAATATTTAAAATATTTTATGATAAGGAAATAAAATCAAGATAATAAAATAATAAATGACAAGATTTTTTTCATAAGAAATTGATTACAAAATATTTGATCTTTATATCACTAGAAATCGAGGCGAATATGACAAATCTCTTTTTGATGATTCACCGGTCTTTCTCCAAAGGGTCGGCTGGCTATAGCCTATCTTACCCCAGATACAGACTCTATCCTCCCCTAGATCTAAACTCGACCTAGTCACCGCACACAAGGCGAAGAATTTCTCCTAAGACACACAAGGACCTAGACTCCATGCACAAGGCAGCGATTTCCTCCTAAACCACACACAGACCTAGATGCCACGCACAAGGCGGAGATTTCTCTACCGATTACAAAGATGAAAAGATAAGTTACAAAATAGAGATTCAGAATAAAAACTCCCTCAAAATGAAGCTCTGAAGATGATGTCGAATCCTTACAAAGATTGCCTGAAATGCTGCGCACGAACCGTTTCTTCTTCGCTCTAGAACGTTCTTAGCAAAGTGGGCATTTTCTGAAGGCTGGAACTTTTTGGATGGAATACACGAGAAATAATACTACAGATAATGAAATTCCTTTTTTCTCCACCAAAGAATTCGGGCTTTTTATATATTTGGGATATCGCCCGGCGATAGTGGTTATCGCCCTCTAACGATATCATTTCTAGCTGCCACGTGTCCTATGATTCTGAGTTTTCTACAGGCTAATTTGATCATGGAGCTATTGCCCGATGATATCTGAAATCTCCTGTAGATACCCCCAAATAGTGGCTTATTGGCTGGCTTGTGTTGAACATAGCCTTCGTCATGCCGATGTCATTTTTGCTATCGCTATCGCATGTCAATAGTGTCTATTGCCTGGTGATATCTCCTTTTTACTTTTTCCATCCGAACCAATTCCATAGTGTAAATAACTTTGTTCTCATTCCAGAATGGGGTGGTACATTCAAAAACTCCTCCTAGATTGAAAGTTATGGTGGTTTGAAGTTTAGTACACAAAACTCATCTCCTCATTCAACCTGTATAACCTACACACTATAAAAAAACAAAATACTATATCAAATACATTACGATATTTATTATTCTCAAACCAGGAGATGCGGAATGCATGCTCCAACAATCTCCCCTTTTGGTAATAACAAAATAACTATATGAGAAATTAGTGAGTTTAAAAAAATTGTGTTATAGGTAAGTGTGGTAAAAGATATGCATGAATAATAAGTTTATAACATGGTAGTTTTTAAAGTACAAGTGCACACTTTTCCTATATGAAGGCCCCCCTACATAAGTGTTCTCTATATATTTTACTCCCTATAAATATCAAGTCCACTAGATTTCTGAGTTTATTCTCCCCCTTTTGTTTTTAGCAAAAGTGGGTATGGATGAATATACACCTTTAAAGATTGATTAGGGATAACTTATTGGAAGAATAATCATGATCGAGCAATAGGATAATATATGCACTTCTTATATGATTACTCCACCTACATAGTTGCTTCCTATGAATTTTTTATATATTCCCCCTAAATAATTAAATTTGTGTAATTCATTCTCCTCTTTGGTAGTATCAAAAGAGGGTAATTAGGTGAGTGTAAGCAATATGAATTAATGTGCTCTATGTGCAATAAAAATGTAATATATATCTTATTAAATACCATTTGTTAAAAATAAGTATGATGAAGCATAATGTAGTAAGCAACATAGATGAAATGATAGAGTAAGCATTTTTATTTAAAGATACCACTTGTAAAAAAAATCATGAATAATTGTAAGTTGTAATCACATCGGAAAGTATAATAAGCATTCTTAAAAATAAACAACTTTTTAGAAAGTAAGAATATATAAAAGATACTTAGTTTTAAAACTGAAAAGTAAATGTTTGAGTTAAAGTTCCAAGAGATGTTTTTTGATTGAGATATAATTGCATGCATGATTTGAAAATATCAAGAAAAGATACAAAGCTACAATGTAATAAAATTTGCATTTTAAGTAAAAAAAACATTGAAGTGGCCATGCTTTTCTATCTAGTGCATTTACTTAAGTTTGTAAAGAATTGTGTAGATATGCATTAGGATAAAATTCTCATGAGTAGAAGTTTTTTATATGATTATAATGTATACCAAAGTGATTTTATAAAGTATACAAATGTATTAATCAAAACGAATGACATATATAATTAAATAATATAATATTAAAATACACAACTAAAATTACTTCTGCAATATTTCAATGCACATACATAAAAAGTACAAGAACAAATGTGCTTCGCACACACAATGCTCATTATGACTTATTAGGGAGCGAAGTAGTACTTGGGGATCACTTTTATTATTTTTTACTTTGTTTTTATTTTTGTGATCCGGTGTACTAAGAGTAGTGATGAATACTTTTTTTTCTTAAAAGACACTTTACAATCCTTTGTAAGGTGCTCAACCTCACAATGCTCATTAAGACTTATCAGGAGGGTGAGTAGTGCTTGGTTGAGTTTTCCTTGTCATTTATTATATGCTTTCTATGCTTGTGACCAAGGACTCTGAATTCACTTGTTTTACAAACAATATCATTTAAATTTTGTAAACCACTTTTCTCTAATGAATAAGTGCGTGAAAAACAAAGAATTGAAATAAATAATTCAATATAGTGTAGGTAATCTATTTATGCATTTTAATTATTATGTTATTATACGACACAACCATGAGTGTATAAGATTAACAACACATGTAGGTTATCAAAATAAGTGAGTTTGTAAAGTTATTATCAAATACAAAACATTACACATACTTAGAGGCATGCTAAACAATTCTACACATGTTTTCTACAATCAATTTCAATGCACATAATAAGATAATATTCAAGACATGATAAAATCAAAATAATGTTTTAAGAAATGTGAAAACTATATTAAACATTGTATTTAATCTTTAATTGATATAATTAATCATCCTTGATAATGACAATGAATATTTTTAATTGTTTTGTAATTTTATAATTGGTTTTCTTTGTAATATCTTTAAAATAACTAGTATAAAATAATATACACATGTTCAAACCAATATGCATGATATAAATAATCATAAAGTGTAAAATAATGTTCATGCAATGAATATGATATGATTATTTCCTAGATTAAACTACCAATGCTATATGTCTACACCCTAGCCCCGTACTAAGTGACGGATGGGCATGAGGAGTTGCACGTGTGCCGGAGGTTGGTGTGTTAATCCCATATGCATACAAAAAAGGCCGCTAAACCTAACACTCTTTCCCCCTAGTGCCTCGCAAGGCCCCACTGGAACCCTTCCCTGTTTAAGGACAAGACATGGTTTATATATTAGCGTCTCTAATGCATACAACCTACATCCTCACTAAAGTGAGACACAAATAATGGGTCATTTATCATGGTCATACTAAAGCACTTAATCCTATAGACACGCATATACAGAAATAAAATACAAAAAACACAATAAAAATAAAAAAGCACATTGTGAACATCCTGAAGTAGATTATCGAGTAATTTAGTTTTGATTAGTTTCTACTTCACGCAATAGGTGGATATTAATGGATAAGATATTCAGGTATCCAAGGGAGCCAAGTGTTGTGGTTCCTTTGTGTACCCAAACATAGCGTGATAATCCAGGGGGAGATAATGATGAATGTGCCCTTTTGAGTGGAATATATACGTCATTTTTAACGATGGGCCTACATTCAAACTTTGGTTGAATATTCTTTTTATGTGACAAATTTCCATACTCATTATTTTGAGGCTTATAATGATAGTGATTTTTGAAATTATTATTAATAGGAAATTTGTTGACATTTACTTTAACAGTAGGAGAAGTTGAATGCAGATTAAATATTCTACTAGGTGTATGTCTTATGAAGTTTGAAAAACTAGTGCATACCTTACAACACTTTGAAGATAAACTAGACATAAAAGATTTTTTATTATTTGAAACTTTTTCAAAAATAATTTTAATGATTCTAGTTTATGAGACACAACAACATTTTCATTAATCACATTTTCATTTCGCTCTTTGGAAAAATTTAGCACTTGTTCAAAAACTAAATTTTTCTTTAAATTCTTTGCAATCATAACAAGGTATAATATTTTCAACTACAGAGCTAGATGAAGAATGTGATACAACAAGCTTTTGTTCTTATATTTAGTTGTGCTTTTAATTTTTTATTTTTTAAATGCAATTTGAAATTACTATTTTTTAATTTCTTAATTATGCATTTAGCCACATCTAGCACATGTAATGTAGAAATAGAATTACAAATAAGAAGGGAATTTTATTTTCTTACAGCACTATTAGACAAGACATGATTTGAACATATAATTCCATTGACATCTTCATCATCCGCTTCTATTGATGAGAGTTCATCTTCCCTTCTGCTTGATGTGTTGTCATCATTTGAGTATAATATTGTGATGGTGCAATCTTCTTTCTTAGTTGAATTTAATATATCTTCCTCCAAACATGATTCCTCATCGATTTCTTCTCTCGGATCCATAGGAAATTGCTCTTGTTCATTATCTGTGGAAAAAAGACTATAAGAATTCTCAAGATATTTTCAAACTTCATAAAATGTAGGAAATGTATAAATAAGTTTGAAAATATTTTGGGCTAGTGCACAAAATAAAATATTTAATGATCTAGCATTTAAAATCATTTCATTTCTATTTAAAATAATTAGGGTCTCTTTAATTATAATATTCGAAACTTCAATATTTAAGGATTTAAGAAATTTTTCCATTAAAATATTCCATCCTTTATATTTTTCATCCATAAATAATGGTGGTGCTAAAGATTTTCATTAAATAAAATTTTGTCCCCTCTAGTGGTTGCAAGATCATGAAGCGTTGTTATTATCGGTTGTGAAGCCGTTTTGGAATAACATGCCTCTGATACAACCTGTAGGATCTTACGATGCCCTTAGAGGCGGGGGGGGGGGAGTGAATAAGTGCTTTATGGAATTTTAATTCTTAAATTAAAATATCAGAGTTAATTAATGAAGTTATGGAATATTTTATAGGAAATTATATTTTTATATCTAAACAAATTTATTATATTAAAGATTACTTTTTACGAAATTGTGAAATTCAATATTACTATACAACCATTAGCGATAACACTATCGCTCAGCGCTAGATACAGATATTGAATTCTAAGAGTGTATTCAAAAAGGTAATTTACAATATATTTTACTTTAATGCTTTTGAAAGAGAAAATAATATTTAAAATATTTTATGACATGGAAATAAAATCAAGATAATAAAACAATAAATGACAAGATTTTATTTAATAAGAAATTGATTGCAAAATATTTGATCTCTATATCGTTAGAAATCGAGGCAAATATGACAAATCTCTTTTTGATGATTCACGGGTCTTTCTCCTAAGGATCGACTGGCTATATCCTATCTTACCCCAGATACAAACTCTAGCCTCCCCATAAATCTAACCTCGACCTAGTCGCTGCACACAAGGCGACGAATTTCTCCTAAGCCACATAAGTACCTAGACGTCACACACAAGGTAGTGATTTCCTCCTAAGCCACACACGGACCTAGATGTCGTGCACAAAGCAATGATTTCTCTTCCGATTACAAAGATGAAAAGATAAGTTACAAAAATAGAAATTGAGAATAAAAACTCCCTAAAAATGAAGCTCTGAAGATGACGTAGAATCCTTGGAAAGGTTGCTTGAAATGCAGCGCACAAACCGTCTCTTATTCTCTCTTGAATGTTCTTAGCAAAGTGGGAGTTTTCTGAAGGTTGCAGCTCTCTAGATGGAATACAAGGGAAATAATACTCCAGATAATGAAATTCCTTTTTTCACCACAGAAGAATTGAGCCTTTTTATATTTTTGGGATATCGCACGGCGATAGTGTTTATCGCCCTCCAGCGATATCATTTATAGCTGCCACATGTCCTATGATTCTGAGGTTTTTGTGGGCTGATTTGATCGTAGAGCTATCACTCAGCGATATCTGATATCGCCTGGAGATACTTCAAAATAGTGGCTTAGTGGCTGGCTCATGTAGAACATGGCCTTCGTCACATCGATGTCATTTTTGATATCCCCTGGAGATATCTCTTCTTTACTTTTATTTTCCGAACCTATTCTAGAGTGTAGATGACTTTGTTCTCATTCTATAATGTGGTGGCACGTTTTGTAACTCCTCCCGGATTGCAAGTTATGGCTTTTTGAAGCTTAGTACACAAAATTCGTCTCCTCATTCAACCTGTACAACCTGTACACTATAAAAACACAAAATACAAGATCAAATACATTATGGTATTTGTAATTCTCAAACTAAGAGATATGAAATGCATGCTCCAACAGGATGCTCCCCCTGAAGATGTTTTGCACATCCTATTATGATGTCTCTTTGTTGAAGTGGGGCATCATTCTTCTCCCCTTTATATCTTCTTCACTGAGTCACCTTATCTTATCGGCCTTGCATTGCTCCACATGATGCTCAAGAGTTAGCCTGATGTGGTCAACCTTGCTCCTTAGTTTGGAGATTTCAGCAGAGAGCATTTCATGAACCATGTTTATGGTTCTGACCATGTGTGATTCAATGAGACTTCTCTATTCATTCAGCATTGTTCTCATTTGAATCTTTTGAGCTTGGACAATATTGGATATTACCATATGTATAGGCTCCCCCTCACTTTGTGCAGTGGTTTGGGTGTGAGCTTTTCCAGAAGTCTCCCCCTCAACAAGGCCATTTCAGATAGATGTCTTTAGGGTATGTCCAGATAAGGAGGGTGGGATAATACTAGTTGAACTAGGAAGAAGAGGATTTTATTGAGCCTAAAATGCTTGTATAAAAGAATGTATGTACATTTTTAAACACAAAAAATACTTAATTTTTCTCGAAATGTGAAACGTCACGTACCTTGATCTGTTGGATTTTAATCACAGGTTGTTTTACGATCAAGATTTATCCTTATTAATTATTGCAGCATCTTTAGAAATACACTATGCATTTGATCACAAGAAGGCACAATCCTCCCCAAATCAAATGGATGTGATTATTAGAGATACTATTTTTAACTTGATAACCCGTAAAAAAAATATATCATTTTGACTCATTATGATGATCACGGTTGTTGAAACTGAGAATTCTATCTCTATGGAGTTCTCCCTTGGGGAAGGGGTGATCGCGCACCTAAATCTCTCCTGCAAGCAAAACGACAAGTAAAAGCAAAGGGAACTGACCCAAGGGCTCGGCGTGGAGGTCCCACCACACACCCGAAAGATCTTAGGGCCCTTCCCCTCCCTTAGCCAAATGCTGAGATAAAGGCTACCTCAAAAGCGCAAGAAGGTCTGGGAACAAATAAGCATGACTTCTGAGGTGCCCCTTGGGTCCTATTTAAAGGATTCTGAAAATGGTCTGCAAATAGCCAACCTCCGTTGTTTTGAACAGCTATGTGCAGCCCAACTGGGTCTGCCAATAGGATAACTCCATTGTTCTAACTGGCTATGGGCAGGCCAGTGAGGGTAAAATGGTAAAAAAACACATCACAGAATTCTAGGCGAGTAATCCTTGAGGCCTCTACTCGCTTGGGACGGCGAGTGCTCGTTCGGAGCTGGCACTCGCCGCCTCCCCGAACCTTACCGAGCACGGGACTTGCTGTCCCTGCTAACCTGCCGCTTGTCGAGCTCCCTTAGGGAGAGTACGAGCATGCCTGCTCCACTCGCCCCTCAAACACTCTACCCCACCTGGACGAGTCGGGGAGTTGCTGAACTCCTTCCCCACCCCCCCCCCCTTGGGTACTCCCTGGGGCTTGGACTACGAGATCTGGCCCTCCTGGACCCTATCGGGCCCACTCACCGGATACGGTGTTGTACAAAATCCCCGCTCTTTGCATGGTTGGCACAGAATCGGAAATAAACATATAACCCCTTAAGATTCGGCGAGTGTGGAAGGTGTTGGGGGGAATCTTTTGGCGAGGTCCACCAGCGTCTATATATATGCGCCTAGGTACCTGCGTGACCTTTGCAATTCCCATTGTCCTACACTTGTCAATATGTCTATCCCCAAGGAGATCCAAAGAGGCTTTTTAGGGCTCGCGAGGTCTCCTCTACTCGCATTTCAGGCCTGATCGCGGTTCCCTTTAGCATCCTACAAAGCGATCCGACAGAGTTCAATTCTACTAAGAGGGCAAAGCTGTTTACCTAAGCAGCCGAGCACATCTATCATGACTTGAAGTCTACCCGGGAGCCCGAGGCCACCTCCTCTACTCTACCCACCCCTAAGAATGATAAAAACATCATCGACCTCTACACTGACCCGAACAGTCGACGGGGGGATGGTTAGGTCTCCTCGACTCGATCCAAGACCCCCCCCCCTGATGACACGCAATTTAAAACTCCGGAGGTTCATTCGTGCGACCTGTCGCCCCACTTTTGGACCCTGGGGCTAGAATTATAGAGGCCGAATTCGCCAGCCTGCATCCTCTTCTCTCAACAACTTTTTGGGACTACAAGAGGAGGAGCTGAGGCCATCCCCATGCCGATCTTCAACCTCCTCCCTCTAAGAACACAACCTCCAGGCCGCGGTAAGAATCTGAGGCTTCCCACACCTCACATTTCCTTCGAGGCGCCAAGATCGTCAGGGAAGCTAACCTTCAATGATTCTTATCCCATAGTTTTCCTGGGGTGCTCGCCTTTCATACTAGTGTTTAATTGTCTTTGCAACTCTTCCTAGTTTGTCTGAGGCAGGCGATTCTTCGCGGCCAGCCCGCTATTTACCCCTCTCTTCTCCAAGATCCCAAGACTCCTTTCTGGGTTCTGAAGTGGAGAACGGAGAGCTTATGATGAGGGGGATCGGGCTCTTAAAGAAGCTGCTTGTGCGGGCTGCATAAGGTACAGGAGGACAATGAGGCATTGCAGTGCGACTACATACGGCTCGCTGATGAGGTGCGGGGTAATCCGGCAGGCAAGGTGATGTCCCCTTATTGGCTCCTGGATGATATCAAAGAGAGCCTCCAGATCTCTCATAGGAATTTGGGGCGGATTCGCGAGCTCCATGACTCGTGGAGACCTGTGGGGAAGGAGACGCAAGGGCGGGATAGATAGAAATGGCTATATTACTAAGCGTACAGGCACTCGCCTCTTTCCCTCTCAGCCCGCGCATGAATTGAACTTGTTGCTTTTTCCATCTTCTGCATCTGTTCTTTTGGACAATATTCTCCCCTGGTCTATAATAACTTAGAATATTTTTAGATTTTACTGCTTGCTATTCGAATATATTATTCTTTAGATCGGCATGTGATAGGATAGATCTCAGAAGTAGGCGAGCTAGGGTCGGTGAGCTAAGTTAGGTGAGTTAGACTAATCGATCGGCTTTGCCTTGGACTCCTTTTTCTATAAATAGGCCCCCTCACCAACCTCGGCTTACTGCTTTTAATTCTTTTATACCCCCTCTTCTCGCCTTCTCTCTTACCTGTACTCACGCCCTAATCTTCCTGCGAGCATGGATAAGACCAACCCCGACTCTGACGGTCGGTCCAAATGTTCTCAGCACTTCGCTGACTACTGCTTATTTCAGGGAAAAACGACTGAGGAGGAGTTCACAGAGTTCATTGCCGACTTCGTGCTCCCCGGCTCTTAAGCACGTCGGCCTAGGGAGAGCAAGGCCATCAACACATTCTACCTCGAGGAGCTCGCCTTCCCCATCTCGTATTTTGAGGTGGAGTTGCGCCTACCGCTCTGGCCGAAAGTCTGCCAGATCCTGAAGTACTACGGTGCGGTGCCCGCGTAGCTCAACACGAACGCCATCGCCATGATGGTGGTGTTCGTGTGCTTCCTCTGCAAGGAGCAAATAAAATTCAACCTGACCATCTTTAGGAAACTCTTCTGTTGGGTATTTTATCCACAATAACCTAGATTTGTATGAAGTCACCCTTAAACTAATATGAATTAAGTTGTATTTGATGCCCTGTTTGAGTTATGTCTTTGTAGGATATAATTGTCAAGTGTAGACCAATGTCAGTCTACATTGAGTCACCAAACACAAGACCGTACAATGTAATCCCTCATTGTGTGATCCATGGTGTTGATTCATATGTAGCCTCTCTATTGGGGCACACTTCATTTTCAAAGCACTAAAGTTTTAGGAGAAAGACTAGTTGCTGAATTCCTTGAAGAAATAAAATTTTTCGAAAACCAAAATTTTATAAGTGTTTTACTTGAGAAGTAACCTAAGTACTTGAGTAGAAGTATAGCCATTTTTTGAGTGAACGAAATCTAGTTTTCGAGTAACTGAAGTAGTTCTCGAGAAGGCTTAATGTTAGTTCTCGAGAAGCTTTGCAGTACTCGAGTAGGACTTGCCTTATTCTCGAGTTAACTAAAAAATCTAGCTCAGAATTTTTCTAATTCTAGTACTCGAGTAACTAAGGTCATTACTCGACAAGTCTTTGTACTCGAGTAACAGAAGTCTAGTACTCGAATAGTATAACTTGTTCTCGAGAAGTTCAGCTAGTACTCGAGAAGTCAGTTTCTATTTCTCGAGTAACAGAAGTTACTTCTCGAGTAGCAAGATATAATTTCAAAGATTTTCTCTAAGTATTGTTCTCGAGAACCTCATACTCCCTTCTCGAGAAACAATAGTTACTACTCGAGTAGTCTATAATCCACTCGAGAAATGCAGGTCATTTTCTGAAAATTTCTTAAGTCCCGACAGACGTAATTTCGGAAATGATTTCAAACTAAATCTCTTTTATTATTGGTCCACGCATACAGTATTTATGATTATGACCGTTAGGCTTGTCCTATAAAGGTCTTATCAAATCGATTAACCCTAATAGAAGAATATCAAAGTTTTTGAATCGTTCTTTATTTCCAAATCGAGAGAAGCACCGCTGCCGCTGCACTGTCTTCTTCGCTGATCGTCTCTCTCGATCCAGAGATTCAGAGCAAGTAAAGATCAACAGATCAAGACATTTTTATTTCTATAGATCCATCTCTTGATCGTGTTTATCCAAAGTCTTCAGATCCAGATATTTCGGCTTGTCTTCTTAAATCCATTTTTTATAAAGCTTCAAAGTTCAAGAAAGAAGAAAGGCTGAAAATCCAGATCTGAGATAATTTTGTTTGTTTATTTTTATTTTCAACATCTTTATTCTTGTAGGAGATTGATCTCCGAGTTGTAGGAGTTTGTTCTCCGAGAAATTATTGTAGGAAGTTTTCTTCCGAGTGTAGATCCGTTTGTAGATCGAGTTGTAGGGGCGTTCTCCGATTTGTAGTATTTGTTTTCAATCTGAGGTAATACTGAAGTAGACGAGTCTAGCGTGTTGTTAGATCAGTGAGGTGGAGAGTGGACATACCCAAGATTGGGGAACCACTATAGATCTGGTGTTCTCTGTGATTTGTTTTCTTATTTTCTGCGCTCTGTTCGTTCAATTTATTCAGCAAAAAGACGCAGAACTCACTTATTCACCCCCCTCTAGGTGATTTAGGTAGACAACTAAATACATCAATTTGTATCAGAGGGATCTTGTTCATTAAAAAGGTTAACAACTTGAACAGATCTGCTCCTAGTTGTCTTTAGAGGATACAAGCATGGACAGAGCCAAGGATTTTGCCAAGCTTCCTTTATGCACAAATAATAATTTTGCTATGTGGAAAGAGAGGATAAAGTTCTTCATGGAAGCTGTAGATTCAAGGATCTTTATGATATTGGATGAAGGTCCCCATGTTCTAATGATAGCCTCCACCATTGACCCAACTAAGCAAGTTCCAAAAAAGCTCATGGATCTTCATAAAGAAGAGATTACACTTGTCTCCTTAGACAAGAAATCCAAGAATATCATCGCAAGTGCAGTCGATGATTCTATGCTGCACAAAATCTGATTCACTGTCAATCCGCCAAGAAAATGTGGCAGTCTCTTATCGTCTTGATGGAAGGCACTAATGAGACAGTTTGTCGATTGGGTAGGAGGCCGCTAGTGATCGCTTTCCGCTTAAGAAAAGAAGAGCCAAACTAGCAATCCAACTTGACAAGTATACCAATCAACCTGTAGCTCGGAGACACAAGTGTCGTATTGAAATCCGGGAAC
Source organism: Platanthera zijinensis (assembly GCA_039513925.1). NCBI lineage: Eukaryota > Viridiplantae > Streptophyta > Magnoliopsida > Asparagales > Orchidaceae > Platanthera > Platanthera zijinensis. Next base: position 34,598,922 of record CM077095.1, read on the forward strand.
TGTTGAGTAAACCAACTCACACGAAAACTATTATCTTATCGAAAGATGGTTTTAGGGTTAAGAGAAAACTTATTGCGAATAAGGAGAGAAATATTACGCTAAAGAGATAACTACTTGGAGTTAAATGAAGAGCTATTAAAAGTGATCACAACAAAGGGTTGAAATGATGAAATGGAAAAGCACTCGATCGAGAATCACCTCAGCAAGAGTTGACTAAAAATGCGATAAAAACCTAACTTAATAGGGTAAAGGTCCTTGACCATGGAGCTTCCTATAGCTTAAACACGCTTCTCTCAAAGTCGTGCCCAACAGAGTTTAGGAAGGTCTGACCGAACTCTCGTCCAAATCAGAGGCCTAAAGCTAGCTTTACGCGGTGAACCCCACTATTGTATTTTACTCCAATCCGGGAGATTTGGACGTCTGCCTCTATCGAGGGGTGTGTGCAACTCTCTTTACTCTTGAGTGTTCACTTCAAACTACGTGCCTCTCGGCTAGCTAAGAGTGAAAACATAAATGGAAATTATATATCGATGATATAACTCCAAAAATGAAAAATCAAGAGTAATTCGAAGGCCTGAACCTAAAAAAAAAAGTAAATTAAAAGCATCATAACTTAATCAACTCAAACCTCGAATCATCAAGGTCGAGTACATGGAGGATTAGTAAGTCATAGAGAAGTGGAGGAGGAGGGATGAGTAGAAGAGCATTAAGAACACAAAGTAAAAGTGCACTTACATTAATATTAAAGAGAGTTACAATAACTTGAAAGACAAGAGTACATTTGCATGGAATAAAAACCTAACTAGCATTACAATAAACTACTAAAGCAATTACCAAAGCTTTTACACAAGTGCACACTAAGCTAAAGATAAGAATATACCTAAAATGAGAAAGAGAGAGAGGGGAGAAAGCATGAAAAAGACTAAGAAATAAAAGGGCAGCACCTCCCCTCTCAACCCAAAACTATTTTGGAATGCAAGGGATGGCCTTATATTTATAGGAAAAATTCTCGGGTTGGTCATGCCCAGAGAGGGCGTGTCGGGGTGGATGATATACATGGAGTTGAACTCGGGCTTTGGATTCTAGCGGGAATGATGATTGCTTCTATACGTTCGTGGACATGCCCTTGGCCACGCCAGTGTAGGAGGGGTGTGTAAGGCACGTCAAGTCTCAATCATTGGTCAGAAATCCGTCAGTCGTTGAAAAAGGTGGAAGATGCCCTACAGCCACACCCATGTAGAGGGGGCGTGTTAGTACTATTGACGTGCAGTAATGAGAAATGCTTTAAATGTTCCAGCATACTTCAGGATGAGGGTGACATGCCCTGTGACACGCCCAGGAAGGGCGTGTCAGGGGGCGTGCCAGGTGGAATTTCTCTGGAAATGTCTTCTAGCAGTAAAACTCCTCTAGACTAGGTGACACGCCCTGTGACATGCCCATGGAGGGCGTGACAGGGGGCATGTCAGGGCAATTTTTGGCTTAAAATTCTTAAAACCTGTAAAAAGACATGAAAACATTAGTGGAAAAAATATATACATAAGGAGGTCAACATATAAGTTTACAAGACATGATTCATGCATTAAAAATTAGAAAATACCCTAATAGTTTAGACTACAAAACGAAAAATCAGCTGCTGGTTAGGAGGATGTTGAGCAAGAGGGTTAAGATGATGAGGGATAATATTGGGATCAACTTCAAATTTACGGAATATCTGATTGTGCATCTACATTGTTGTGTCATAAGTATGAAAATTTGACACCATCAATTTGATTCTAGACATCAGCATGTAGCTCATTCAACTTTGCTTCCCATTGAATCCTCTTCCTTTCTTCAGATTTTTATAAGAATTCTTTCACTAAATCCTCCCCCTTTCTGACATCTATTGATAGGGTGGCTATTGCATCCTCTTTGAATGTCCCTACTTCTTCACAAATCTTGAAAGTGAGTTTTTGAGCTTTCTTCTCCAATTGGATTTCATTGTTTGCAAGAGTGACTGATTTATCTATCACCTGACCAATACATGTTATGGTGTGGTCTAGAGCTTTCCCACCTATTTTTAATAAGTGTTTGAGTTCATCAGTATTGCTTTGGATCTCATCAAATCCTCTGCTCATCTCTTTTTCAAGAGCAATAAATTTATCAGTGATAGCTTTTAGAGATTCATCAAAATAAGTCCTTTGTTGTGCTAGCATTAGCTCAATATTTTCAAGAATGGTACCAGCAGAAGGTGTTTCAATTTGAGGAGGAGGAGGAGGAGCAGTCCATGGAAGTATTTCTTCAAGGACAATTGATCTCTTAGCTCTAGAGGTATGGATCAGGATGTCTCCTTCTTCACCAGTAATAATAGGGAGGGAGAAGGCTAGACTCTTGAGAGGAGATTCAGCCTGTTCAGGAGTTGCTTCTTTATCATCAGGAATCAACACTGTTTCTTATTCATGTATATTTGTAGCAGGAGAGTGATGGTATGGGGATTTTAGCTTAGAGTAATGTTCTGAAGGAGATGGTTCTGGAGTGTTTGATTTTTATGGGTATAGAGGGGAAGGAGGCTCTTTTGAATTCAACTCATCAATCATTCATTTTATGTCTTGCTTTATAGATAGAATCTGTTCTTGAACTTGAGCATCAGAAAATAACTCTTCAGCAGTAGTAGTAGCAGGTGGAGGTGCAACAACTAAAGGAGGGGTAGAGTGTCTTTCCTCTGGGGTAGAAGGAGCAGGCTCTCCCTCGGCAACTGCACCAAATGTGCCAGCTACTTGAGGTAGAGGGGAAGATGGGGTCCTGTCCTTATCTTCTGGGTGATCAAGTGCTTTTACTGCTTGTCCAGGGTTTTTAGCTTGAGCTCCCATCTCTGAATTGAGGATATGGAAACTTTCTTCATATGGTGTAGGGTAGTACCTTTGGAGAGATCAAAGACATCTGGGTTGAATTCATGAAGTAAAAGTGATATAATCCTGGCATAGTTTGGTGCTTTCCTTGATCTTGTCAAAAATCATCATCCCAAATTTAAATTTCTTCCTGCATATGACTGCTGTCATTTTGTCAAAAAAATCTGTAGTAAAGAAGTTGATAGAACTTGTCTTGCATAGAAGTACTTTTCCAAGTATATGCACTAGTAGTTTGCTTTCTGGATTCAGGTCAGGTCGACGAATGGTATTTGCATCAGCAGAAATACCATAGAAACAATATGCCCTATAATAATCTTCCTCTGTTAGGTCGTCTTCTTCATCAATGACTGGTAATTGAAGAAGTTTTGAAACAATTGGAGAAGATAGCTTGATTTTAATCCCACGAACTCTGGTCTTAAGAAGCTTTCCATTTCTCTTTACCTTGGCATTTTGGAAAAATTCTTCAACCTCTAGAAATAGAACTTTGCATGGATGCTCTAAGACAGAAGACAGTCCGACGATTTCTAAAAGCAATAGAAGATTGTGAAAATCATCGGAAAGTTCTGCAGTTCCTGTAGAAATCAGTTCGTTGTCGATCCCTATCTTGGATGGAGGAGCCATTGCTTGAGAGATGAACGGAAATTTTCTGCTTTGAGAGAAAGGGCTGAATTGACGGCAAGTTTGCGACGGTGGCAGGAAGACAAAGAGTTTTCATCTTATCTTTCGAAAAGGGTTTAGAGATCGAGTGATTTGGAATTTCCGGACTTTTTTTATTTATATAAGTTCTTAATTTATGATGATTAAGGAAATACTAAAAGTAACATACCTAAAAATATGGCGGTATAAAGTATGGGTGCGAACATTAGAAATTTGAACTTGAAGACAAAAATCTGCTTCAGACTTTTTGAGTGGGAAGGCATTACTCGAGTGCAAAGAATGTTGTTCTCGAGTAGTAATATGCTTTCTCAAGTAGTAAGCGAGAAGTTCTCGAAAGGCAGACTATTACTCGAGAAGTAGTTCTTGGGAGACAAACTTGATTCTCGAGTAATACTCAAGCAGTACTCGAGTAGTCAATAAAGTACTCAAGAAATGAAGTCCAAACTTAGAGATTTCTGAATTTTTGACGTGTTGTCTGATACTTGAGCTTTGTTATGATACCTCCATCTTTATTCTTCTTTGTTGAGCATGCCAAGTTCTTTTTTGAAGAATGATAACTTGGCCTCATCCAGCGGCTTCGTGAAGATGTCTGCAACCTGATTGTCAGTTGGGACATAATAGAGGTTGATTTCTCCACATACTCCCTGATGAAGTGATACCTCAGCTCTATGTGTTTTGTCCTGCTTTGAGAGACTGGGTTGTTGGCGATTGCAATTGCACTAGAGGAGTCGCAAAACATTGGAATACTCTAGAACTTCATGTTGTAGTCTTTAAACTGATTCTTTATCCATAGTAGTTGTGCACAACAACCGCCTGTAGAGATATAATCTGACTCAGCTTTTGAAATTACGACATAATTTTGCTTTTTTCTTCACCAGGAGATGAGCCTTCTCCCTAGGAATTGATAAGTCCCGAAAGTTCTCTTCCTGTCATCTTTTCTTCCTGCAAAATCTGCATCTGAAAAACCAATTAGTTCGCTATCATTACTTCTTGGGTAGTATAAGCCAAGATTTGGTGTACCTTTAAGGTATCTAGAAATCCCCTTTGCAGCAGCGTAGTGAGATTCCAAAGAGTTCACTTGAAATCTAGCACATACACATGTTGAAAACATTATGTCCGGTCTACTAGCAGTAAGATAGAGCAAGGATCCAATTATGCTTCTATACATGGTTTCATCGAAAGGTTTCCTTTTCTCATCCTTGTCCAGAGACATAGCTGAACCCATTTGAGTCCTCATAGAGGTTGCGTTCTCCATTCAAAATTTCTTAATTAACTCATTGGTGAACTTTGTCTGAGAGATGAAAATTCCATCTTCAGATTGTTTTACCTTAAGTCCTAAGAAATACTTTAGCTCTCCCATACTACTCATTTCAAACTTCCCTTGCATAAGTTTAGAAAACTTTTTGCAAAGGTTGTCGTCGGTAGAGCCAAATATGATGTCATCGACAAAGATTTGCACTAGCAAAATCTTGCCTTTTATTTCCCTAAGAAATAATGTTTTATCTATATTTCCTCTTATGAACTTGTTCTCAAGGAGAAAGCTAGACAACGTCTAATACCAAGCTCGAGGAGCTTGTTTCAAACCATATAATGCTTTAAATAAAAGATAGATATGATCAGAGAAGTTAGAATCCACGAAACATGGAGGTTATTCCACATGCACTTATTCCTTTATGTCACCATTAAGGAAGGCCGACTTCACGTCCATCTGATAGACAGTGAAGCCCTTAAGTGCAGCATATGGTAGGAACAACCTGATTGCCTCCAAGCCTTTCCACTGGAACATACGTATGATCGAAGTCGATTCCTTCTTCTTGTCAGTATCCAGTTGCGACGAGTCTGGCCTTGTTATTTATTATTGTTCCTTCTTCATCCATCTTGTTCCTGTAGACCCACTTTATTCCAATAATATTTTTACCTTTTGGTCTTGGAATAAGCTTCCAGACTTGGCAATGCTTGAACTGATTTAGTTCCTCTTCCATTGCCATTATCCAAGATGCGTCTAAGTTTGCTTCTTCAAACTTCTTTGGTTCAACCTGCGAGAGAAAGCTTAAATATAAATTTTCATTAGTTGTTCCTCTACGAGTTCTAACACCATCCCGGGGATCTCATATGATTTGATCAATTGGGTGATCCTTCAACTGTCTGAGCTCTAGGGTCCTTGCATCTGAAGTTTCCTCTATTACTAGAGTGACTTCATCAACATAGATGACAGCTTCATCATGGTGATCATACTCTGCAATTGTGGTTGGAGTGGTGATCGTGATGAACTCTTGATCTTTCTCTTTAACTGGCTTATCCATGCTCAATTCCTTTAGACTTTAACTGCATCTTCAATAAACATACTAGAAGAACTGCCTTGCAGCAAGCTCATTTCATCAAACACAATATTGATAGATTCTTCTACAACCAGGGTTTTCTTATTAAAAATTCTATATGTCTTACTATGGATACTATATCATACGAAAATACCTTCAAAACTCTTTTCACTAAATTCAGTAGTGTGATACTTCCCATTGTTATGTATGAAGCATTTACTACCAAAGATTTTTAAAATATGAAATAGTCGGTTTCCTGCCCTTTAGTAGTTCGTAAGGTCTCTTATTATGGTTCTTGTTTATGAGTGCTCGATTTTGCATGTGGCATGCAGTGTTGAACGCTTTTGCCTAGAAGTATTTCGATAGTGAGGCATCACTCAACATGGTGCTGCACGACTCTATGAGTGTTCTATTCCGTCTCTCAGCAACTCCATTCTGTTGAGGAATTCGAGGAGAGGAAAACACATGAAAGATACCTAAGATTTCATAGAATTCTGTCATGGCCCATGATTTGAACTATGTTCCATTGTAACTTCTGATTTTGACAATGGAGCAGCTGTATTCATTCTGGACTTGCCTGATAAAATAAGTAAAGATATCAAAAGTATCTGACTTGTGTTTTAGAAAGAACACCCACGCAAAGCAAGAGTAATCATCCAAGATAACCAATGTATAATCCTTACCTCCCAAACATCTAATTTGCAGTGGACCGAACAAGTCCATATGAAGTAGGTGTAAACAACCTATTAGAATCTTTTCCACTAATGCTTTTAAAGATAGCCCTTATTTGCTTGTCCTTTTACACATGCATGACAAGGTTTATCTTTAATGCACTTGACGTTGGGTGAATCACGTACTAAATTAAGAGAAAATAATTTATTGATAGTTTTGTAATTTATATGTAATAATCTCTTGTGCCATTGGTCAGCAAGAAACGCACTATCTTTTGCAAAAAAGCACACTGATGTAGAAGAGTTTATATAAATAAAATTTTAAAAAAATATATTCCTTCTATGAGTGCCAAATAAAATAATTTATAAATTATATATCGATTTTATCAAACACTTGTCTGCATGAAATTCTACGATGTATCCTTTATTGCAGAGCTGACTTATGCTTATAAGATTGTGTTCCAATCCTTCAACATAAGCAACATTGGAAAAGGATAAACTACCATTAGTAATCATACCGTAGCCTTTCGTAATCCCTCTGTCAGAACCTCCAAAGATGACCTTTGGCCCGTTCATGACTGGAGAGTAATTCTGGAGTAGGCTTCTAGTCCCGGTCATATGCCGAGAGCAACCACTGTCCAAATACCAGATCAAATTTTTTGCGGCCTTTGGACATTCCTACAAAAGTAGAATCAAGTTGCCTTAGGAACCCGAAATGGTTTGGGTCCTTAGTCTCTAGTTAGCATACTCCCCCTATGTGTGTTTACATTGTGAGCGGTCTTTCTCTTATTATTAACTTGAGGAGTTTCATAATACCTGGTGTTAAACCAGCAACCTATAACAAAGTGACAAATCTTGCCACAACACTAACAGTCAAACCTATTATGTCTTTGCCTGATGTTCTCCTGCTTGACCTTTTAAGAGTGTGGTCTAGCAGGGGCAGAAGTCTTGGAGGTAGATGCTTCGTGGTGATGGCACTCACATGACTTCTTCTCCATAATAGGCTTTTCCACAATGGGTTTTACTTTTGGAGCTTTCTTAATATTGTGACCATGAATATAAGGGTCATATCTCTGAAGAGTGATCTCCTTATATGGTGCCTTGAAGACACTCTCACTAATGTTTCGGGGATGAGTCCATCCTTGGTACCGAGACTTGGGCTCTACATAAGTAGGTCTAGCAAGGTGACCATAGGACGAATCAAGATCAAACTTATTTGTCGGAAAGATAACTTTCCTAAACGAAGTTTGCTCTAGTGGAGCTTTCCCCTTATCCTTGGCAAGAGCTTTCTTGGCAGCCTTATTTCTCCTTTGGGCTTTATTTCTCCTAGAAGATTTACTAGGACCAGCCACATGGCTTAAGCTAACTCCTTTAGCCTGCACAGAGAACTCATCAATAAGTGGAAGAACTTTCTTGGGCTTCGAGAAACATTGAACAAGTTTCTTTTCAGTGGCAAGTTATTTTTCCAACTCCTTTATGATTTGCACTTTCAAGTCTAGGTGCTCGAGAGCCTTTTTGTATATGTCGATTGCCAAATGGGCTTCCTCATTGAGTGAGTCCATCTTTCCGACTTCCTCCCTCAAAGTGCTCTCCTCAACCTTAAGAGATTTAATCTCCTTGGCTTGATCCCTTGTGACTCTTCGATATTTGTCGTAAGCCTTGATCAACTCTTTGTACTGAATCATGAGTTCAGATTCATCATCAGACAAACAGTCCTCATGATCATGGTCAGAAAAATCTGATTTAGAGAGAGGGGTATGAGAGTTTACCTTCCCAATGAACTGCGGTTCTTCTTATTCATCTGTATGTGCCATGAGCCCAAAGTAGGCTTCCTCCTCATCACTAGACTAAGATGAGTCTGTGTCACTGAGGGTCTTGCCATTCTTGGCTACTAAGCTTCTTTCAGTCTTCTTCTTATTATAAGAGGTTTTCTTTTCCTCTCTTCTTCCACCATCCTTCTTCTTATGAGGGAAATCAGCTATAACGTGCCCTGTCTTATTACAACAATATCAAACTATGTCAGAAGAAATATGTTTATTCGGTTTAGAATGGTACCTGTCTTGGCTACTTGAGCCTTTCTTATAACGATCACCATCATGACGTCATCTTCTTGACGAGGCATCTTTGCCTCTCCATTGTTTCATCTTGTTCAAGAATTTCTTGAACTGCCTTAAAAGAAGAGAAAACTCTCCTTCAGATAATTCTGAGCCTGAGGTACTTGGCTCTGAAGTTTCTTCTTCACTCTCTTCCTGTGCGGGGGCAGGAGATGCCGTTTTTGACTTCCTTGGGATGTCTGCATTTATAGCGATAGACATCTCCTTAGATGAAGACCGACTCTTCTTTTCTTTAGCTTTTCTTGAATTGATTTGTAGCTCATTCGACATAAGCTTTCTAAAGAGATTTTGCGGGCCAGTCTCTGCTAGATTGCAAAACTCTCGGATAACACAGACTTTATTATCCCATTCCTTAGTCAGGGATCTCAGGAACTTATCATTCAGTTCTACATTTGTGAAGACCCAGCCATAAACTCTTAGGTCATTGACGATCTTGAAGAACCTTTCAAAGGTATCTGCAATAGAGTCCTTTAGACATTGTCGGAATGCTTCATATTTTGTGTTTAGGAGGGATCTTTTGTCATCCCTAACCACTTAAGTCCCTTACATCAAGACGATAAGATACTGCCACATTTCCTTGGCGGATTGATAATGAATCAGATTCTACAGCATAGAATCATCGACTTCACTTGCGATGATATTCTTGGCTTTCTTGTCTAAGGAGACAAGTGAAATCTCATATTTATCAAGATCCATGAGCTTCTTTGGAACTCGCTTAGTTGGTTCAATGGTGGAGGCTATCATTGGAATATGGGGACCTTCTTCCACTATCATAAAGATCCTTGGATCTACAACTTCCATGAAGAACTTTATCCTCTCTTTCCAAATAGCAAAGTTATTCTTTGTGCACAAAGGAAGCTTGGCAAAATCCTTGGCTTTGTCCATGCGTGTATCCTCTAAAGACAACTAGGAGCAGACTTGTTCAAGGTGCTAACCTTTTTAATGAACAACGCCCCTCTGATACCAATTGATGTTTTTAGTTGTCTACCTAAATCACCTAGAGGGGGGTGAATAGGTGATGTCTGCATTGTAACCCTTTTGCTCATCCTCCTCCTACCCAGCAGCTTCCTACATAGTAGCCAACTTTCTCTCCCAGACCTGAAGATCAAGAACCACCTCTAGATAGTTTTGCTCAAGCATGGTCAGAATCTTAAATAACTTCTCAAGATCCTCCTCCAAAAATACTAGGGCACAAGAAAAGAAAGTATGGTGATGGTTCCTCTGCTAGAAGGACCACTCTCAATCTAGAAGTTGAAAGAAGGAGAACCCAAGAATTTGATGATATTTGCAGCCCAACTTCTAAATCTTTAATTCTTGATACTCTCAAACTAGTGATTGATTATAATGATAATAGACATGATCATTATAGCTCACATGAATGGGACTTGTATGAGAAATCTATTACCAAGAGAAGGATATATGATAGAGAGTATGGTAAGAACAATACCAAGGCACCTCCTAAACCTCCAAAGTACTATCTTAAACTTTTCAGCTACGAGAAGAGACAAAAAGAGAAGAAGGAAAGACAACAACATTAGCAGAGCTACTAGAAGCTAAAATTGATCAAGAAGTTTACTTATGTGATTTTGTTGAATTGGATTTCATTGACATTTTCTATTTATGTAATTCTTCTATTTTGATGATCTGATTTTTCATTGCTTAGCTTTTCTCAGTATTACTGTGCTTACTAGTTAATATGTTATGATTATCTTTAGGTAATTCACCTTAGTGTAGAGGGTTCTGACTTCTACAAATAGGAGGAGATTGTTGGGTATTTGTATCCGCAATAACCTAGATTTGTATGAAGTCATCATTAAACTAAGATGAATTAAGTTATATTTGATGCCCTATTTGAGTTATGTGTTTGCATGATATAATTTTCAAGTGTAGACCAATGTCAGTCTACAGTGAGTCACCAAACACAGGACCATACAATGTAATCCCTCATTGTGAGATCCATGGGGTTGACTCATGTGTATCCTCTCTATTGGGACACACTTCATTTTCAAAGCACTAAAGTTTTAGGAGAAAGACTAGTTGATGAATTCCTTGAAAAAAGAAAATTTCCTGAAAACCAAAATTTTTTAAGTCTTTTACTCGAGAAGTAACCTAAGTACTCGAGTAGAAGTATAGCCAGCTCTCGAGTGAGCTAAGTCTAGTTTTCGAGTAACTGAAGTAGTTCTCGAGAAGGCTTAATGTTAGTTTTCGAGAAGCTATGCAATACTCGAGTAGGACTTGCCTTATTCTCGAGTTAACTGAAAAATCTAACTCAAAATTTTTCTAAGTCTAGTACTCTAGTAGCTAAGGTCATTACTTTAGAAGGCCAAGACTTTGTACTCGAGTAACAGAAGTCTAGTACTCGAATAGTATAACTTGTTCTCGAGAAGTTCAACTAGTACTCGAGAAGTCAGTTTTTATTTCTCGAGTAACAGAAGTTACTTCTCAAGTAGCCAGATATAATTTCCAAGATTTTCTCTAAGTACTGTTCTCGAGAACCTCATACTCCCTTCTCAAGAAACAATAGTTGCTACTCGAGTAGTCTATAGTCCACAAGAGAAATGTAGGTCATTTTCTGAAAATTTCTTAAGTCCTGACAGACGTAATTTCGGAAATGATTTCAAACTTAATCTATTTTATTATTGGTCCACGTGTACAGTCTTTATGATTATGACTATTATGCTTATCCTTTAAAAGGTCTTATTAAATCGATTAACCCTAACAGAAGAATATAAAATTTTCTGAATCGTTCTTTATTTCCAAATCGAAAGAAGCACCGCTGCCGCCACACTGTCTTCTTCGCCGATCATCTCTCTCGATCCAGAGATTCAGAGCAAGTAGAGATCAACAGATCAAGACATTTTTATTTCTACAGATCCATCTCTTGATCGTGTTGATCCAAAGTCTTCAGATCTAGAGATTTCGGCTTGTCTTCTTCGATCCATTTTTGATAAAGCTTCAAAGTTTAAGAAAGAAGAAAGGCTGAAGATCCAGATCTGAGATAATTTTGTTTGTATATTTTTGTTTACAACATCTTTATTATTGTAGGAGATTGATCTCCGAGTTGTAGGAGTTTGTTCTCCGAGAAATTTTTGTAGGAATATTTTCTTCCGAGTGTCGATCTGTTTTGAGGATCGAGTTGTAGGGGCGTTGCTCCGAGTTGTAGGATTGGTTTTCAATTCGAGGTAATTGTGAAGTAGCCGAGTCTAGCGTGTTGTTATATCGGTGAGGTGGAGAGTGGACGTACCAAAGATTGGGGAACCGCTATAGATCTGGTGTTCTCTGTGATTTTTTTGCTTATTTTCTTCGCTCTTTTCTTTCAATTTTTTTCCGCAAAAATACACAGACAACACCTATTCATCCCCCTCTTGGTGATTTAGGTAGATAACTAAAAACATTATCTTCACTTACAAGGTGACTCCTAATGGCATCGCCTACTTCGGGGGCTCCTTCATAAAATTTCGCGAGATAGTGAAAAATCATCATAACTGGATGACCAAGAACGTCTTCATCAAGGCCAACCTCGACAACATCCCCTACTTGCCTCAGCAAAAGGGAGAGGAGGTGTACCGACCCCCCACCGTGTCCAGCAACGATGTCGAGCTCCACAAGTTCTTCCTTCACAAACACTTCGAGTTCGCCTTCCTCCGAAGGGGCCTCGACTTGCTCCTCCCCATCCATCTCGGCGAAGGTATACTTCACACTTTCTCCTCTTTCCGAGCTCGCCGAATCAATAGAATTTTTCTGAACAAGTTTTTGTGCAGGGGAGCAATTGATTCCCGAGAACCCGTCCTTCGCGAACTCAGGACTATTCCCTGATCCCCTCACATGTGAGAGGGCGGCTGCAGCTGCTTGTCAAGATGATCCGGCATCTTCCAAGCCCTCATCCAACAAGAAGCGGTCTGACCCCACGGGGTCCAGCTCGCCCCCCCCCCCAGCAGAAGCTACGCAAAAGATAGAAAGGGTCATGGTGGCTCCCCAGGCAAGGAAACAACAACAACAACAACAAAAGACCAAGTAAATGAGCTCGCCCTAGCCCTCCCCAGATGGATTGCCGGAGAGACCGCTGAAGGAGATAGCTGACAAAGGGTAGGAGGGAGGCGAGCCCTACGCTCCTCTTGCAATCAAGAAGACTATGGCCCGTGAGTCGGGTCCGCCGAAGAGCCACACCTCTTCGGCCTCGGGGGAAGGTGGAAGGATTCGGCTAGTGAGCTCGTCGTCTTATGGGACGAGTCGGCCCATCGGATCTCCGTCTCCACCCTCCAGCTCTCCTGGACAAACCGCCAGCTCTCCTCCGGTCACGCCTACGCGCTTGGCTTCGGCCTCTACGAGCGCGAGGATGTCGCATCATCAAAACGCATGACCCTGCGCCAGCTCGGCCATGAGGACTTGCAAGCCCATATGCGGGCATGGGAGCTTCACCACATGGTGGTCCGTTGCGGATTCAACCTCAGCCACCTCCAGCAGAAGGCTGAGTAGAAGCACGACGTTGCTTAGGATAAAGCCGCCGACCTAGAGAGGAAACTCGACATTGCCGAGGATTTACTCGCCAAAGCCGTCGGCAGGCTAGTAAGTACTGGGAACCTCCTCCTCTTTTGACTTAAAGATTTTTTGCCTTTCACGCAATAAATTTGCTTACCCTTTTGTTTTACAGGATTTCGAGGCTGCTAGCGTGCTGCAGGCTTGCGCCATCGGGCTGGAGTAAGAAAATGCCTAGCTGCGCACCCGCACCACCGAGTTGGAAGCTCGTCCCACCGAGCTGGAGGCGGACAATTATAAGCTGAAGGACCGGATAAAGGGGCTCGACAGCAAGATCATCCTCCAGGTGGAAGCCTTCTTTCCCTCGGGTGGAAGCGAGCCCTCTTTCCCGTACAAGTGGTCGGGGATCTTTGGCGAGGATAAGGTCGTGGAAAGGTTGCGGATCAACTCGATTGAATCCGTCGAATGCACCTTGCAGATCATGAAGGATACACGGGTGATGGTGGAAGGCTGTGAGAAGGTCATTGCCCGAGAACTCATGTCGAGCTTGTTCCAGTCCACACCCCCAAGTGAGAAGGAGGACAGCTTTGACCTGCTCTTTGGAAAAAGCTTCAAGGTTGATCCGTCTAGAGGAGCGGGCAAAGACAGCCAATCTGGGGGAGGCAAGAGCTGACCCGCGCCTTTCTTTCTTTTTTGTGTAATTCTCTCCCCCCTTTTATTAACCTCGCCTAGGCGAGCTCCCTTTTGTAACAAAGTTGTTGTTAATGCAAAATATATTTTCCTATCTTATTTTTCTTGTACCTTCTTACTGTGGTGTACTTTCCCACAAGCTCTCCTCCTTGAGGAAACTTCATTATGATAGAACTTGTCGTTAGAATGCATGTTAGGACTCATACCAGTGAGTAGACCCAGAGAGATAAGCACCTCTAGGCGATCTAGGGGACCATTCGTCGCGCTAGGTCTCACTGCCACCCAGCTCTCTTGTGCGCTGCCTCTTTCCTCGCTAGTGTCAAGCCAAAATTGTTAAAAATTTCACAAGTAAAACTGGAGGGGGGTGGAATGCAATGTTGGAGCTCGTCTTCTCCAATGGATGCATAGGGCTCGACTCTTCACCTTTCTGCCGAGATGGGCCCGCAAGCCCCAACTCGCTTGTGAGGGCTTTCTCCCCCTACCCTTAGGAAAAATACCGATCTTTTCAAATAACTCACGGAGAGGGTGAGACTTTCCCAACCGACATCTATCCCAATCAGCTAGGTGAGAGCCTGACAGTTAGATCTGCTCGGGGTCTTAGTAGACTCCCTTGAGTGACATCGAGCCCTGCCAGCTACGTGAGAGCCTGACAACGGGATCTGCTTGGGGTCTGGGTAGACTCCCTCGAGTGACATCCAGCCCTATCAGCTAGGTGAGAGCCTGACAGCGGGATCTGCTCGGGGACTGGGTAGACTCCCTCTTGTGACATCTAGCCCTGTCAGCTAGGTGAGAGCCTGACAGCAGGATCTACTTGGGGTCTGGGTTGACTCCCTCGAGTGACTTCTAGCCTTGCCAGCTAGGTGAGAGCCTGACAGCGGGATCTGCTCAGGTTCTGGGTAGACTCCCTTGAGTGACATCTAGCCCAATCAGCTAGGTGAGAGCCTGACAGCGGGATCTTCTTGGGGTCTTGGTAGACACCTTCGAGTGATATCCTGCCCTGTCAGCTAGTTGAGAGCCTGACAGCGGGATCTGCTCGGGGTCTGGGTAGACTACCTTGAGTGATATCTAGCCCTGTCAGCTAGGTGAGAGCTTGATCGTGGGATCTGCTCGGGGTCTGGGTCGACTCCCTCGAGTGATGTACAGCCCTATTAGCTAGGTGAGAGCCTGACAGCAGGATTTGCTTGAGGTCTAGGTAGACTCCCTCGAGTGACATTTAGCCCTGTCAGTTAGGTGAGAGCCTGACAGTGGGATCTGCTTGGGGTCTAGGTAGACTCCCTCGAGTGACATCCAGCCCTGCCAACTAGGTGAGAGCTTGACAGCGAGATCTTCTCGGGGTATGGGTAGACTCCCTTGAGTGAAATTCATCGCTGTCAGCTAGGTGAAAGATAGACAGCGGGATCTGCTCGGGGTCTTGGTAGACTCCCTTGAGTGACATCCAGCCCTGTCAGCTAGGTGAGAGCCTGATAGCGGGATCTGCTCAGGGTCTAGGTATACTCCGTCGAGTGACATCCAACTATATCAGCTAGGTGGGAGTCTGACAGCGGGATCTACTCGGGGTCTGGGAAATGAACACTTCACCTATTCAGAAGAATAACGGCAGGAGCATTGGCACATCAAGAAGCTTTATTAAAAAATAACATTACTTACATGGCTCAAGGGTAAAAATTCTTCAAGTCATCACTGCTCCAGGTGATATTTAGTGTCTCGCCCTCCACTTCCCGGAGACGGTACCCTCCTGATTTCAACGTTTCTTATACAATGTATGGACCATCCCAGTTGGGGTTCAGTTTCCCCATGACAGTTGATCTTCCTGTCGCATCCACCTTTTTTAAGACAAAGTCCCCTTTCGCAAACTATTTGACCCTTACGTGCTTGTCAAAGTACTTAGCCATCCTTCTTTTCAGTTCTTCCTACCGGATGGCGGATAGGTCACGTAGCTCCTCCACCATGTCAAGGGAGAGCTGCAGCTCCTCCTCATTTTCAACTTGCCATTCTTCCCTGCCTACCTCTTCCTCGACCACCCGAGGCGTTCAGACCCCGAACTCGATTGGGAGCACTACCTCACATCCATGGGAGAGCTCGAAGGGGGGTATCCCCTGTGGCGGTGTTGTGGGTGGTTCTAAGGGACCGGAGAATCGAGGGAAGTTTCTCCACCCAGCTACCCTTCAAGTTTTCAACTTTTTTTCTTCAGGAGGTTCACTATGATTTTGTTTGCTACCTCCACCTGCCCGTTGCTCCTAGGGTGGTGGATTGAGGCAAATCTGAGATCGATCCCGAGCTGCCCGCAGAAGCTGATGAATTCATCACTAGAAAACTGATGTTCGTTGTCCGATACAATGGCTTGCGGCAACCTATGCTGGCAAATTATATCCCCCCAAATAAAATTACTGATAACTTGGGAGGCCACCTTAGCCAGCGCCTTCACCTCCAACCACTTAGAAAAATAATCTATCAAGACAAGAAGGAACCTCCTCTTCCCACTGGCCTGGGAGAAAGGCCCTACAAGATCCATTCCCCAGATGGCAAAGGATTAGGGGGGCGTGATACTTCTGAGGCACTAGGAAGGTTTTAGTTGGAGGGGGGCAAACAACTGGAACTTGTGGCACTTCTAGGTAAACTTCGCCAAATCGTGGCCCAAGGTAGGTTAGAAATACCCTTGCCTAACAATCCTTCCTTCCAGGTTCCGAATCCCGGAGTGACTCCCATACTACCAGGAGTGGACCTCCTCAAAGTTCCTCTGGACCTCCCTCCCGACCACGCAAAGTGCAAACATCCCTGATAAGGTCTTTCGGTAGAGCTGCCCATCATGGATGAGGTAGTATGTTGACTTGTACTTGAATTTCTTTTTATCCATCACTTTCGGATACTCTCCTATGGAAAGAAAGGTTGCGAATGGGTCCATCCATGAGGGGTGTTGGTCCACCTCCATCAGCTCTCCCTCTTCGATACAAGGGCAGAACGTGTCAGTGATGACATGTAACGCCCTGAAACTCAATCGGGTGACGGGTGGTGTTTTGAGCCAAATATGTGTTTTGGCAGGGGTGACACGGCCTGGGAAACGGGCGTGTCCCAGGGCGTGTTGTGCTCGGGTTCAGTGTTGGCCGCGCGGTCATCAATTTTGGGGTCGATGATCGTCGAGAGGCTGAACAGGGCCTGGGACACGGGCGTGTCCCAGAGCGTGTCAGTCACTCATTGAGTGTGGTGCACACGGGCCATGACATGGGCACAGACACGGGCGTGTCACATGTGACACGGGCGTGTCTGGTGCCGTGTCACAGGTCGTGTCCTTCTCGGGTTAAGAATGTTTGTCGTTGCACATGGGGGTGACACGGGTCGTGACACGGCCGTCTCGCATGCGACACGGGCGTGTCGGAGGCCGTGTCTAATGTCGTGTGTTGGTTATCGAGTCGGTCGAGATGGCGAATGGATGACACGGCCATACACACGGCCGTGTTGCAACCCGTGTTCGGCCCAGATTTTGTAATTTCAGGCCTAAACGTGGCCGTTCGTTTCCTTGGCTTTGGATCCAACGGCGGGGGGCTATTCCTGAGAGGTTTTAGCCAGGATTTAGGGCTAGAATCCTTCATTTCATCCAAGTGAATCTCTCTCTAAGTTTTAGAGAGAGTGGAGAGCAAGATGGAGGAGGAGACCAAGATCCGGCCACCGGTGGAGCATCGGAGCTCCGAATCGCGATCCGAGTCCAGATCCATGAAGGCGACGCCGTTGCGGTGCTTTCCAACCGCGTAGATTTTTCATGGTGCCGCGGAAGAACGCAAGAGTAACGATTTCTCATCCTAGGGCATGTGAAGCCCTCTTTTCCTTTGCATAGGAAGCCCTCTCTCACGAGTGAGCGAAGAGTTGGAGCGTTCCTTGGGGTAGATATGTGTAGTCCCCCTTATATAGAGTCTGTATGCGAAAACGGGCATAGGCATTGTGTGTAAGCCCATCCGGACAAGTAGAGCCGGATCGATGATGTTGTATTGCATATGAACCGGGGAAGACTCCGAATGTTTGGGCATTTTTCGGGTTTTCTACGTGGTAGATTGCAGCAGAGAACCTTGGAGATTAACTCCAAGGTGCACCCAGAAAACTGGGCAAAAGCGAGTTTTGCCAACACGATGGACGGGGAGCCAACGTGAACATAACCGGGTTATGTGATTGTTGTGGCAGAAATGGGACTCGGTGAGTCTTGACTTGCGCATATGGCTTATACTGTCATTGCGGAATGAGCATGGGTCAGGCAGAACCGTACCCGATCTATGTCGTTCGGTGGGACCGTTGGCATGGATGAGAGTCTTCAGCGGTCTATGGCTTAAATTGTCGTGACAAAGGCCATGAAGACAAAATGCTCATATGATTGGCCGTCCAAGGGGCGGTGGTGGAACGGGAATGTCTATGGCTTGAATTGACGTGACGTTGGCCGGTTTGCTGTGAATGTGCCCTGTGTGAATGAGGTGTGTGGTCGTGCGAGCCTACTCCTGTGATGAAGTGTGTTTACACTATTTTATTGCCTATACTAATAAAGTGCAGGGAAAGAGCATCGCCGCCCCGATTTTGGGGGCGGGATCGTTATAATTGGTCAGCATAGCTGACCGTTGCTTTTGTTTACCACCGGGCGGTGGATTGTGACTTGCAGGTTCTGCGGAGCCGAGCGGGAAATAGCGGGCTAAAGCCCAAGTTGCTGAGCCGAACCTCGAAGGCCTAATTTTGAGTTTTTCATTGTAATCATGTGTGGCCGGCCTGCGAGCCGAAGTATGAAAACACTTTTATATCAAGCAAACTGTGTAAGGCCTTAAGGCCATTTCTATTTCTGTGTATTGAAACATTCCTACGGGTGTTATTGTAGTTGACATTCATGCTCTTTGGCCGGGTTCTTTCATCTTGCAACTTAATTTTAATGCTTCCGCTAGGTGCTTGTGTAGGACGTGTAATTGGTTGAATGGTTTCAACGCGTAACCAACCAGTCTGTCCGTAGTATATGGCGTCGGGCCCCGGCCGTACCTACTGCTATATGCCATGTGACGGAAAGGGGTGTTACAAATTGGTATCAGACTACTGGTTTCGGTCAAACTTAAATGAATTCGTGGGCGAATTCACTTTAAGGGGTGGTGAGCACATGTGTGTGCGTCATCGTTATAACATGAAAAGAACCCATGAATGTCCACTGAGGAATGAAAATACACATGTTTGAGGAACCTGCGTGTTCCTATCATTGATGTTTGCAATAGTTTTTGGTCGCTTATCGGTGTTTTGCACGATTATAGGTGACCAGAAGTGGTGCTGGACCGTCGGAACGGACAGGTTCCAAGGCAAGAAGCGCACCAAGTGAAGCGCCTACAACACCTCCGTCTGCCGAGACCATTAGGTTGGTGGCAGAAGCTGTCTTTTCTATGATCAACGCGCAACCTGCAAGGCAGGTGCAGCAGCCTGCTCCTGCGGTGGAACAAGTGCCGCTCCAAGAGGCAGAGCCTAGAAGGGTTGAGCAGGTGGCGGTGGAGCCGGAGTTGCCTCGGAGAGCAACTGAGAGACAGCTTAAGCATGTGATGGGCTTCCATCCACCGGTGTTCTCGGGAACAGGAACCCCGACCCAGGCTGAAGATTGGCTCTGAAGAGTCAATAGAGTGATGACAGCAACAGAAACGGAAGAGTGGCAAAAGACCACAATAGCGATGTTCCTATTGGATGGGGACGCAAGGTTATGGTGGGAAGGTCTAGAGCTACAATAGTTGAGGGGAAGGCCGTTGGTCTAAGTATCTATGGAGGAATTTTCGAGACTGTTCATGGCTCGATAACTCCCCTCAACGCAGAGGATCGCACTAGAGAACGAGTTCCAAAAGTTGGTGCAAGGAGATAGCACCGTAGACGAGTACCTCCAGGAGTTTACTCGATTGGGAAGATATGCTAGCGCTACCTTTACCGACGAGGAGCGTAAGACAAACCGCTTCTATGAAGGGTTAAGAGATGATCTGAGGTTGCTACTGTCGGGGCCTATGGCGCAGGGTTTCCTAACCTTGGTCAACTCGACCCGGTCCTTGGAGAAGGACATGAGAAATGTGCAAGCAAAGAAGGAATTTGGTGGTAAGAAATTAGAGTTCAAGGCGCCGACTACATCGAAGTCGGGCTATCGAAGATTCTACAAGAAGGCTAGGACGTCAGGTCCAGCTTCTTCAGCAGGTGCCTCGGGGGTAACTACCAATCGAACTACGGGCGCTTGTTTTACGTGTGGAAAGACGTGGCACTTTGCCCGCGATTGCTGGAGCGGACGCCCAAAGTCCGAAAGAAAACAAGGAGCTACTTACGAAGAGATGGGCAAGGCGGTGGATTCAACCGCGTCCCATTATGCTCCGACTCAACCTAGAGTGTACAACTTGGGCCAGCAGGAGGCCATTAAACAAGCTGACGCGGTGATAGGTACGAGTTAGTTTATAGCAAGTTAACTTTAAATACTGTTGTCTATTGCTTGTTAGCCTAATATTGTTTGCATAGGCTTTGTTTTGATTAGCGATAGTCCGGCACGGGCACTGTTCAATACGGGAGCTTCACACTCCTTCTTGTCCGAAAATTTTATATCGCGCATCGGAGTCCCTTCTTCGATGGAGAAGGACAAGTTGGATGTGCTGCTACCGAATGGGTGCTCGATGCATGCGGACAGAGTGTGCGCCATGAAGGTTCACATAGGGAGCCAAGAGTTCGACTTGCTAGCATCATTGTTGTCGCTAGTAGAGTTCGACGTTATCTTTGGGATGGATTGGCTTTCGGAGCAGAAGGCTTGGATTGATTGCGACCGGAAGGAGGTCAAGCTGGGTGTTGGATGGGAGACAACATTCGAGGGACTCAAGGGGTCGAGCAAGACGTCGATGTCTGCTCTTTAGGTGGTAAAGGCAGTTCGTGCTGGTGCAGAGCTATTCTTCGCAATAGTGGGGGCTGTGGAGCCAAAGTCCATGTTGGATAGCATCCCCGTGGTTTATGAATACCCCGATGTGTTCCCGGATAGTCTTCCTGGGGCCCCACCGCAGCGAGAGATTGATTTCACCATCGAGCTCGTGCCGGGAGCCAAACCCGTGTCACGTGCTACGTATAGGTTGGCGCCGAAGGAAATGGAAGAGTTGAAAGTTCAGCTAGAGGAGCTAATGGAGCAAGGTTATGTGCGTCCAAGCTCGTCGCCTTGGAGCGCACCGGTCCTCTTCATTTAGAAGAAGGACGGGAGTATGCGGCTGTGTATCGACTACAAAGAGTTGAACAAGCTAACGGAAAAGAACAAGTACCCGATCCCGAGGATTGATGATCTCTTCGATCAGTTAGTCGGATCGTCGGTATATTCTAAGTTGGACTTGAAGTCGGGGTACTATCAGTTTAGGATCAGGGAGTGTGATATCCCGAAGACGGCGTTCAGCACAAGGTATGGGAATTTCGAGTTCACGGTCATGCCGTTTGGACTGACGAATGCGCCATTTGTGTTTATTGACTTGATGAACAGGACGTTCCGAGATTTCCTGGACCGCTTTGTGATCGTCTTTATTGATGATATATTGGTGTACTCGCAGTGCGAAGAAGATCACTTCAAGCACTTGCATCTGGTGTTGGAGACTTTGAGGAGGAATGAGCTGTATGCGAAATTCTCCAAGTGTGAGTTCTGGCTACCTTCAGTAGCATTCCTTGGTCACATTATCAGTGGGGAAGGTATAGCGGTGGATCCGGCGAAGATCGTTGCGATACGGGAGTGGCCTGCGTTGTCTTCTGTCGCGGAAGTCAGTAGTTTTCTCGGGCTTGCTGGATATTACAGGTGCTTCGTAGAGAACTTCTCGCGGATAGCGCTACCTCTCACGAAGTTGACAAGGAAAGATCAGAGATTCTTGTGGACGCAGGAGTGCGTGCAAGCTTTTAAGGAGCTGAAGAGACGGTTGACCGAGTTGGACCGAGGGCTTCGAGGTTTATAGTGACGCCTCGGGTAGTGGTTTGGGCTGTGTGCTGTTGCAGCATGGGAGCGTGATAACTTATGGATCGCGTCAGCTAAAAGTGCATGAAAGGAACTATCCGGTCCACGACTTGGAGTTGGCGGCCGTGATATTTGCACTTAAGCTGTGGAGACACTACCTATACGGCGTAAGGGTCGATAAATATACCGATCACAAGAGCCTGAAGTACCTATTGGATCAGAAGGATCTTAACATGAGGCAGAGGAGGTGGATGGAGATCCTTGGGGACTATACCTTCAAGATTCATTATGTACCCAGGAAGGGCAATGCGGTTGCTGATGCGTTGAGTCACAGGGCTCCCGCCCAAGCCAACTAGTTGTTGGTGCATGATGAGCGGCTAATACGGGAGTTGGAGGAGCTTGAGATCTGTTGCGTTGACAAGCAGACGAGCGCCAAAGCAATGTTGAACTAGATAGAGGTTCAGTATGACCTGGCTGACCGGGTTCGGCAGGCATTGGAGTCAGATGACTCCATAAAGGAGCTTATGGAGGCAGCATTGGATGGGTCAAATTCCCAGTTCTCGGTGGAAGATGGGTTGTTAAGGAAGGAACATCAGTTGTGCGTCCCAAGCGGGGGTAACCTACGGGCGGAGTTGATGTACGAGGCTCATCATACCAAGTACTCAATCCACCAAGGGAGAACAAAGATGTACCGTGACCTCAAGAAGCTGTTTTGGTGGTCGGGGCTTAGAAAGACGTACCGTTGTTTGTGGCTAAATGCCAAACGTGCGCCTGGGTGAAGGCGGAGTGCCAAAAGCCAGGAGGATTATTGAATTCCTTGCCTATACCAGAGTGGAAGTTCGACGACATATCTATGGACTTTGTGCATGGGTTGCCAAGGTCAAAGAAGGGGAACGACACCATCTGGGTGATCGTAGATTGGTTAACTAAGGTGTCGCATTTCATTCCGCATAGGAAGGACGACTCGGTGGAGAAGTTGGCGAAGCTTTATGTGGACAATATAGTTAGACTGCATGGTGTGCCTCGTAGTATTGTGAGTGATCGTGATGGGCGTTTCACGTCAAATGATTGGAGGTTAGTGCAGCAGATGCTGGGGACAAAGTTGAAGTTCAGCACAGCCTTCCATCCGCAAACGGATGGACAGACCGAGAGAGTCAATAGAACGATGGAGTACATGCTACGCATGTGTGTTCTAGACATCGGGAAGAATTGGGAGGACCACCTGTATTTGGTGGAGTTTGCGTACAACAACAGCTACCAGGCGAGTATCCAAATGGCGCCCTTTGAGGCCCTATATGGTAGAAAATGTCGCACACCGTTGTCTTGGTTAGAAACGGGTGAGGCAAGGTTGTACAAGAAGCAGGAGGTGGAGAGTGCTACCTCGTTGATGCGGATCATTCGGGAGCGCTTGTTGATCGCTCAGGGCAGGCAGGCGAAGTATTACAATGCCAAGCACCGGAACGTGGAGTTCGCGGTAGGCGATTGGGTATACTTGAAAGTGAAGCCGTTCAAGGGGGTTTCGCGGGTGAGACGCTTGAAGAAGCTGAGCCCAAGATACCTTGGACCTTTTGAGGTTCTGGAGCGAGTCGGCAAAGCGGCATACCGTTTGAGGCTATCGGAGGAGTTATGTGGGCTACACGATATGTTCCACATCTCTGTATTGCGAAAGGCGGTGCAAGAGCCTTCGCAGGTGATCGCAGTTGATCAAGTGGCAATGGACGAAGGGTTGATGACTAGGGTCATGCTCGTTCGTATCAAAGACTCTTAGGTCAAGAGGCTCCATAACAAGGAGATCCGGATGGTCAAGGTCCGGTGGGACAATTGTGGTCGGGAGGAACTCTCTTGGGACGGGAGCAAACTATGTTGGAGGACTACCCGGAGTTATTCCACTCAGGTACCGCTTAAAGTTTTCCGTTTTCTTTCCTTTAGTAATTTCGTGGGCAGACTCCCTCGAGCGACATCCAGCCCTATCAGCTAGGTGAGAGCCTGACAGCGGGATCTGCTCGGGGACTGGGTAGACTCCCTCTTATGACATCTAGCCCTATCAGCTAGGTGAGAGCCTGACAGCAGGATCTACTTGGGGTCTGGGTTGACTCCTTCGAGTGACTTCCAGCCTTGCCATCTAGGTGAGAGCCTGACAGTGGGATCTGCTCAGGTTCTGGGTAGACTCCCTTGAGTGACATCTAGCCCAATCAGCTAGGTGAGAGCCTGACAGCGGGATCTTCTCGGGGTCTAGGTAGACACCTTCGAGTGATATCCTGCCCTGTCAGCTAGTTGAGAGCCTGACAGCGGGATCTGCTCGGGGTCTGGGTAGACTCCCTTGAGTGACATCTAGCCCTATCAGCTAGGTGAGAGCCTGATCGTGGGATCTGCTCGGGGTCTGGGTCGACTCCCTCGAGTGATGTACAGCCCTATTAGCTAGGTGAGAGCCTGACAGCAGGATTTGCTTGAGGTCTAGGTAGACTCCCTCGAGTGATGTTTTGCTCTGTCAGTTAGGTGAGAGCCTGACAGTGGGATCTGCTTGGGGTCTAGGTAGACTCCCTCGAGTGATATCCAGCCCTGCCAACTAGGTGAGAGCTTGACAACGAGATCTTCTCGGGGTATGGGTAGACTCCCTTGAGTGAAATTCATCCCTGTCAGCTAGGTGAAAGATATACAGCGGGATCTGCTCGGGGTCTTGGTAGACTCCCTTGAGTGACATCCAGCACTGTCAGCTAGGTGAGAGCCTGACAGCGGGATCTGCTCAGGGTCTAGGTAGACTCCCTCGAGTGACATCCAACCATGTCAGCTAGGAGGGAGCCTGACAGCGGGATCTACTCAGGGTCTGGGAAATGAACACTTCACCTATTCAAAAGAATAATGGCAGGAGCATTGGCACATCAAGAAGCTTTATTAAAAAATAACATTACTTACATGGGTCAAGGGTAAAAATTCTTCAAGTCATCACTGCTCCAGGTGATATTTAGTGTCTCGCCCTCCACTTTCTGGAGACGGTACCCTCCTGATTTCAACATTTCTTATACAATGTATGGACCATCCCAGTTGGGGTTCAGTTTCCCATGACGGTTGATCTTCCTGTCGCATCCACCTTTTTTTAGACAAAGTCCCCTTTCGCAAACTGTTTGACCCTTACGTGCTTGTCAAAGTACTTAGCCATCCTTCTTTTCAGTTCTTCCTACCGGATGGCGGATAGGTCACGTAGCTCCTCCACCATGTCAAGGGAGAGCTGCAGCTCCTCCTCATTTTCAGCTTGCCATTCTTCCCTGCCTACCTCTGCCTCGACCACCTGAGGCGTTCAGACCCCGAACTCGATTGGGAGCACTACCTCACATCCATGGGAGAGCTCGAAGGGGGTGTCCCCTGTGGCGGTGTTGGGGGTGGTTCTAAGGGACCGGAGAATCGAGGGAAGTTTCTCCACCCAGCTACCTTTCAAGTTTTCAACTTTTTTTCTTCAGGAGGTTCACTATGATTTTGTTTGCTACCTCCACCTGCCCGTTGCTCCTAGGGTGGTGGATCGAGGCAAATCTGAGATCGATCCCGAGCTGCCCGCAGAAGCTGATGAATCATTACTGGCAAACTGATTTCCTTTGTCCGATACAATGGCTTGCGGCAACCTATGCCGGCAAATTATATCCCCCCAAATAAAATTACTGATAACTTGGGAGGCCACCTTAGCCAGCGCCTTCACCTCCAACCACTTAGAAAAATAATCTATCAAGACAAGAAGGAACCTCCTCTTCCCACTGTCCTGGGAGAAAGGCCCTACAAGATCCATTCCCAAGATGGCCAAGGATTAGGGGGTCGTGATACTTCTGAGGCACTGGGAAGGTTTTAGTTGGAGGGGGGCAAACAACTGGAACTTGTGGCACTTCTAGGTAAACTTCGCCAAATCATGGCCCAAGGTAGGTTAGAAATACCCTTGCCTAACAATCCTTCCTTCCAGGTTCCGAATCCCGGAGTGACTCCCATAGTACCAGGAGTGGACCTCCTCAAAGTTCCTCTGGACCTCCCTCCCGACCACGCAAAGTGCAAACATCCCTGATAAGGTCTTTCGGTAGAGCTGCACATCATGGATGAGGTAGTATGTTGACTTGTACTTGAATTTCTTTTTATCCATCACTTTCGGATACTCTCCTATAGAAAGAAAGGTTGCGAATGGGTCCATCCATGAGGGGTGTTGGTCCACCTCCATCAGCTCTCCCTCTTCGATGCAAGGGCAGAACGTGTCAGTGATAACATGTAACGCCCTGAAACTCAATCGGGTGACGGGTGGTGTTTTGAGCCAAATATGTGTTTTGGCAGGGGTGACACGGCCTGGGACACGGGCGTGTCCCAGGGCATGTTGTGCTCGGGTTCAGTGTTGGCCGCGCGGTCATCAATTTTGGGGTCGACGATCGTCGAGAGGCTAAACATGGCCTGGGACACGGGCGTGTCCCAGGGCGTGTCAGTCACTCATTGAGTGTGGTGCACACAGGCCATGACATGGGCACAGACACGGGCGTGTCACATGTGACACGGGCGTGTCTGGTGCCGTGTCACAGGCTGTGTCCTTCTTAGGTTAAGAATGTTTGTCGTTGCACACGGGGGTGACGCGGGTCGTGACACGGCCGTGTCGCAAGCGACACGGGCGTGTCGGATGCCGTGTCTAATGCCGTGTGCTGGTTATCGAGTCGATCGAGACGGCGAATGGATGACACAGCCATGCACACGGCCGTGTTGCAACCCGTGTTCGGCCCAGATTTTGTAATTTCAGGCCTAAACATGGTCGTTCGTTTCCTTGGCTTTGGATCCAACGGTGGGGGGCTATTCCTGAGAGGTTTTAGCCGGGATTTAGGGCTAGAATCCCTCATTTCATCCAAGTGAATGTCTCTCTAAGTTTTAGAGAGAGGGGAGAGCAAGGTGGAGGAGGATACTAAGATCCGACCACCGGTGGAGCATTGGAGCTCCTAATCGCGATCCGAGTCCAGATCCGTGAATGCAACGCCGTTGCGGTGCTTTCCAACCGTGTAGATTTTTCATGGCGCTGCAGAAGAATGCAAGGGTAACGATTTCTCATCCTAGGGCATGTGAAGCCCTCTTTTCCTTTGCATAGGAAGCCCTATCTCGCGAGTGAGCGAATAGTTGGAGCGTTCCTTGGGGTAGATATGTGTAGTCCCCCTTGTATAGAGTTCGTATGCGAAAATGGGAATAGGCATTGTGTGTGAAGCCTATCCGGACAAGTAGAGCCGGATCGGTGATGTTGTATTGCATATGAACCCGGGAAGACTACGGATGTTTGGGTGTTTTTCAGGTTTTCTACGTGGTAGATTGCAGCAGGGAGCCTTGGAGATTAACTCCAAGGTGCACCCGGAAAACTGGGCAAAAACGAGTTTTGCCAACACGATGGCCGGGGAGCCAACGTGAACATAACCGGGTTATGTGATTGTTGTGGCGGAAACGGGACTCGGTGAGTCTTGACCTACGCATATTTCTTAAATTGTCGTTGCGGAATGAGCACGGGTCAGGCGTAACCGTACCCGTTCTATGTCGTTCGGTGGGACCATTGGAATGGATGAGTGTCTTCGGTGGTCTATGGCTTAAATTGTCGTGACCAAGGCCATGAAGACAATATGCTCATATGATTGGCCGTCTAAGGGGCGGTGGTGGAACTGGAACGTCTATGGCTTGAATTGACGTAACGTTGGCCGGTTCACTGTGAATGTGCCCTGTGTGCACGAGGTGTGTTGCCGTGCGAGCCTACGCCTGTGATGAAGTGTGATTACACTATTTTATTGCCTATACTAATAAAGTGCAGGGAAAGAGCATCGCCGCCCCGATTTTGGGGGCGGGATCGCTATAATTGGTCAGCATAGCTGACCGTTGCTTTTGTTTACCACCGGGCGGTGGATTGTGACTTGCAGGTGCTGTGGAGCCGAGCGGGAAATAGCGGGCTAAAGCCAAATTTGCTGAGCCGACCCTCGAAGGCCTAATTTTGAGTGTTTCATTGTAATCATGTGTGGCCGGCCTGCGAGCCGAAGTATGAAAACACTTTTATGTCAAGCAAACTGTGTAAGGCCTTAAGGCCATTTCTATTTTTGTGTATTGAAACATTCCTACGGGTGTTATTGTAGTGGACATTCATGCTCTTTGGCCGGGTTCTTTCATATTACAACTTAATTTTAATGCTTCCGCTAGGTGCTTGTGTAGGACGTGTAATTGGTTGAATGGTTTCAACGCGTAACCAACCGTTCTGTCCGTAGTATATGGCGTCGGGCCCCGGCCGAACCTACTGCTATATGCCATGTGATGGATAGGGGTGTTACATGACACCCCCACCCAGAGATTCTGCTTTACCAGTTGGTCCTCCTGTTCGCTCTCCTCCCTAGGCACGTGTTGAATGGAGAAAGTCTGGAACATGTCGATGACCCCTTTACTTTTGTTAAGTATAACTGGAGGGTAGTCTCCCTTGCCTCAAACTCCCCATTGATCTGGGAAGCCACCACCATGGAGTCAGTGAGGACCTCCACATCATGCACTCCTAGCTCCCTCGCAAGGCAGAGCCCTGCAATCACCGCCTCGTACTCGGCCTGATTGTTATTAATAGAAAAATGGATGACTATTATTTGTTCTATCTTTGTTCCCTGGGTGCTTTCCAAAATCACCCCACTCCCAGGGAAAGATTACCTGAGGCACCATCCACCATCACCTTCCAGGGAACCGGGGTGGTGAGCTCTTCCTCTTCCACCTCGACCACATAGTCAGGCAGGAAGTCGGCCATCGCTTGGGCATTGATCGAGAGGCGGAGAACAAAGGAGATATCGAACTCACTTTACACCACCGACCACTTAGCCAACCTGCCCAAATGCTCAACCCCCTCAAATATGTTGCGGAGGGGGTCGTCAATCACCAATCAGATTGAGTGTGCCTGGAAGTAGGGTCGGAGCCTTCGAGCCGAGATGATTAGGGCGAAGGCTAGATTTTCCAAGATGGGGTATCAGAGTTCTGCTTTCCTCAGGACCCAGCTCACATAATAGATGGGAAACTGCTTCTTCCCCTCTTCCCGGACCTAAACAGAGCTTAAGGCTTCTGCTCTGACCCCAAGATACAAAGACAGATCCTCCCCCTCTTTTGGTCCTTGGAGCAGTGGGGCCTGAGTCAACTGCCTCTTCATGGTTTGGAACGCTTCCTCGCATTCCTTAGTCCACTCGAACTTATTGCCTCCTCTCAATGCTTTGGAAAATGAAGAGCACTTCTCTCCGGCCCGGGAAAAGAACCTGCTCAACCCTGCCAGCTTTCCTGTCAACTACTGCACCTCTTTAGCATTCCGACGCGATCCCAGCTCTATGAACACTCGGACCTTGTATGGATTTTTATCCCCCCCCCCCACGCGGGGGTTAGAAGGTTACCCAGGAACTTGCCTCTACTGGCCCCAAATAAACACTTCAAGGGGTTCTACCTCAGCTTGTCCTTACGTAGGGTGGTGAAGGTTTCTTCTAGGTCCCAGAGGTGAGACCTCACGTCCCAACTCTTGATCATGAGGTCATCTACATACACCTCTAGTTTCCTCCCCTTCTGCTCTTGGAAGAGCCTGTAACGTCCTAATTCGCGCTAGGCCCCAGGTGCATGTTTTTTGTGTCAGGAGAGCTGGTGCAGGCTCAAGGGGGTGCAGGTGATCAGGTACGCACTCGGGGGGAAAAGGAAACAATGTAAAAAACTTGTGTTAAGCATAACACGGGTAGGGACACGGGCGTGTACCTACCCGTGTTCAGTGGCGCTGAGTGTCCATGGGGTTGAGTGGTAATAAAATGACTTTGAGTGGTGTGTCCCCAGAAGGACATGGGTTGGGACACGGGCGTATCCCTACCCATGTTTATGGCTTTGAGTGCCATGGATTTGAGTCAGGCCAGAGAAGGACACGGGAGTGTCCCTACCCGTGTTCTCTAAGGCAAGCTAAATGATCAGTGCCCCGAGAATGGCACGGGTGTCGACACGGCCAGAACCACGGCCGTATCACTTGGACACGGGTACAGACACGGGCGTGTCAGTACCCGTGTAGAAGCATGAAACGGCAGTCGAGCCATTTCACCAGAGCAGGACACGTGTGTCAATAAGGCCCGAACTATGGCTGAGTAACTTGGACACAGGTACAGACACGGGCGTGTCAGTACCCATATAGGAGCACGAAATGGCAGTCAAGACGTTTCGCTAGAGCAGGACACGGGTAAGGACACGGCCGTGTCCCTACCCATGTCACTTGTGTATAAAAAGGAAAAGTTAAACCCTAGCATCCTCATTCTCTCCCGAATCCCTATTTTCTGGAGGGAAAGTTCTGGAGCAGGAGGAACTTCTAGAGCAAGCTTTGGAGGAGGAGAAACGCCACCTCTATTGAGGAAAAAGCGATGCCAATGAGAAGGATGACAAGATCCATGGCCGGGAATGGTGTTACCGCTGGAAATGACGTAAGCTTCCTACCCTCTCCCTTGGTGCTAGATCCTTAGATATTCTTAGGTGATACATCGACTAAAATGACTCTTGATGCGTGAGGAGAAGCTTTCTAGTGAGGCCTATCAAGAACCTTGTTCTAATGACTAGTCATCTTCAACCTCCCCTTCTTCAAAGTGATGATGGGGGTGGATTCGTGAAGAGGAATGGCCTTGAGAGGGAGAATAAGTGTGGAGGAACTTCTGGTTGCAATTTTGGGGAAATTTCCTTGAGGAGTAAGATGAACCGATGCCGTTCATTCCGCTTCAAGATGCGTGCAGAATCTGTATTCTGCACGCAGCGACCTTCTTGGCTGTTTTCAGGCAAGAAATGGTCTGATCTAGGCTTTTAACTAAACACGAAAGTTGTAGCCCTTGAAATTACCTTTCCAACGAGTGGTTACACGCCTTCGGGTGAATCGTACAGCCACGGGAATGTTTGGTCGAAAGAAGGGTTGTAGGCTAAGTGTACAGAGATGTATTCTGTACGCTGCAGGCTTACGAGCAACTTTCAGATGGGATATAGTCTGATCTGGGTTGCAAGATGAACATGAAAGTTGTAGCAAATAGAAATACCTTTCTATCGAGTTGAAACACACACTCACCGGATACTTGTAGCCACGGGAATCTTCGATTGAAGTTGTTGTCCAGATTATTGCTGCACCTAAATTTCTGGGTAGTGTATAACATGGATTTAGATTCGGTGGAATTTATTTTGCAATCTAATTTGAGGTTCGGGTGAACACTTTTATGATAACCACCGTAGCATGATAAAGGTTGAAGTCTGTTAATTTGAATTCGTACAACGAGTTGTGAAGCAAGCTTGAATCGAACGAAATGGTTTGATATAAATTTGGTAGACTATCATTTATGGGTATTTTGTTATATGATGTTGAAATCATTTGGTAAGACATATAGATGAATAAACTATGGTCATGATGTATGTTGAATTGATTGAATAAAATTTAGTAGTCCAATGTTTTGAGTGTCATCTCCCTACGGGTAGCATTGTGGAAGTTAATAAGTGCGGTGTTGGCCGTCACTAGACGGGATGTGTTGAGGTGAGTAAAGTGGATGGTTGGGCGTGATCCTCGTTCTTCCTCCGAGGCTTCTTCCATGCCACGGTGTTTTGGAATTGCATGTGATGTGAGTCGACACGTGGTGTCGTAATCCTGGATTAAGGATAGTGTGGCAGGTCTACGGGCTCGCCAATCGTCACACCGATGGGAGTTGACAGATAGACTTTGGGCGGTTGGGCTTGTCCCTCGGTGTTCATGTCCCGAGGCTCCTTCCGTGCCAAGTGAACGGTTTGGCTTGATTCTCGTGCTCATTTTCGAGGCTCCCTCCGTGTAGCGCATAGGCCAGTTCGGGGCTAGGGTCTTGGTGCACATCTACCCAAGTGAACCTGCTGGGTCGTAGTACGCATGTGCTCCACTGTTGTGTTCTTAGAGTTCAGGCATACGGAGGCCTAAGTGAAGTAGTGTGGATACCCACTTAGTAGTAGAAATACTCGTTCTACTATCACCGTCTGGCCACGACGGTTGGCGCCTGAGAGGTTAGCTACCTGCTCGAAAAGTGGGAACTACCAATCTGTGTTGGCATAGCAACTACATGTGTGTGATCATGGGTGAGTAATTGCATCGCATACATAACATTGCACCTCATTACATACACAAGATTCTCATCGTATAATCCTGTATGGGCCCTCCTATACGATGAGTTACTTACTGCTGAACGATCCTCAACTTATATGCTTGTATGGGCATCCATATAAGTTGAGTTACCTTTTTTTATAACACTATATTCATATGCTGTGATAGTTGGTAGAAATTCTAGAATAACTTATTACTCTATTATACTCTGCTTCATCTACGTAGTGATACCGTACCTATACAACTTGCTTGTCTATACTCCTACTTTATATAAATATATTGTACCATATCCCTTTCTCCGCCCGGTGCCGAGGAATCGTCGGGGGAGCGGATGTGAAGCCACTTAGTCTTTAGAACTAACGGTTTCTACGTCTTCCTTTTTAGGAGGAAACCCCACAGGTGGAGGAGCAGGTGATGGAGCCGGCCAGCCAGGCCAGGACAACATGGCCTGAAGGGACGGTGTCATCGTTACCGTCTATTACCGACGTGAGTAAAGGAGAGTTTTGTTGTAGCCCTTTGGGGCAACTTTATAGTTGTACTCTGATTTTGTACAAGCATGTGTAGCTTCTCTATTACTGTGCTTTTGGACTTATAACTTATGTGTATTTGATTTCTTTATATCCTTTTTGTTAGGTTGGCATATATATATTGATATTGGTTATAGCTGGCAGAATAGGCGTCTTGTGGTACAGGCTAGCCCGAGTGTTAGTGTTACCCCAAGGAAGCTGTTCTAGGCATAATACCCCTCTCGTGCCATGTCTTGTGTTCCGGGAGGGGGGTCTTACAAATGGTATCAGTTTTCCACGATCCTCAACTAAAGAAGTCTTTCAATAATGGGCCACTACCGTTCGACTAGTCAGTTTGGGGACAAACTGACTTAGCGGAAGCAGTGGTGTGCCCATATGTAATTCACACTAAGTTTGTCCAACTCTGACCTTAAGAATAGCCAACCTGACCGTAAGTTTGCATTCTACGTATAGATTCCAGTGCATGTTGAGCCGTTGTGGTGCACTCTTGCCCCTCCCATAACCACTCAGTTCTAACAGTCTGAGTTAGGGCAGACACTCACCGCCATCTTGGATACTTTTAGGGTACAGCAGCCTCCGGTGCTACAACAGGCCCCGGGCTCTAACTGGCTGAGCATTTTCAGGGCTCTCTCCCCTCCCACTTACCTTAGGACGAAGTCAGCCGTGCACACGGAAGAATGGCTTGACACAGTACAAGATTTATTTGTTGGTATCCGTTGTCCAGCAAACATGGTTGTGTCACAGGCGGTGTCCACCTTGGAGCTACATGCTAAGAGGTGGTGGAAGTCACTCATGGGCTCCACCTTCCAAGGACGAGTCTATACAGAGATAAGTTGGAACGAATTCTCTGATGTTTTCTTGGAGAACTTCATTCCTTCATCCGCTCGAGATGAACTTGAGGAGAGGTTTATTCTACTGAAACAAGGATCAAAGATGGTTACATAATACCATGGAGAGTTCCAACATCTCGCAAGGTTCGCGGACACATACGAGTTAGATGATAGTGGTTATGCCAAGCGTTTCTACAAAGGGCTGTGAGATCCCCTAAGGGAGGCCCTTTTGTTTATAGCGGATGCTAGCTTGGCGGAGATCATCGATATGGAAAAAAGATTCGAGGCGAACCACTTGGGTAGTGGTAAGAGACCTGCAGAGGGCATTATGGAAGCTCGCCCGAGCAATAGAAGGAGACAGGACTTTAGAAGTGGAAGAGGATATAAAGGAGATGGAGGGCATGTCCAACGAAACTATAGGGTGGAGCATCCGGTACCGCAACCGCTCGTGTTACCTCCACCGCCACAGCCTCAGCAATTTCAGCAACTTGATAGGCATCCTTGGCGAGTGTGTTTTGAATGCAACCAACCGGGTCACATTCGACGCTTTTGCCCGCAATTGTTTGGGAACGCCCATCCCGCTCTCCCTTCGGCGGCCCCTCGAGGGCGGGGTTACATGCGTGGTCAAGGACGAGGACCGCGAGGAGGTAATCCCAGCCCTGCCCGGGATCAAGTGTACGCACTAGACATGGCACAAGAATGGAATCCCCAGAATATTATTGCAGGTACGTGCAGTAACCTTTCATGTTTTCAGTATTAAACTTAAGTTGCTTACGACATACTAGCTATCTAACAATACGTTTTGATTATTGGCACTTAGGCACCGTGATGATTGGCAGAAAGACGGCTTATGCGTTGTTAGATACTGGTGCCTCACACTCCTTTGTGTCTGAGGATTTCATTATGGACATGGGGGGTGTGACATATTTTGTTTGAATAGCCCGATTAGTGCGCCTTCCAAACGGTTCGGATATGGTTGCAACCGCTAAGTGCGAGCTTGAGGTAATTATTGAGGGAAGGACTTTCGATATGCCTGCCACTGTTTTGAAAATTCCGGAATTCGACATCATTCTGGGCATGACATGGTTGGACTGGCACTTTGCAAGGATCGACTGCGCGGAGAAGAGGATCCATTTGAGACATGGAGACTCCGATGTCATCTTCCAATGTATTGACTTCACATCTCGTCTGACATTATCGTCCGTTCAAGTTATAAAGGCCCACATGAAGGTGGACGAAGTTTTAATGATCTGATTCGAGTTAAAGGAAGTTGCGTTATACGTAAAAGACGTACGGGTAGTGCAGGACTTCCCCGAGGTATTTCTTAAGAAGCTACCAAAATTACCCTTGCATAGAGATGTTGACATCCAAATTAATCTGGTACCGGGTGCCAAGCCTGTATCCAAGGCCCCTTACCTAATGGCCCTGAAAGAACTCGTGGAGTTAGAGTTCAACTATAAGAACTGGTGGAGTCAGGGTTTGTTTGCCCCAGTTCGTCACCCTGTGGATCCCCTGTATTGTTCGTTAAGAAGAAGGATGGAACCCTGCGTCTGTGCATAGATTACCGGGAACTCAATCGGTTGACGGTGCAGAACACTTACCCGCTACCTCGGATCGACGAGTTATTCAATCAACTAGTGGAAGCGCATTGGTTTTCTAAGCTAGAATTGAGCTCATGGTATTACCAGTTGAGAATACAAGAAGGGGACATCCAGAAAACAGCCTTTAGTTCAAGATATGGGTTATACGAGTTCATGGTAATGCCGTATGGGCTCACAAATGCCCCTTCGGCTTTCATGAGCCTGATCAACACGGTATTTGATCCCTATTTGGACATCTTCGTCATAGTTTCCATCGACAATATCCTAGTCTACTCAAGGATGGAGGAGGAGCATGGCGAGCACCTGACCTTGGTGTTGAAGAAATTGAAGGAGCACGCCTTGTACGCAAAATTTAGCAAATGCGAATTCTGGCTTAAGGAGGTTGCCTTCTTGGGTAATGTGATCAGTGTGGCTGGGCTAGCTGTGGATCCGGCCAAAGTGTGTGTCGTAAAGGAGTGGTCTCCTTTGAAGTCAGCGGCCGACGTGCAGAGTTTTCTTGGACTTGTCGGGTACCACCGCAAGTTCGTAAAAGGATTCTCCAAGATTGCCCTCCCGCTTACTTCTTTGACAAAGAATGGAGTGTCATTTGAGTGGACACCCCAATGTGAAGCTGCATTCTAAGAATTGAAGGATAGACTTACCTCCGCCCCTATCCTTGTCCTTCTGTCTGGGAAGGAAGGGTTTCAAGTTTACACGGGCGTGTCATATCAAGGAATGGGAGCGTTGTTGATGCAGCACGATCACGTGATTGCTTATACGTTAAGACAGTTGTAGAAGTATGAAATCAATTACCTGGTTTATGATTTAGAGCTAGGAGCAGTGGTGTTCGCCTTGAAGGTATGGAGGCATTATTTATACGACGTCAACTGCGAGATCTTTTCAGACCACAAAAACTTGAAGTACGTTCATACTCAGAAGTAGTTGAACTTAAGACAACGACGGTGGTTAGAATTTCTATGCGACTATGAGTTCACCTTAAACTACCACCCCGGAAAAGCGAACTCATTAGCCGATGCGTTGAGTAGAAAAATACCACTCTCGAGCCCGGAGTCTCGGTTGATGAGTATGGAGTTGGCTCAGATGATTGAGGAGATGTATATTACTTTGATATTTAAGGCTCTTTCGGCAGAATATACGGAGTACTTGGCCAGCATGAGCATAGTTTGTGATATCTGGGACCGGATTCGTGTGGAGCAAGGGTTGATGCAGCTCTTACCCTGGCAATCAAGTCAATCGAAGACGGGACTACCGACGAATAGACACTAAAAAACGGCCTCGTTTATTTTTGCGGCCTGCTCTACATTCCCAAGAGTGGTAAACTCCAGGAGGATATCATGAGAGAGGAACATTGCTCTCAGTATTCAGTGCACCTAGGAATTGCAAAGATGTACGTCAGCTTACGGAAGACCATGTTGTTGGTACCCTAGTTTGGATTTGAGTTTAGTCTTCTCATTTAGTTTCTTGACCCAAGATTTATCTATGGTCAAAGGTTGGTTGTTTAGTTAGATTGCTCTAGTTGTAGAGTTGTCACTTATCTAGATGAATATTTGGTTAAGTTATTTTTGGTTCGACTATGGTCGAACGCTGCTCGACTATCATCTATCAACTGTTTGACGATCGTCTATAAGTTGGTCGACTATCGTCAGTCAGCAGATCGTCTTTCTCTGAGTTAGTTCAACTCTTGTTAGCTCGACATTCTGAGGGATCTGCCTCGTCGATCGTCGAATCCCGCTCGACTTCTTTTGACCAGACAGATTTCTTGATAGTTCAACTATCTGCTTGGATAGTTCAACTATCTGATAGCTCGACTATATGTTTGATAGGTCGACTATCTATTTTGCTTGATAGTTCGACTATCTGTCTTGATAAGTCGACTATCTGTTCTGCTTGATAGTTCAACTATCTGCTTGGATAGTTCAACTATCTGATAGCTCGACTGCGTGCATCAATTCTCCATACATCACCATCAGTATCTCCACTTCCGTCTCATCTTGCTAGGATTTCTCATCCTAGTTTTGATTTATTGGTTTCTGAGCTACCCACTCCTCCTCAGTCACCAATTTCTCTTCAAGATCATATTGATCTTCCTGCATCCACCCATCAATCCCATGTTCAAAATATATCTCATCAGGAGAACACCATCCCTGATGATCATCCATCTACTGTGATTCCCCCACCATCATTCGAAATCACACCAGCTTTCATTGCAACCATCTTGGAGCTAATTACTACTTCAATCAAAAACATGATTGAAGAAGCAATTGCCCCTCTCGTTTCTTCCATCTCTACCCTGACATCCTCCATCTTAGCCCTCTTTAAGTCTGCTGAGCCATCTTCAGTTAGGGGCCTGACTTCAGTGTCAACTGAAATCAGGCAGGGGGAGATGTTCGAGGAAGATGCCTCAGGACTACCCCTTGTTACCCTTCCAGCAGAGCCCCAAGCTGAGATTCAAGAAGAAACAGCAGTTCCAGTTGTCAAGACAACATCTTCTGCAGTTCCAGCACCAGTTCAGAAGCCTTCTGATATCATAATAGAAGCAGAATTTGCATTCAATGTATGCCTTGAAGAAGCTTCTACTCCCTTAGTTGCTCTATTCCTGATACTACAGATCTAGTTGAAGAAGTTCAAGCTACTCAAGAACCTGCTCAACAACTAGCTCCAGAACCAGTGCAAGAACCTGCTATTCAAGATCATGTATCTTCTCCTCCAGCTCAAGTAGCTGTGCATGATGAACTGGTCCTCATGACAGTTGCAGTTGAGAAAGAAAAAGTTTTAGATGTTCAAGAAGAAAAGTCTACAGTCTAGGATAACACCCCAGGACTAGATCTGGATACTCTTCTGGCACAGGATGCCTTAGAAGAAGAAAAAGAGAAAGCTGCATTAAAAGACAAAGAAAAAGTTGTGCAATAGGCTTTTGATCCTTATGATCACCCTCCATCATCTCATTCTGAGGATGAGGATGACTCTGAATATTCAGAAGAGTCTAAGAAGAAGAAAGCAGCTAAAAGGAAAAGAAAAGCTGCTGCTCCTCCTCCTCCCAATCCTGATCATGACATTCCTTATTATATACTGAAAGGGATAGATCCCAAATCCAAAGAATATCAACATTGGATGGGATTTTCCAAAAATCAGCAAAAGCAGCGAAAGAAAAGTAAAAGGTATGATAGTCCAGCTCCAAAATAGACCCCTAGAGGTCCTCCTCCTCCACCTCCCAGTGCAGGAGCTTCTGGAAATATGTCTGCAAATCCTTCAGCCCCTCCTTCTAGATTCACATCTTCTCAGTTCTATAAGAAAAGAGGAAATCAAAGCTACCAAGGCAGGTCTAAATCTGGACAACAAAGACAGGAAGCTGATTCTCAAGAACAAGTGAAGGAGATAGTTTATCAGAAGCCAACTTTTTCTCCTCCTCCTTCTCCCAAGAGAAGAGCATCACCTTCCAAAGAAACCAAAAGCATATCTTCCTCAAAGCCAGCTCAAGCAAAGAAAACTGATTCAAAAGGTAAAAGGATTATTTTCTCTGAAAAATCGAGTAAGAAAAATGTTGAGTTTGCTCCTCCATCTTCCTTAGTTATTCAAGAAAATAGAGAGCCAGGTGCAAGCATGTTAGAACTATCTACAAAATTTAAAGTTGTAAAACATTTAGATTCAACTGGTGAAAATGAATATGAAAGTCAAGAGCTTAATCCTGATTTCAGGATGGCTAGATTTCTTGAACTAGTTGGATCAGCCCAGATCAGAAAAGCCAAAGCTGAAGGAAAAGATATTACAGGCTTAACTACTATGTCTAAATTCAGAAAGAAGGAGCTAGACAAATTCCAGGTTAGACCTGAGGTCTTTGATCCTTCTAAATATATGGAAAAGCACCCAGAAGCAGTAGTACCAAGAGCAGGAGAATCTAGAATTATTGGAGAACAAGATTTAAAGATATCAAAGAAGGAAGCTTTAGATCCTTTCAAAAAAATATCTTTTCTTCCTGGTTCCTCTGTATCTAAATCAGATTCTGATGCTTCTTAAGTTTCATGGATTGACAGTTGTTTATTTGTATGTTTGATTGATGCTATTTGCTGCTTAGATATTTCCTTTCCTGTGTTATATTTATTTCCAGTAGTTTGTTTTGTTTGTTTTGTTATTGAGAGACTTAACCCAAATAGGGGGAGATTGTTGGTACCCTAGTTTGGATTTGAGTTTAGTCTTCTCATTTAGTTTCTTGACCCAAGATTTATCTATGGTCAAAGGTTAGTTGTTTAGTTAGATTGCTCTTGTTGTAGAGTTGTCACTTATCCAGATGAATATTTGGTTAAGTTATTTTTGGTTCGACTATGGTCGAATGTCGCTCGACTATGGTCGAATGTCGCTCGACTATCGTCTATCAACTGTTCGACGATCGTCTATCAGTTGGTCGACTATCGTCAGTCAGCAGATCGTCTTTCTCTGAGTTAGTTCAACTCTTGTTAGCTCGACGTTCTGAGGTATCTGCCTCGTCGATCGTCGAACCCCGCTCGACTTCTTTTGACCAGACAGATTTCTTGATAGTTCAACTATCTGCTTGGATAGTTCAACTATCTGATAGCTCGACTATCTGTTTGATAGGTCGACTATCTGTTTTGCTTGATAGTTTGACTATCTGTCTTGATAGGTCGACTATCTGTTCTGCTTGATAGTTCGACTATCTGCTTGAATAGTTCAACTATCTGATAGATCGACTATCTGTTTGATAGGTCGACGATCTGTTTTGCTTGATAGTTTGACTATCTGCCTTGATAGTTCAACTATCTGATAGCTCGACTATCTGTTCTTATAGTTCGACTATCTGCTGTGGTAGTTCGAATATCTGCTTTGATAGTTCGACTATCTGTGTCGTTCGACTATCTGTTCTGATAGGTCGACGATCTCTGTGCTTCGGTCGACGATCTCCGAGGATCGTTCGACGATCTTTTGTCTGCCTTTAGTAATTTTGTACTCCTTCTGTTCTATGATTTATTTCCTGTTTATTTAGCATATTTTATTAAATATTATTTCATTGATTTTGTGCATACATCTCAAGGCAATCTTTGCCCCATCCTTTGTGCATAAGTCATGCTTTATCTGACAAAGTTCTTTTTCTTATTAGTTGAAATATCTTTTTGCTTTATTCTGCCATGCTGTCCTTTATAGCCGTTAGACACAAAATACTTCTCTAGACGTAAAGAGTTTAGTCTGATATGACTTTCTTTAGTACTCCTTTTTTATCGGATTGGATTTGCAGCTTCTTAGAAAGCTTTATCCCTTTATAGGATATCTATCTGCAGGATATGTTTTGCTTTATGCTATTTGAAGCCCAGATTGCAGATTTCAGAAGAAGACATAATTCAAACAAAGATTAGAGCCGTTGCAAATGCCAATATATAAAGTGCTTTCAAAAGATAACAACAACAAGATACACAACACAAAGAGAGATACACAGATTCAAAAGCAAGAAGAAATATACAGCTCTCAGTCATTGATATATTCAACTTAGAAGATCATCCTTCTTCAGCTCTGTCTTCTTTAATCCTGAGTTCATCCTGCTACCAGGAACATTCACTCAGAGTCTCAAGAAGAAGAAGAAGAAGAAGAAAGAAAAGCTATAGAAGAAGAACAATCATTCTACAATCAAGAGTCTTCTTCAAGCTGCTCCTTCAAGAACTTCAAGACAATTCTCTGTCAAGAATTCAGAAGAGTTCCTGCACCCTGAAGCAAGACTTCTTCCTGGATATTCTCTAAGCCAGGGGGAGCCTTGATTCTTTAAATCTTTCTAGCTCTGTGCAATCCACTAGCTTCTCTAATCTGTTTTAACAATAGAGAAGAAACTTTAACTCTCTCAACCTCCTGTATAAAGGGTTATTACTCCCTTCAAAAGTGAACCTTGGTGGCAGGGCACCTGATCAAAAACTTGTGTTGGATTTTTAGCTCCTGATCAAAAGCTCAAAGGGTCTACTTGATCTACCTGAAGTAGATCAGTTGGTGGCAAGCCACCTGAACAAAAACCTGTAGTGGATTCCTACCAGGGTGGTAGAATAGTGGACGTACCTATTTAGAGGGAACCACTATAAACTTCTTCTGTCATCTGTGTTACTTCATTTAATTATTGCACTGTGGCTGTGAGTAGAAATAACTAGGATTGCTAGTTGCTGTGATTGGACCAAAGCTCAACTGTAATTACAGTTAGCTTTCTCTTGTGCACTTCACTGTGTGTTAGGCTCTAGGGTTTCAAATATCTATAAACTCATTCCACAAATTAACTCTAAGGGAGTTGAGTAGGGTATCATAATTTTTGAATACTCTATTCACCCCCCCTCCAGAGTTGTATCTATCCTCACTTTCACATGTGTTGGCCGGGGATGAAGAAGGATGTCCTATATTTTGTTACACATTGTGAAGCCTGTCAAAGGGTGAAGGCGGAGTGCAGGAATCCCGGTGGTTTGTTACAGTCATTGCCCATCCCCGAGTGGAAGTTCGTGGATATTTCCATGGACTTCGTACATAGGTTACCTCGCTCACGCTCAGGGAATGATTCAGTGTGGGTGATCGTTGATCGACTGACGAAAGTAGCCCGGTTTATCCCTATGAAGAAGGAGGCTCACGTGGATGTCTTGGTACGCCTCTTTGTTGAGCAGTTCGTACGATATCATGGTGTGCCTAATACTATAGTTTCTGACCGTGATGGTCGCTTTACCTCCGAGGAGTGGAAGGCGGCAAAGGCGTATTTGGGCTCGCGCCTTACCTTCAGCACCGCGTTCCATCCTCAAACGGACGGGCAGTTTGAGCGGACCATCCGGACATTGGAGGATCTATTGAGATTATGTGTGTTGGATATGGGAGAGCTGTGGGAAAGGCTCTTACCCCTAGTGGAATTCTCCTATGACAACAGCCATCAGGCGAGCATCGGCATGGCGCCCCATGAAGCCCTTTATGGAAGAAGGTGTAGAACCCCCTTGTCTACGGTACAAGATGAAGACCCAAAGACTTTGGGAGTCTAGTATATATATGACACGGATGCAATGGTTAGGCTAAAACGGGATCACATTTTAAAGGCTCAAAGTCGGCAGGCGATGTATTATAATGCAAGGCACCGTCTAGTGGAGTTTCAAGTGGGTGATAAAGTATTTCTGAAAATTTGGCCGATGCATGGAGTT
Source organism: Platanthera zijinensis (assembly GCA_039513925.1). NCBI lineage: Eukaryota > Viridiplantae > Streptophyta > Magnoliopsida > Asparagales > Orchidaceae > Platanthera > Platanthera zijinensis. Next base: position 34,640,892 of record CM077095.1, read on the forward strand.
TCACGGGTGCGTGGTGTGTAGAAGCTCAGCCCAAGGTATGTAGGGCCCTATGTCATATTGGAAAGAATTGGTCCTTTGGCCTATCGGTTGGAGTTACCGCCAGAGCTGGAGAATCTCCACGACTTGTTCCATGTATCGTCGCTTTGGAAGGCGCTGTTGCGGCCCGATCAATACATCCCCACAACTGATGGTGCGGTGGCGTCTAATAGATATGTGCGACTGGATCCGGTGCGGATCGTATACAATGAGATAAGAACCTTGCGCCGCAAAAGTGTTCCCTTGGTGAAGGTGCTATGGTCTAATCATGGGAAGGAGGAATTCATATGGGAGCCAATGGATTTTATGCAAAGGCGCTATCCGGAGTTGTTTACTCCAGGTAATTTTATTTAAAAGCATATTCTATTTTCTGTATGCTTCACTCCCCATAGCCTTTGCCTGATTTCGGGGACGAAATCTTTTATTTTGTTTATAGGATTTGTAACGTCCCGATTCGCGCTAGGCCCATTGTGCGTGTTTTTGGTGTCAGGAGAGCTGGTGTAGGCTCAAGGGGGTGCAGGTGATCAGGTGCGCACTCAGGGGGAAAAGGAAACAAGGTAAAAACTTGTGTTGAGCATGACACGGGTAGGGACACAGGCGTGTCCCTACCCGTGTACAATGACGCTAAGTGGCCATGGGGTTGAGTGGTAATAAAATGGCTTTGAGTGGTGTGTTCTGAGAAGGACACAGGTAGGGACACAGGCGTGTCCCTACCTGTTTTCATGGATTTGAGTGCCATGGCTTTGAGTCAGTCCAGAAAAGGACACGGGTAGAGACACGGGCGTGTCCCTACCCGTGTGCTCCAAGGAAAGCTAAACGAGCAATGCCCCGAGAAGGACAAAGGTATTCACATAGCCAGAACTACGGCCATGTCACTTGGACACGGGTATAGACATGGGCATGTCAGTACTCGTGTAGGAGCACAAAACAGCAGTCGAGCCATTTTGCCAGAGCTTGACACAGGTGTCGACACGTCCCGAACAACGGCCGTGTCACTTGGACACGGGTACAGACACGTGCGTGTCAGTACCCGTGTAGGAGCACGAAATGGCAGCCGAGCCGTTTTGCTAGAGAAGGACACGGGTAAGGACACGGTCGTGTCCCTACCCGTGTCACTTCTGTATAAAAAAGGAAAAGTTAAACCCTAGCATCCTCATTCTCTCCCCAAGCCCTTTTTTCTGGAGGAAAAGTTCTAGAGCAGGAGGAACTTCTGGAGCAAGCTTTGGAGGAGTATAAATGCCACCGCCGTCGAGGAAAAAATGATGCCAACGAGAAGGATGACAAGATCCAAGGCCGGGAATGGTGTTACCGCTGGAAATGAGGTGACCTTCCTACCCTCTCCCTTAGTGCTAGATCCTTAGATATTCTTAGGCGAGACATCGACTAAAATGAGTCTTGATGCATGAGGATAAGCTTTCAAGGGAGGCCTATCTAGAACCTTGTTCTAATGACTAGTAGTCTTCAACCTTCCCTTCTTCAAAGTGATGAAGGGGGTGGATTCGTGAAGAGGAATGGCCTTGAGAGGGAGAATAAGGGTGGAGAAACTTCTGGTTGCGATTTGGGTAAATCGCCTTGAGGAGGAAGATGAACTGATGCCGTTCATTCTGCTTCAAGATGTATGCATAATCTGTATTCTGCACGCAGCGACCTTCTTGGCTATTTTCAGGCAAGAAATGGTCCGATCTGGGCTTTTGACTAAACACGAAAGTTGAACACCTTGAAATGACCTTTCCAACGAGTGGTTACGCGCCTTCGGGTGAATCCTGCATAAATGGGAATGTCTGGTCAAAATAAGGGTTGTAGGCTAAGTGCACAGAATTTTATTCTGTACGCTCCAGGCTTGGGAGCCAATTTCAAATGGGATATAGTCTGATCTGGGTTGCAGGATGAACATGAAAGTTGTAGTCGATGGAAAGACCTTTCCATCGAAGAGTTATACGCACTCACCAGATTCCTGTACCCACGAGAATCTTCGGTTGAATTTGTTGTCCACATTATTGTTGCACCTAAATTTCAGGGTAGTGTATAACATGGATTTAGATTCGGTGGAATTAATGTTGCAATCTAATTCGAGGTTATGGTGAACTCTTTTATGATAACCACCGTAGCGTGATAAAGGTTAAAGTCTGTTAATTTGAATTCGTACAATGAGTTGTGAAGCAAGCTTGAATCGAACGAAATGGCATGATATAAATTTGGTAGACTATCATTTATGCGTATTTTGTTATATGATGTTGAAATCATTCGGTAGGACATATAGATGAATAAACTATGACCATGATGTATGTTGAATTGATTGAATGAAATTTAGTAGTCTAATGCTTAGAGTGTCGTCTCCCTACGGGTAGCATTGTGGAAGTTAATAAGTGCAGTGTTGGCCGTCACTAGACGGGATGTGTTGAGGTGAGTAAAGTTGATGGTTGGGCGTGATCCTCATGCTTCCTCCGAGGCTTCTTCCATGCCACGGTGTTGTGGAATTGCATGTGGTGTGAGTCGACATGCGGTGTCGTAATCCTGGGTTAAGGATAGTGTGGCAGGTCTACGGGCTCGCCAATCTTCACACCGATGGGACTTGACAGATAGACTTTGGGCGAGTGGGCTTGTCCCTCGGTGTAAGACCCCATTTTTTTTTCTTTTTCAACCACCGGGGTCTTAGGCCCAGAACCGCCGCTTTGCGGTGACTCCTTCACGTCCTGAAGGATCATCACCACAAGGCGCCGATTCTGCCGGCCAATTCGATCACAGAAAAGTAGCATAATTATTGAAGTAAGAACAATGCAGTCCACAATAATACATCACATGTAAATAAGATAAAATCTCCACGAAGGGAGTGTCCACAGAAATCATCAGAGTACTATAAATGCGGGCTTATGCCCGGTATAATATGTCCTCACTACAAGCATCTCATGCGGAAGCGAAAACAGAAACTACTCAAGGTCGAGACTCACGGTCCCGGCTGTGTGAACTCCGGAGCTAGACTGCCCCATCTCTTCGCGCACTGACCTCTGGGGCTGCTCCTCCATGCTGGGCTCCATGATCCCCTAAATGATGCGGTTCGAAAACCGTTAGTCATAAAGACTAAGCCCTATCATCCCCTACCCCTTCCCCCATGGCTCCTAAGTACCGAGCGGGGAGGAAGAAAGGGAAGGACATGACGGTAGAGATAAATCAAGAAACAGGTGACTATGGACTTAATCTAGCAAGATGTATTCGGTGAGCAGTTAATATGATTGTTATAATAGGTCTAGCAGTAAGAAAAGCAAACATATGAATTTAAACCTTCACTTATGCGAGAACACATAAGCAAAAGGGATCTTTTGCAAAGCTCCCATCGTATAGAGTGTCCCATACCACTTATACGTTGGGGTGTCGGTTATCAAACAGCAATGGTTGTTATATATTGAAATTAACCTTTGATTTATAAACTTGCCCACACAAGCTTATAGACCAAGGGGTCGTTTTGCAGGTCCTAATGTATAAGCGTCCCATACCACTTATACTTTAGGTGTCAGGGTTAAATGAATCGATTATGCTATGACATGCTAGTGGGTATGATGAAACATGCAAGTGCAACTCACACACCTGACTCTGTGCACACAGACCTTTAGTTCCCCCTTTCGGAGCCGTTACCTATCAGGATACCTCCGTAGTGGCAGACGGAAGCGGTGGGTTGGGCCTCGCCCACCTCAAAACCAGTAAAAGCACCACTGGTCTGACCTATCGTACGCCTCAACGCTTGGTGCACTAAGCGGACGCCTGCGTACTCTTGCCGGCTGGCGCACCGGACTTCTGTTGGCTAAGTGCTAACCACCTCGCCGAGTCAACGATATCGGTGTCGGTGCAATCAAACTCCCCGATATCGAAAGACCCACCACCTTAACTTTTCCTATTTTATGCACATGCAAGTTTAATCGTAAACACACAAAACCGAGCCGAAGCTCCCCGGACCAAACGTCCGTCTCCAACCAACCGAGCCGAAGCTCCCCGGACCATCCCGTCCGTCTCCTAACCAACCGAGCCGAAGCTCCCCGGACCCAAACGTCCGTTCCCAAATCATCCGAGCCGAAGCTCTCATCAATCTTCCTGTGCCAACAGTGTTTGTGAAAAGTGCAATCCTAGTTACTAAGTTACTCTTGCCAGTTTATTATTACAGTTTACGTTAGCCCAGGACTGCCCCCGGTATACCTTGTGAAGGGCTCTCAAGGGGCACTAGGAACCAAGACGGCGGTATTACGGCCCGAAGTTCCCTTTCGCAAGGCACTTATTATTATTGGTTGATCTCCCTTAACCCATTCCCTTCTTACATTACGATAGACTATCCTAGGGTGATTTTTAAACCTTCCACTCTTCGGGAAAAGCGATCTTTCGCCGAACCCGAGCACCTCTTAACTCTACCTATCACCACTTCTCATCACTCTTTTTATCTTCCTATTGTGATTTCCTCCACTATTTCCCACCCAAACAGAATGAATTATTTAACTCCAATGTCTTCCTCAGATCATGTCTTATTTCAATTCACAATTGCTATATGCAGACCGACCTAGGCTACATGTCGAACCGGTTATGCAATGATCCATTACTCATCCAAAAGCCCTAAATTATTTACTGGAGACTTACCATGATATAAATGACCTAAGTCCAGAAAATGGAAATTTTCCTAATTTATTTGGCATTTAATTAAATTCCTCGAAAATCCCAAGGACTACCGGTTTGAACATGAACTACCCTAAGTTCCCATGCAAGATGTCCAGCAAATTTATGATAAATACTAGGTTACCTCAATAGGTTAAATCCTAAATATCATAATTTTTCTATCATTAGAAGGGCATGAAAACTATTTTAGGAATAATCTCTAACTTCTGTTGTTTATGAATCAAGTACAGAAAATATTCTTCCAAAAATTATAAATAATTTATGTCATGCAGATAAAGGCCTAAAATTAGCACTGGCCAAGTTTCATAATTTTCCAGCAAGTATTTTATCCATAATTAATTTTTAAACATAAAAGCCCTTTCTATCATCTGTGAATAAGGTACTAGATTTACTCAACATAAAAATTTTATAAAAATCCAGGGATCAATGTTCTACTGGTCAAAATCTAAATCCAGAATTTTAACTGATTATAATTAATTTAAAACCTCCAAATATTTAAAACAACAATTCGGGTTAATAATCTTTTAACACATGAAGTATGATATTTATTAATCGTAAAATTCTAGGAAAATTACCATAAGTCTAAAACATCCTAAAACCCCCTCCTCCAGAGTTTCATAATTTTTGGATTAGATTTAGTGCTTAAAATAACTAAATTACATTTCTATCCTAATTCAAACTCTCAACTTCCGAGGTACCCAACTACCTCCAATTCCTTCACCATTCCAACCAGAGGGTTTTCAGCATATCATGCCACTCTCCTCCAAATTTCAAGGGCATACAAGAGCTTTTGCTCCTATGTCCTTCACAAACCTCAAAACCCTTCATTTAAGATTTGAGTTTGGATCCTAGGGTAAACCAACCCTAAACCACTCCATTTTTCTCCACACAGGTTATAACACCATTCTAAGTCAGAGATCAGAAAATCAGCCTCTGTTGAGGCGATTTGACCTTTCCAAATTCTCGGTGCACTTTTTATTAAAAGGTGTCTCACTAACGCGTAGTTAAGGGTAGAAGATTTCTCACCCAAAACTCCTTCAAATCAATTGGAATTTTACACAAACCTAGGTTTTATAGCCAGGGACCACTCACCAAAATTTGGGAGGGTTTGGAGGTCATTTGACCATCTAAATAAATTCCTCTAAGTTTATTAAATTAAAACAAAAACTTTAGGCAAAGTATCTCCAAAAATTCCCATTTTTGGACAGCCTCTCGATATACATATTATAGACCTCCAGCCCAAATTTCACGTCATTTGGACATGTTATGAACCGTGGGCAACCATTTCAATTTCTGGTTAGCCTAGGTCTTGATCCCACCAAAATGAGTGTTGTGGTCAAACCACTCACCCAAATTGAATAAAATCAATTTTATATTAAAGTAGACCCAGAGGGCTACAACTTTTGTGACTGGTCATTTTTCCTAAATCGGCCTCTAAGTGCCTTGTTTCGCAGCCTCAAAATATGTTCAAATAATCTATTTTCCATTAAGTATTATATAATATTCTATGTATTATAATATTAATTCTACTGTTCATCTTCTTCATGAACCCGAATAGACACAGGAAAACATTTTTCCTGTAACACTTCCGTGATCCATCGTCGGCCGTCCGGTCACTTCCCTGGCCAGCCACCACCACCACCACCTCCGTTGAGGCGATGGCTAGCGGTCGGCGGTGGTTTGGCCGCCGGAGGTGGCGGTTTACGGCGAACTCAAAATATCCTTTTCATGGTTTTTCCATGAAAACGAGAGATGGGTCCGGCTCCGTTGAGCGCGAATCTTCTTTCTAAGAATCCTAAGATCTACCCATGAAAGAGAAGGAGTAGAGGAGGACCTTGTTCGCGGTTTGAAGGCGAGAAGAACGACGGGGTGCCATGGCGCGGTGGTGGCGTTTGCTGAACTTCTCCTACAGCAAGAACAAAGGTCTGATCCGATTACTTGAGCGTGTAACCTTCTCCTCTTGCCTCAAGTGGGCTTTTATAAGTCAAAAAGTGGGAAGATGAATGGGTAAAGCCATTATGGCCATGAAGGCTCCTCCCCTTAACGCTTCGGTTATGATGCAGGGATAAGAAACGGTGGAAACTGAACAGGTGTGTCCAGCTGGAGATTTTCTATTGGACCACCTTTTCCTCATTTATTATATAATTACAGAAGGAAAACAGCCCGTAATTACTCCTGGTGTAACTTCCCACACCCGCATTTATTACAACGCGTGTTAGAATAATTTCGGGCCTGAACCGTCGTTTCGGCTAATGTCACGGGCGTGACACATAGGTCACGGGCGTGACAGGCCCGGCTAGACAATTCTGGGTTTTACGATCGTCGAACTGAGATCGACGATCGTCGATCGATGGTCACGGGCGTGACACCTGTTTCACGGGCGTGATAGGCCCGGGCGGTTAAATCTGGTCGACGATCGTCGATTTGAGATCGACGGTCGTCGAGTGGTGGTCACGCCCTAGGTCACGGGCGTGACACCTTGGTCACGGGCGTGACAGGTCCGAACGGTTAAATCTGGGTCGACGATCGTCGATTTGAGATCGACTGTCGTCGAAAGATGGTCACGCCCTAGGTCACAGGCGTGCCACCCTTGTCACGGGCGTGACAGGCCCGAACGGCAATTTTGAGGCCGACGATCGTCGAACTGGGATCGACGGTCGTCGAAGGCTGGTCACGCCCTAGGTCACAGGCGTAACACTTAGGTCACGGGCGTGACAGGCCCGAGTCCAATTTCGACGATCGCTTTACGGGGATCGATGCTCGTCGAAGGAGTCACGCCCCTTGGTCACGGGCGTGACACCTTGGTCACGGGCATGACATGCCCAGGCTGCACGCTCGACGATCGTCTCACGGAGATCGACGATCGTCGAAGGAGTCATGCCCAGGTCACGGGCGTGACGGGTCGGTCACGGGCGTGACCAACCCGTGACCCGAAAACTCGGTCGACTTATTTCAATTTTATGTGCTTCCTGGGGTTCTGACATGACCAACCGACTCCTAGGGGGTCTAGCCGGAAATGGGATGTTACACTCGGTGTCCATGTCCCGAGGCTCCTTCTGTGCCAAGTGAATGGTTGGGCTTGATCCTCGTGCTCATTTCCAAGCCTCCCTCCGTGTCACGCATAGGCTAGTTCGGGGAAAGGATCTTGGTGCACATCTACCCAAGTGAACCCGCTGGGCCGTAGTACGCATGGGCTCCGTTGTTGTGTTCTTAGTGTTGAGGCGTATGGAGGCCTAAGTTAAGTAGTGTGGATACCCACTTAGTAGTATAAATGCCCATTCTACTGTCACCGTCTGGCCACGACGGTTGGCGCCTGAGAGGTTAGCTACCTGCTTGAAAAGTTGGAACTACCAGTCTGTGTCGGCATAACAACTACATGTGCGTGATCATGGGTGAGTCATAGCATCACATACATAACATTGCACCTCATTACATACACAAGACCCTCATCGTATAAGTCTGTTTGGGCACTCCTATACGATGAGTTACTTACTGTTGAACGATCCTCAACTTATATGCTTGTATGGGTATCCATATAAGTTGAGTTACCTTTTGTTATAACTCTATATTCAAATGTTGTGATAGTTGGTAGAAATGCTAGAATAACTTATTACTTGATTATACTCTGCTTCATCTACGTAGTGATACCGTACCTATACCTCTTGCTTGTTTATACTCCTGCTTTATATAGATATATTGTACTGTGTCCCTTTCTCCCTCGATGCCGAGGAGTCGCCGGGGGAGCGGATGTGAAGCCACTTAGTCTTTATGACTAACGGTTGCTACGTCTTCCTTTTTAGGACGAAACCCCGCAGGTGGAGCAGCAGGTGATGGAGCCGGTCAGCCAGGCCAGGACGACAGGGCCTGAAGGGACGGTGTCATTGTTACCGTCAGTTACCGACGTGAGTATATGAGAGTTTTGTTGTAGCCCTTTGGGGAAACTTTATAGTTGTACTCTGATTTTGTAGAAGCATGTGTAGCTTCTCTATTACTGTTCTTTTGGACTTATAATTTATGTGGATTTGATTTCTTTATATCCTTTTGGTTGGTTTGGCATATATATATTGATATTGGTTGTAGCCGGCAGAATAGGAGTCTTGTGATACAGGCTAGCCCGAGTGTTAGTGATACCCTAAGGCGACTGTTTTGGGCATTAGACCCCTCTCGTGTCGTGTCTTGTGTTCCGCGAGGGGGATCTTACAGAACCTATCCATCATCTTCTGATACGTCACCCCTACATTTTTCTGCCCAAAGGGCATCATTTTATAGCCATAGCACCCATACACCGTGATGAAGGAGACATCTTTGACGTCAAGGGGGTGCATCCTGATCTGGAGGTAACCTGAAAATGCGTCTAAAAAACTCATTACATGAAAACCAACGGCTCAGTCAACAAGCACATCGATCTGAGGTAAGGGATAACAGTCCTTGGGGCATGATTTGTTAAGTAAGGAGAAATCGACACACATACGCCATTGGTCGTCTCCTTTTTTTACCATTACTACATTGGTGACCCAGCAAGGGTACTATATTTCAGATACAAAGCCATCCTTGAGGAGTTTGGCCACCTCCTCCCTGATGGGTTCAGCCAGCTTGTCTGCAACAGACCACTTTTTTTGTTGTATGGGGCGAGATTCTAGGTCCAGGTTGAGGCGGTGGCAGGCAATGTCCGCATCGATCCCTTCCATCTGCGCGGAACTCTAGGCGAAGATGTCCATGTTCTTCTAGATGCACTCCAGCATCCTACCCCGGTCCTCTGGGGTCAGCCCCCCGCTGATGCGAACCTTTTCCACCCTACCTCCGAGGGTGAGAACCTCCATCTCCACCACCTCTTCTACAGCCTCCAAATGAAACTACTCCCACCATTCTCCAATGGCCTCCCCTCCTGAGGCAAGAACTTCCTCAGCTTCTTCCACGACCATTTTCTTGGCCGGCTCCTGGACTTCCTCTGCCACCTCCACCCGGGTGCGGTTCTACTTAACCTCAATCTCCACTCTTGCATCCTGATCCCCCTCCTCCATCCTCCGCTCCATATCCTCAGTCCCCTCTTACAGAGAGATGGAGTTTACGGCGGTGACGTAGCAGTCCCTTGCCACCTTGGGGTCGCCCCGGACCCGGACCTGGATCCCCTCAGTGTTGAACTTCAGGCATTGGTGGAAGGATGAGGGGACGTAGTGGATAGAGCTTATGAGGGGTTGCCCGAAGATGACTTTGTATTTGTTGTGAGCGTCCACGATGATAAACCTACAAGTGCTGGACTGCACCCCCCCCCCCCCCCCACCCCCCTAAGAGTGACATTGAGCCCCACTCCTCCTTCTACATCCTTCCTCTCCCCCGAGAACCCAAACAAAGGCCCATCCTAGGCCAGCACCCTCTTGGACTCCACCTCCATCGCGTCAAATGCCTTCTTAAAGATTACGTTGACCGAACTCTCATCGTCAATGAGGATCCGGGAGGAAGTGAAATTCTAGATAGCTGTCTAGATGACCAGCGCATCGCAAAAGGGATCCTCATGATCCGGTATATCCTTCCTTAAGAATGTGATCTTCTACTCTGGGGGTGGGGTTTGAGATGTTGATCCAATGCTCCTGCGGTGGCTTGCCTTCCAGAAAGCCTCAATCCCCCCCCCCATGGATCACTCTGATCCCTCCTCGGGTTCCAACATCCATACGGTCCTCACACCTATCCTCCTCTACCCGAGGCAGGACTTCTTCGATCCGCACTCCCTGGCAGTCCTGCTGCTATTGCTTCTCCTTGTTTCCCCTCATCTCATGGAACTTCGGGCACGTGGTGTTGGCGTGCACTTCCTCTTGGTGGAAGTCACAGTAGGGCAACTCTACCCTAACCTCTCTTCTCCTTCTCCATGCAGCACTCCTCCTCTCCCCCATGGCTATAGTTATAGCCTGGTTCTGGTCGGGGATAGGTGGTGTCTGGCCTTGTCTCCTACCTAAAGGGTAAAATTGACCCAGGCCCCCTGGCAGTTGTATCCTCCATGGAAACCTCTCTGCGGCCCCTGGTCCTGCCACTCCAGCCTCCAACCTAGCTAATGGTTCGGCTCCTTGAGCCCCCACCTGGTCTGTTATTACTTTTGTTGTTCCATCTGTCGGGGTTCAGCTCTCCTCTTCAACTAACCTCTGCCACCTTTGGGCTTTTCTTACTCCATGGCCCACCTGGCCAGCTTTCGGGCAAACTTCATGTTTGACGCCTCCCCGTCGACTTCCATTGCAGCTCTCTCCATTAGCTCCCCATAGGAGAGGGGTGGCACCCTCTTTAGCTCCATTCTGAAAAGACCCTGATGTAGCCCCAGGTTGAAGGCAATCATTAGGGTGTGCCTTGACATCTCTTTGACCTGGGTAACCTCCTCTTGGAACCGGTCCACATAGCTCCCCAAGGTCTCCTTCACCCGCTTCTTGATGTAGAACAGGGACTCCGACTCCTTTTTCCACCTCTTGGAGGTGGTGAATCTCAATATGAACCCTCAGTGTAGGTCCTCAAAGTAGTAAATGGATTTGGTCGGCAGATGGTTAAACCACTCTCTCGCCTTCTCCTTAAGAGTGATGGCGAAGCGCTGGTACTTGAACCCATCCGACATCTGTCAGATCGAACCCACGTCCTCAAACTACTAGACGTAATGGACCGGGTCACCCTTCCTGGCATAGTAAGACATCACTGGCTCCCTGAACCCTTCTGGAACCGGGGCGGAAGAAACCAATTCGCTGAAGGGGTTTCCTCCCCCTGCTGGGCGAGCTAGAGGGTCTCGAATCCCCATCTCTCAAAACCTACCATCGCTTGCCGAGCCCAGGAAGAGCACTCGCCCGAGGAGCTCGCATCCTCTCCCTTCCTCCGCAACTTCCTTCCTAGATCTCCTATTGGGAGAATCCTCGTCGAGGGCTAGGACCGCAAGTACAGGCACTGCTGGAGTCGAGCACTCAGCACGCATGTCGAGTCCGAATTTGATGAGGTCGAGCACCTTTTTCTTGAATTCTTCGAAAATCCCCACTATGGCGAGAGGAGGGGGTGGCGAATCGGACCTGTCCTAGCCTTGCCCTGATCCTGCCGTCATCGATCTTGCTGAAGATTTTTTGTGCTGACAACGCTCCACTCGCACCACACCAAAATGTTAAAACTTAGAATTCGGTCTCTGTGGAGTTCGCCCTTGGGAAAGGGGTGATCGCGCACGTACTTCTATCCTACATGGAAAATGATAAGGAAAAGCAATGGGAAATGACCCAAGGGCTCGGCGAGGAGGTCCCACAACACACCTGGAAGATCTTAGAGCGCTTCCCCTCCCTTAGCCAAATGCTGAGCTAAAGGCTATCTCAGAATGCATAAGAAGGTCTGGGAACAAGTTAGCATGCCTTCTGAGGTGCACATTGGGTCCTATTTATAGGATTCTGGAAACGGCCTACAAATAGCAAACCTCCGTTGTTCTGAACAGCTATGCGTAGCCCAACAAGGTCTGCCAACAACATAACTCCGCTATTCTAACTCGCTATGGGAAGGCAAAAGGGGGTAAAATGGTAAAAACCCACATCACAGAATACTGGGCGAGTAATCCTTAAGGCCTCTACTCGCCTGGGGTGGCGAGTGCTCGATGGAGCTAACACTTGCCGCCTCCCCGAACCTTGGAGTGCAAAGGCTCGGTTGGCCCTGCTCACCTGCCGCTTGTCGAGCTCCGCAAGGGCGAGTATGAGCCCGCCTGCTCCACTCTCCCCTCAAACACTCCACCCCTCCTGGGAGAGTCGGGGAGCTATCGAACTCCTCCCCCCTTTTAGGTACTCTCCCGGGGTTTGAACTACGAGATTTTGCCCTCCAGGTCCCTGTCGGGCCCACAAGCCGGATATGGGGTTGTATAATGGTGATGTAAATGATAAGATCCATCTTTTTTTGTCACACAAGATGATCAAGATGACAAGCACAACTTTTAAGTGTAATTCTTTTGGACTCATTCTTAGATTTTCCAACAAACATGGTTCGAGTCCTAGCATCTACTAGAATGTATGAAATAACATTATAATACCATGACAAACATAGAAGGCAAATTGAATATCCAAACTATTCTGAGTTGAGCATATCAAACTCAATCTAAAGGAAGTTGAACGACTCCATTCAGAGGCTTTGTACAAATAAATGCCACTTATTTGTTAGTAAGGACAAACTCAAGGCAAATATCTTTATTTTCAACACGCTTTCTAATGAAGTGGTACCTTATCTCAATATGCTTTGTCTTGTTGTGTGATATAGGATTCTTAGTAATTTAGATGGCACTAAAAGAGTCACAGAACATAAAAGTTTTACTTATCTGTTGATTGTAACCCTTCCCCTTATGCTGAATTCATAATAGTTGAGCGCAGCAGCTTCCAGTTGAGATACTATCTTTGTTGTTGAGATGGAAACACTTGTTTGCTTATTGCTACTCTAGGATACTAATCTTCTCCCTAAGAACTGGCATGTCCCAGAGCTATTTTCCTATCTTTTTTTTAATCTATAAAGTCTGGTGAATGTTCTATATATACTTCCTAAAAACTTCTTCTTTTAGGTTACCATTCAGGATGGCTGACTTTATATCCATTTGATAGACCTTGAATTCTTTATAGGCAGCATATGCAAAAAACAACCTTCTTACTTCTAGTCTTGCAACTGGAGAAAATATTTAGTCAAAGTCAATGCCTTCTTCTCGTATGTACCCTTTTGCTATCAACCTTGTTTTGTTCTTCATAATCACCCCATTTCCACCTAACTTATTGTAACGTCCCAATTCATGTTAGGCCCCTCGTGCGCACTTTTATGTCAGGAGAGTTGACTTGGGCTCAGGGAGTGCTGGCAGCTAGGCTTACACTTATGTAAGGGAGGAGAAGTTGGTCCAGAGTAGGACACGGGTAGTGACACAGGCGTGTCCATACCCATTTGGTACTCTGGTGTCTTTGTGTCTGCTTTGTGGAATTGCAGAGAAGGATAAGGGTACTGACACGGGCATGTCCATACCCATGTGGCTCTCTTGCAACGATGCGGATTCCTTGTTGTGTTTCCCGAGCAAGACATAGGTAGAGACACGGGCATTTCACTACCCGTGTATGTGTATTCTTCGAGCAGAATTCGACTAACAATCGTCGACCGTGTTCCTCCCGAGTAGGGCACGGGCAGAGACACAGGTGTGTCCCTACCTGTGTGTTTCTACAGCAGTTCGACAATTCATCGACCGGAGCTCGACAAATCGTCGACCGTGTTCTTCCCGAGTAGGAAACAGGTAATGACATGGGCCTATCCCTACCTGTGCAGTTCAATTTCGGATTTTTGCAAATTTTTCGGCCGTGTCATTTCGAAGGGACTCATTTACTGGGTTGATTGGCTGTCCAATGACTGGCCGACACGTGGATATACTGAGAGGTCTAAGTTGTTAGCCTAAATCACCTAGAGGGGGGTGAATAGGTGAATTGCGTGTCAAATGCGGAATTAAAAACTAACACAGCAAATATCAAGCAATCACAGAAGACAGGAGATTTATAGTGGTTCCCCAATCTTGGGTACGTCCACTTTCCTCACCGATCTAGCAAATTACTAGACTCGGCTACTCCACTATCTCGGATTGAAAACAATCCTACACCTCGGAACCACGTTCCTACAAATCTCGATCCCAAAACGGATCTACAAAAACTCGGAAGACAAAACTTCCTACAAGTCTCGGAGAAGAATCTCCTACAATGAAATTTGGTTTGAATAAAAAAAAATTAAAACAACAATCTCAGATCTGGATCTGTCTTCTTCTTTAGGAACTTCGGCTTGATCAGAAAATGTAGAAGACGACTAGAGAAATATCCACGAATCTGAGATCTAGAACCACCTCGATCAAGAAGGTAGATCTGGAATCTTCAAGGCTTGGCAAGATCGAGTGATTCTCTTTCTTCTGGATCGCTGGAGAAAAGATCGATGAAAACGAAGGTGGCGATCCAAACTTTTCTTCTTCTTCCGTGAACGGCAATGGCGGCGGCGTGAAATTAGGGTTCACGGAATTCCTCTTTCTTAAAAAGAATATTTCTGTAATAGCGCTTGAAAAGTCATTTCTGAAAAGACCTATTTATAGGTGGGTTCCAACGGTCATAACATTGATTAATGATGACACGTGGACCAATCAGAATTGACAGATTCAAAGTACTTATGATGAAAATGGACTTAGAATAATTCAGGAGAAGTTGACTGCGATACTCGAGTAATGGAGGATATACACGAGTATGGAGAGATGGATTACTCGAGTAGCAAGAAGCAGTATACTCGAGTATAGAAAGAGAGAATTACAGGAGAGAAGAATGTATTACTCGAGTATCAAAAAATGGTATACTCGAGTATCAGAAGTGTATACTCGAGTAATAGAAAAGTATACTCGAGTATCAAGACGATATACTCGAGTATCAAAAGGCTAAACTCGAGTATCAGAAAATATACCTGAGAAACGTTTATATCAGAGTCAATTACTCGAGTATGGAAGAATTTACTCGAGTATCAAAAATCAATTACTCGAGTATGAACATACTTACTCGAGTATCAGAAGATATACTCGAGTATCAGAATATATACTCGAGTATCAGAATATATACTCGAGTATCAGAATATATACTCGAGTATCAGAAAACAAGTTACTCGAGTATAAACATACTTACTCGAGTATCAGAATATATACTCGAGTATCAGAATATATACTCGAGTATCAGAAAGCACTTACTCGAGTAAAAACATACTTACTCGAGTATCAGAATATATACTCGAGTATAAACATACTTACTCGAGTATCAGAATATATACTCGAGTATAAACATACTTACTCGAGTATCAGAATATATACTCGAGTATAAACATACTTACTCGAGTATCAGAATATATACTCGAGTATAAACATACTTACTCGAGTATCAGAATATATACTCGAGTATCAGAAAACACTTACTCGTGTATTACAAGGAAATACTCGAGTATAAAGGACTTAGGAAAATTCTAAGATGAAATTTGCTCCAATGCTTCTGTCCATCAGTCCAAGTGCATGAAGGAAGTGTATCCCAATAGAGAGGCTATACATGGGCCAACACTTTGGATCACACAATGAGGGATTACATTGTATGGTCCTGTGTTTGGTGACCCATTATAGACTGACATTGGTCTACACTTGGCAATTAGAACCTGCACACATACAACTTAAACACAGCATCAAATACACCTTAATTCATCTTAGTTCAAGGTCTGACCTCCTACAAATCTGAGGTATTGTGGAGACAGATCCCAACAATCTCCCCCTATTTGTAGATGTCAGCACTCTCTATACTAAGGTGAATTACTTAAGAGTAAAAGAACAGCAAGCATATAACAGGAGAATAAGCTTAGCTAAAGCAGAGTAAACAAAATATGACCATAATCAGAATTAAATATATATATATGAGGAAATGTTTTTAAAGCACATAAACAAAATAGTCCAATTCCACTTTCTCAGATCCACTCATGATGGAGCATCCTTGTGCATCCTTTCCCTTTTGAGCTGTTGCCTCTCCAGGTAGCTGTAAGGCTTTGGGAAATAAGTCCTGGGCCTGGGAGGAGCAGCAGGGTTGTTGTGTCCCCAGTTTCTGTCATGAAGTCTGATTTTAATCTGAGAAGCTTCATATGCTTTCCACTCTGAATAGCTGTAATGATTATCTCTGTTTTCCCCAAGATCTGTCACTAATTTCAGGGTATCAAGAATAAGGGATTTGGAGGTTGGACTCCAAACCTCTGAGTGAACAATTGCTGGATCTCTTCTGGGTTCAGAACGACTTGCAGAGGCACCTTCACCATACTTTCTTTTCCTTTTAGATGGACCTTGAGAACTGGAAACAAAATCATCTTGCCACATGTCAGAGTAGTTGAGAGGAGGCTCAGTCAGATCACCCTCAGGTCTAGGAGAGAAGACTGGCACACCACTTTCTGGAATGGTAGCTTGGACAGGGGCATCTGCAGAGGGTTGTTCTTCAAGAGGATTTAGGTGCTGAGGAATGATGGCTGGGTTGAGCTGAGCATTGGGGAAGTTCATATTATGCAGCCACACAGCAGTATCATATGTATAAAACTTTACAGATTGAAGTTGAGAGAGAATGTCTGCTTTCATTTCCTTTACAATTCCATCCACTGTAGTTTGAGCCTGTGTAGAGAGAGTTTCAACTTGTTCTTTTACAGCTATTTGAGCTTGCTCATGAAGTTTTTCCACTTGTTCTTTTACAACTTTCTCCCCCTTGCTGATATCTATGTTTAGCTTTGCAATGGCTTCATCTTTGAAGGTGCTCACTTCATTACAAACTTTCACAACATTCAGTTCAGCTCTCTCATCTAGCTTGAGCTGGTTGTGAGCTACTGTCTCAGCCTGATTTCTTAGTTCACCAATGCTTGTAATGGTGTGGTCTATGGCTTTGCCTCCAATTTGGAACAACCTTTTTAACTCATCAGTATTTGCTTGAATCTCAACAAAGCCTCTGCTCATCTCTGTTTCAAGAGCAGAGACCTTGGATGTTACTGATTGCAGAGAGGCATCAAAGTAATCTCTCTGTTCTTTTAGCATAAGCTCTATCTTGCTGATAATATCTGAGGATGAAGAGGAGGGAGCTGAGGTTGGTTCAGGAGCTGAAGCAGCAGGAGCAAGAGCAGAAGTAGAAGCAGAAGCAGTCCAAGGAGGGATTTCTGAGATCACCACTGAGCTGACTGCTCTCTTGAATGGAACTGTGTCAACATCTTCTTCTGAGGGTAGGAGAGAGGGCATGGAGAAATCCAAGTTCTTCAGAGGTGCCTCCAAAGGATCTGGAGACATCTCATCATCAGACAGGAGAATATGAGCTGATTTACTAGGCTCACTCTCAGGAGAATGGACTGGAGATCTTGCAGGAGATGGAGCTGGGGTTCTTGCAGGAGACTGAGCTGGAGTATGGACTTCAGACTGAACTGGAGACTTAGCAGCTGAGTCATTCTGGAAGAGAGGGGCATCTGAGCTGAGCTCATCAATGAATTTGTTGATATCCTCAGCTGTAGACAGAAGGGCTGCTGAGTCTGGAATCTCTGAGTCTGCATTTGCTGATAGAATATCTGCTGGAGGAGGAGAGATTGGAGGAGTGGGAATTCTTACTTCTTCTGTTTCTGGAATTACTGATTCTGAAGAAACCTAATTCTGAGGAAGAGAAGAGGCAGGCTCCCCCTCAATTGCTGCACCCAGAGTGTCAGCAATTTGATGTTGAGGAGGAGATGGGGTCCTGATGACAGCTTGCTGTCTGGAGGTTTGGGCTGGGTTCATGATCTTGAGGTCATACCTCTGAATGGATGATATTGAGACTTTCTTCATGTGGTGAAGAGGAGTCCCTTTAGAGAAGTCAAACACTGTTGGATTAATCTCATGGAGGAGGAGGGAGATAATCCTTGCAAAGCTGGGATGTTTGACGCTTTCTTTGATCTTATCGAGTATCATCATTCCAAATTGAAACTTCTTCCTGCAGACAATAGCTTGCATAACATCAAAAAGATTTTGTGATACATCTCGAATGGAGTAAGTCTTGCACCAGAGGATTTTGGCAATGATGTCAACTAGAAACTTCCCTTCTGGATTGAACAGAGAGCGGTTCAGGGTTTCACCTCCACCTTCTGGATCTCGACCACAGAATAAGGAGGTGCGGTCGGCATCTGCCTTGTCTAAATCATCTTCTTCGTCGACCACGGGCATCCGAAGCAGAGTGGCGACAGAGGTTTTATCTAACCGAACATCAACTCCCCTTACCTTTGATTTCAGAACTGTACCATTGTGCCTAATCTTCAAGTTTTTGTAGAACTCTTCAACATCAGAAAGCAAAAGGCGGCAAGGTTCTTGAAGAACGAAGGTTAATCCGGCCGTGTCGAGGAGAATCAGAAGGTTCTTGAAATCATCGGAGATATCTTCAATGCCATCAGTCACTAATTCCGAGCCGATTCCAAACTTGGAGGAGGGAGGAGCCATCAGCGATTCTGCAATGAGGAAGACGGAAATCTGCGGCGACGGAAGACGAAGAACAGGGTTTCGGGAATACGAACAGCCGGCGGCTACTCGAGTGAATGAGAAGTGGAAAGGACTTTGTCGTTTTGAATATATATATAAATAATTCTAATTAGGTTTAAAAAAAACGAATTAAGTATAAAGACATACCTGAAGAGGCGGCAATTTAGTTGTGCGAATAGAGAGTTTGAAAAAAATCCAGAGAAATCCGATTACACGAGAGGAGTTTACGGCATACACGAGTAATCCTTAACATATACTCGAGTATGGACTGAGTATACACGAGTATTAAGTCTAGACGGATTTTTCCATACTCGAGTATAAGAAATTCATACTCGAGTATCAATCTGATCACTCGAGTATATGAAGTTCAATACACGAGTATTAAATTCTGAAGACTTATCATACTCGAGTATGAAGAGTGCATACACGAGTATTGATTTGATTACTCGAGTATATTTGACTTGTTACTCGAGTATTCACTATTTCACTCGTGTAAATGTAACTATTCTCGAGTCTCAAATTTCTTGAAGGAATTTTCACTAAACAAAAGAAAAATGTACCTCAGAGTATCCAACATTTCTGACCTCTTCTAAATTTCTGAGTCCATCATTGGTCTTCTTTGTTAAGCAGTCCAAGCTCAGTTTTGAAGAATGAAAACTTGGACTCATCCAGCGGCTTGGTGAAGATGTCTGCAACTTGCCTGTCTGTGGAGACATACTGTAGATCTATATCTCCATTTTCCACATGCTCCCTGATGAAATGGTAGCGAAGCTCTATGTGCTTGGTCCTGCTGTGGGAGACTGGGTTGTTGGCTATTGCAATTGCGCTGGAGGAATCACAGAACAGTGGAATGTTCTGGAACTTCATGTTGTAATCTTCAAACTGATTCTTGATCCACAAAAGCTGTGCACAACAGCTCCCTGCAGAGATGTACTCTGATTCAGCCGTTGAGATGGCTACACAGTTTTGCTTCTTACTGCTCCAGGAAATGAGTCTCCTTCCGAGGAATTGGCAAGTCCCGGAGGTGCTTTTCCTGTCGTCTTTGCTTCCTGCAAAATCTGCATCTGAAAATCCAATTAGTTCACTATCATTACTTCTTGGGTACCATAAGCCAAGATTTGGTGTTCCTTTGAGGTATCTCAAGATTCGCTTTGCAGCGATGTAGTGAGATTCCTTAGAGTTCACCTGAAATCTAGCACATACACATGTCGAGAACATTATATCTGGTCTACTCGCAGTAAGGTAGAGCAAGGACCCAATTATGCTTCTGTACTTGGTTTCATCAAAAGGTTTCCCTTTCTCGTCCTTGTCCAGAGACATAGCTGAGGCCATTGGAGTCCTCATAGAGGTTGCATTCTCCATTCCGAATTTCTTAAGCAGCTCTTTGGTGAACTTGGTCTGAGAGATGAAAATTCCATCCTCAGATTGTTTCACTTGTAGCCCTAAGAAATACTTCAGCTCTCCCATACTGCTCATTTCAAACTTCCCTTGCATAAGTTTAGAAAACTTCTTGCAGAGGTTATTATCTGTAGAGCCAAAAATGATGTCGTCGACATAGATTTGCACTAGCAAAATCTTGCCTTTTATTTCCCTAAGAAATAATGTCTTGTCTATCTTTCCTCTTGTGAACTTGTTCTCAAGAAGAAAGGTGGACAGCGTCTCATACCAAGCCCGAGGGGCTTGCTTGAGACCATATAGTGCTTTTTGTAATAAATACACATAGTTAGGAAGGGTTGGATCAACAAAACCTGGGGGTTGCTCTACGTACACTTCTTCCTTAATGTTACCATTTAGGAAGGCGGACTTCACGTCCATTTGATAGACGGTAAAGCCCTTAAGTGCAGCGTAGGCAAGAAATAACCTGATTGTCTCCAGTCTTGCTACTGGAGCATAAGTTTGGTCGAAGTCGATCCCTTCCTCTTGACGATATCCCTTGGCGACAAGTCTGGCTTTATTCTTTATAATTGTTCCGTCTTCATCCATCTTGTTCCGGTAGACCCACTTTGTCCCGATGACGTTCTTATGCTTGGGTCTAGGAACAAGTGTCCAGACTTTGCATCTTTTGAACTGATTTAATTCTTCTTCCATGGCTAGAATCCAGGATGCGTCGGAGTTGGCTTCCTCAAATTTCTTTGGTTCAACCTGTGAGAGAAAGCTTAAGTGTAAATTCTCGTTAGTTGTACCTCGACGAGTTCTGACACCATCCCGAGGATCCCCTATGATTTGGTCAACAGGATGATCCTTTAAGTGTCTGAACTCTAAAGTCCTTGCATCTGGGATCTCCTCAGCCACTGGAGTTATATCTTCAGCTGGGATGTCTTCTTCATCTTGATCATCTCCCTCTTCAAAGGTGGTTGTAGAGGGGATCTTGATGAACGTCTCATCTTTATCTTTAATAGGTTCATCCAAGCTGAGTTCTTTCAACTTTGTACCTGCATCTACAATAGGCACACTAGACGAGTTGCTTTGCAACAGACTCGTCTCATCAAATACAAGATGTATCGACTCTTCCACAACCAGAGTTTTTCTATTTAAAACTCTATAGGCCTTACTATGGCTACTATAACCTACGAAAATACCTTCAAAGCTTTTCTCGCTAAACTTTGTAGTGTGATACTTGCCATTGTTAAGTACGAAGCACTTACAACCAAAGATTCTAAAGTATGAAATGGTTGGTTGCCTGCCTTTTAGAAGTTCGTAAGGAGTCTTATCATGGTCTTTGTTGATGAGTGCTCGATTTTGCACGTGACAAGCGGTGTTGACGGCTTCAGCCCAGAAATACTCCGGAAGTGAGGCATCACTCAACATGGTCCGACAAGCCTCTATGAGTGTTCTGTTCCTTCTCTCAGCCACTCCATTTTGCTGTGGTGTGCGGGGAGAGGAAAACTCATGAAAGATACCTTGACTTTCACAAAATTCTGTCATGGCTCCAGACTTGAATTCCGTTCCATTGTCACTTCTGATTTTGACTACGGAACAGTTGTATTCATTCTGGATTTGCCTGACAAAGTTAGTGAAAATACCGAAGGTATCTGACTTGTGTTTCAGAAAGAACACCCACGCAAAGCGCGAGTAATCATCCACAATAACCAACGTATATTCCTTACCTCCCAAACTTCTAACCTGCAGTGGACCAAACAAGTCCATATGAAGAAGCTGTAAACTTCTATTGGAATCCTTGCCTATTATGCTTTTGAACGAGCTTCTTGTTTGCTTGCCTTTGATACAAGCGTGACAAGGACTGTCCGTAACGCACTTGACCTTGGGTGCATCACGCACTAAGTTTTGAGAGAATAATTTATTAATAGTTTTGAAATTAATATGTGCTAGTCTCTTGTGCCATTGGTCAGCAAGAGATGCACTACTTTTTGCCAAAAGACACACTGGTGTCGAAGAGTCTATACAAATAAAATTTAAACAGAAAATATTTCTGCTTCGAGTGCCTGATAAGATAGTTTCCATATTGTTAACCGATTTTATCAAACACTTGTCTGCATGAAATTCAACTACGTATCCTTTGTCGCATAGTTGGCTTATGCTGATGAGATTGTGTTCCAATCCTTCAACATAGGCTACATTCGAGAAGGATACGCTACCGTTAGAAATCATACCATAGCCTTTAGTGATTCCTCGATCTGAACCTCCAAAGATGACCTTTGGTCCGTCGCAGACTGAGGTGTAGTTCAGTAGTAGGCTCCTTG
The DNA here is from genome assembly GCA_039513925.1 of Platanthera zijinensis. Taxonomy (NCBI): domain Eukaryota; kingdom Viridiplantae; phylum Streptophyta; class Magnoliopsida; order Asparagales; family Orchidaceae; genus Platanthera; species Platanthera zijinensis. Next base: position 34,663,308 of record CM077095.1, read on the forward strand.
TCCCGGTCATATGCCGAGAACATCCACTGTCCAAGTACCAGATTGGCATTTTGGTGGCCTTTGGACATACCTGCAATTACAATCATTTAGCCTTAGGAACCCAAACAAGTTTGGGTCCTTGGTCTCGAGTTAGAATACTCCCCCTACGAGTATTAGCCTTATGAGTGGTCACTCTCAAGTTGCTAACCTTAGGGGTTGCAGCATTTTCAGGATTGAACCAACAATCACTGGCAAAATGACCAATTCTGCCACAACACCAACAGTTGAACCTGTTGTATCTTTGCCTTGGGTAGTCCTGCCTGACTTTCTGGAATGAAGGTCTGGCAGGACCCTTACTTTTGGAGGAAGAGGCTTCATGATGATTGCAGTTGCATGAAGTCTTCTCTTTCATAGGCTTTTCTACAGCGGGTTTTACTTTTGGTGTCTTCTTAAAGTTATGACCATGAGCATAAGGTCCATAGCTTTGAAGCTGAATCTCCTCATAAGGTGCCTTGAAGACACTCTCGCCAAAGTTACGAGGACGAGTCCAACCTTGGTATCTTGACTTAGGCTTCTCAGGGATCGGCCTAGAAAAGTGTCCATAGGTGGACTCATAATCGAGTTCGTTCGTGGGAAAGATAACTTTCTTGAACACAACAGGTTCCAAGGGAGCTTTCCCTTTTTCCTCAGCTAGAGCCTTCCGGGCAGCCTTATTCTTCCTCTTGGCCTTGTTTCTCCTAGAGGATTTACTAGAAGATCCAATGTGGCCTAAACCAGCACCCTTGGCCTTAGCAGAGAATTCAGCAACGATTGGAAGAACTGTCTTAGGCTTAGAGAAGCTCTCAACAAGCTTCTTTTCAGCCTCGAGCTGTTTTTCCAGTTCTTTGATGATTTCCTCTTTAAGGTCAAGGTGCTTGAGAGCTTTATTGTATTCCTCCATAGCTTCATTTAGGTTCTCTTGAAGAGAGTTAGTCCTATTGACTTCTTCTCTCAAGTTGCTCTCACTAGCCTGTAGAGAATTGATCTCTTTGGCTTGACTTTTCACCATTCTACGACATTTCTCGTAAGCGGTGAGTAATTCCTTATACTGTCCCATGAGTTCAGATTCATCTTCAGAGGAATATCCCTCTTGCTCATTGTCATCTTCAGAATCAGAGAGAGGAGTGTGAGATTTTACCTCCCCAGTAAACTGGGGGACTTGTTCATCATCCGAATGAGCCATGAGCCCAAAGTAAGCTTCCTCTTCTTCACTCGACTCAGATGAGTCAGAGTCGCTGAGAGTTTTGCTCTTCTTGGCTACTAGGCTTCTCTCTGTCCTCTTCTTGGGGTGTGAGGATTTCTTTTCCTCTCTTCTTCCACCCTCTTTCTTTTTGTGAGGGCAATCGGCGATGACGTGACCTGGCTTATTGCAGCAATAACAAATGATGTCAGTAGAAATCTGTTTGTTCGGTTTAGGATTATACCTGTCATGGCTACTTGAGCCTTTCTTCCGATGATCACTGTCATGTCGTGATCTTCTATATGAGGCATCCTTGCCTCTCCATTGCTTTTTCTTGTTCAAAAATTTCTTGAACTGCCTTGAGAGTAGGGAGAACTCTCCATCAGATAGTTCTGAGCCAGATGAGCTAGGCTCAGATGATTCTTCTTCATCAGCCTCAGGAACTGGGGCAGGAGAGCTAGCTTTTATCTTCCTTGAGCTATCTGCCTTTAGAGCGACAGATTTCTCCTTGGATGCAGACCTGCTTGTCTCTTCTTCAGCTTTTCTTGAGTTGATTTGCAGCTCGTAAGACATAAGCTTTCCGAACAGATTCTGCGGGTCCGTCTCAGCTAACCTTCCAAACTCCCGAATGGCACATACCTTATTATCCCATTCCTTGGTTAGGGATCTTAAGAATTTGTCATTGAGTTCCCCGTTGGTGAAGACACGGCCATACACTCTTAGGCCATTTACTATCTTGAAGAAGTTCTCAAAGGTGTCAGCTATGGCTTCCTTATGACCTTGCCGGAAGGCTTCATACTTTTGATTCAGAAGGGATCTCCTATCATCCCTCACTTCTTCAGTGCCTTCCATTAGAGTCACAAGGGATTGCCACATCTCCTTGGCAGACTGGCAATGAATTAGATTCTGCAGCATTGAGTCGTCGACTGCACTTGCTATAATATTTTTAGCCTTCTTGTCCAGAGAGACAAGTGCAATCTCATCCTTGTCTAGATCCATCAGCTTCTTGGGAACTTGCTTGGTGGGATCTATGGTGGATGCAGTCATAGGAATATGGGGACCTTCTTCAACAATCATGAAGATCCGGGGATCTACTGCTTCCATGAAGAACTTTACTCTTTCCTTCCACATAGGAAAGTTGTTCTTGGTGCAGATAGGGAGTTTAGCAAAATCCTTGGTCTTACTCATGCTTGATACTTTTCAGAAAACAACTTAGAAGGATAAGATCAAGGTGTTAACCTTTTAACGATCAACCTCCCTCTGATACCAATTGAGAGGTCTAAGTTGTTAGCCTAAATCACCTAGAGGGGGGTGAATAGGTGAATTGCGTGTCAAATGCGGAATTAAAAACTAACACAGCAAATATCAAGCAATCACAGAAGACAAGAGATTTATAGTGGTTCCCCAATCTTGGGTACGTCCACTTTCCTCACCGATCTAGCAAATTACTAGACTCGGCTACTCCACTATCTCGGATTGAAAACAATCCTACACCTCGGAACCACGTTCCTACAAATCTCGATCCCAAAACGGATCTATAAAAACTCGGAAGACAAAACTTCCTACAAGTCTCGGAGAAGAATCTCCTACAATGAAATTTGGTTTGAATAAAAAAAAATTAAAACAACAATCTCAGATCTGGATCTGTCTTCTTCTTTAGGAACTTCGGCTTGATCAGAAAATGTAGAAGACGACTAGAGAAATATCCACGAATCTGAGATCTAGAACCACCTCGATCAAGAAGGTAGATCTGGAATCTTCAAGGCTTGGCAAGATCGAGTGATTCTCTTTCTTCTGGATCGCTGGAGAAAAGATCGATGAAAACGAAGGTGGCGATCCAAACTTTTCTTCTTCTTCCGTGAACGGCAATGGCGGCGGCGTGAAATTAGGGTTCACGGAATTCCTCTTTCTTAAAAAGAATATTTCTGTAATAGCGCTTGAAAAGTCATTTCTGAAAAGACCTATTTATAGGTGGGTTCCAACGGTCATAACATTGATTAATGATGACACGTGGACCAATCAGAATTGACAGATTCAAAGTACTTATGATGAAAATGGACTTAGAATAATTCAGGAGAAGTTGACTGCGATACTCGAGTAATGGAGGATATACACGAGTATGGAGAGATGGATTACTCGAGTAGCAAGAAGCAGTATACTCGAGTATAGAAAGAGAGAATTACAGGAGAGAAGAATGTATTACTCGAGTATCAAAAAATGGTATACTCGAGTATCAGAAGTGTATACTCGAGTAATAGAAAAGTATACTCGAGTATCAAGACGATATACTCGAGTATCAAAAGGCTAAACTCGAGTATCAGAAAATATACCTGAGAAACGTTTATATCAGAGTCAATTACTCGAGTATGGAAGAATTTACTCGAGTATCAAAAATCAATTACTCGAGTATGAACATACTTACTCGAGTATCAGAAGATATACTCGAGTATCAGAATATATACTCGAGTATCAGAATATATACTCGAGTATCAGAATATATACTCGAGTATCAGAAAACAAGTTACTCGAGTATAAACATACTTACTCGAGTATCAGAATATATACTCGAGTATCAGAATATATACTCGAGTATCAGAAAGCACTTACTCGAGTAAAAACATACTTACTCGAGTATCAGAATATATACTCGAGTATAAACATACTTACTCGAGTATCAGAATATATACTCGAGTATAAACATACTTACTCGAGTATCAGAATATATACTCGAGTATAAACATACTTACTCGAGTATCAGAATATATACTCGAGTATAAACATACTTACTCGAGTATCAGAATATATACTCGAGTATCAGAAAACACTTACTCGTGTATTACAAGGAAATACTCGAGTATAAAGGACTTAGGAAAATTCTAAGATGAAATTTGCTCCAATGCTTCTGTCCATCAGTCCAAGTGCATGAAGGAAGTGTATCCCAATAGAGAGGCTATACATGGGCCAACACTTTGGATCACACAATGAGGGATTACATTGTATGGTCCTGTGTTTGGTGACCCATTATAGACTGACATTGGTCTACACTTGGCAATTAGAACCTGCACACATACAACTTAAACACAGCATCAAATACACCTTAATTCATCTTAGTTCAAGGTCTGACCTCCTACAAATCTGAGGTATTGTGGAGACAGATTCCAACATATACAGTTACCAAACTTCCTACATGAAAAGGGGATAAAATCCAAGCCATTTCTACTTTTTCTTCCAAGCCATTGTTGTAGGAAACTGCTGGAGAGGAAGAAGGTGTTGGAGCAGATCTTCTTCCCGTAAAGAACTAACACTGACCAAGTAGAAGAAGATGTCGCCAAGAAAGGTGACAAGATCTATGGATGGAAATGGTGGAAACGCCAGAAATGAGGTGAGCTTCCTACGCTCTCACTTGGTGCTAGATCTGTAGTTATTTCTAGGAGAGATGTCGACTCAAGAGAGTTTTGACTTGCGAGATGAAGATTTCCTAAGAAAATACCATTCTAGGGCTTGTGCCCTAAGGATATTGATGTCTTCAACCTTTCCCCTCTCCTTGAGTTGATGGTGGACTTAGTTCATGAAGAGGAAATGGTCTCAAGAGGGTGAATAAGGGTGGAGGAATTTCTGGACATGGTTTGAACATATGGCTAAATGAAGAAGATAAGCCGATGTCGTTCATCTTGCCATAAGATGCGTGCGGAAATTTGTTTTCTGCACGCAGCAATCTTCACGGCCATTTTCGGACTCGATGTGGCCAGATCAGAGCTTTCGACTAAACACGAAAGTTGCAGCCCTTGGAAATGCCTTTCCAATGAGGGGTTAAACGTCTTCACTATATTCCTGTAGCCTCAGAAATCCTTGTTTGAAGTTGTTGTACAGTAATCATTCCAGCACATGTAGATCTCGTGTTTGTTTTGTATCGGCCTTGGGCTTGTAGAGAGATTATAATACATTAATACTAATGTTTTGTTGAATGGAGTCTATAAGCAGTTGCGATAAAACATGTTTATGACATTAATTGGATAGACCCTTAATGAACAAATGATGTGTTAAAATGTACTTGATTAATGTGATTTTGTTAAAGTTGGAGGAGGAATGGATTGACGAGTTGGGATGGTAGGAATGGTTTAAATTCGTGAATATATAAGGATGTACTTGGCAAGGGTAATGCGTTGAATAACGATGAGTTTGGCTTGAAGATACTGTACATAATTGGTAACGACTATTTTGAACAAATGGTTATATGGTTGATGAATATGTGTGGTACCTTTATGTCGACGATGAACCCTTAAGTGCCTGTGGCACTAGATTGTGAAAGGGTATAAGTGCAGGGTTTGACTGCACTGGTTTGGTAATGTTGAGAAGAGACGTAAGTGGACGATTGGGCTTGGTCCTCGGTGTTCATTCCCAAGGCTCCTTCTGAGCCACGATGATGTGAAATTACATGCGGTGTGAGTCGACATGCAGTGTCGTAATCCTAGGTTAAGGATAGTGTGGTGGGTCTACGGGCTCGCCAGTCATCACACCGACAGGAGTTGATAAATAGACTTTGGGTGATTGGGCCCGGTCCTTGGTGTTCATTCCCGAGGCTCCTTCCGTGCCAAGTGCACGGTTGGGCTTGGTCCTCATGATTTTTCCGAGGCTCCTTTTGGGTCATAACATAGGCCAGTTCAGGGCTTAGTCTCGGTGCACATCTACCTGAGCCTCCTGCTGAGCCATAGTAACCATGTGTGCTACGTTGTTGCGTTCTTAGCATTGAGCCATACAGAGGCCTAGGTTTGGTAGTGTGGATACCCGCCTAGTAGTGGAGAAGCCCGCTCTACTATCACCATCTAGCCACAATAGATAACGCCTGAGAGGCTAGCTACATTCTTGAAAAGTGGGAACTACAAGTCTGTGTCGACATAGCAATTGCATGTGCGTTATCATTGGTGATTCATTGCATAGTATTTATGGCATTACATTACATTGCATACATAATTTTCTCATCGTATAAGTTTGTATGGGCACTCTTATATGATGAGTTACTTCACTGTTGAGCCGATACTTAACTTATATGTCGGTTTGGGGATTCATATAAGTTAAGTTACTTTTTGTCGCATCTTTACATTTTTCATATACTGTTGTAGATGGTAGATTTGCTAGAGTAGAATGTTTAATCGTTCATTATACTCATAATATACTTGATATTGCTCATTCTATACCACCTGTTTGTAATACTGCTTATATAAATATATTGTACCCTTTTTCCTTTCTCCGTCCGGTACGGAGGAGTCACCGGGGGAGCGGATGTGATAACCACTTAGTCTTTATGACTAACGGTTGCTACGTCTTCATTTTTAGGAGGAAACCCCGTAGTCAGAGAAGCCGCAGTGTTGCAGAAGGACAGCAAGGCCAGGACGACAGGGCCTGAAGGGACGGTGCCCTCATTACCGTCATTGACCGATGTGAGTTTGAGAAACTCATGATGTAGCCCTTTTGGGCTAGTTTTGCACGTACTCTGATATTTTAGAAGCTTGTTGTTGCTTTTTTATTCGTTGTACTTTTGGACTATTATTACGTATGTGTGGATTGATTTCTGTTTTATATTCTTGGTTGGGTTAGCATTGGTTGATATTGGTTAGACCCGGCAGGATAGGCGTCTTGTGGTACAGGTTAGTCTGAGTGCTTACGCTACTGCAAGGCGGCTGTTCTGGAAATAAGACTCCCCTTGTGCCATGTTTTGTATTCCGGGAGGGGGGTCTTACACTTGTTCCTAAAGATCCATTTGGTACCAATGACATTATGTCCTTGTGATTTTGGAACTAACTTTCATACTTTGCACCTTTTGAACTGATGCAGCTCTTCTTGCAAAGCCATAATTCAGAATAGATCTTTGTTAGCTTCTTCAAACCTTTTTGTTTCTACTTAGGATAGGAAGCTGAAATACATGGCTTCATTATGAATTATGGTTCTTATTGTGACCTGTTGACTTGCATCCCTAATGATCAAGTTACTGGGGTGATCCTTCAAATGCCTGGTTATTGCGGGCATTCTGTCTATATTTTGTTTTGTCCCTATACCAGCTCCTGCATGCTGAGTCACTTCTACATTATCGCTATCTTTACCCAATGGATAGTCTTCAACACTTGTAATTATATCAAGAGAAGTGATCTTAATAGAACTAGCCATATCATTTATAAACAGCTCTTCCATGCTTAATTTTGTACTAGCAATAATAGGAAAACTAGACCAGCCCTTGTATATCAGGCTAGTCTCATCAAATATAACATTGATTGATTCTTAAACAACATGATATTTCTTGTTGTATACTATATAGGCTCTACTATATGAGCAATATCCAACAAGAATGCCCTCACTTCATTTCTCTACAAATTTTGTTTAATGGGGTTTTTTATTATTTAGAAAGAAACATTTGCAGCCAAAGTTTTTGAGATAGGATTGAATTGGTTTTCTTTCTTTCAACAGTTCATAGGGTGTTTTCTTATGATCCTTGGTGATAGAGGCTCTATTCAACACATAGCAAGCATTGTTGACTGCCTTAGCCCATAAATATTTTGGAAGTGAGAAGTCACTTATCATAGTTCTTGCAGCCTGAATAATTAGGGTCATGTTCTGTAACATCCCATGTTACTTCTAGACCCCTTAACTTAGATTGGGTTAGACATGGGGTGGGTTTTAGGGAAATTAGCTAGGTTTGACCCTAGGTAGTGAGTTGTAGCCATGTGGGCCCACTATAGGACCAAGTCAACTAAGTCAAACTAGCCTAAATAAGGACCCTAGCACACCATGACACCACCACATTGCCCTAACCCTAAAAACAATCTAAGTGGACCCTAGGGCATGTCACTAGGTCAACACTTTGACCCCAGTTTACCAAAGTCAATCTTAGGCCTGATTTGGTCAAACCCACACTCATAGGCCCAATTAGCCTAAGTAGGGCACCCCCTTGACCCAACCCAAGTTGGGTGGTTCCATTGGGTTCATGACCATCAAGTGGGGTCAGCCCACTCATCATGTCGACCAAGTCAACTCTCCAAGTCAACAATGTCAACAATTTAACCTAAAAGAAGAAATTAGCCCAAGCCCTTTTCCCCTTGGGCCAAGCCCACCAAATATGGCCCATTGGCAGCCCAAAGGGTCAAAGACCAGCCACACCCCTCTGGTTGTTGAGAGAGAGTACATGCAAGGGGGCAATTTTGAAATTTTACCCAAGGGAAGAGAGAGAAGGAGGAAAGAAGAGAAAGGAGACCATTTGGCCTGGTTTCTCCTGCCCAAAGGCCTGTTGGCTTATCCCAGGGAATCATTCCAAAAGAATTGCAGCTTGGGGTGGCCAAGTGGAGGCTATGGTGAAGCATCCAAAATGAGCCCGAGCTCACCTTGGAATAATCTCCATGTATATGCCTTCCCAGCCCTAGCTAACCCCACCATCATCTTTAGAAGGACGATAGGAGTAGAATTCGACATCTGGATCGAAGTTTTTGCTGGAAAATCCAGGAAACGGGAAGGAGCTCTCCGGCGCACCACCGCCATGCCAAACCACCGCCAAACTCGCCGTCGAGCCTCAATCAAGGTCCGTTTCGCCTCACCTCTACCCGTACTAGAATCCTAGATCAACTAGGGGAGATATCGGGCTCAATTGAGCCCGATGCCATGTGAGGAATGGGAGATTTTCTCGAGTTTTTCTTACCGCTCGGGATCGCCTTAGCCGCCGTCTTCCGCCGCCTCATCACCGGCAAAGGATAGCCACCACCACCGTGAAGGTGATGGCACCGTTGGCCGGGGGTGGCGCCGCCTCAGGTGGCCGGAAACGGCCCCGCAATATCCCCCAGGTCGGCTCGATCTCAGCCATTAAACCATTGGGGACGATGACTGTATGCCGTCCATCCTTCTTTAAGATTCGTGCCGTTAATTTATTTACAATTAATATAATTCTGTATTAACTCATATAATATGAATAGTTCTTTTCTGTCACATTTCAACAGTAGTTTTGCATGTGAAATTTAGGGTACTTAGAGGCTTCACCAGATCTTTACTTATGAATGAAAAATGTAGCCTGATGTGTTACCATTAAAATGCCACCCTAAACATGGGTTTTCGTCCAGTTGTCTGGCCTGTAGGGCATTTTTCCTAGGGCTGGTCCTAGGCTAGAGCAGAAATTAAAAGTGAAGCCCATGCAAAACCAGATGTCCACATGGCCTGAAATTTTGGGCCTGTGACTAATTTGGGCATATTTAGCACCTGCCAAAGTTTAGGAATTTTGGGGACAAAATTCCTATAGTTTTGGTCATAATATGAATAATTTAATAAATGGTATAATTGGAGTGTTAAGCCTCCAAATGGCCCCAAATTCCGGTGGCAGGTCCTTGGGGACATTATAAATATGTGATAAACATTTCACTACATTTGGATCATTGCATGTTGGTTAATCCACTTGCATGTGCTGGCCAGTTATAGCCTTGGGTTGCAAATAGAAATATTTGAAATGTTGTGTATTCAGTCAAATTGAGGCATCTAAAAATCATAGATTTGATTCCAGTGGCTCATTAGGGTAAAGTTCACCTCTCAAATTAATTATGGGATTTCTGGGATCAAAAATCCCATTAATTGGAATTTTTAAAAATTATAGCTCGTTTTGAAAATAAATTGGGAAAATAGTTTTTCCTTAAGCAAAAATACTCAAACTTTGCCAAGTTAAAAAAAAGATTATATTTGACTTAGGAAAAATTGATCATTCTATTTGAGAACTTCTACAGTAAAATACCTTGAAATGACCATTTTACCCTTATTACATTTAATCATGAATTGATGGAAATACATGTCAGAAAAATTTGGAAATAGTTCTAGTGCTGTATAATTGTATTATTATTCTTTTAGATTTATTTCAGAATTTTTGGATGCACTGATAATTCTTAAATTAGCATAATGGCATTTTGGTAAATATTTAAGAATGGAATTTGATAGGCCATTACATTATATAGGTTGATGAAACTCTTCCATTATTCTTAAATTTATGTCTTATATGCTCTGTAATTTTCCTAGAATTTTGGTAGTTGAATTTCTTATACTTCCTTTGTAAAATGATAATTATGATAATTTTGTATTAATTAGGGAATAAACAGAAATACTTAAAGGAAAATTATAAATCTTGGAAGACAGTGATATTTCACTATGTTATAGGTCAGGATAATTTCTCACAGCATTAGGATTATGATATGATATACTTCATGTGTTAAATTACTTGAATAATTATTTGAAGAAATTAATTTAATGATATAAATAATTAGGAAAATTATGAAAATCATCATGGTCATCATATAAGTCCATACCACCCTAGGATAAATAATTTGAGACATATGGGCCAAGTATTTAGAAGTTGGATTCTGGGGTGGAGTTAGGTCAAGGGCTGCGCATAGTAAAAGTAGGTTGTACTATAGGCCCACCAAGAGATAGATCGACAATTGAAATAGAGAACATAATTGGAAGTATGACCCTGGTGGTTAGTATCGTCTTAGTGATGAGAGTAAAAGTGCAAGTCATTGGGTAACCACTGGAATGGAGGTCGGCGGAAGACCGTCGCCCTCCCGATAACAACTTAAGTCATTAGGGTCAACTAAGAGTGACAATGAGAGTTGAGTGTGGATTATGGGTAGACATCAACTAAAAGTAATTATCCTTGCGAAAGGGAACTTTGGATTTTAATTCCATCTTGGTTCCTAGTGCCCCCGAGACCCCTTCATTGGGCATACCCTGGGCAGTCCTGGGATTAACCTTAATTCACTAAGTATAATAACCGGTAGGCAAGAGTAGCCTAATAGGCTAGGTAAACTTTACTTTTTCTCACTCGTGCCGGGTTGGAGGGACTTGGAGTCTATTGACTACTTGCTCACCCGTGCAGAATTGGATGGAATTGATGAGTTATATATTCACTCATGCCGGGTTGGAGGGACTTGGAGTCTGTAGACTACTTGCTCACCTATGTAGAGTAGGAAGGAAGTGTTGGTTTACTTGCTCACCCAGACAGGGTTGGAGGAATCAGGACAGGTTGGTCCTACGAGCTGGAGACTCGAGATGAAATACTTGCTTGTGCATAAATGGTGGTGGGTCATGCGGTACTGGGCCAATCGTCACACCGATGGCAGTACTGTGACTCGGGTGAGGTGTACGGGTGGAAGGGCCAGTATGTTGTTTAATACTGTGGTCAGGCAGACAATCCCTGAAGACGTATACTCGACCTAAAAGTCTAGCAGGTAACTAGCAATAGTACGCAGAGACTCTAGAGTGAACTTGTCGGTGTAGAGAGGCGTACAAGAGAGGTTTTGGCTTGGTAGTGTGTATACCCGCCTAGAAAGCGGAAGCGCCCGTTCCGCTGCTGCCGTAGCCACAACGGTGGTACCTGAGAGTGATGCTATCTCTCAAAAAGTGGGAACTAAAGGTCTATGATCACGGAGTCGTTGTGTGTGAGTTGCACTTGCCTGCTGCATAATTTGCATCATAACATTCATTCATGTTAGAACATACGCTTTATAGATCCTTGTCATATAAATTAGTATGGGCTCTTTTATATGATAAGTTACAATTCCTGGATACCTTAACCTATAAATTTGTATGGGCATTTTTATAAGTTAAGGTACGTCTGTGATGGTAGATAGCTTTACATTTCAGCTTACTTTATTTCCTGCTCTTACTTTCAGTTCTTTTCTTTTACTAGTACTGTTCTTACTTACCTGTACTACATACTTAGAACTACTAGAGTAGGATAACAATACCTATTACCACTGCTAGTTAGCTCTTGTCACCTGCTTTCACTTTTGCTACCCCTTGTTGTCCTCCGCTTCGTCCTCCCGCTCGGTGCCTAGGTGTTGCGGGGCGAGGTGTGGAGGAAATGACTTAGTCTTTTTGACTAATGGTCGGTGACCATATCATTTTAGGAGCCCGAGGAGATGGACCAGCACGTCTAGGAGGCAGGGCTTGAGGAGGAGGCATCGATACCACCTACTACCACTACTGGAGCTCATGTTCAGGTGTGATGATTTGAGATGATAGATTCCGCTGTTGTTAGATTGAGAGAGAGTGATTTGATATTGATGTACTGGGCATAAGCCATTATTACACTCTTTTATTATTTTACTCTTTTTGGACTACATATTGTTGTACTTTTCATTTGTTATATATGACTAGTACTGTGACTGTGGACTTACTGTAATATTTACTCTGTTTTATACTTCTATTTCTCACATTGGCCTACAGGTTATGATCGTACTAGCCGGCAAAATCGACGAATTGCGGTGTCGACTAACCCGTGTGTTAGTGTCACCGTAAGGCGGCGGTTCTTGGCATAAGATCCGAGTTATCCCGGAAAGGGGAAAACGGATCTTACAAACTGGTATCACTTAAACAAACGATCATATGAGAAAGAAGTCCACAACACTGGAACACCCCGCTCGAGCATTAGTTTGCGGACAAACTATGCAGCGGAACCAATGGTGTGCCCATGTGCAAAAAGTCACGTAAAACAGTCCATTAAACAATGAGTTAGGCCAATTTTGACGTTTACCTTACCTTTATGCAGCCTCCACAGGATGCGGTTCCTCCCCCTCCGGCTGTCATTCCCTTCATGCAGACAGAGATAGGACAAACTCTGACGGCTATCCTGGATGCCTTCAGAGCCCAACAAGCCCCAGCAAAGCTGCCAAACCCAGGGTCGAACTGGTTGAATGCCTTTAAGAGTCTGTCTCCGCCAGTGTACCGCGGGACAGAAGATGCAGTGAAGATGGAGGAGTGGTTGGAGACCATTCAGGAGCTATTAGCTGGTATCAGCTGCCCCGTTAGACAGGCTGTCCCTCTTGCCACCTCAGTACTGGAGGCTCATGCGAAGAGGTGGGGGAAGTTTGTGCGAGACTCTACATATGTTGATAGGGAGCTGATGGATATTACTTGGGAGGAATTCAGTGATGAGTTTTTTGAGCACTACGTATCCTCCACAGACCGAGATGCCTTGGAAACTAGATTTCTGAACCTCCAACAGGGAAGCCGATCCGTGATCGAGTATCAGAGAGAGTTCTCCCACTTGGCTAGGTTCGCGGGATTCCTTGACTGGGATGACCGGAAGTATGCAAAGAGGTTCTACCATGGGCTCCGAGACACCTTGAGGCAGCCCTTGTTGTTCATATCGCATGGCACCACTACACAGATCATTGAGATGGCAAAGAAGCTGGAGGCTGACCAGCTGATGGTATAAGGTAGAGGGAAGAGACCGCTAGAGGGGTCATCATCCGGAGATGGTAGCAGGGCATCCCAGAGGGGCAAGGTTATCGGCTATAGGAGGGGTGGGGGACATCATCGTCCCAACTATAGGCAGGAGCAGAGGCCTCCTACAGTGCTGGCTCCCCCACCTCTACAGACTCACGGGCCGATGAGATAGGAGGATCGTGGCCAGAGACAGCTCACGTGCTTTGGATGCGGCCAGCCTGGACACATCAGGTCGCAGTGCCCACATCAGATCCACCCACTCCCTCCTCCTCCTCCTCCATCTCTAGTGGCCCCTCCAGCTCACCAGGGCCAAGGACGAGGACGAGGTCGAGGCCGAGGCCGAGGACACTACGGCCGTGGCCGAGACCGGGAGCAGGTGTATGCGATGGACCTCACAGAGTAGAGGAACTGTGAGGAAGTGATTACAGGTACTTTAATTATTGTAATATTTAGAAATTTCAACTTTAATAAGTACCTTGAGAACCTTAGAAATAATCTTTATCTTTGAACTCAAACAAAACCCAGGCATAGTTATGATCAGCGACAAGTCCGCTCATACCCTCTTCGATACGGGTGCTTCACACTCCTTTGTGTCGGACACCTTTATTGAAGGACTAGAGGGCGTGGAAAGGTTCCCTGGCATAGAGAGGAGGGTACGTCTTCCTGATGGCTCATAGCTACGGACTACGGTTAGCTGCAACATGGAGGCCGGGATCGGAGGCAAGGCGTTCGAAGCTCCGGCAGCGGTGTTAAAGTTACCAGACTTCGACTTGATTTTGGGCATGACCTGGCTCCATTGGAACCATGCCCAGATCGACTGCCCCCCGAAGAAGATTACACTAGGACATGGAGATTCTTATATCACCATCTAAGGTATCCGTCCCATCCCCCATCTATCTTTATCTTCTGTACAGGCTGTCAAGGCCAACGAGCAGGGGGAGGAGGTGTACCTCATATGCTTCGAGTTGGCGATAGTCGAGAGTTCCATAGCCGATATCCCGGTGGTCCGGGATTTCTCCGACATATTCCCGAAGAAATTGCCCGGACTACCACCGGCTCGAGATCTGGACTTCAGAATTCAGCTAGTGCCCGGAGCGAGACTAGTGTCCCGGGCACCTTATAGGATGGCTCCCAGGGAGCTGGCAGAGTTCAGGACGTAGCTTCAGGAGTTAGTGGATTCGGGATTTGTGCGGCCGAGTTCGTCGTCGTGGGGAGCACCGGTTTTATTTGTGAAGAAAAAGGATGGATCCCTCCGACTGTGTATAGATTACAGGGAATTGAACAGGTTGAAGATTCGGAACACCTACCCGTTGCCCCGGATAGATGAGTTGTTTGATCAGCTTCAGGGAGCCTTCTGGTTTTCTAAGCTAGATTTACGATCCGGCTATTATCAGTTGTGCATCCGGGAGGAAGATATACCGAAAACAGCATTCAGCTCACGTTATGGATTATACGGTCATGCCATTTGGGCTCACAAATGCCCCCTCAGCATTTATGACGCTCATGAACCGTGTGTTCAAACCTTATTTGGATTGCTTTGTCTTTGTATTCATCGACGACATCTTGATTTACTCCCGGACTAAGGAGGAGCATACCGGGCACTTGGCACAGGTTTTAAAGAGACTGAGGGTGTTTTAGATGTATGCCAAGTTCTTGAAGTCCAAGTTTTGGATGCAGGAGGTCGGTTTCCTAGGGCATATTATCAGCGGGGCTGGATTAGTAGTAGATCCAGCCAAAGTAGAGGCAATGCGGGATTGGCCACGGCCAAAGACAGCGTCAGACATCCACAGTTTCTTTGGTTTAGCAGATTATTATCGCAAGTTCGTGGAGGGGTTCTCGAGGATAGCCCTCCCCCTCACGTCCTTGACGAAGAAGGATGTGGTGTTTGATTTGACAGAGCAGTGCGAAGCAGGCTTTTCAGGAGCTGAAGGACCGACTCACTTCATCCCCCATCCTTGCACTCCCATCTGGGAGTGAAGGATTCCAGATTTATACAGATGCCTCCTATCAGGGGATGGGTGCTGTCCTGATGCAGCATGGACACGTTATTGCTTATGCTTCATGACATTTGAAGAAGCATGAGCATAACTATCCAGTACTTGATCTCGAGTTCAGGGCTGTGGTATTCGCCCTCAAGACATGGAGACACTACTTATATGGGATCCATTGTGATATCTATTCAGATCATAAGAATCTCAAGTACATTGACATGCAGAAGGATCTAAACCTGCGTAAGAGGAGATGGCTTGAGTTCCTCTGCGATTATGACTATGAGATATATTATCACCTGGGGAAGGCGAACACTGTTGCGGATGCCTTGAGCAGGAGAGCCGACACTTATGGACCGGAGCCTCGGAAGATGTCTATAGAGCTGCTTCGCATGATGGAGGATATGCACATTACCATGGTTTCGGAGGCCGATCCAGTGGTGTATAGAGAGTACTTGAGCTCTTTGGTCGGCGATGATGATATCCGGAAGCGCATACTTATACATCAGAGATTGGATACTGATTTAGAGCCTATTTTCGGCGCACTGGAAGGGGGCAAGTATGAGGACTACACGCTGCAGGACGATCTTCTTCGATTTCGTGGTCGAGTATACATTCCAACAAGAGATGGTATCCGGGATGATATCCTCAGAGAGGCACACTGCTCCAGATACTCAGTGTATCCCGGCATCACCAAGATGTGGGCTGACTTACGACGGACCATGTACTGGCAAGGGATGAAGAGGGAGATCATCTATTTTGTGACACACTGCGAGACCTGCCAGCGAGTGAAGGTCGAGTGCAAGAGCCCGGGTGGTTTATTACAGCCGCTACCAGACCCAGAGTGGAAGTTCGAGGACATTAGAATGGATTTTGTTCACGGATTGCCTTGCTCCCACTCTAAGCATGATTCCATCTGGGTTATTGTAGACAGACTGACCAAGGTAGCGCGTTTCATTCCGGTCAGAAAGGATGCTCAAGTTGCTGTGTTGGTGAGAGTGTTTGTGGAGCAGTTTGTCAGATACCATGGCATCCCCAGGTCTATTGTCTCGGACTGAGACGGTCGTTTCACTTCAAGGGAGTGGAGGGCAGTGCATGCTTACTTGGGTTCCAGACTCACCTTTAGCACTGCCTTCCATCCGAAAACCGACGACCAGACGGAGCGGACAACAAGACTATGGAGGACCTGCTCAGGCTATGTATATTGGATACGGGGAAGCCTTGGGAGAGGCTACTGCCACTGATTGAGTTCTTGTACAACAACAGCCACCAGGCCAGCATCGGGATGGCTCCTTATGAGGCACTCTATGGGAGGAAGTTCCGGACACCGCTATCTTGGGTCTAGGATGTTGATACTCAAGCTCTCGAATCAGATTTTGTGGAAGATACGGAGGCCCAGATTCGTTTGATCAGGGATCGGCTATTGGAGGCACAGAGCAGGCAGGCAAAGTACTGTGATGCTCGGCACCGGAAGGTGGAGTTCCAGGTTGGGGATAGGGTTTTCCTGAAGATACGTCCAGTTCATGGTGTCTCTCGGGTGCGGAGGCACAAGAAGCTCAATCCGCGATACATGGGGCCTTACTTGATACTGGAGCGGATCGGCCCCTTGGCTTACCGACTACAGCTGCCACCGGAGTTGAGTACCTTACATGACTTCTTCCATGTCTCTTCCTTGCGAAGAGCTCTCCTTCGGCCGGAGCAGCACATTACTACTACTGCCGGACCGGTAGAGCCTGACAGATCAGTTAGATGTGAGCCGATCCGGATTGACGATGCGGCCGTCCGAGTGTGCGGAAGAAGAAGGTCCCTCTCGTGAAGGTGTTATGGTCCAACCATGGACAGGAGGAGCACACCTGGGAGCCGAGGGATTTGATGCTGGAGCAACACCCGGAGCTATTTGTATCAGGTATTTTTAATTTATTTTTTTTAAAGTTGCTTAAAATTCTTGCAAGTAGAATCCCGTAGACCCGAACTTAAATTTCGGGGACGAAATTATTTTTTTTATTTATAGGATTTGTAACATCCTATGTTACTTCTAGACCCCTTAACTTAGATTGGGTTAGGCATGGGGTGGGTTTTAGGGAAATGAGCTAGGTTTGACCCTAGGTAGTGGGTTGTAGCCATGTAGGCCCACTATAGGACTAAGTCAACTAAGTCAAACTAGCCTAAATAAGGACCCTAGCCCCACCATGACCCCACCACATTGCCCTAACCCTAAAAACAATCTATGTGGACCCTAGGGCATGTCACTAGGTCAACACTTTGACCCTAGTTGACCAAAGTCAACCTTAGGCCTGATTTGGTCAAACCCACACTCATAGGCCCAATTAGCCTAAGTAGGGCACCCCCTTGACCCAACCCAAGTGGGGTGGTGCCATTGGGTTCATGACCATCAAGTGGGGTCAGCCCACTCATCATGTTGACCAAGTCAACTCTCCAAGTCAACAAAGTCAACAATTTGACCTAAAAGAAGAAATTAGCCCAAGCCCACCAAATAAGGCCCATTGGCAGCCCAAAGGGTCAAATGCCAGCCACACCCCTCTGGTTGTGGGGAGAGAGTACATGCAAGGGGGCATTTTTGAAATTTTACCCAAGGGAAGAGAGAGAAGGAGGAGAGAAGAGAAAGGAGACCACTTGGCCTGGTTTCTCCTGCCCAAAGGCCTGCTGGCTGATCCAAGGGAATCATTCCAAAAGAATTGCAGTTGGGGGTTGCCAAGTGGAGGCTATGGTGAAGCATCCAAAGTGAGCCCGAGCTTACCTTGGAATAATCTCCATGTATAAGCCTTCCCAGCCCCAGCTAACCCCACCATCAGCTTTCGAAGGACGAGAGGAGTGGAATTCGACATCTGGATCGAAGTTTTTGCTGGAAAATCCAAGAAACAGGAAGGAGCTCACCGGCGCACCACTGCCATGCCAAACTTCCGCCAAGCTCGTCGTCGAGCCTCAATCCAGGTCCGTTTCGCCTCACCTCTACCCGTACTAGAATCCTAGATCAACTAGGGGAGATATCGGGCTCAATTGAGCCTGATGCCATGTGAGGATTAGGAGATTTTCCCGAGTTTTTCTTACCGCTCGGGATCGCCGTCGCCGCCATCTTCCGCCGCCTCATCATCGGCAAAGGATAGCCACCACCACCGTGAAGGTGATGGCACCGTTGGCCGGGGGTGGCGCCGCCTCAGGTGGCCGGAAACGGCCCCGTAATATCCCCCAGGTTGGCTCGATCTCAGCCGTTAATCCATCAGGGACGATGACTGGATGCCGTCCATCCTTCTTTAAGATTCGTGTCGTTAATTTATTTACAATTAATTTAATTCTGTATTAACTCATATAATATGAATAGTTCTTTTTTGTCACATTTCAATAGTAGTTTTGCATGTGAAATTTAGGGTACTTAGAGGCTTCACAAGATCTTGACTTACGAATGAAAAATGTAGCCTTATGTGTTAACTTTAAAATGCCACCCTTAGCATGGGTTTTGATCTAGTGTTCTGGCCTGTAGGGCATTTTTCCTAGGGCTGGTCCTAGGCTAGGGCAGAAATTAAAAGTGAAGCCCATGCCAAACCAGATGTCCACATGGCCTGAAAATTTGGGCATGTTACTAATTTGGGAATTTTTATCCCCTGCCAAAGTTTAGGAATTTTTGGGGACAAACTTCCTATAGTTTTTGTCATAATATGAATAATTAAATAAATGGTATAATTGGAGTGTTAAGCCTCCAAATGGCCCCAAATTTTGGTCACAGGTCCTTGGGGACATTATAAATATGTGATAAACATTTCACTACATTTGGATCATTGCATGTTGGTTAATCCACTTGCATGTGTTGGCAAGTTATAGCATTGGGTTGCAAATAACAATATTTGAAATATTGTGTATTCAGCCTAATTGAGGCATCTAAAAATCATAGATTTGATTCCAATGGCTCATTAGGGTAAAGTTCACCCCTCAAATTAATTATGGGATTTCTGGGATCAAAAATCCCATTAATTGGAATTTTTAAAAAATATAGCTCCTTTTGAAAATAAATTGGGAAAATAGTTTTTCCTTAAGCAAAAATACTCAAACTTTGCCAAGTTAAAAAAAAGGTTATATTTGACTTAGGAAAAAATGATATTTCTGTTTGAGAACTTCTAGAGTAAAATACCTTTAAATGACCATTTTACCCTTATTACATTTAATCATGAATTGATGGAAATACATGTCAGAAAAATTTGGAAATATTTCTAATGTTGTATAATTGTATTATTAGTCTTGTAGATTTATTTCAAATTTTTGGATACAGTGATAATTCTTAAATTAGCATAATGTCATTTTGGTAAATATTTAAGAATGGAATTTGATAGGCCATTACACTATATAGATTGATGAAACTCTACCATTATACTTAAATTTATGTCCTATATGCTTTGTAATTTTTCTAGAATTTTGGTAGTTGAATTTCTTATACTTCCTTTGTAAAATGATAATTATGATGATTTTGTATTAATTAAGGAATAAATAGAAATACTTAAAGGAAAATTATAAATCTTGGAAGAAAGTGATATTTCACTATGTTATAGGTCAGAATAATTTCTCACAACATTATGATTATTATATGATATACTTCATGTGTTAAATGACTTGAAGAATTATTTGAAGAAATTAATTTAATGATATAAATAATTGGGAAAATTATGAAAATCATCATGGTCATCATATAAGTCCATACCACCCTAGGATAATTAATTTGAGACATATAGGCCAAGTATCTAGAAGTTGGATTACGGGGTGGAGTTAGGTCAAGGGCTGCGCATAGTAAAAGTAGGTTGTACTATAGGCCCACCAGGAGATAGATCGACAATTGAACTAGAGAACATAATTGGAAGTATGACCCTGGTGGTTAGTATCGTCTTAGTGATGAGAGTAAAAGTGCAAGTCATTGGGTAACCACTGGAATGGAGGTCGGCGGAAGACCGTCGCCCTCCCGATAACAACTTAAGTCATTAGGGTCAACTAAGAGTGACAATGAGAGTTGAGTGTGGATTATGGGTAGACATCAACTAAAAGTAATTATCCTTGCGAAAGGGAACTTTGGATTTTAATTTCATCTTGGTTCCTAGTGCCCCCGAGACCCCTTCATTGGGCATACCCTGGGCAGTCCTGGGATTAACCTTAATTCACTAAGTATAATAACCGGTAGGCAAGAGTAGCCTAATAGGCTAGGTAAACTTTACTTTTTCTCACTCGTGCCGGGTTGGAGGGACTTGGAGTCTATTGACTACTTGCTCACCCATGCAGAATTGGAGGGAATTGATGAGTTATATATTCACTCATGCCGGGTTGGAGGGACTTGGGGTCTGTAGACTACTTGCTCACCTGTGTAGAGTTGGAAGGAAGTGTTGGTTTACTTGCTCACCCAGACAGGGTTGGAGGAATCAGGACAGGTTGGTCCTACGAGCTGGAGACTCGAGATGAAATACTTGCATGTGCATAAATGGTGGTGGGTCATGCGGTACTGGGCCAATCGTCACACCGATGGCAGTACTGTGACTCGGGTGAGGTGTACGGGTGGAAGGGCCAGTATGTTGTTTAATATTGTGGTCAGGCAGACAATCCCTGAAGACGTATACCCGACCTAAAAGTCTAGCAGGTAACTAGCAATAGTACGCAGAGACTCTAGAGTGAACTTGTCGGTGTAGAGAGGCGTACAAGAGAGGTTTTGGCTTGGTAGTGTGTATACCCGCCTAGAAAGCGGAAGCGCCCGTTCCGCTGCTGCCGTAGCCACAACGGTGGTACCTGAGAGTGATGCTATCTCTCAAAAAGTGGGAACTAAAGGTCTATGATCACGGAGTCGTTGTGTGTGAGTTGCACTTGCCTGCTGCATAATTTGCATCATAACATTCATTCATGTTAGAACATACGCTTTATAGATCCTTGTCATATAAATTAGTATGGGCTCTTTTATATGATAAGTTACAATTCCTGGAAACCTTAACCTATAAATTTGTATGGGCATTTTTATAAGTTTAAGGTACGTCTGTAATGGTAGATAGCTTTACATTTCAGCTTACTTTATTTCCTGCTCTTACTTTCAGTTCTTTTCATTTACTAGTACTGTTCTTACTTACCTGTACTATATACGTAGAACTGCTAGAGTAGGATAACAACACCTATTATAACTGCTAGTTAGCTCTTGTCACCTGCTTTCACTTTTGCTACCCCTTATTGTTTTCTGCTTCGTCCTCCCGCTCGGTGCCTAGGAGTTGCGGGGCGAGGTGTGGAGGAAACGACTTAGTCTTTTTGACTAATGGTCGGTGACCATATCATTTTAGGAGCCCGAGGAGATGGACCAGCACGTCGAGGAGGCAGGGCTTGCGGAGCAGGCATCGATACCACCTACTACCACTACTGGAGCTCATGTTTAGGTGTGATGATTTTTAGATGATAGATTCCGCTGCTGTTAGATTGAGAGAGAGTGATTTGATATTGATGTACTGGGCATAAGCCCTTATTACACTCTTTTATTATTGTACTCATTTTGGACTACATATTGTTGTACTTTTCATTTGTTATATATGACTAGTACTGTGACTGTGGACTTACTGTGATATTTACTCTGTTTTATACTTCTATTTCTCACATTGGCCGACAGGTTATGATCGTACAAGCCGAAAAAATCAGCGACTTGCGGTGTCGACTAACCCGTGTGTTTGTGTCACCGTAAGTCTGCGGTTCTGGGCATAAGATCCGGGTTAGCCCGGAAAGGGGGAAACGGATCTTACATGTTCTTTCTCTCATCCACTCCATTCTGTTGTGGAGTTCTCAGAGAGGAGAACTCTTGGGAGATACCTTGATCTTGACAAAAATGTGTCATATCCCCAAATTGAAATTTTGTTTCATGGTCACTTCTTACTTTGACCACAAGATAGTCAATTTCATTATAAATGATTTTGACAAATGTAATGAAGATGGTAAGAGTATTTAACTTCTTTCTAAGAAAGAAGACTCATGTATATCAAGAGTGATCATCAACTTCCACAAGTGTATACAACTTCCATCCTAAACTTTAAACGGAAGCAGAACTCTTTGAAAGGTGGTCTGTTGCACTTTTGCTTTTCCTTTTCCTCTATACATGGCTGATGCTGCATTTTCATTTTAACCTACTCGACCTTTTAATGGAGCAGAGAAGCTATCAATGATAGGCAACACAGTATGTGTATGGAAAACTTAGCCACAAGCAACCTCTCCTTAAGTACCTGCTCTTAATAATCTCTAATGGTCTTTATCTTATGACTAATGGTGCCAAGAAGATTGATTGGCATCCCTCTTAGCTTTCTAATCTCCTTGCTCATTTGAGTTTGCTGGATAGTAGTCTCAAGGAATTCAAATTTTGCAAGCATGAGAGATGCAATTTCCTAAGCTTGCTTCTTATTAAGTTTCTTTCTTTTCTTTAGGGCTTCCAAAAGAGTGCTATATTTGTAAATCAAAACACTAAATTCATCCTCAAAATCTAAGTCATCCTCCTCATTAGATGATGAGGCTAGCTCAGATTCTGCACCAGTTTCATATTTTGAATCTAGTGAGGAAGGAGCAAGAAGAACTACCTAATCAGGATAGGAATCATCTTGATTATTCTCATCTATCATAGCTATAAGACCACATCATTCTTCATCTTCGTTGTCACTGTCTGAGTGCAATAATGAAGTCTTGATGCAAATTCATATAGTAGGACTTTCATCTTCTTCAGTAAGAGCATTGAGTCCAATATATGCTTCTTTTTCTTCTGAATTAGATGAGTGAGAATCACTTTCACACCAGTTCTTTTCCTTCTTATCTAAGAAGGTCTTCTCAGCCTTCTTTCCCCTGTAGTGTTGTTTATCACCTGCAGATTTTTTTTCTTTTTGCTTGACTAGGCAGTCGGCTATGATATGCACATGTCTACTGCAACAAAAATAGATGATGTAAGAATTAAAATGTTTGTTCTATTTAGGAGCATACTTGTCCCCCTTGGGGTCCTTCTTGAATATGTCTAGAGTGTTGTGTTCCTTTCTAGAGATAGAGGAGGAAGATGGTTTGCTCTTCTATTGCATTCTCTTGGACATCATCCTCTTGAACTATTTGGAGAATGCAGCTAAATTCTCCATCAGTCAGCTCAACTTCTGAAGTGTTGGGCTCAGAGGTCTCTAATTCAGTATACCTTCTGAGAGGAGAGGAAAGCCTCTCCTTACTTCTCCTTGTGCTTTTAGAATTGAAAGCAACTGACTTCTCCTTAGAGTGAGATCTGGCAGTAACCTTCTCCTTTCTTGTATTGAGCTGCATCTCATATCATAGCAGCTTTCTAAATAGAGTGTGGGGAGGTATGTTGGCCAGATTCCCCATCTCCCTTATGGAACAAAATTTGTTATCTCATTCCCAAGATAGGTACCTTAGGAATTTTTTATTCAGTTCATATTCTGTGATGATTCTACCATATATTCTCAGATCATTGATAATTTTGAAGAATTTTTCATAGCATTCGGCAATAGAATCCTTCCTCTCTTGCCAAGATGCCTCATACTCCTGGTTTAAAGGGATTTCCTATCATCCCTTACCTCCTTAGTACCTTTCATATAGACTATCAGTGTCTCCTACATTTCTTTAGTAGTTTTGTAATGTATTAAATTCTGGAAAGTTTAGTCATCAATGACACTTACTATTTTGTTCTTGGCCCTTTTGTCCATAGTGGCTAGAACAACTTCATCTCTTGTCATTTCTGAATACAACTTAGGTACTAGCTATTTTGAGTTAATAGAAGTGGCATTCATGGGGATGAATGGACCTCCATAATAATATATTTCCTTTGATCTTAAGATTTTATGAATAATTTAAATTTGTGCTTGCTTATCCCAATGTTCTCTTTTCTACAAATTGGAAGCTTCGTAGAACTAAGCTCTTTATAGCCTTCAATAGAAGTCATGATATATAAGATAGCAACCCCATTTATGAACTTGGTTAGACTGTTAAGTCTTTGACAACCAAAATCCCTATAATACCACTTGAAAGAAAAAATAGGGTAGTCTTAACACCTAGAGGGCGTGAATAGGTGCTAAGGTGAATTTGGCATGTTTTAAAAACTTTAAGTTATTTACCACAAAAACAAGGCATAGATCATAACACACAAAGTTACGTAGGAATTTATAGTGGTTCCATATAGTAAGGGTACATTCATTGTCCCTCACCACATATCTAGTTGTGTGTTAGACTAGGCAAACACTCCTAACTACTCAGATCAAAGATCTTACACCTCAAATTCCAAAGAATCTTACCTTACGTCTTCAGCAAGACCCTACATTAGGCTTCAGCAAAGCCCTACCTCAAGCTGTCCACAACCCGACCTCAGAGTGCAAATACTTCAACAGCTCAGAGACCTAGCTGGTCTCCTACCTCAAATTTACTCTTTGAATCCTACCTCAGGTCTACCCAAGACCCTACCTTAGTCTCATAGGAGAGTCCTACACTCAGGCCCTTTATATAACACTTCACTCAGTCTGACATCACAGTATCTTTGAGTCTTCTTAGGCTTTCTAGAGAGATAGCCTTCTTCTACAACTACACTGGATCTATCTTTTGGATTTGTTTTAAAAATAGGATCAGTGCTGAAGATGAAGACTGAGCATGACTTCTTCCTCTCAGGAAAGTGAGAGCTATATTTTCTTGATGCTTGACTTCCTCTGTTACTTCTTCTTTTTCTTCTTCTCAAGAAAAGCTTGAAGTTCACTTTTTCAGCTTTTGACGGCCAGTTCAACTTTTTTGAGATCTCAAGATTTTTCTCTCTATAATGGGTAGGGTTCAAAGAACCCTCTCATATCCTTTTATACCTCTGGCTTTTCCAACGATTGAAACTTCAGACACATCATGTTAAAGTATACGAGTGATGTGACATGTGCTCTCGACACCCTATTGACTTGCGATCCTGCCTTTCTGGACAACAAGATGGTAAACATTCCATAAAGGCGATATCATTTTGTGAATACTTCTCACAAAATGGCATTTTATTTAGTTGTAAGAAACCTGCTTATTTGAAGGTAATAAGACGATAAGGTTGGATCCCTAGTTGTATTTGGGCTAGGTTCACTAACTTAGGCTGAGTCTTACCCACATTGTATAGCCAGGGTCAAGTCTAGTAGTCCTAGAGTTTAGGCTAAGCAATTAGGTTCAACCTTCTTGGACCAGCTAGCAAAGGACCTCAGAAGACTCAGACTTTGAATATTTAGAGAACAGAATGTTTAGTTCGAAGTTCTTCGAACTCAACTCGATGATCGTCGATCTCAGATCGACGAACTCAGAGTTATTTCTCTGAGCAGAGCTCTACGATATTCGAGCTCAGGTCGATGATCTTTTCTTTCAGATAGATTCTCAGCTCGACGAACTCAGAGTGCAGATTTGGCAAGTAATTCTCTGTATGTAGTTCGCAGAACTCAGCTCCACGAACAGGAATTCTCAGGTTGACGAACTTGGAACTCTGGTCGACAAATTCTGTTCATAGGTCGACGATTTCTATCCCAGCCAAAATGAGAAGTTTTCCTTCTTCTATCCCTTACTTTCTATATTATTTAGCAGTATTATTCCTGAGTAATTAATGCTCATATTGCCCAGAATATAGTCGTTATCTGCAATATTAATTATGGTCTTCATCAGGATAATTACTTGCTTATTTTATTTCGGATAGTTGGGGAAACTCATTAAAGAAAATATTCTAGCCGTTTCATTCTCCAGGGCAATCAGCATTTAATGCAGGAATTAAAATTCAAGGAGAATTGTATTGACGGAGAATATAAAAGAGATTCTCTTTTTTTAGTCGATAGAGAAGTGCGCCCTAAAACACTAGATTAGATAGAGCAAGAAATCTGATGAGAAATATATTACACATGAGAAAATATAGAGATAGATACTGAACCTTCATAACTCTCTCATTGTGCAATCTGCTTTCATCCTTGTCAATCCTGAAGACTGCAGAAGAACATTCATCTTTATCAGGAGTCTTCTTCAACCTTCTCTTCTAGGAACATTCAAGGATAACTCAACTTGATCAGTCAGGAAGTTCTAGGATTATTTTCAGACAAGGCTGAAGACCTACACCCTGAAGCAAAGCTTCCAGCCTTTCTGAACAATTCAATTTCTCAAGGGGAGCTTTGTCAACATCAAGATCCACTAGTCTTCCCTGTTGATTAGAGAAAGAGAAGACACCATCACCTCCTCTCACCTCCTGTAAAAGGGTTTTAACTCCCTTCAAAAGTAAACCACTTGGTTGTCAAGTCTCCTAATCAAAAGACTTGGGTTGGTTTTTGGGCACCTGATCAAAAGCCTAAAGGGTTACTATATCTCCCTATAAATAGATATTGTGGGGGCAGTCAACTGATCAAAACCTATTAATGGATTCCTACCAGGGTGGTAGAAGAGTGGATGTACCCAGTTGGGGAACAACTATAAAATTCTTATGTTCTCTTGTTGTGCTCATTTTTTGTTTTGTTCTTGTTGTGGCTGTGATAGATAGAATAGTTTAGCCTGATACTCTTTTCTTTCTATATTATTGGTATTACCTATTTTCTACTCTTATAAAATTAAAAATAGCCAAGATTTTAAATACTCTATTCACCCCCTCCCCCCTCTAGAGTAAATCAGATCTAACCCCATCTTTTAATTGGTATCAAAGGGTTGTTCTCTTATTTTAACAAGGTAACACTTGAGTCCAACAGATCCTTCTTAGATCTAAATTTCTCTAGCTTATTTCTTATAGCATTACACAGAACAAGGATTATGCAAGCACCAGACCTCAAGTTTGCAACTTAAACAAGTTTTCCATCTAGAAGGCAAGAATCAAGCTAATATATGAATTCTATTGATGAGGATATTTTTAATTCTCTTTTGACAGGACCTCTAGTTCCAGAGACTGCATCCACATCAACTTCAAGCACTTATGAAGTTCCACCACCTGAGTGGACTGATGCTTAGAAGAAAGCCAAGATAGCTGATGCAAAAGATATGAATATACTGGCTCAAACCATGTCTGATGATATCTTCAAAAAGGTAGCTGAATGCACTTTAGCAAAACAAATCTGGAACTCTCTAAACCAGATGGTGGCAGGTTCAACTGATGAGAGAAAGGATAGAAGATCCAACCTCATCTCACAGTATGAGAACTTCAAAAAAGAAGAATCTGAAACAGTGGATGATATGTATAACAGACTAATAGTTATCATCAGTGAGCTAAAAACCCTAGATAAAGACATCTCATTGACTGAGATAAATGACAAAATTCAAATATTCTTCCTTAGTACTTGGGATTCCAGGATCTTTCCTATCAAGGAAGCAAGAAGCTTGAATGAGATTTCCACTGAATCTCTCCTTGGCAAGCTCAAGTCTTATGAGCAATTGATAAATTTCAGAGAGGCTGCAGAACAGAAGACTCCTTCTTCAGGGAGAAAGGAGCAAAGTATAACATTCAAAGCTAATGAAGAATAATAATCCCCAATAGTCAATGAAGAATTCCTAAGTCTCTTAACCAAGAGATTTAATAAAATGGGAAAGATGGACTTTAAAATAAAGTCATCAAGGTAAGATGACAAGCCTAGGTATGACAAAACACCAACTAAAGATGTTGTCTATTTTTGCTACAGGAAGCCTGGACACTTCATCTCAGAATGTCTAGAGAACCAAAAGAAGGAGAAAAGAAGAGACAAAGAAGCAAGGAAACAATATTTCAACAAGCCCTCCTCCAGTAAGCACAAAAGGAAGGAGAAAGGTTTTGTTGCTGAAACCTAGAGTGATACTAAAGAAGAATCTTCATCTTCCAGCTCCAGTGAAGATGAAGAAGAAGCTAAAGCAAAGGAAGTTTGCTTGATGGCTATTGATGCATCAGTCAGTATCTCAAAAGCTGACCAATCAGACAGTAAAGAACCTCTATCTAAAGAGGATCAGGTATTGTCTTCATTTGATTTTAACTCTGAAAATTTTAGAACAGAATTCAAATCCTTTTGCATTGATTTAATTAAGTTCTGAAAAATAGATTAAACAACATAGAGAGAAACTAGATGAACAAGAGAATCTACTTTCAGAAAATAACAAGCTAAAGGACGAAATCACTCTAGCCAATGAACAAATTATCAAATTAAAGACTGAATTATCGGAGGCTAGGCAGCTTGAAGAATCCTTAAATGGGAGAAGTATCAAGCTGATGAACATCACAAGCACAGTTTATGCCAGACTCAATGGCAAGCTGGGCTTAGGTGTTTCATTAAGCCAACCCCCACTAATTTAGAAAAATATCCTTACAACCCCTATAAAATTTGTCTCAGAAAAAGGTAAAGAGAAAATAGAAGATAATAATGCTAATACAACAGAACTTAAACACAAGAATATGAAAAAGAGAAAAAGTAAGAAAAATTATAACTAGAGCATTGTTCAGTAGATTTCGTCGAACTCAGATCGACGAAATGTGTACAGTTCGTCGAACTCAAGTCGATGAACTTCGAACGCAAACTTTTACTATAACTATTCTCTGTACTGCGATCGACGAAACCAGTATGATTCGTCGACCAGAGTTCGATGAAGTTGGGGCCCAGAAAATGAATACTTTCATTCTCTGAGTGGAGTTCGACGAACTTATCCCTATTGTCGACCTCAGATCGACGAATGTACCAGAATTCGTCGACCCCAGTTTATAATAACAGAAACTTTAACTCCAACAGGATTTTTAATCAACCAAGTCAAAAAATTAATCCCTTTAATCAATGGACAATTCCACCCAGAAAATATCATCCCTTAGGTTATAAAAATCAACCTGAATTTTCATAAATTTCCAGTTTTATTATGTAAATCAACTAGGACCCAAGGTAACCTGGGTCAAGAATATCTAATCTATTTTTGTACAGGTGAAAGACTATCCTACCAAAGAAGAACAGTGGTATCTGGATAGTGGTTGTTCAAAACATATGACTGGCAGCAAGGATAATCTATCCAACTACAAGTCCAAGCTAGGTCCTAAAGTTGTTTTTGGTAACTTCAACTGTGGCCAGATTAAAGACTATGAGGATGTAAAGATTGGATGTTTCACATTCATGAAAGTAGCTTATGTAAGTGGATTAAAGCACAACCTGATTTCCATTAGTCAACTCTGTGATGAAGGGTTTCAGGTATCTTTTGATAAATCCTCTTGCATTAAATCTTCTGTTGATAATAAGATTGTTTTAACTGGATCTAGAGTA
Organism: Platanthera zijinensis; assembly: GCA_039513925.1. NCBI lineage: Eukaryota > Viridiplantae > Streptophyta > Magnoliopsida > Asparagales > Orchidaceae > Platanthera > Platanthera zijinensis. Next base: position 34,692,959 of record CM077095.1, read on the forward strand.
GGGAACATTTACATAGTAAATTTTAAGTCTGCTAGGTCTGAAATATGTCTGTTCAACCAAATTAATAATAATAATGAACTTTGGCATAAGAGATTAGGTCATGTTTACTTAAAATACATTGCTAAGCTATCTAAGGACAACCTTGTTAGAGGATTGCCTTCTGGTCCCTACAAGAAGGAAGGCCTCTGCAGGGCTTATCAATTAGGCAAGCAAACAAAAAATAGTTTCAAAGCCATTAATAAAAGTGATTCACCTAGGATTTTGTATTTGCTCCACACGGATCTTTTTGGACCCATTATTGTATAAAGTCTAGGAGGGAAATCTTATACCTTAGTGATTGTAGATGACTTCTCAAGGTTCACTTGGGTGTTCTTCTTGAGGAACAAGTCAGATAACTTAAAGGTTCTTACAGATTTTCTTAAGAGCATAAGGATTGAGTACTCTATTCAAGTTCATTGATCAGAAGTGATCATGGTACTAAGTTTGAGTCTCTTCCCATGCAAGATTCTGTGAGGAGGAAGGTATAAGGCATTGTTTCTCTGCTCCTAGAACTCCTAAACAAAATGGGTAGCTGAAAGGAAAAATAGAACACTAATTGAAGCTGCAGGCACATTGCTTGCAGATGCTTACTTGCCACTATTCTTTCGGGCAGAGGCTGTAAGCACATCAAACTATGTCCTGAACAGGAGTTTAATACATAAGCTTAAGGGCAAGACTCCCTATGAATAAATTAAAGGGAAGAAACCTAAAGTAGATTTCTATAAGATTTTTGGTTGTATTTATTATATTCACAATAATGACAAGAAATATATTAGAAAGTTTGAAGCCAAGGCTGTAATGGGAATTTTTCTAGGATATTCCCAAGTTAGCAAGGCATATAGGGTTTATAATCAATCTACAATGAAAATAGAAGAGTCTGTACACATTTCCTTTGATGAGACTAACATGTTTTATAAGGAGAAGAACTCTTCTACCAGTGAATCTTTGCAGGTACCATATTTATGTGAGCCGTTGAATGAGTTGAACCTCACCAATGAGGCTAATGTCCATACCTCTCCATAAAACTCTGGAGATAGTGAAGATGATTTCACTGAAATAGTTATTAAACAAACAACAGCCCACATAATTCCACAAGAGGAATTAACTCCTTAGGCCGTTGCTGAACCAACTCCACCAACTGATCTTGTCATACTTAGAGATAATCCTGTATCTCAAGTAATAGGAGACATATCAGTAGGTGTGCATATAAGGCATCGACTCAACCAAGACTTGATGCATGCCTGCTTCATATCTTAAATTGAGCCCCAATCTATAAAAGATGCAGAGAAAGATCCACTCTGGATTATGGCAATGCAAGAGGAGCTCAACCAATTTTAGAGATGTAGAGTTTGGGACTTAGTTCTAAGACCCAAAGACTACCCAGTCATTGGAACTAAGTGGGTATTCATAAATAAACTTGATGCCCAGGGCATTATCATAAGAAATAAGGCAAGGCTAGTAGCTCAAGGCTATAGGCAAGAGGAAGACATTGACTATGATCGGATATTTGCCCCTATTGCAAGGCATGAGTCTATAAGAATATTCCTTGCATATGCTGCCTACAAAAAGTTCAAGGTCTACCAAATGGATGTCAAGAGTGCATTTCTGAATGGAGAACTAAAAGAAGAAGTATATGTGGAGTAAAAACCAGGTTTTATCTCTCCAACTAATCCCTCTTATGTTTTTAAATTGCATAAGGCTCTCTATGGTCTAAAGCAAGCTCCAAGAGCTTGGTTTGAAACCTTAGCCAGTTTTCTTCTATGACATCAATTTTATAGAGGCATTGTAGATACGACCTTATTTATTAAGCATCATAAAGATAAAATCTTTTTAGTACAAATTTATGTAGATTATCTTATCTTTGGCTCTACTTATTCCAAACTATGCCAAAAGTTTTCTGACTTAATGCATTCAAAGTTTGAGATGTGTAGCATGGGTGAACTCTCTTACTTCCTTGGCCTCCAAGTGAAGCAATTGCCTGATGGCATCTTCATATCCCAATCCAAGTATGCTAAGGAGCTAATCAAAAGGTTTGGGATGTCAGATGCCTCAGCAAAAAAAACACCCATGGCTACCAATGTTGTGGTTGATTCTGATGAACATGGTAAGCCTATTGATCAGAAATTATATAGGGTCATTTTTGGGTCCCTATTATATCTCACAACAAGTAGGCCAAATATTATATTTGTTACCTGTCTTTGTGATAGGTTCCAGGTGAACCCTAAAGAATCTCATCTTATTTTCCTTAAAAGAATTTTAAGATATATAAGGGGTTTCCCAAATCTAGGACTCTGGTATCAACCTGAATCAGAATTTGAGTTGACTAGATACTCAGATGCTTACTTTGCTATATGCAGAGTGGATAGGAAGAGCACATCAGGAATATGATAGTTCCTTGGTGCTAGACTTGTCTCCTAGTTTTGCAAAAAACAAATATCTGTGTCTACTTCAACTGCTGAAGCTGAATATATAGCACCTGGGAGTTACTGTTCACAAATGCTGTGGATTCAAAACTAACTTCTGGATTATGGATTCAACTTAAATAATTCAACTCTACTTTGTGAGAATACTAGTGCAATTTCTATTGCCCAGAATCTAGTGCATCATAGTAGGACTAAGTATATAGAGATAAGGCATCATTTCATTTGAGAGTGTGTTGACAAAAAAGAAAATTAATCTTGTCTGCATCTACAGTGATTTGCAAAGAGCAGACATCTTCACCAAACCCTTGGATGAAAGAATTCATCTGTTCTTTCTAAATAAGCTTGGTATGATCAATGGAGAAGCTTTAATTTAACTTTCTGTCTGTGGTCGAAGAATTTCCCACAGTTTGTCGACCGGAGATCGACGAACTGAGAAAAGTTCTTAAGAAAATTCGTCGACCTGAGATCGACAAACTCTCTGTGTGTGAAGTTTTATTCGCTGAACTTAGATCGACGATCTGACTACAAAAAATTTTCGTCAACCTGAGAACGACAAAAAGCTTTCACTTCTTCAAACTGAGATCGACGAACTCATTTGTTAATAAAATATTTCATCGACCTTAGATCGAAGAATTTTTTCTTTTTCACAGGACAGAGTTTGTTGTTTCATATTCTGAAAAAACCTTATATCTAGGTTTTATTCGAGCTCCATCCCGCGCTTTTCATTTCCCCTTGCACTTGATCTCTCTGTGTTTTCCTTTGCAGGTGATCATGGCGATTCCGGCGAGCACTCTATTGGCGATGAAATTTGATATGGGATTTGATATAGATTTCGAGTCTTTCCAAAATTCCGACCAGATCTTCCTAGACATTCTGCAATTATTTGAAGATCAGCAGTTAAAGAATCTTATGACCACAAGAATAAAGATTGCTGTAACAAAAGTTCGGGAATTAGTTTTCACTTCTTCCTCTCAAGATGTTGATACTATGATGGGAACCATATCGGGTAACGCTGTATCTCTTAACCTCGCGATCTTAACATAAATTTTTGGATTATTTAATGGAGAAGAAGTGTTAGAGATTGATAGTTCTAAAATTGATGAGATGTTGATTAAGATGGGACATTTGGAGATAACCCAAATAAGCTTCTTAAGAAAAACTTGTCATCTAAATACAAGTTTTTAGCTGATGTTGTGGGCAAGGTACTGCTGGGCAAGCACATAGCCCATTGAACAAGAAGACTATGAATTGGGCTAGGATTTTGTTTGAGATGATTAAGAAGAAGAATACAAAGAAAGAGGTATGCTTTGGATGAATTCTGGGAATCTTCCTTCAGTCTAAGGCTGCAGAATCCCTGGTATCCCCGACCATATTCATAAATGCCTCTAAAAGGATTACTTGTACCTTATTTGGGAGGTGGGAGAGGTCAATCACCAAGCCATCCAAGGCTCCTTCCACTTCCAGAGCTTTTGAGGATAAAAGAGCTTAAATAGCTGCTCCTCCACCCCCAGAAGATACCAGAATTCCATCCCCTCCTCCTCCAGCTCAACAACCAACACTTCGTCAAAGTCAAACACCTTCTACAAACCTTCACCAACCATCTCCATCTCCAGTTAACTCTCCAACTCTACCTCTGTCCCCAGACCATATATCCACACCAGCTCATACTCCTCCTAAATCTCCTCTTCCTTCACATCTTGTTGATATCCCCTACACAATATCACATCCTTACCATCATTATATCTGCTGTCATCCCCCATCTATACTCCCTCACCATCTTATTCTCCTTCATCCTCTCCCACTCAGCATGACACCATGACTGATTCTATTCCTATCACTGATTCTATTCCCATCATCCACCCATCTGTATCCACTCAAACCCCTCCTGAGTTAATGGACATCGATTCTCCCTCTATTGTCTCCATCCTAGAGCACATCACTCCACTCATAAAGAAACTCATAACAGAGGCTATTTCACCTTTTGCTGCCTCCATTTCATCTCTTGCTGCCCTACTTTCTACTTTCTCTGTCCCTCTTTCTTCAACAAGGGGCCTGGTTCCAGTACTTACTAAAACCATGCAGGGGGAGATATTTTATGAAGAAGCTCCAGTACCCTCTCTAGCAGTAACAGAAGAAGAAGTAGCAGTAGTAGAAGCAATAATAATTTTATAGACAGTTGAGTTAACAGATATACATATGGTTATAGAGGCTGAAATTGTTTATGTAGATATGCTCATTACAGATATTATGACTGCTGGTGATTGTTATATCAATCCTAAAGTAGACATCCTTAGATTATTACATTCTTTCAATATAATTTATCTGAATTCTTTTTTTCTAGCAGTAAAGCCATCGTTGGCTATAGTGTGCTACACTCCTCCCATAAGTCCTGAAGTTATTAATCAACTGAAGGCAAGTTTTGTTGTTAACATGGTTGTGGAACCCTCTGGCCCAACCTATGTAATGGATGATAGTCCAATCCCCATCTTAGATGATCTGATTGCTCTAGATATTGCTCAAGAGCTTGTACTAATTCAGAATGATCCTGAGCTAAATGATTTCCTATCAGCTGATAAAGATATAGAAGATTCTCAGATGATCACAGAGAATGTTGATCCACCTACAGTTGCTCTACCTCAAGCTCTTCCTCAGGCTGAAAGACAGATTTCAAAGGAAACTTTAATAGAGATAGATGCATTATATGATAACCCTCAAAGTTCTTATGATGAGGATATAGATGATTATTCTGATGGATCTGATGATCCTAAGTCTAAGAAGAAAGTTGCAAAGAAGAGAAAGATTGTTCCAAAGGCTGCTCCAAAGCCTAATCCTACCAATGACACTCCTTACTATATCCTACAAAAGATAACTCCATACCCAGGGATGCCATAGTGGATGTGGCTATCAAAGAATGAGCAGAAAGAAATGAAGAAGAGAAGGAGGTACAGGTCTCCTCCTAAGCAATTTAGGAAATACCCTCCTCCTCCTCCTCCATCTTTAGGTGCCTCTGGAAATATTTCTCAAAGATCTACTCCAGTGACCAAGACTTATCAAAGACATTCCAGGCAAGGCAGTCAGCAGCAATCTTCTCAAATCCATCCTCTCCAGCTTCAGTCAAGAGAAATCCTACAGACTCAGTAGATGAATCACAGAAGGACTCAAGTCCTAAAAGGCCAGAGTCTCTTCATATTCCCTTTGTTGATCCAGAACAAGAGACTTAAGCTAAAATGGCCAAATTTCATGAGCTGATAGGACATTCACAAATTAACAAAGCGAAAGCTGAAGGAAAGGATCCTTCACAATTCTCTACCGTATCTGTATTCAGAAAAGAAGAACTTAAATGGTATGCAAAGGCAAACAAATTCTTTAATGTTGATGATTATATGAAATTGCAACCACAAGCTGTGGTTCCCAGAGCAACATCACTCAACATTAATGGTGCATCTGACATGACCATGTCAAAGAAAGAAGCTGTAAATCCAAACAGAGAAATTGTCTTTAGGCATCCTTCTGAGAAGCCAGACAAGGATAAACCAAAGCAGAAGAAGTCATTGTGTTTTTGTTTCTGTTCTAATTTTTGAACTTTTTTGTGTTAAATCATGAAGCACCTCATGTAAATATCTGCTGAATATTTTATTTCTGTCAGATATATGTTTTCATGCAATATGATTGTTTTCCTTCTTCTGTCCCTTACTTTCTATATTATTTAGCAGAATTATTCCTGAGTAATTAATGCTCATATTACCCTGAATATAGCCATTATTGGCAGCATTAATTATGGTCTTCATCAGGATAATTACTTGCTTATTTTATTAGGGATAATTGGAGAAACTCATTAAAGCAAATATTCCAGTCGTTTCATTCTCCAGGGCAATCAGAATTTAATGCAGGAATTCAAATTCAAGGAGAATTTTATTGACTGAGAATATAAAAGTGATTTTCTTTTTTCAGTCGATATAGAAGTGATCCCTAAAACACTAGATCAGACAGAGCCAGAAATCTGAAGAGAAATATATTGCACACGAGAAAATACAGAGACAGAGACTGAACCTTCAGAACTCTCTCACAGTGCAATCTGCTTTCATCCTTGTCAATCTTGAAGACTGAAGAAGAACCTTCATCTCTATCAAGAGACTTCTTCAACCTTCTCCTCTAGGAACATTCAAGGAAAACTCAACTTGATCAGTCAGGAAGTTCCAGGATTGTTTTTAGACGAGGCTGAATTTCTACACCCTGAAGCAAAACTTCCAGTCTTCCTGAACCATTCAACTTCTCAGGAGGACATTTTTCAACATCAAGATCCACTAGTCTTCTTTGTTGATTAGAGAAAGAGAAGTCACCATAACTTCCTCTCACGTCCTGTAAAAGGGTTTTAAGTCCCTTCAAAAGTAAACCACTTTGTTATCAAGTCTCCAGATTAAAAGACTTGGGTTGGTCTTTGGGCACCTGGTCAAAAGCCTAAAGGTTTGTTATATCTCCATGCAAATAGATATTTTTGTGGCAGCCACCTGATCAAAACCTGTTAGTAGATTCCTACCAGGGTGGTAGAAGAGTGGATGTACCTAGTTGGGGAACCACTATAAAATTCTTGTGTTGTCTGGTTGTGCTAATTTTCTCTTTTATTCTTGTTGTGGTTGTGATAGATAGAATAGTTTATCCTGTTACTCTTTTCTTTCTATATTATTGGTATTACCTAATTTCTACTATGATAAAATAATAAACAGCCAAGATTTTAATACTCTATTCACCCCCCCCCCCTCTCCAGAGTAAATCAGATCTAACCCCATGTAAGACACCATTTTTTTTCTTTTTTGACCACCGGAGTCTTAGGCCCTGAACCGCCATTTTGCGGTGACACCTTCACACCCAGGAAGGTCGCTACTACAAAACGCCGATCCTTCCGGCCGATTCGATCATAATAGTAGCAAAATAATAAAAGGCAAGTCCACAAACATCACATATATAGTAAATATATCTACACAAAGGGAGAGTCCACAGAGATAATAAAAGTACAGAAGATAGGGCTCAAGCCCGATACATCAATATCATCACTACATATCACTCAGCACGGAAGCAAAACTAATCATCTAATAATGATCAGGACACACATTCCCAGCTGTCTGAAATCCGGTACTAGACTGTCCCATTTCCAAGTGTGCCGACCTCCGGGGCTGCTCCTCCATGCTTGGCTCCAGGGTCCCCTAAAATGATATGGTTCGAAAATCGTTAGTCTAAAAGAATAAGTCCTATCATCCCCCGCCCCTTCCCCCATGGCTCGTAGGCACCGAGCGGGGAGGTGGAAAGGAGAGGAAATGAAGGTGGAGAATAACAAGTATCAAGTGACGGCGGAACTAGTCTAGCAGTTCTATAAGTATGTGCGGCAGTAATAAAAGTAAGAAAGACTGAACAAGAGTTAAGTAACCTTAACTTATATGAAAATACATAAGCTAAGGGATCTTCTTTAAGGATCCTATCGTAATTAAAGTCTCATACCAATTTATACGATAGGGTGTCGGTTTTCTAGTAAGCATACAAGTATATTTACTAAAATAAAAACCTTAACTTATTAGCACGCTCTCGCGAACTTATAACCAAGGGGTCTTTTTGTAGGGCCTATTATATAAAGTGTCACATACAACTTTATACAACAGGTATCAGGGTTATATGTAATGGTTATGCTATGAAATGCAATTATGCCATGATGTGAACATGCAAAGTGCAACTCACCCACTCGACTCTGTGTACACAGACCTTTAGTTCCCCCTTTCTTGAGTCGAACCTCCCAGGATACAACCGTAGTGGTAAACAGAAGCGGTGGGTTGGGCCTCTCCCACCTCTAAACCTGTAATTTCACAACCGTTCAGACCAATCGTACACCTCAACGCTGGTGCACTAAGCGGAGCTCCTGTATACTCTTGCCGGCTGATGCACCGAAATTTATTTGGCCAAGTGCTAAACCACACATGCCGAGTCAATAAATTGGCGTCGTTGCATCGACCCTCCAATACCGAAGACCTACCTCCTTATACTTTATTCACATGCAACTTATGTATCAGCTACCGAGCAAAAGCTCCCCAGACCATCCCGTCCGTCACAATCAACAACTGAGCCAAAGCTCGCCAGGCCAACCTGGCCATCACCAAATCCACCGAGCCTACAACCCGAGTGACCCATCCTAACATCCCGAGACAACGAGGTGAGTGAAAGTGAATCCCTATTTATGCTAGTTACTCTTGCAATTCAGTTTTTTCTACAGTTTAAGTTAGCCCAGGACTGCCCCTGGCATACCCCGTGAAGGGCTCTCAAAGGGCACTAGGAACTACGATGGGCTGAAGACCAAAGCTCTCTTTCGCAAGGCACATATTGTTAATGGTTTTTACCCAACTCCCAATCCCTTTAATGTTGTACTGGATCTATTCCTAGAGTATTTTGACTCTTTCTCTCTCTCTCACAGGGAAGACGATGTTTCGTCGACCCCGAGCATCTCTTAACACTAGTCAAACCTCCCACTCCTCATTACAACTCCCGATGATGAACTCATTTCACTTACCAGATCAATACACTAACGTTCCGACTCCTTGGGTTCATTTTGCACCATACCTTGATTTCTGCAGTTTTACTAAACGTAGAACATTCTAAGCTATATGATGATATAATGGGAGGTACTCCAAATTATAATCCAAATTCACTATAATATTTATTGGAGGTCTACCATGACATGATTAGCCTAAATCCATAAATAAATAATATTCCTAATTTAATTAACAATTTATTAAATTTTTCTAAATAATCCAAAAACCCAAGTTTAAAAATTAAGTACCCATTTCAGGCATTTAAATGCTCCACAAAATTTATGATAAATACAAGATGACTATTTAACAGAAAATACAAAGTTTCTCAATTTTTCAACAAGTTTTAACCTCTAAACCTAATTTTAAAACAGAATCTACATTAATCATTTTAAGGAAGCAAGTACTTCCAAAATACTTCCAAAAATTCTTAGAAAATCCAAGAATGTATATAATGACCAATAAACAATCTAGGTCAAGTTTCATAGTTTTTTAGTGAACAAAGAACTCTAAACTTAATTTTGAACAATAATCCAAATTGATAAGTTAATGCACTAAGTACAGATATTATTCATCTAAAATTGTAATAAAATTTTCACAAGAGCATTTTGACCTAGAATCACTACTGATAAAGTTTCACAATTTTTCAACAAGTGTGGAGCTCTAAATTCATTATTGAACATATTTGTATTTTTAAAAACTTGTGAATAAGGTACGAAGAATACACATCTAAAAATTAAATTAAAATTCAAGGAGATGTATATTGACCTATAACACTCTTTGCCCAATTTTAATAACATCTTATCAAGCAGTGTGATCATAATAATTAGAAGATTATCAAGGGCAATTCCATGTACTATAAAGGAGGTATTAAATGCATTATTCCAAAATTACAAATAAAATCACCAAAGGGACTTATTGACCCTATGACTATACTACCCAAGTTTCATGGCTTTTGATTAAGTTTTAGTGGTCTATCTAGCATGTGTATAGGTTGTGCCCTAAGCTAGGGTTAGGGTTTTGAGGGGTCTACCCATCTCCAAATCCTTTAAGATTTTTACCAGAGTACTTTAGCTACCCTAGTATCCTCCCTACCAAATTTCAAGTCCATACAAGGGCATTTGGACATATGCCCTTCTCAAACCCCCAAAGTCCAAACATAGGGTTTGAACTTGGGTCCTAAGGCAATTAAATCCCAAACCACCCAATATCCCATATGAGTGTGTTATATGTCATGCCAAACCATTGGTCCAAATCCCAAACTCTGTTGAGGGTATTTGGCCACTCAAAGCACAAAGTGCACTTTTGACCTAAATACCCTTATTATGGCAAGGCTAGGGTTTGTAAAAATTCAATCCAAACCATCTCCAAATGAGACGAAATTTTATCCAGAGCCTTATGAAGACCCCAAAGACCACTCACCAATATTTGGGAGGGTTTGGAGGTCATTAGGTCTCTTAATTAATTTACCCTAGGGAATTTAAATAATTTCAAAAAGTATAGGAAAATTGTCCCCAAAAATTCTCATTTTTTAGGCAGAACCTAGGTATTGGTTAGGGTGACTCTCTGTCAAAATTTCAAGTCATTTGGACAATAGATAAAGTGGGGGCACTCATTTTAATCTCTGCCTAGCTCTAGGTATAGACCCCCACCAAAATGGGTTCCCTGGTCAAACCAGTTGTCCGAATTGACTAAAATTAATTTTAAAAAAAAGTAGACCCATAGGGATAAAAATTATATGTTGACCACAATTTCTGATTTAGCCTCTATATATTTTTAAAATAATTTACAAGAAAACTGAAATTGTGTGATAGATTAATTAAAATGAAATAAACATAATCCTATAGTTTGAACAGTAGTCGCACGCATCTTGACGCAGCTTTAAACGACATCCCGCCATCGTCCCCAGGCGCCAACGGCCAGGATTTATTTATCCTGGGACAACTTCATGCCTTTGCCACTGGCCTCCCGGCCACCTCCCTGGCCGGCCACCACCATCACTACCTCCGTCGAGGTGGTGGCTATCGTCAGGTGGTGGCACAGCTGCCGCAGGGGCGGATTCTGGCGATCCCGACAAGATAATTTTCATGGAAAAACTAGGAGAAAAACTCTCCCGATCGGTCTCAATTGAGCTCGATTCTTGGCCCTAAACATTCTTATGATCTACCCACAGGAAAATAGGAAGGGGAGTACCTTGTTTGCGGCCTGTGAGCTGGTGGTTTGCCTCCTTGCCATCTCCAATCGCCGATTTGGGCTTCTCTGCAACTTCTACACCAACACCACTGGAACTGAAATGTAATCGGGGGAAAATATTTCCCTTGCCCTGGTGAATGTTTCTAATGAAGGAATTTTGGAGAGGTGGCTTGTAACTCCCCAATTAATCAAAGCACCAGTAATGGCCAAAAGGGTGAAATTTCGGTTTCACCAAAATTGAGGGGTTGAGCCACCCTACTGTCCGGCCATCTTTTTAAAACTTCTCCCCTGCCTCCAAAGAGTTAAAGCCCCATCAAAAGGAGGGGTTATGGAGCCTCTATGGCCATGATGGCCATTAAGCTCTTACTTTCTCTCTCCTCCAAATTAGGGTAACTTCCTATCTCTCTCTCTCCTAGTCACCAATCTCTGAATTTGGTGGGCCCAAAATGTGTCTCTCCACCTCCTAGACTAATGGGCCACATTAGTTTGGGCTTAGCCCACTTGGATTGGGCTTGAGCTAGCCATTTTGGCTAGTTTGACCACTTTGACCCATGAGTTGACTTTGGTCAACTTAGCAACTAGGGTTGACCGCAATGGGTCCTTGGTGACCCATGGGCCTCACTTAAGGTTTAGGATCACTTAGGTAGGGTTGGTTGGGCATCTTGGAGGTCACCTGCCCCTTAGTTAGGGCACTTTGACCTTTGAGTTGACTTTGGTCAACTTAGCCACTATGGTTACCCCAATGGGTCCTTGGTGACCCTATGGACTACCCAAGGTGTTATGGGTGTTCTAGTAGGATTATGGGGTCAAGTTGAAGCCCCTAAGTTAGACCTTAGGTCTGATGCTGAGGATGTTCTATAAGCAGACCAAGGTGATTTTCACCTTGGGCCTTGCCTACTTGATTTAAAGCTTCTGATGGTTTTGTTATGACCTTGTCAAGACAAAACAAAGACCTAGGGGTCTAGTTGTTTGAGAGATGTTACACCCCATCTTTCAGGTAACGTTGTGTGAATCCTTCTAATACAGCGATATCGTTTTGTCCTTTCTACCCATCAAAACTATATTGAGTTGTCTCAAGTAATTTAGAACTTAGACCAATTCTGAGTTATAGTCAATAACACTTATGGTCTAAACTTATCTCCTGTTCTACTGAGATTAACTAGCAATGTGAAATATTGAACCTGTATAATCATCAATAGATAGGGATCAAATACAAACTGTACTTATCATTAAATGGAGGGCTTCTTCAAATCAGGTATATTGTGGGCAATGTACCAAATAGTAGCATGAGTGCAGCTCAGAATGGAAATTTTAGAGAATTTGTCCAGGCTTATTTCCTAGAAGAATTTATGGAATTATTTCAAATCATTCTAGTTGTTATAAGGTGTAAAGGAAAGAATTCTTTACATATTTCAAATAAGTATTTATAGAAGGATTGTGTAAGTGTATTCAAGAAGATTTGGAAGAGAATAATATCATTCCTACTAAAGAAAATTTCATTGAAGAGGTAAATTCAAATATTTTCATGAATGATATACTTATATGATAGAAGAAGAAATACACAATACATAGAAAGAGAGATACAATATTATAGAACAAAAATTCGACACCTCTATTCTTCTTTTATTACTTCTCTACTGTTACAACTACAGGTTCTGAAAGAATAATCAGAGAAGAACATTGGATTAAAAGCTTAGAATCCTTACAAACTTCTTCAATCAAGGATTCATCATCAACATGAGAATCCAAAACACTTAGTACCATATAGATCTCAGAATCATATTGAGAGTACTCATCCAGAAGACAATATCTTCTACTCTTCTTCTTCTATCCCTGCTCTTCTTTTCTTATACTAATTGAATAAAGAGTTTTAGAATCTCTCTTCAAAGGATTCATTATGTGGCTCTAAGAGTCTCTTATAAAAAACTCAATCTGCTAGTATTTCAAGATCTCCTTATCAAAAGATCTAATGTTGATCCAAGATCTCCTTATCAAAAGATCTAGTGTTGGTTCAAGATATACTAATCAAAAGATCTAGTTGTTTGTTCTGAGAGTCTCCTTATTAAAAGACTAAGGAACTGGGATAGTATATTCTTACCAAAGTGGATATACCTAAATTTTGGGGAACCATTATATTTTTGGTCTTTTATGATGTGTTTATTTGTGTTTATGTGTTATGTTGTGCTTTCACTTTCCACAATACTTTTCTGGTTAACTTGTTTTAAATGCAAAATCTAAGATGAGATTAAAATCAGTAACTTATTTTAAACCAAACTTTTAAATCTCTATTCACCCCACCCCCTCTAGAGAATTCTCTGAGGCTTTTAATCAACTGTTCACACTTTCAATATTGTCAAATTTCTACTTGGGGATAGAAATGGGCGTCAAGAACCCACCCATCATTTAGAATTCATCAATTAATAAGGCATCGGTCTTCCATCGACTTATGAATGAAGCAACATCCCGCTTCATCCCATGCCACCAAAAGTATTTCTTCAAATCCAAGTACATCTTTGTACTTCCTACAATAATGGAGTATTTTATAAAGTGAGCCTCAAACTTCTAAAAGCACCTCGGTGTAGTCCCAAATATTATGGCCTAACATGCCACACTTGAAGAAGATCAGTGGTCCTTTAGAATGGAATTTTCTCAACGCTACACCATTCTTTTCACATTTCTTTAAGGGACGAGGCTTCTTCTTCCACTAACTTCAAATGAGATTGAGAAGGCTTGTCTTCTCCCAACTTCATTGTAAGACCCTTTTTATGTCGGGTTCAATCCATGTCTCTTTACAAAATTCGAGCCACCTCCGCCATCTTATCAAGGCTTGATTCCCTTAAGACTATGAGTGGCTGAAATGAATTATCTCGCAATCCCCCATAAAAGAGATTATCTCTTTCCTCATCATCAATCATGGTCGTTATTGTTTATCCAGCCCAATCGAGTGAACTCTTGCAAATATTCATCTATTATCATCTCCCACTACGACAAAAGAAAAAACTACCTCTGAAGGGAAAACCTCATCAAAAAGGGGATATACTGCTTTAATAAGCCACCTGCAAACTCATCTGTGGATGAGGTCCATCCAAGTAACTGATGGCGGCTATGGCCCACCCACCACAACTTGCGTCTCCTTCCAACATAAAGGCCAAAAACTGGGACTGCTTGACCTCTGGGGTCTCTGCTGCTCTCAAGAGTTCCTAAATCCTTGCCAACCAGTCTTTGACATCATTCAAAGTGATAATGTAACACCCCTATCTGTAACATAGTATATAACAGTAGGTCCGGCCGGGGCCCGACGCCATATACTACAGACAGACTGGTTGGTTACGCATTGAAACCATTCAACCAATCACAACGTCCTACACAGAGCATCTAGCGGAAGTAAATTATTAAGTTGCACAAAAAATAAAGAACCCTGCCAAGCATGAATGTCCACTACTCAAACCAAGAACGAATGTTTAATACACTAAACAGGAATGGCCTTATGGCCTTACAAGAGTGTGCTTAATAAAAGTGTCTTCCAAACCTCGGCACGCAGGCCGGTCACACATGAGTACAAAAAGGAAAAAACTCAACAATTGGCCTTCGAGGGACGGCACAGCAGCTTGGGCTTTAGCCCGCTATTTAACGCTCGACTCCGCAGCACCTGCAAGCAACAATCCACCGCATGGTGGTAAATAAAGGCAACGGTTAGCTATGCTGACCAAATTATAATGATTTCGGCCCCAAACCGGGGCGGCAAAGCATCTTCCCTGCACTTGTTAGGAAAACAAGCAACATAGCGAAATAAGCATCACATCACAGATGCACGCTCACACGGCCGTTCACTCCGTGCTCTCAGGGCACTTACTCAGCGGGCCAGTCCAAACCCCGTCAGGTCCTTGACTCCGCCACCACTCCCAGGGTGGCAACCTTGTGAGCATTTAGTCCTTTAACCGTGGCCTAGACTCGATCTCCAAACCTCGGTAAGTCCCGTGTAAAACTTTAGGTTGCTTTAACCGAGCAGATTGAGCGGGTAGGGGTCTACCAGCCCATTGCTCACCCTGTCGTTGCCATTTGGCCTTTGATGCGGGCTAAGCTTCCCCAGTCTCAAATATCGTTCAAAAACGGTACATAGCCCTGCTATGTACCCGGTTGGCTCCCAGGCCACCGATATGAAAGAAATGCATTTCCGTCCAGATTTCCGGGTGCACCTCAGGGATAATCCCCAAGATTCCCTGATGCATTCTACCGCATAGCAACCCAAAAACAATCAAAATGCTCGGAGTCTTCTCCGGCTAAAAATGCATAGCAAATCATCACCGATCCAGACCAACACGTTCGGGTAGGCTTCACACATCATGCCTATGTCCGTACAATGATTCTGAACTTTAACAAGGGGGACTTTACATATCTACCCCAAGGAATACCACAATCTCGCTGCACACTCACGGGAGAGGGGTTTTCCCATGCAAAGGAAGAAGAGCTTCACATGCTCAAGAAGAGAATCATTACCCTTGCGCTTTTCCTCGGTGCCATGATAATCTAGCCAGATGGAAATCACCGTATTGGCCTCGCATTCGCATATCCGGACTCGGATCGTGATTTTGAGCTCCGAAGCTCCGCCGGTGACCGGATCTTGGCCTTCTTCCTCCTTCTTGCTCTCCCTTCTCTCTAGATTATAGATAGATAAAGCCCAAGTAAAATGAGGGCTTCTAAACCCT
The DNA here is from genome assembly GCA_039513925.1 of Platanthera zijinensis. Taxonomy (NCBI): domain Eukaryota; kingdom Viridiplantae; phylum Streptophyta; class Magnoliopsida; order Asparagales; family Orchidaceae; genus Platanthera; species Platanthera zijinensis. The sequence goes on from CM077095.1 coordinate 34,708,889, forward strand.
ATTTCCGAGTTTAAACCGCCAGCACCAAATCTCCACCGTCCGATCCCATCAAGAGAAAATGAACGGCCACGATTGGGGCCAAGAAATACAAAATTTTGGCTGAACACGGCCTGCGACACGCCCGTGTCCAGGGCCGTGTCACCCATTCGCCCTCTCCACCGATGCGATAACCAGCACACGACATTCGACACGGCCTCCGACATGCCCATTTTGCATTCGACACGGCCGTATCACGACACGTGTCACGCCCCGTGTGCAACTACCAACACTTGTTTCCCGAGGAGGACACGGCCTGCGACACGGAACCCGACACGCCCGTGTCACATGTGACACGCCCGTTTCCGTGCCCGTGTCATGGCCCATGTTCATGACTCAGAAAACTCCCTAGCGTGACACGCCCTGGGACACGCCCGTGTCCCACGCCGTGTGCCTCAACTCGACGATCGCCGATCATCAAAACGTCGATCACATGACCCGTGGCCGAACACGCCCGTGACACGCCCGTGTCACGCCCATGACACGCCCGTTTCACACCCGTAACACCTGCTCCAAAACCCATACTTGGCTTAAAACGTCACCCGTCCCTCTTTTGAGTTTCGGGGTGTTAAAACTCTCCCCCTCTTAAAAGAATTTCGTCCACGAAATTTCTAAAGAAGAGAAAACAGAAACTCTCAGCGGTACCCAGGCGGAACAACTCCGGGTACACTTCCAGCATAGAATTCTCTCACTCCTAAGAGAGCTCCTCGCTATCGCAATTGTCCCACCGGACCACGACAATCTTGATCTCCTTGAGACAAAGTGGCTCGACTTCACGGTCTCCAAAATGAATAGGTTTGACCCTAGTCGTCAACCTTTCGTCCACCAAAACTTGATCACTCACGATCAAGTTCGAAGGCTCTTGCACCGCCTCACCAAACCACTCTAGAAATCTCAAGTGATCCAAGGTATACCGGGCTCATCTTCCCCAAGCGTCGCTCCCCTGAAACACTCTTGAACGACTATAACTTCCAATACGCCATCCGATAACTCCACATTCCGATACGTGGTGTTAAAGTACTTAGTCTGCCTCTCCTGAGCGATTAGCAAAAGTTCTCATATGGTTCGAACCAAAAGGGTAGTGTTTAACACCTCTTGCTTTAAATACAACTTCGTGTCATCCGTTTCTAGCCTCAACAACGGCATGCGAAGACTTCTACCAAAAAGGGCCTCGAAGGGCGCCATTTGTATGCTCGCTTGGTAGTTAAAGTTGTACGAAAACTTTACCAAAACAGATGGCCTTCCCACTGCTTCCCGAAGTCAAGAACGCAATGCGAAGCACGTCCTCCAACATCCTGTTGACCCACTCGGTGTGCTCATCCGTCCGCTGATGTAAGACTGGACTAAACTACAACTTAGTCTCCAGCACTTCATGTAACCACCTCCAATCATTGGACGTAGAACGCCCACCTCGATTGCTCACGATGTTGCGGGGCACACCGTGCAGTCTAACTATGTTATCAAAAAACATTTGCCAGTTACTCTGCTGAATTATCCTTCCTATGCGGAATGAAGTGCGACACTAAAGTCAACACAACTATGATCACCCACACAGCGTCGCTTCCCCACTGTGACTTTGGCAAATCATGCACACTGTCCAGTCGAACTTCTATTCCGAACTAGGCAAGGATTCAAGAATCCCCCGGCACTTGGCACTCTACCTTCACTAAGGCGCAAGGCTTGCATTTTGTCACAAATAGTGCCACGACCTTCTAGAGTTCTGGCCACCAGAGCACTTCTTAGGATATCGGCACAACTTGTGCCTCCTAAGCGAGTTTAGTACTTGGTATAACGTATCACAATTCCACTCATAGATTACCCAATCTTGGGCTGCACAAACGATTGTCTTTCCTTGGTAGCCCACCTTCAATCGTCGATTTGGGACTTTGACCCATCGAAGCTGTATTCATGATTTCCTTCATGCTGCTTCCCAAACCATAGTCTGCCAAATATGATCAGCTAGGTCATACTGGTCTTCCGACCAGTTCAATTACTCTTCGACGCTAGTCTGCTTGTCAACGCAAGAGATAGCTAACATCTCTAACTCTCGGGTCAAACCCTCAACATGAACCTACAACTAGTTGGCTTGGGCGGAAGCCCTGCATCTCAACGCATCCACAACTACATTGCCTTATAACGAGCACAAAATAACTTTCGTACGTATAGTCCCCCAGGAACTCCATCCATTTATGATGCCTCAATTTCCGACCCTTTTGATCCAACCGATATATCAGACTCCTATGATCGGTACAAACATCGACTTATGCGCCGTACGAATAATGCCTCCACAGCTTAAGCGCAAAACACACGGCCGCTAACTCCAGATGGCGGACCGGGAAATTCCCCTCGTGCTCTTTCAACTAATGCGAGCCATAAGCCACAACATTACCACGCTGCAGCAGCACGCAGTCCAATCCACTGCCCAAGGTAGTGTCGTAGATCTCACAGCTTTTGGTTCCACTCAGCGAACTTAACACTGACGCCGTGGTTGACCAACTCTTTAACCCTTCAATGTTTGGGCGCACTCGCGCATCAAAACAACCTTTTGAGCATTTCCTTAAAATGTTGCGAGGGGTAAATCTATCCGCGAGAAGTCATGTACGAAGCGCCTGTGGTAGCCGACCACACTAGAAACTCTGGACTTCCGCTACCGAGACAACACAGGCCACCTTCGTATTGCGACTAACAATGTTGGACCCGCACACTCTCACTCTACAAACTATAGGACCGAGGAGCGCTACGAGAATAACCCAAGACTCGTGTTCGGAGAACTTGGTGTATACACTCCTTAGCATCCACAAAACCAAAAGTAGATATTCAGAAGAGATACCCTTCGCACTACAATTACCCCCAATGTGTCGTCGATGAAGACGATCACAAAATGGACTAGGTACTCCATGAACGTTCCGTTCATCCGGTCTATGAACACTGATGCCACACTTGACTGCCAAGACAGCACGATCGTAGACTCGGATTGCTCATCACTCGTGCTTAACACCGCCTTTGCGATAACACTTACCCTTATTCTCAGATGAGGGTAACCGGACTTACGATCCACTACTGAGTCCACCAAAGACCCGACTAACTGATCGGAAGATCATCGATCATTTGGATCGATTACTTGTCCTATTTCTGCAAACTTATACAGCTCTCTGCAACAGATAAAAAATTGCAAGCTCCCGTCCTTTTTCTGAGTAAAGAGGACCGGTGCGCTCCAAGTACCCGAGCTTGGACGCACATACCATTGCTCCATCAACTTTTATAGTTGAACCTTTAACTCCGCTATCACCTTAGGCACCAGCCTATATGGAGAGCGTGACACAGGTTTAGCATCTGGCACAAATCAATCGTGAAATCGATCTCTCGCTATGGTGGGGCTTTAGGGAGATTGTTTAGGAACACATCAGGATACTCACAAACCACTGGGATACTACCCAGATTAAACTTAGGCGTTATAGCCTCCACTAACGTGAAGAACAGCTCTGCGCCCGCACGAACTGTCTTGACCACTGGGAGGGCAGACGTCAGCGTCCTGCTCGATCCCTTCAGTTCCGCAAAGGTTGTCTCCTGCCCAACACCCAGCTAGGTCTCTTTACGGTTGCAAACGATAAAAGCCTTCTGCCCCGAAAGCCAGTCTATACCAAAGATGACGTCGAACTCTACTAGCAGCAACAACGACGCTAGCAAGTCGAATCCATGACTTTCAATAAGACTCTTACCGCCCAAACTGTATCTCCATGCGCATTGGACGACCACTAGGCAATAACCCATCCGAATTGTTCCTTTACCATCGAAGGGAAAACTCCGATGCTCGATACAGATTCTTCAGATAACAGGAATGCGAAGTTACCGTATCGAAACTATGCTCTCTCCGGATTACCAATATTCCAAAACAAAGCCTAGAACTTCCAGTTCTAAGTTACCACGCATAAGGTATCCGACATAAGGAACTAGTTTGCTAACAAGAAGAACCATACCTGACATCCCGACGGTCGGCCACATGGCCTCCTGCTGGCCAAGGATGTTCACTCCCGGTTGGGCCGGATTAAACAGCGATGCGGTGGACGCCACCGCCTTGCCTTTCTCTACAGATATCTCCCCCGACTTCTTTTCAGACATTATGTGTCCACTTCGACAATCCCGGGCATAGTGCCCCGACTTTCCACAAGCAAAGCATGCATCCGGGGTTTGTACTATAGTCGCTCCGGATGTGCTAGAGGAAGGGACTAGACCCGACCTCCTAGCCTTCTTATGCCACCTATGGTACCCAGATTTTGAGGTTGGCATTTTGAACATCGTTTCCTTTACACCAGAGGCTTCAACTACTCCTGCCACAACTTTCGTTATCTTCTGAACATCCACCCAACATTCTCTGGCAAAGTTCCCTTTCTTTCCACAATAATAACATTTGTAAGTTGTTTGGCTAGTAGATGATTTAGCCTCTTTACTCAACGTCTTTCGATAGACAGTCCTTATAGGATCTGTAGGGTTTGGTACCCTATCCACTGGTACTTGGTGAGTTTTCCCCAACTCCACCTCTAAAGATCTGGCCGATTCCACCAAAGCTTGGAATCCCAATAACTTTGGTCCTAGTAGTAGGATACGCAACTCGCTGCGCAGACCGTTATAAAATCTATCAACTATAGATTGCTTGTTTTCCCATTAAAAGCCTTGGTAGCGCCTTAACATAAGGAATGTCTGCAAATATGCGTCAACTGAATGCGCTCCTTGCACCACAGTCATGCTCATCTGCTACTCTAATTGACCCCCAAATGCCCTTTTCTCCAACATACCGCCCGATGTTGGGGCCATCTCAGGGACAAAGGGTTGCACATTACTCCCATGTTGTGCGTTGGTCACAGCAAACACCACTTCAACCACCCTTTTTATGGTTTCCAAAGACGTAGGGGTCTCAGAAATGTTACTTGGTGCAGTACTTTGCTCAGCAAACGTGTGTTCAGACTGCCACATTCCACTTCCGGACACCTATAGCCGTTCAAAACACCATAAGTGACTGAACAAAATTGCAAAAAGCAATTATAGGAACACGCAGGTTCCTCAAACATGTGTATTTTCATTCCTAAGTGGATACTTATGGGTTCTTTTCATGTTATAACGATGACGCACACACACGTGCTCACCACCCCTTAAAGTGAATTCGCCCACGAATTCATTTAAGCTTGACTGAAACCCTCCCTCTGATACCAATTTGTAACACCCCTATCCGTCACATAGTATATAACAGTAGGTCCGGCCGGGGCCCGACGCCATATACTACGGACAGATCGGTTGGTTACGCATTGAAACCATTCAACCAATCACAACGTCCTACAAAGAGCATCTAGCGGAAGTAAATTATTAAGTTGCACAAAGAATAAAGAACCCTGCCAAGCATGAATGTCCACTACTCAAACCAAGAAGGAATGTTTAACACACTAAACAGGAATGGCCTTATTGCCTTATAAGAGTTTGATTAATAAAAGTGTCTTCCAAACCTCGGCACGCACGCCGGTCACACATGAGTACAAAAAGGAAAACACTCAACAATTGGCCTTCGAGGGCCGGTACAGTAGCTTGGGCTTTAGCCTTCTATTTAATGCTCGGCTCCGCAGTACCTACAAGCAACAATCGACCGTACGGTGGTAAACAAAGGCAACAGTCAGCTATGCTGACCAAATTATAACTATTCCGCCCCCAAACCGGGGCGGCAAAGCTTCTTCCCTGCACTTGTTAGGAAAACAAGCAACATAGCGAAATAAGCATCACATCACAGGTGCACGCTCACACGGTCGCCACCACCCCCAGGGTGGCAACCTCGTGAGCATTTAGTCCTTTCAGCCATGGCCTAGACTCGATCTCCAAACCTTAGTAAGTCCCACGCAAAAATTTAGGTCGCTTTAACTGAGAAGATGGAGCGGGTTGGGATCCACCAACCCGTTGCTCACCCCGCCGTTGCCATTTGGCCTTTGACGCGAGCTAAGCTTCCCCATTCCCAAATATCATTCAAACACGATACATAGCCCTACTATGTACCCGGTTGGCTCCCGGGCCACGGATATGACAGAAATGCATTTCCGTCCAGATTTCCGGGTGCACCTCGGGGATAATCCCCAAGATTCCCTGATGCATTCTACCGCATAGCAACCCGAAAACAATCAAAACGCTCGGAGTCTTCTCCGGCTAAAAATGCACAGAAAATCATCACCGATCCAGACCAACACGTCCGGGTAGGCTTCACACATCATGCCTATGTCTGTACTATGATTCCGAACTCTAACAAGGGGGACTTTACATATCTACACATAAGGAATACCACAATCTCATCACACACTCGCGATAGAGGGGTTTTCCCATGCAAAGGAAGAAGAGCTTCATATGCTCAAGAAGATAATCGTTATCCTTACGCTTTTCCTCGGCACCATGACGATCTAGCCAGATAGAAAGCACCGTATCGGCCTCGCCTTCGCGGATCCGGACTCGGATCGTGATTTAGAGCTCCGAAGCTTTGCCGGTGACCGGATCTTGACCTTCTTTCTCCTTCTTACTCTCCCTTCTCTCTAGATCTTAGAGAGATAAAGCCCAAGTGAAATGAGGGCTTCTAAACCCTATTTCTAGGTTTAAACCGCCAGCACCAACTCCCCACTGTCCAATCCCATCAAGAGAAAACGAACGGCCACAATCGGGGCCAAGAAATACAAAATTTAGGCCGAACACAGCCTGCGACACGCCCATGTCTAGGGCTGTGTCGGCCATTCGCCGTCTCGACTGATGCGATAACCAGCACACGGCATTCAACACGGCCTCCGACACGCCCGTGTCGCATGCGACACGGCCATGTCACGACCCGTGTCACACCCCGTGTGTAAATACCAACACTTATTTCCCGAGGAGGACACGACCTGCGACACGGCACCCGACACGCCCGTGTCACATGTTACACGCCCGTGTCTGTGCCCGTGTCATGGCCCGTGTGCATTACTTAGAAAACTCCCTAGCATGACACGCCCTGGGACACGCCCGTGTCCCAGGCCGTGTGCCTCAACTCGATGATCGCCGATCGTCAAAACGTCGACCACATGACCCGTGCCCGAACACGCCCGTGACACGCCCATGTCACGCCCTTGACATGCCCGTGTCACGCCCGTGACACCTGCTCCAAAACCAAGACTTGGCTTAAAATGTCACCCGTCCCTCTTTTGAGTTTCGGGGTGTTACAGATAACTACCCTTAATGTTGGAGGATGGAAAATTTTTAAATACTTTATTTTATGATCTCCCTACCCAACGATTGCTCTCTTAGCTAACGGCTCTGCAAGACTGGCCTCTCCCTTTGGTGTAAAAAGTGTCACACATTGAGGAATATGAGTCATAACCTGCATAATAGGTGATACAACATGTGGTGTCATTATATCCTGGGTCACTACCATTGTTTTTGCTAGCAAGCGATAGAAATCAGATGGGGACATACCCATATTCAGAAGGTCTGGGGTAGTAACACTGCTCGTTGTAGGTGTAACATCCCAAACTTCAAATAACTTAGATTTGGGTTAGGCATATGATGGATGCTAGGGTTTAGCTAGGTTTGACCCTAGGAGGAGGATTTAGACCATGTGGGGCCCACTATGGGGCCCAAGTCAACCTAGGTCAAACTAGGCTAAATACAAACCCTAGCCACACCATGACCCCACCACATTGCCCTAACCCTAAATACAATCTAAGTGGACCCTAGGGTAGGCCATGGGGTCAACTAGTTGACCCATGTTGGGTCAAGTCAACATGTTGACCTAAATAGTGAAAATGGTGCCCTAGCCCATTTCACTAGGTTGGGTCCACCCAAACCAACCCAAATTCATCATGTGGGCCTAAAGTGACCTTATAAACCCTAGGGGAGAGAAAAATAGGGTCTTGCAATAGTACTTTTGGGAGAACACTTAGGAGAGAGAGAAGAGGAGGAATAGGAGAGAGAAGATGCTAAGAAATGGGTTTGGACCATTTGGGCTCATCCCACCAACCCATGATGGGTTGGCTGACCATGTAGGGGTATTAGGAGGTGTGGGGACCCCACCATGCAACCTTGGGTCCAGCCAAAGCCCAAACCCGACCTAACCTAAACCATATCATTCAAAAGAGCCAACCCTCCTTTTCTCCACCACCCACCTTGGCCCCAACCTTGGAACCCGACCCTTAGGATCTAATTAACCTAGCTGGTGTAGTGGGGCCCACTCCCAAGCAGCCAGCCAGCCCACACACACCAACCCGAGCCCCCCCACCTTGGTGAAATCGTCACCTTGGTGAAATCGCCATTACATTGGTGAAGTCGCCCCCCCTCTTATCTCAGCCCAAAACCGACCTCACACACTCACTCCCACTTCATCCCTACCCCAGAGAGAGAGAGAGAGGAAGGAAGCCACCTGCAACCATGGCAAGCCGAGGAACTCGTCGGAATTTGCATGCTAGGGGAAACCGCCGCCACCCTCAACCACAGCCACCACCACAGGTCCGTATCCCCTCCCCTCCAAGTGTACTAGAATCCTAGATCAACTAGGCTAGAGGTCGAGCTCAAACGAGCCCGACGTTAGGAATCAAAATCTCAAAAATCTGTGTAAAAATGGCGGCCTGGGAGCTTTTCGGCTTGGCTGCGCCGCCGCCGTCCGCCGCTCTCCGCCGCCCAGTCGCCGGCCAGCCCTAGCCCCGACCACCGTGAGGCCGGGGAAGGTCTTGGCCGGAGGCCCCGCCGCCGGCGATGGCCGGAAATGGCCCCGCAAGAACGGCCTTCACGGGTTGGCCTGCATGCATGTGCATGGAGAAGACGCACAGCCACCGTCCGATCTACCTTTAAGATCTGTGCCTATTTAATCATAATTCAATTATTTTATTATTGCATAAATAATAGGAAATCTGTCACACTTTTACTGTGACTTTGCATGTTGATTATGAGGTACTTAGAGGCCCCACCTTAGAATGGACCCTGAATGAAATATTTAGGTAGATGAGTTAACTTCAAAATGCCACAGAAATCATAGGTTTTGGGCCAGTAGGCTGCCTTGTAAGGCTGTTTTTCTAGGACTGCCCCCTAACTAGGGCAGAAACTAAAACTGATGCCCTGCTCAAACCCTAAGTCCAAATGGACTGAGATTTTGGACATGTGGCTTATTTAGTCAAATCTAAGCCCTCCCCAAAAATCAGAATTTTTGGGGAACATTTTGCTATAGTTTTTACAAAAATACCCAAAAGTAAATAAATGTGATTTTTGGAGTTTCCTAACTCCAAATGGCCCCAAATTTTGGTGGCACCCTCCCATGGGTATATTAGACCCATGGTTAAAATTTGGGCTAAATTGACTCACTGCATGATGAGGAATCTCACTTGCATGTTTGAGAAATGAAATTTGACTTGGGCTGCAAATAGCAATTTTGCATAATTTCAAATGGCTGCCCAAGCCAAACCAGAAGCCCCCTTGACCTGAGATTTTGGTCAGAGGTATAATTAGGGCATATTCAGGCCCTGCCCAAAAATGGGCTTGATTGGAAAACAAAATGTGGGAAAATTACCAAAATACCCATAGGGCTTAACTAGGTGATTCTTGGAGTTAGCTAACTCCAAATGGCCCCAAATTTTGTTGGCTGGCCATTAGGGACCATATAGACCAGTGGTAGAAATTTCTCTGAAATTGGAACAAGTCATGTTGGGAAAGACCCACATGCAAGAATTGAACTACTTAGGCTCGGTGTGCAAATAGCAAATGTGAAACTTGTTTTGATATTTGCCTAAAGGGGTGCATTTGGAATGCACACCCCCTGAATTAGTAGACCAGTAGGGTATAATTTCAAACCCTAAATTAGTTGGGATTTTTGGGAGCAAAAATCCCACACTTAGTGAATTTGACAATTTTGAGAATTCGGTGAACACTTAAGCATTTTCTGAAAATGAATCAAACTAGGGTTTAGAAGATTTACAAAACCCTAATGATATTATTTAAACTCATGGGAGACATATACGAGCCCTTGAGATTCGACTTGATAAATTGAAGATTTAATTTATAAGTATACAAGAAAATGATAATTTTACCCTTAACAATAATTGACTGATTCTGGTGGAGATAAAATATTGAATTAATCGACGTGTCATATCTATAATAGTCTCATGTGATTAAACACAATACATTGCATTTGGAAGTTCATTCAAGGGATCATTAGTTAGGTCATCTTACCCTAGTCGCTCAATCTCGATAGAAGCGTCGTACGTAAACTCCTATCTAGATAATACCACCCTAGATTAATGAACGGAACGATGGGGATGATAGTGTAATTTGGAAATGGCAGGGTGGTATTAGGTCTGGGGCTATATTTAGCATAAGTAGGTTTAACCTACTAGGACCACCGGGAGATAGAATAAAATGGGATAGTTGTGGAAATTGGGAATAAACCCGGGTGGTGTGGTCAGCATCATAAGCATAGTAATGAGTGATAGAGTGCAAATCACTTTACAATAGGCATAACGGAGTCCGACGGAAGACCGTCGCCTTTCCGATAATGATACCTTAAGTCATCAGAATAATCCTAAAGTAACAATGAGAGTTGGTTGTGGATCTTGGGTAGACATCAACAAAAAGTAATTATCCTTGCGAAAGGGAACTTCGGGTTTCATGCCCGTCTTGGTTCCTAGTGCCCTCGAGATCCCCTCACGGGGCATGCCTTGGGCAGTCCTGGGATTCACTCTAAATCACTATGTATAATAAACCTTAGACGAGAGTAGTCTAATAGGCTTGGAGTTCTACGCGATAGGTTCGCCGGTCAAATAAGGTTGGAAACATCATATGGGTTACTTGCTCACCTGTTTCTTAAGGTTGGAGGGATACAAGTAATGAACTCATCCTAACCGGGTTGGAGGGATACGAGTGGCTTGCTCACCTGTTTCTTAAGGTTGGAGGGATACAAGCACTTGCTCACCCAAATTGGATTGGAGGGAATGTGTTGACAATATCAGTACGAGCAGGAAGCTCAGATTAATACCTTGCATGTGCATAAAATTAGTGGCGAGTCACGCGAGACTGGCCAGTCGATGCATCGATGGCAGTACGATGACTCGGGCGAGGAGTACGGGTGGAGGGGCCAGTATGCTAAATATATAATACTGCGGAATCCCCGAAGACGTACACTCGACCTACAAGACTGACGGGTAGTCAGCAAAATACGTACGCAAAACTCTAGAGTGCACCTAGGACATGTACAGAGGCGTATGAGAGGGGTCTAGGTCTGGTAGTGCTTATACCTACCTAGAAGTGGAGAGCCCGCTCCACTGTTGCCGTAGCCACAACGGTAGTACCCGAGAGTGATGCAAGCTCTCAAAAAGAGGGAACTAAAGGTCTGTGATCACGGAGTCGTGTGTGTGTGTTGCACTTACATGTTTAACATATTCATCATAACATACATTCATTCATTAGGACATACGCTTCATAGATCCTTATCATATAAATTGTATGGGCGGTTTATATGATAAGTTACTTTTGGAAACCCTAACTTATAAGTTCGTATGGGCGTTCATATAAGTTAGGGTACTTATGTGATATTGATAGGAGTAGGAGTAGCAGTAGCGTACTTTCCTTTCTGTACTGCATTTACTTACAGTTCTATCTTCTTACTGCAGTCCTTTCCTTTCTGCACTTTCTTTACTTACTTGCACTTTATATAGAACTGCTAGATTATATATAGAACTGCTAGACTTTACTTACTCCTGCTAGATAGAAATGTCACCTGCTTCCACTTTGCTACCCCTTGTTGTCCTCCGCATCCTCCTTCCATCCGGTGCCTAAGAGCGACAGGAGGAGGTGTTGAGGATACGACTTAGTCTTTTTGACTAACATACGTTGACTCCCCCTTTTTAGGAGTTCGAGGAGGTGGACCAGCGCGTCCAGCGGGACGAGGAGGCAGGGCATGAGGAGCAGCTACCACCACCACCAGACACTACTACCGCACGTCCTCAGGTGGGAGGAGATGTAGTGGATAGCTTAGTTTACAGCTTTCTATTTTGTGAGAGAGAGTCTGATTTCTATTGATGTATATGGGCATAAGCCCTACTTTCTCTTTAGTACTCATTATGGACTATAGTAGCACTTTCATTTTCATATATATGATATGCTCTGTGATTTCTGTGGACATGTGTATTAGCTTGTTTATACACTTTTACTTCCGCATCTCTAGTGAAAAATGATCGTAATAGCCGGCAGAATCGGCGTCTTACGGTGTCGACTAACTCAGGAGTTAGTGTCACCGTAAGGCGGCGGTTCTGGGCATAAGATCCGGGATGCCTTCAAAAAGGGAAAAGGCGGATCTTACAAACTGGTATCAGAGGAAAAATACGATCATTAGAGAAAGAAGTCCACAACACTGGAACACCCCGCTCGAGAGTAGTTTGCGGACAAACTATTCAGCGGAAGCAATGGTGTGCCCATGTGTAAAAAGTCACACTAAATAGTCCATTAAACAATGAGTTAGGCCAAATTTTGAAGAATTTTGACTTAAGAATCACCTTTTTGCAACCTCTACAGGTCGCCGTGCCACAGAACGTGGTCCCTCCCCCTCCGGATGCCATTCTGTTCATGCAGACTGAGATGGGACAGACCCTTACTGCGATCCTAGACGCATTTAGAGCCCAGCAGGCCCCGACACAGCTGCCAAACCCGGGGTCAAACTGGTTGAGTGCGTTCAGGAGCCTGTCCCCGCCCATGTACCACGGGACGGAGAATGCTGTGAAGACAGAGGAATGGCTGGAGGCCATACAGGAGATGCTTGCAGGCATCAGTTGCCCGGTGCAACAGGCAGTACCCTTGGCGACTTCTGCTCTAGATTCACATGCCTGGAGATGGTGGAAATCCATGATGGATTCCACATATGCTGATAGGGACCCATCAGAGATCTCATGGGAGGAGTTCAGTGAGTCCGTCCTTGGACATTTTGTGACAGATACGGACAGAGATGAGTTGGAGGAGAGGTTTTTGAACCTCAAGCAGGGGACTCGTTCAGTGATTGAGTACCAGAGGGAATTCTCCCATCTGGCCAGATTTGCAGGCTTTCATGATCTAGAGGACCGGAGGTATGCAAAGAAGTTCTATCGAGGACGAGGACATCACGGCCGAGGCAGGGGTCGTGATCAGATGTACGCCTTGGATCTTGCCGTTCCAAGAAACCCAGAGGAGGTCATTACAGGTAATTTAAAACCTTAAATGTTTTATTTCCTTCAAATTACTTGATCTTATAAGCTCATTAAGCCCCGTAGAATAACACTCGTTAAAATAATCAAAACCTCAGGCATAGTCATCGTCAATGGCAAACCCGCCCATACCTTATACGACACGGGTGCTACACACTCGTTCATATCAGAAGCCTTCATCAAAGGGCTAGATGGCGTGGAAAGATTCACGGGCGCAGAGAGAAGGGTGCGTCTGCCTGATGGCTCGGAGATAGTGACTACGGAGCATTGCAACTTGGAGGGAGAGATCGCTGGCAAGATATTCCAGATACCGGGGACGATCCTGATGCTGCAGGACTTCGACATTATTCTGGGCATGGTGTGGTTACATTGGAACTACGCCCAAATAGACTGTCTGTCCAAGAGGATCACCCTTAGGCATGGCGACTCCTACGTCACCATCGAAGGTATCCGACCTATCCCATCTCTTTCATTATCTTCCATACAGGCTGTCAAAGCCTACGAGCAGGGCGAGGAGGTGTATCTTGTATGCTTCGAGATGATAGTGGCGGAGACGGCCATTTCCGATATACCCGTGGTCCGGGATTTCTCCGACGTATTCCCGGAGAAATTGCCCGGACTACTGCCGGCCAGAGACACCGACTTCCGTATCCAGTTGATACCGGATGCCAAGCCCGTATCCCGGGCACCGTACCGGATGGCTCCAAGGGAGCTGGCAGAGTTCAGGACGCAGTTACAGGAGCTAGTGGAGTCCGGATTTGTCCGGCCTAGTTCTTCACCCTGGGGAGCACCAGTTTTATTCGTGAAGAAGAAAGACGGTTCGCTCCGGTTGTGCATTGATTACCGGGAATTGAATCGTCTTAAGGTCCGGAACACTTACCCACTTCCACGGATTGATGAGCTGTTCGATCAGCTTCAGGGAGCATTCTGGTTTTCGAAGCTGGACTTGAGATCTGGATACTATCAGTTGCGGATCCAAGAGGAGGACATACCGAAGACAGCGTTCAGTTCTCGGTATGGCTTGTTTGAGTTCACGGTGATGCCCTTCGGGCTCACGAACTCAGCATTCATGAGTCTGATGAACCGTGTATTCGAGCCTTACTTGGATTGGTTCGTCATAGTCTTCATCGACGACATTTTGGTCTATTCCAAGACCAAGGAGGAACATGCGCAGCATCTATCGTTGGTTTTGGGGAAGCTGAGGGAGCATAGCATGTATGCTAAGTTCTCTAAGTGCCAGTTCTGGCTTGAGGAGGTAACATTCTTGGGACACACCATCAGTGGGGCTGGACTAGCCGTGGATCCAGCTAAGATCGAGGCAGTTAGAGATTGGCCGCAGCCGAAATTGGCCACGGAGATACGCAGCTTCTTGGGACTAGCAGGCTACTACCGCAAGTTTGTGGAGGGGTTTTCCAGGATAGCTCTCCCCCTCACATCGTTGACGAAGAAAGAGGCAGGATTTCATTGGTCTGAGAAGTGTGAGGCAGCGTTCCAGGAATTGAAGAGCAGGCTCACCTCATCCCCTATCCTTGCACTTCCAGCTGGGAAGGAAGGATTCCAGATTTACACCGATGCATCATACCAGGGAATGGGTGCTGTCCTAATGCAGCACGGTCATGTGATAGCATACGCTTCGAGACAGTTGAAGAAGCACGAGCACAACTACCCAGTCCATGACCTAGAACTCGGGGCAGTGGTATTCGCATTAAAGATATGGAGGCACTATCTGTACGGGATCCATTGTGATATTTTCTCCGATCACAAGAATCTCAGGTACATCGACACTCAGAAGGATCTGAATCTACGCCAGAGGAGATGGCTAGAATTCCTATGTGACTACCAGTACAAGATCCATTACCACCCGGGGAAGGCAAACACTGTGGCGGATGCCTTGAGCAGGAGAGCCGACACTACTGGTCCGGAACCTCGGGTGGGAGCTATGTCGTTGGCTCAAATGGTGGAGGGCATGCACATTACTGTGGTGTCAGAGACTGAGCCAGAGCTGTACCGGGAGTATCTGAACTCCCTGATTAGCGATTGTGACATTCGGGAGCGCATCTGGACGCATCAGAGGCAGGATGCAGATTTAGAGCCGATATTCGGAGCCCTAGCTGAGGGCAAGGCAGAGGATTACACGCTACGCGACGACCTCGTTCATTTCCGTGGCCGTTTATATATACCCGCAGGAGGTGGTATCCGGGAGGATATACTCAGGGAGTCGCACCACACACAGTACTCAGTGCACCCCGGTATCACCAAGATGTCGGCTGATTTACAGAAGAGCATGTACTGGCCCGGGATGAAGAGGGAGATCATACATTATGTTACACACTGCGAGGCATGTCAGCTAGTGAAAGCTGAATGTAAGAGCCCAGGAGGGTTATTACAGTCATTACCGGTGCCAGAGTGGAAGTTTGAGGATATTGCTATGGATTTTGTGCATGGGTTGCCTCGCTCCCACTCTGGGCACGATTCCATTTGGGTCATCGTCGACAGATTGACCAAGGTAGCCAGATTCATACCGATCCGGAAGGACGCCCCAGTTGCCGTATTGGTGAGATTGTTTGTGGAGCAGTTCGTTAGATACCACAGCGTCCCCAGGACGATTGTCTCGGATCGTGACGGTCGATTCACTTCTAGGGAGTGGAGGGCAGTGCATGCTTACTTAGGTTCGCAGCTCTCTTTCAGCACTGCCTTCCATCCACAGACCGACGGTCAGACAGAGCGGACCAACAGGACTATGGAGGATCTGCTGCGTCTTTGTATTTCGGATACGGGGAAGCCCTGGGAGCGACTGTTGCCATTGATTGAGTTTTCTTATAACAACAGCCACCAGGCGAGCATTGGGATGGCTCCTTACGAGGCACTATATGGGAGGAGGTGTCGGACACCTCTATCATGGGTACAAGATGAGGATACACGAGCTCACGGTTCAGAGTATGTCGAGGACACGGAGGCTCAGATACGTCTGGTCAGAGATCGGATGTTGGAGGCCCAGAGCAGACAGGCGAAGTATTACGATGCGCGGCATCGTAAGGTGGAGTTCCAGGTGGGAGACAGGGTTTTCTTGAAGATACGTCCAGTGCACGGTGTTTCCCGGGTGCGGAGGCACAAGAAGCTCAGTCCGAGATATATGGGGCCTTACTTGATCCTGGAGCGGATCGACCCCTTGGCTTACCGACTGCAGCTACCGATAGAGCTGGGAGCTCTGCACGACGTCTTTCACGTCTCCTCCCTACGACGAGCACTCCTTCGCCCTGAGCAGCATATTACTACTACCGACGGGCCAGTAGCATCAGATCGATCAGTTCGTTTAGAGCCGGTCCGGATCGACGATACTGCCGTCCGAGTGTTGCGGAAAAAGAAGGTCCCTCTCGTGAAGGTGTTGTGGTCCAACCACGGACGGGAGGAGCACACCTGGGAGCCGAGGGATCTCATGATGGAGCGACACCCGGAGCTATTCTCCTCAGGTACAACTTAGTTTTATATTTTCCTTTTAGTTACGTTTCGAATCTTTTATAAGCTTGTCGTAGAAACCCCGTAGCCCGAACTTAAATTTCGGGGACGAAATTATTTTTTTGTTTATAGGGTTTGTAACATCCCAAACTTCAAATAACTTAGATTTGGGTTAGGCATATGATGGATGCTAGGGTTTAGCTAGGTTTGACCCTAGGAGGAGGATTTAGACCATGTGGGGCCCACTATGGGGCCCAAGTCAACCTAGGTCAAACTAGGCTAAATACAAACCCTAGCCACACCATGACCCCACCACATTGCCCTAACCCTAAATACAATCTAAGTGGACCCTAGGGTAGGCCATGGGGTCAACTAGTTGACCCATGTTGGGTCAAGTCAACATGTTGACCTAAATAGTGAAAATGGTGCCCAAGCCCATTTCACTAGGTTGGGTCCACCCAAACCAACCCAAATTCATCATGTGGGCCTAAAGTGACCTTATAAACCCTAGGGGAGAGAAAAATAGGGTCTTGCAATAGTACTTTTGGGAGAACACTTAGGAGAGAGAGAAGAGGAGGAATAGGAGAGAGAAGATGCTAAGAAATGGGTTTGGACCATTTGGGCTCATCCCACCAACCCATGATGGGTTGGCTGACCATGTAGGGGTATTAGGAGGTGTGGGGACCCCACCATGCAACCTTGGGTCCAGCCAAAGCCCAAACCTGACCTAACCTAAACCATATCATTCAAAAGAGCCAACCCTCCTTTTCTCCACCACCCACCTTGGCCCCAACCTTGGAACCCGACCCTTAGGATCTAATTAACCTAGCTGGAGTAGTGGGGCCCACTCCCAAGCAGCCAGCCAGCCCACACACACCAACCCGAGCCCCCCCCCCACCACCTTGGTGAAATCGTCACCTTGGTGAAATCGCCATTACATTGGTGAAGTCGCCCCCCCTCTTATCTCAGCCCAAAACCGACCTCACACACTCACTCCCACTTCATCCCTACCCCAGAGAGAGAGAGAGAGAGGAAGGAAGCCACCTGCAGCCATGGCAAGCCAAGGAACTTGCCGGAATTTGCATGCTAGGGGAAACCGCCGCCACCCTCAACCACAGCCACCACCACAGGTCCGTATCCCCTCCCCTCCAAGTGTACTAGAATCCTAGATCAACTAGGCTAGAGGTCGAGCTCAAACGAGCCCGACGTTAGGAATCAAAATCTCAAAAATCTGTGTAAAAATGGCGGCCTGGGAGCTTTTCGGCTTGGCTGCGCCGCCGCCGTCCGCCGCTCTCCGCCGCCCAGTCGCCGGCCAGCCCTAGCCCCGACCACCGTGAGGCCGGGGAAGGTCTTGGTCGGAGGCCCCGCCGCCGGCGATGGCCGGAAATGGCCCCGCAAGAACGGCCTTCACGGGTTGGCCTGCATGCATGTGCATGGAGAAGACGCACAGCCACCGTCCGATCTACCTTTAAGATCTGTGCCTATTTAATCATAATTCAATTATTTTATTATTGCATAAATAATAGGAAATCTGTCACACTTTTACTGTGACTTTGCATGTTGATTATGAGGTACTTAGAGGCCCCACCGTAGAATGGACCCTGAATGAAATATTTAGGTAGATGAGTTAACTTCAAAATGCCACAGAAATCATAGGTTTTGGGCCAGTAGGCTGCCTTGTAGGGCTGTTTTGCTAGGACTGCCCCCTAACTAGGGCAGAAACTAAAACTGATGCCCTGCTCAAACCCTAAGTCAAAATGGACTGAGATTTTGGACATGTGGCTTATTTAGTCAAATCTAAGCCCTCCCCAAAAATCAGAATTTTTGGGGAACATGTTGCTATAGTTTTTACAAAAATACCCAAAAGTAAATAAATGTGATTTTTGGAGTTTCCTAACTCCAAATGGCCCCAAATTTTGGTGGCACCCTCTCATGGGTATATTAGACCCATGGTTAAAATTTGGGCTAAATTGACTCACTGCATGATGGGGAATCTCACTTGCATGTTTGAGAAATGAAATTTGACTTGGGCTGCAAATAGCAATTTTGCAGAATTTCAAATGGCTGCCCAAGCCAAACCAGAAGCCCCCTTGACCTGACATTTTGGTCAGAGGTATAATTAGGGCATATTCAGGCCCTGCCCAAAAATGGGCTTGATTGGAAAACAAAATGTGGGAAAATTACCAAAATACCCCTAGGGCTTAACTAGGTGATTCTTGGAGTTAGCTAACTCCAAATGGCCCCAAATTTTGGTGGCTGGCCATTAGGGACCATATAGACCAGTGGTAGAAATTTCTCTGAAATTGGAACAAGTCATGTTGGGAAAGTCCCACATGCAAGAATTGAACTACTTAGGCTCGGTGTGCAAATAGCAAATGTGAAACTTGTTTTGATATTTGCCTAAAGGGGTGCATTTGGAATGCACACCCCCTGAATTAGTAGACCAGTAGGGTATAATTTCAAACCCTAAATTAGTTGGGATTTTTGGGAGCAAAAATCCCACACTTAGTGAATTTGACAATTTTGAGAATTCGGTGAACACTTAAGCATTTTCTGAAAATGAATCAAACTAGGGTTTAGAAGATTTACAAAACCCTAATGATATTATTTAAACTCATGGGAGACATATACGAGCCCTTGAGATTCGACTTGATAAATTGAAGATTTAATTTATAAGTATACAAGAAAATGACAATTTTACCCTTAACAATAATTGACTGATTCTGGTGGAGATAAAATATTGAATAAATCGACGTGTCATATCTATAATAGTCTCATGTGATTAAACACAATACATTGCATTTGGAAGTTCATTCAAGGGATCATTAGTTAGGTCATCTTACCCTAGTCGCTCAATCTCGATAGAAGCGTCGTACGTAAACTCCTATCTAGATAATACCACCCTAGATTAATGAACGGAACGATGGGGATGATAGTGTAATTTGGAAATGGCAGGGTGGTATTAGGTCTGGGGCTATATTTAGCATAAGTAGGTTTAACCTACTAGGACCACCGGGAGATAGAATAAAATGGGATAGTTGTGGAAATTGGGAATAAACCCGGGTGGTGTGGTCAGCATCATAAGCATAGTAATGAGTGATAGAGTGCAAATCACTTTACAATAGGCATAACGGAGTCCGACGGAAGACCGTCGCCTTTCCGTTAATGATACCTTAGGTCATCAGAATAATCCTAAAGTAACAATGAGAGTTGGTTGTGGATCTTGGGTAGACATCAACAAAAAGTAATTATCCTTGCGAAAGGGAACTTCGGGTTTCATGCCCGTCTTGGTTCCTAGTGCCCTCGAGATCCCCTCACGGGGCATGCCTTGGGCAGTCCTGGGATTCACTCTAAATCACTATGTATAATAAACCTTAGACGAGAGTAGTCTAATAGGCTTGGAGTTCTACGCGATAGGTTCGCCGGTCAAATAAGGTTGGAAACATCATATGGGTTACTTGCTCACCTGTTTCTTAAGGTTGGAGGGATACAAGTAATGAACTCATCCTAACCGGGTTGGAGGGATACGAGTGGCTTGCTCACCTATTTCTTAAGGTTGGAGGGATACAAGCACTTGCTCACCCAAATTGGATTGGAGGGAATGTGTTGACAATATCAGTACGAGCAGGAAGCTCAGATTAATACCTTGCATGTGCATAAAATTAGTGGCGAGTCACGCGAGACTGGCCAGTCGATGCATCGATGGCAGTACGATGACTCGGGCGAGGAGTACGGGTGGAGGGGCCAGTATGCTAAATATATAATACTACGGAATCCCCGAAGACGTACACTCGACCTACAAGACTGACGGGTAGTCAGCAAAATACGTACGCAAAACTCTAGAGTGCACCTAGGACGTGTACAGAGGCGTATGAGAGGGGTCTAGGTCTGGTAGTGCTTATACCTACCTAGAAGTGGAGAGCCCGCTCCACTGTTGCCGTAGCCACAACGGTAGTACCCGAGAGTGATGCAAGCTCTCAAAAAGAGGGAACTAAAGGTCTGTGATCACGGAGTCGTGTGTGTGTGTTGCACTTGCATGTTTAACATATTCATCATAACATACATTCATTCATTAGGACATACGCTTCATAGATCCTTATCATATAAATTGTATGGGCGGTTTATATGATAAGTTACTTTTGGAAACCCTAACTTATAAGTTCGTATGGGCGTTCATATAAGTTAGGGTACTTATGTGATATTGATAGGAGTAGGAGTAGCAGTAGCGTACTTTCCTTTCTGTACTGCATTTACTTACAGTTCTATCTTCTTACTGCAGTCCTTTCCTTTCTGCACTTTCTTTACTTACTTGCACTTTATATAGAACTGCTAGATTATATATATAACTGCTAGACTTTACTTACTCCTGCTAGATAGAAATGTCACCTGCTTCCACTTTGCTACCCCTTGTTGTCCTCCGCATCCTCCTTCCATCCGATGCCTAAGAGCGACAGGAGGAGGTGTTGAGGATACGACTTAGTCTTTTTGACTAACATACGTTGACTCCCCCTTTTTAGGAGTTCGAGGAGGTGGACCAGCGCGTCCAGCGGGACGAGGAGGCAGGGCATGAGGAGCAGCTACCACCACCACCAGACACTACTACCGCACGTCCTCAGGTGGGAGGAGATGTAGTGGATAGCTTAGTTTACAGCATTCTATTTTGTGAGAGAGAGTCAGATTTCTATTGATGTATATGGGCATAAGCCCTACTTTCTCTTTAGTACTCATTATGGACTATAGTAGCACTTTCATTTTCATATATATGATATGCTCTGTGATTTCTGTGGACATGTGTATTAGCTTGTTTATACACTTTTACTTCCGCATCTCTAGTGAAAAATGATCGTAATAGCCGGCAGAATCGGCGTCTTACGGTGTCGACTAACTCAGGAGTTAGTGTCACCGTAAGGCGGCGGTTCTGGGCATAAGATCCGGGATGCCTTCAAAAAGGGAAAAGGCGGATCTTACAGTAGGCTCCTCTCATTCCCTCAATATCCCTGCATTGTTGCTTATACCCTAGTATAAGTAAGGTAACAAAGAATTAAGTTCTAATCATAAAACCTGAACAAAGGTACACCCATAGTCCCGCACAAGACTCCTATGTGAACAACTTTTTTATGCAATTTGATTACACTAAGTCAGTCACTAAATCTCAACTTTGACACAACCTAGCCCTGATACCGAATTGTAACACCTCCCTTACAATGATCATATAGTATGGGTTCGGCCAGGACCACACAACCTATATACGCCATAACTTTGGTATTATAAAATGATATAAGAACACTATCCATCTCGAATACTCATGAACAAATAGCAAAGACACTAACACAAGACTAGAAGTTGTCCACAAAATATAGGAGTTCAAATGACCTTTTCTCCTTACATCACCAAATTGTCCAAAACATCATCCAACACATCGCACATAGCAAAGTGTAAAAGCACCCTAGGATATATAGACATATAACCTAGAACAGAGTAAAGAAAACATGCAACATAATAAAATTAGGTGGTACACTTCAAGAGGATTAGGCCTTTTTAGTCGGCAAGCTAGCTCCAGCTTTCAATCCTTACCCTGCAACCACCATAAAAAATGATGTATAATATGGGTCAGCTATGGCTGACCACAACAATGTAACAACACCCTTTCTCCTGGTCATTCCTATCGTCCCTATGGAACTCCATCACCTTTCAGGTCAGCACTTTTTATGCATATGAAATAAAATGTCAACTAACATAGAAACAACAGGAATGGGTGTCACAAGCATAAAACACATTTATATGTTGAGCATTTAGAGAAAGGGGCCTACTAATATAGAATATATGCAAACTTTGATTTCACCCAAGACACTATATTGCGTGTATTATTCTGACATATCACCACACATCATCATATCATAACAATCACATGGGTACTCACTTTCCTCAAAGAAGATATAAGCTTAAGGCCAAGAACTCCTGCTGAGACTCTACCCATACATGGATCACAACACCATCAGACTTGTCCATCAGCATCACCATTCTCACCAATTTCACCATTTCAAGCACAATTGAAGATAAGAACTCTTGCGTATATCATGCCCATACATGGATCACAACACAAACGAGCTTGGCCAAAAGTATAGACATTCAAGTCAATTTTAATAAAGGGGACCTATCTTGTCGGGGCACCCTCCCTGCGTGAATCTCGATATCATGGGATAAGCTAGCCAACCAAAAAGACAAAGAAATTCATCTCAACCAAACAAACACCACAATCTGTCACGCATTCAACACACATTATACCAACCCTTGTTATCTAAAAAAAAGGAAGCTTATCTAAGAACAAATTTGCAAAGAAAAAGACCTAATTAATTTTCTAATCCTAATCCAAGTGTCCCTATATTATTTCTTTATTTGACTTCCACAAGACGCATAGCTCCCGCAACCCGTCTCACGTGTTTGTATCACTCTTGTATCGCAAGCCCTCTTGATTATGCCACTAGTTGCAACTTACCACTCGCCCTTTCTCATGGCTGGCAACCATCTCCTCTCTCAGAGTTAGTGCCTCTTACTCTTCCTCTCCCTCTACTCTCATGGTTGGTAGAAGTTCTCCTCCCCCAAGCATTTAGAAGCCTTCCTTCTTCATCCAAAGAGATGACAGTTGTGAATCCTCTCTCCTTGGCTGACCGTAATCCTTCTCTCCTTTAAGGGACCGACAATCCTCCACTTCCATAAGAAAATAACCCTTTTTTCCCTTCTTTAACTTGAGTACAACAACCCCTCCCCCTCCATGGGTCGGTCCCTAATTTTTCTTCTTCTCCTTTAACTTGGCGGAAATTTTGCGAGAGGGAAAACTAGGGTTTCCTCCCCTTTACTCCTTGGGCTTGGAGTTGGTTTCCTTAGGTAACAATCTCCCTCCTCTCCTCCTCTATTCAAATTTCCCTAATTTTTCTTGGAAACTTTTGTCTCCAATTTTGCATATAACTTATTATTCAAGAATTTTACCCCCCCCCCCCTTAAATTTTTTATTTTTGGCGCTACTCATTAGATCTATTGGTGGGATCTATACAAAGCCCTCTCCGATTTAGGGTTTCCGTAACTTAAGCGATGCAAAATATTGAATTTTTATGTAGTAATCTCCTCTCCCCTTACCTTTGAGGGAGACAAATTTCTAAGGACTCTTTTATTTAAATTTCGACACGTAGAATGCTTTTACTAGCATCGTGCATGTTGCTATATCAATTATCACATTCATCATTCTTGAACAGGTTTCAATTAGGTCTTTATGTTTTGCTTCCACCGCTTAGCCACCGCCAGTTCAAAATTACTTAAGGCAAGTAGAAATCCTTCTCTCTTGCAAACATTGATCTTAAATTAATGCATTTATTCTTATGATTTTATGACTTTACTCTTGAATATTTGATCTGCCAAATAAATTTAAATCATGAATGCCTAATCAGACAAGTTAGTAGTTCATTATTAACTATATCTGTAATTACATGAGTTTGTGATCATAAGTGGTTTTTTATTTGTATTTTTCGCTTAGATGAAAGATCTTTCTTATTTGATGTATAATTGGAAGAACGATAAATTTTTGGTTATACACAATAAGTTCCATGATGATTATTATTTGTTGGGTCTATTGATCCCAATGTCCTGAATTTGAAGGACTAACAAAACAATATATACACATGTTGTGATCTAACTTGTGTTTAAGGTGAATGATTGCAGTTTGTCCTGATAAGTTATGATGGGACAGGTAGCCTAAGTAGTTAAGTCTAGTAAGTTCTTACCTAAGTGGTGGAAAGACAGATAACTGTCTAAGTCCACAGGCATTGAGTGAAGATCAGTCACTCAATGCCAGATGGATTATAACACTGAGTGAAGCCTATGCACTCAAAGCCAAGGCAATGACAAGCTGAGAAAATGGCCAAGTTCACATGCATTGAGTGAAGTCAACTCACTCAACGCCATAAAACAAAAGGCTATGAGATAGGCTAAAGTAGTAAAAGCCTGAAGTTGGAATGCGCTGAAATGTGGCTAAGTCCACAGGTGTTGAGTGAAGTCAACTCACTCAACGCCATGCTACTAAACAGAAAATTGGCTAAGGCATAAAGCATTGAGTGAGGCGTATTCACTCAACACTCTCAAGGCTTAATTTGCTGAAGGAGCAAAAATTTGGTTAAGTAAAAAAACATTGAGTGGAGGTTACTGACTCAACGCTGTCAACGCCTAGTGATGATAAAATTTTGTCTAAGGGGTTTGGCATTGAGTGATGCTTACTCACTCAACACCAAGCAGTAGAAAGCTGATAAAGTAACTTTGGCATTGAGTGAAGCTGAATCACTCAATGCCTAGTAACATATTGATATTCTAAATGTTTTGGCATTGAGTAAAGGTGACTCGCTCAACGCCAAGAGACAGTAAATCTGCCTAAGTGTTTTGGCGTTAAGTGAAGCTTACTCACACCGCCTATGCTAATATTGCTTGATTTTTGGCTAAGTTCACAACTGATGATGTCAGCAAGTCAACAAGTCAACATATTTGAAATAAGTGGCGGGACGACTACAATATGTGACAAAGGTTGTTGCAAAACTACTGTACGACAGTTGGGGGTTAAAGCAAATTTACATCCAGCATTAAAAGTGTGGGACCCATTGCTAAAAGAGTCGTTGGGTCTCCATAAATAAAAGAAGTAACAGTTGTTCTTCTTCCCTGCCATTGGTGTGGAGCTATAGAACAGTAAGCTCAAGATGAGAAAGGAAAATAACAAGTCAGTTGTTGGAATCAACATCTTCAACAGTAAGATAGCTGGTGCCATTCTCACCTGCACCAGTATTCTAGTTCAGAGTATCTTCTCTAAGCATAAGGTAGCAGCCAAGGTCCGACCCTTGTTGTAGGTTCTTCACAGTTCAAGCAACTCAAGCACCTGAAGATCTTTGTCTGGAAGCTGTGAAGAGATGAAAGCTTGAAGAAGTAGAGATCTGAAAGAAGGCTCAGGGGAATATTCCTCAGGAGTCAAAGATAGGGGTGAATCACCTCAGCCCAGGAAAGAGAGAAGGGCAGAATACGGTTCTGCAAGTTGCTTCCAGCACAAGGATCATTGTTTTTGTGAAGAAGAGAGGGATGAGCTTCTATCTCAGTTCAGGGAGAGGTAGAACATTGCTTTGCAAGTAACTTCTAGCACAAGTAATTACTTTTTGCTGTGAAAGTAGTTAGGACTATGTATATCTTAGTTCAGTAAAGGTAGACTCAGGAAATAATTTCCTGTAGTCATTATTGGGCTGATTCTATCTCAGTCAAGAAGCTTGTAACTGAGAAATATCTCTTGTGTCAAGAATATCCATCAACCCACTTTCATCCTGTTGGATTCATTTTACCTAGATCTGAGTTGTAGGTACCTGAAAGGGTACTGAGTTGTGGGAGTGGTGCAGCACTCTGAGAGTAGGGTTGTGTTCCTGAAGCTATTGGGCAGTAGAGCCTGAGTTGTAGGCCTTAGAAATAAGGCTGAGGTAGGTGATTAGTGGACAACTGAGCTGTAGGAACTCTGCAGGGCTCTGAGGTAGTAACCCTTGTGGTTCTAATCTTGGATTCTATGAAGAATCTGTGTGTAAGGCTGAGGGCCTGAGGTGTAAGCTCCTTGGAGCATTTTGGATAAATGCCTAGTCTAATAAGACAGTTGGATAGGTGGGAGAGAAAGTGGATGTACCCAGTGTGGGAACCACTATAAATATCTGTGTGATGTACTGTGTTTGTTTTCTTTATGAAGGGTAAATCATCTTGAAAGCAGAAATTAATCAACCACTCAAGCAGTAAAGTAAAAGAAAAGAAAAGAATTAATAAAGAGACCAATAACCTATTCACCCCCTTCCTCCCCCCTCTAGGTGATTTAGCTATCCTTGAAATTAAAGACTTTCAAGTAGTTTCAGAGAGAGGTTACTCAAAAAGGAGCTAACAGTCTGAGTTAACTTCCAAGGATAGATTGAAGGTTAAACTTATGTGTTTAAGTATGAACCATAAGATGAGGGACTACTTGGAGCAGCAAATCTACAGAGAGGACAAGATCAGCATTAGGCTATTGGCTAATCTTTATGATGAGAAAGTCCTTCCAGATGCAAGAGCAAGAATCAACGCCCCTCTGTCACATTCAGAGAGTGATACAGAGATGGATGAAGCTGAAGAAAGGGAATGTAGATGCCATGGACAAATAGCTACCCCAGAAGTAGAATCTTGTCAGGATCAGCCTGGTTAAAATAAGGTACATTCCCCATCTAGCTCATCCTCAAAGTCTTGATATGAATCATATACAGACTCTGATGTCTCCTAATCTAGTTATGATGAGGGTCCTTTGAAAGATGATGATATTAATCAATTGATTGACAATCATGCTTCCCTTCTAAAAGCTTTCAAGGCAAGCAAGTTGCTTGTTAAGAAACAAGTAGAGGAAATAGCCTCCCTATAGAAGACTGCTTCCCAGCTGTATGAAGCTTCATCCTTCCTATGTATAAATGAAAGGGAAGCAGCTCATCTGAAAATCATGGTAGATATCCATGTTGAGTCCTTAAATATAAGGACTTTATTATCAAGAATCTTGAGGAAAAATTTGATTGGGAGAGGATAATTGTGGATAACTTCTCTAAGATAGATTCTATCAAGAGAAGATCTGAATCTAAATGGATTTCTAAATAAATCCAATATCAGAAAAGAGGAAAAGTTCCTGTCAGGCCTTAGCCTACCTTTCACAAGGTAATTCTCCCTTCCAATAGGTATGACCAAGACCCCAGGGATGATCACTAAGGGAATGGGAATCTTCCTTGTAAGACTACAAATGTCTCTTACAATGGAAGAAGAAAGTACATGGGTCTGAGTGCTCAGAAGGCTCCCCATAAAGAAGTGAAAAAGGCCCATCCTGGACCTCTTGTATTTAATGCACCAGCTCCATCTCTCTTGAGCAATGCAGTGGCCTTTTCTCAAAATCTCCCTGCTCACACTCTGACCAAGGGTAAATCTTCTAGGATGCAAGACTTGGAATCTTCCAAGGACACCAACAACATGTCCTTTACAAGGAGAACTGCTGCTGATAGACCTTATTAAAATCCAAGCTCTTATCATGTCAGACCTACTCTCAGACAGACTGTGGCTAAGAGAATTTTGAATAAGGAAGCTGCTGCTTCTTCTGATCAGTCTACTATCAACCATGCTGTCAGACCTGCTCAAAAAAGAAGATACAATATTCATGAGTGCTGGCACTGTGGCAAAGTGGTCCACTTTACCATAGATTATTGGCACAACCCTAGTGTGCCAAGGGCAATAGAAAGTCTTCCTGACAGGGCTCCTATAGGTATACATTTGCTTTTTCAAGCTAACAAGAACCTAGGACCCAAGTAAGCTTGGGTTCCTAAGGGAAGGTAATTTTATCTTACAGGATAGTCCAAGTGGCCATAACCATTTATGGTCCTTGGATAATGTTGTACCAGACCCAAGTCTGGATACAAGAAATGATTCAACATATCAACATGCACTAAATGTCAATGACAAGTGCAATTATTAAGGGGGAGTTTATAAAGGAAAGCCAGATGAACATCAAAGGCTAAAGCTCAGAAGCAAGGTTGATGGTATTCTAAGAAACTGTGAATCCAACATAGAGTTCAAGTCTACAGAGTAGAGATAAGTAGAATTCACAATTCTTTTATTCTACCACTTAATTTCAAAATTGATTACTCATGCATAAGAAGGGTAATTGAAACAAATGACTAAGAAGATGTAAAAACGATAACTCTTCTTTATACTTGTATTAGTGGCTTACATGTTTACCATGCCATAAAATGTAACTTGTCTCAACATACCCAAATACATATTGCATATGGAATACTAAGCAAGGTTAGTATCAAAATTTGGTTGAGTCAATTGAGGTTGGGGGCTAATACTCTCTCAGTTGAAATAAATAAATGGTTATTGAAATTTTGTCTAATTGTACCCCAATAGAACACAGTTTAGAATGTGTACTGTAGGTTTATATTACCCCTGCAAGTTAGGACAGCACAGTTAGGGGCTAATCAAAAATTTAATTACTAAAGAAAACTGATGTTAAGCTAATTAAGCCCACTTAACAAATACTGGAGAAAAGACGGACTGCGGATATGTGTCGGGATTCAATCCTGGCCATTGATCAAGATTAAACAACAAAGATGGATTAGTGACTTTCCTCCTTCCTTTTAGCAATAACTATAAATTGAAGGACTTGTGCAATACGCCAAGTCACTATTCCTTACCCTCTCCCGCCCGCATTCGCTAAATTGACGGGAATCCGCTTTCGCTAGCATTCTCAAATTCTCTAGAGAGATGGCGCCCAAAGGACCAGATTTCTTCTTCGAAGGAGCAGAAC
The DNA here is from genome assembly GCA_039513925.1 of Platanthera zijinensis. Classification (NCBI taxonomy): domain Eukaryota; kingdom Viridiplantae; phylum Streptophyta; class Magnoliopsida; order Asparagales; family Orchidaceae; genus Platanthera; species Platanthera zijinensis. The sequence continues at coordinate 34,737,956 of CM077095.1, forward strand.
TGGTACGCAATGGATTCGTTGATGCTCCGGAAGAAGTTCAGCAGGTGATTGATCTTCTATAGAAATCTGACCTAGCCTTCATCCTAACGAAACCCTGTCTTCTGTGGAAGAGGGAAGTACTGGAGTTGTTTGCAAACGCCAAAGCAAATGCTTCAACTGGTAAAATTAAGATCATAGTAATTGGAAAGAAGATCAAGATAAGTCCAAGAAGGCTAAGCAAGGCTCTATAGCTGCCAAAGCTCTCTGCAACTGATAACGAAGAAGATCTATTACTGTACAATGCAAAACCGGCAAAGAAATGGTGTGGACTTTCCAAGCACACAACCGGATCAATTCAAAGGAAAGAACTTAACCTAAGAGGTAAGTTTCTAGCCGATGTCATTGGGAAAGCTCTAATATGCAAAACAGGCTCCCATGAGAAAATCTCAAAACGGATGTTTGAACTAATGGCCAGAGTCATGCTGACCAAGAGAACTGATTGGGGAAGAGTGGTATTTGAAAGAATAGTGGACTAAATGGCTGAACCAAATTTGGGGAGAATCCTGATGAGTTGTAAATATAAGCATTTTTTTAGTATTTTATTTAAGTAGTTTTAGAATGTTTTAGTTATTTTTTGTTATTTTTCTTTAATAATATGCTTCTTTTGGTAAATATTCTCTAACTTAAGTTTATTTTGATTTTTTGAAATTTTTCAAAAAAAAGACTATAAATAACCTGACACGCCCGTGTTCCAGACTCAACATGCCCGTGTCATCCACTCAACATCATAAAAGCCACTCAACACCTTCATCCAGTCGACACTCAACGCCTTCATCGACCCGAGAAGGACACACCTACAAAAACGCCTGTGTTCCCCACCCGTGTCAAGCCTCTCAACGCCACTCAACGACATCAACTCGACACTCAATGCTTTTACTGTTCACCTCTCAGAGCAACTCAACACCTCCCGCCAGTCAACACTCAATGCCTTCACCAACCCGAGAAGGACATGCCCGTGTCCCAAATTCCAACACGCCCGTGTTCAATCCAGCCGCTGCCGACATGAACTTGCTACGTGTCTCGACATGCCCGTGTCAAGCAACCCGACACGCCCGTATCGGACACGTGTCCCGTCCCGAAGCTTCCAGAAATAAGCCATCTTGCCGGATTTCGCCAAGTCAAACACGCAACTGTGATACGCCCTACCGACACGCCCGTGATGTAGGCCGTGTCACCCAACTTTTTGTCTATAAATAAAAAATTTCTGTAATGACCAAGGGTTCACTTTTTTGAGCCAAAGTTTAGTGTGTTTTGTGGGCTGCTTGGTGTATTCCATTGCCATGTAAGGAGAACTTTCTCCCCCTCTTTTTATGTTTGTCTTAGCTTTGTAATAGTTCTGTTTTTCATTAATAAAAACATATTAGCTTTTCTCTTCTTAAATGGTTTTGGAATGAACTTGTGTGCCCACTTTGTTCTTCTTTTTATTCTCATGTTTTTTTAGTATTTCTCTTTATGAAAAGTATGTGTGTGTGTATGAGTTTTACTAGTTAATTTTTTCATGCTTTTATTTAGTTGTTATGTTAGATTTTATTATAGTTTTTATTTCAAAAACGAAATGTTATTAGAATGGTTTTTCTTCAAGCTTTATGTTACATTAAAAGTATATCTTCTTCATCCTTATGAATTTGTAAAAGAGGTTTTAAAAGTGATTTTGATTTTCTTTTAACTTAGTTTTTGTTTAGATTGTAAATCTTTTTATTCTTTTAAATTTTATTATCACTTTTTATCCACTTTTATAAACTCTTTAGAATGAAAAAGTTATCATTTTAATTTCTAAACAACTTTCGTTTTAACTTTAATTTCCACAACTTTTGCTCTTTTTATTTTTATTTCATCTTTTTATGTGTTTTTAACAAATCCTAAGAATAGATAAGTAGACGTTTTAATTTTTAGGAAACTCTCATTTTGTTTTCTATGTTGTGTGTGTGAGTGTATGAGTTAGGTTTTCATTTTGTTCTCTTTATTGTTTTCTCAAATTTATGTTGTGTGAGTAAGTTTATGAGAGTAATCTTTCATGCTTTCTTCAATTATGTAGAGTGTGTGTGTGTAGGAGATAATTTTCATGCTTTATTTTATGGCTTTCTTTCAATTATGTAGAGTGCGTGTGTGTATGAGATAAATTTATTGCTTTCTTTCAATTCATGTAAAGTGTGTGCGTGTGCGCTTTTATTTCAGCCTACTCGTTAAGAGTTAAATGGCATGTTTTCATTTCCCGCCTACTTAGTCGAGTAGGACTTGTCATTTAGCGTCTACTCATTTGAGTAGAACTTGTACATGCATTTATTTCCCGCCTACTCATTTGAGTAGGACTTGTCTTTACTTTATTTTATTTATGGTTTTGAAGTGTGCGTGCGTTCTCATTTTAGTTAGCTTTTCAATTTCTCTAACGTTGTGTTGTTTATGTTTTCTTCTTATAACCCTTTAGTGTTTAGTCTCAAACTCGCGCCTCATTAAAATTATAAAGCCGTCCCCATACCGATGAGTTGCTAATCATCTTTAGCCTTCGGCATCGAAGAGCATTGGGACATATAAAATGATTTGAAATAATTAGAGTTCTTTATTTTCACTTTAATTTAAGGACTTAAGGTTTGCCCCGGGTTACGACGAGTAGGACCACATATCGATATGTGGGCTCTATTTCCGTTATCCATATGCTAGCTAGCCGAGAGGTCGTGCGTATGGACTGATCCCTCTTGGTTTAATAGAATTGTGTACATACCCTCGAGAGAGGATAAGCGTAGTTCTACCGGATTGGGTTCCCCACCCAATAGAGGGGTTCTTAGCGTAAAGCGGGCGTTAAGAGGAATCCTTCGTCGGACTAACGTTCGGTCGAATAGTCTTAGCATTCAGGTGAGCAATATTCCTAGAGATAAGTGCGCTCATATTAATGGAACCTCCACGGCCAAGTTTCCTTTTATTAATTTGAAAACTAGGTTCAATAATTATTAAGAATTATTTTAGTCTTAATCCGATTCGATGTCGAGCGTTAACCCGTCATCGAATAATCTAAGTAATTTTCAGCCTTCTTTTTATTTTCGTCTTTAGTGACAAACAAAAATCCACCTTACTTTCAGTAAAATAATAGTCCTCCTGGAGGAGTAGGAATAATCAACTTGACCCCGAGAACAATACGACCTCGGTATTCTCCCAAATATCGAGTACTACATGCGATAGGTGCACTTGCCTCCTTTCGTTAAAAGCTCACTTTCTAGTGCGCCCGCGATGGTCGACTCATCGAACCAACCACCCAAATAAGAGTCTGCTCGCGGGCCTATCAAATCCTTTCATTATTTCTGCGAGAAACTGCTCCAGAAATTCTAAATCAAAAACTTGGTTCAGGAATACACCATATGAGAAGGATGGACATCATGATGCTTGAGAGATGGCACAGGATCCTTCAGCCCCCTGGTCCATAAGTTGTTGAGAGAAAAGTAAAGAGAATTGCTGCTACTGAGCCCAGCTTCTCTAGCAGCTCATCTGAGGACGAAGAGCCTCATGATCTTGATATATCTTCATCTGTTGGAGTTCCTAGGAGGGACATGAATATCCAGGTATCAGCCTCGTTTGTGCCTACCCCTTTTAGTCATGTGAGCAGACTAGAGTCAGATTCAGTTCTTGAAGTGGATGAGATTATTGTAGGGTTAGCTGGATCTGGGCGAGAGGAAGGAGATGATTTGTCACCAGCCAAGGATGCTGGCAAAATAGCAGAGGAAATTATTAACAAAATATCTGCAAAAATGGAGGATGATGCCTCCAGATTCTAAGATAAAGATATGCATATACTTATGTCTGAAGATGAGGAACTATAGGATAAAGTCTTGGAAACTCCTAGTGCTAAGGGAAGGATTGCTCAAATTGAGGGGGAACAATGATGAGTTCGATATTTATAGGGTTTTTTGGACTCATCTGGGCTTGTTTTCTCACTCGTGCACTACATTTCAACTGGATATCGGTTATATTTTCATCGTTCGGTCATCGACCGCTTTGTGCACTATTTTGGCCCGTGGGTGTGCAATTGTACATTTGTTTGTTGGGGGCAAGCACATAGTGCTCCCCATGGCTCTTTCCTACTGCTGATTGTTTGCTTCTTGGTGTTGGGAGCTAGTATTCTAGCTGGTTTTATTGCTTTGTAGGTGGTCGTGATGTCCAAAGTTTCATTTTCCATTTCCTATGTGAACCTCACAGTCGTGCGAATTTATTCGCACGCGGTCTGTTGGCAATCGTGCGTCTTACACAGCAATGCTGGGGACATCTGTAGCAACCCATGCATTTTGTTCATCCACGGTTTCTACCAAACCGTGGGAGAAGGAAACGCACAGTTTTCCTGTACCTTTCGTTTAGGCACCATTCTGTGGTTAATCGTGTGATTTGTTCACGCACGTGCGGCAGCGCCCGTGCGCAAATAAAATGCATAGTTCCACTATTTTTTCCTGCATTCCTGCGCTCTATGTTTATACGTGCGATTTCCTTCAGGCACGGGTGAAAGCGCCCGTGTGCGAGTAAAACGCACGGGTCAACACATCTTCATCCGCAAGCTTGGCCTGGAAATTAATAACGCACGATTAGCGCGCGGTCATGCACCACACCGTGCATGCCTATTTCTCTGACCTGCTTCTATTTATAGCGCAAATTTTCCTCCATTTGGGGAGCTTCATCGGGAGCCATTCCGTCGGCCGTTTTCCTTCATCTTCCACCGTTGGGAGGTGGTCCGGGCAAGCTTTCACCGCCAAATCCAAGCCGTAGCTTCCTCTCGGCCTCCTCCTTCTTCCTTGAGCTTTAAGAAGAGTTTTGACCTAGCTTTCTCCATCAAGTTTGGAGAAGTTTGTGCCATCCTCCGACAGCTCGTGACATGAAGAAGACGGGTCTATCAGGAGTGAGTGACAGCCTCTTCAACCCCGGACGCAGTTGAGGACCGAGCTAGGACGCGGATTGATAACCTGACGAATCCTACCGTGAAGCCTCAACAAGACTTCTGATCCGGTCGATTTCTCACACTTTTCTTCTCTTGTTATTGACAGTATAGTTGATCTCTTGTATATGATGAAGTTGTACTTATTTTGATAAACTTTTGTATCCAATCTTGTCTATGTGATTTCATATTTATGTTATTTGCTTGAGGTGTGCCCTTATTTTCCATCTGCCACCACATCGTGCCGCACTAGCGATTGCTAGAGGCATGCGTAGCAAAGAGGTGCTCTCGGCCCTCATTCCTCCATTCTCACCATCTCATCCATAAGCCTACTCATCCATCCACCAAGCGATTCGGTGCATAGCGGCCCGTGTAGTCTTCCATCCCGCCTGGCGAAGCATCGTATAATGGCATTGTATAGGAGTAGTTGATAGTGTTTTAATTTCCTTTTTCGCAACTATCAAAACCCCCCTTAGTTAGCCTCTAGTATCCAGCCGCGACCGCCGCATACGAGTTATAATCCTAACGTGCAAGGAACTCGCAAAAGTGCTTTGGAGGAGATGATGGAGAAGTTTATTGAGATGGCCCAAACAAATATGGCCACTCAAACTGCGTCCATGAGGAACTTGGAGACACAGCTGGGGCAATTGGCCCAAGTGTTCTCCAAGCGTACTCGCGGCGCCCTCCCAAGTGATACAGAGAAAAATCCCTGTGAGTAAGGGAAGAGTGCTGGGGATATGGAGGAGTGCGATAATAATGTATTGGCCGTCAAAGGCGAGATCAATAAAGTAGAGACAATAGCTCTATGTGATTCTGGATCATCCTGCATTATTCTTGCTCTGCAAGATGTTTAAAAATTAAATTTAAGTATCGAATCTGATGTCCAGAAATCTCTAATGCTAGCGGATGGATCGGTAGTTAAGACCGATGGTGAGATCAAAGATTTGGAAGTAATTATGAATGGTGATGCTGTGGTAACTGACTTTCAGGTGTTACGACCTATGGGTAACATGTCAAAACCCAGCTTAGGTCTCCCATTCCTGAAAGCCAGTGAAGCTACCTTGCAATTCAATATGAGTTGTGCTACTTTGGCTTATAAGGTCAATTTGACTCTACCATCTTCACCTCCCCATATTAGTTTAAATGAACATGGAGAATTTTTGCATTGGAATGATTCGTTATCTAACGATGTGTCTAGCGCTGCTAAGACAGGTCTTCCGCTGAAGGAATGCGAGCAGGTTAAGAAAGTGATTGAACCGCTGACGAAAGATGAAGGAGAGAAAGAGACAGAGTCACCTGATGTGGAGCAAGATTCTGTTGTGAAGCAATGTGAGTTGAACATGCCTGAAGAAAGCGTGCAGAAATCTGATTTGAAAACTTCTATTTGTTCTAAAAAAAGTTTGTAAGACTATTAAACAGGTAACTTGGGTTGATCTTTCACCCGTTGCGGGTGAGGAAAGGATGCTCCCAGTTAAGAAAGATAAACTTGTTGCTGAATTGGTGGGTGTGATCATACCACCCTGGCGATCCCCTTATGTGGATTTGAAAAGAAAGGAGTTGTTCCTGCGCAAGGCGTAGAATTTTGCCCACTAGCGCGAGATGGACGAGGTTAGGGGAAGGGTAGACTCGTCAACCCTGAGCCCTATAACCTTCGCCTCGCTCTCATCTCGCATATCTAGGGGGATTTATGACAAATCAGCATTCAGCTGACGAGTGAAAGATCTCTGGGGCCTATTTTCATTTTCTTCTTTCGGCTCTGTGTGACTATAGACTTTTTCATTACATGTTGAACTTAAGATCTGAACATTATATAAAACTATTAATATAGGTATTTGGTCCACCTTAAGGACGGTAAAGAAAAGGGCTTATGGGAGACAACCCAATTTTGCCGCTTTTAATTTGTTCATATATGCTTCTAAAATATATGTTTTCAGTATACGTGATTGTAAATAATTTCTTGTACAGGTGGAGTTAGTTTGAGCCACGGACTGTCTGCTGAAGTTAATGCAAATCTTTTGGTATGCTCATTTGCTGAGCATGGGGTAACCTCTTCCCTCAACTTTTATTTTTCTATTTTTATTTCAAATCATGGATATATTGTTTAGTATAAGTTTGGTGGGGGAAAGTTTCGCGAGTTACCTTTTCTCATGCACTTGCATACTACAAGAGTATTTTCATTTTCAGTTTTTATTTTATCATGACAGCATTGTACACTTACACCGCAAGAGCGCGCACTTAAGCATGCACTCGGCTCAAGTTTAATTTATTTCTTTTGTGTTAACTTTAAGATAGTGGTGCTGGCATAGAATTTTAGGATAGGGTAGTGTGAAACTCGTGCAATGCTCCTAATCAAGGACTCATGTTGTGTAGAAATAGTATAGAGTTGATTTTTCTTTATGCTCGTAGATTTATGCTCTTTTGCATTTGTAAATGATGTTTGTACTGCTCAAAACTTTTGAATCTGGAGCAATCCAACGGTAGTGTAGGAATGTGTATAGCTGCCACTAGCCTCATATTACTCGATTTGAGAGGAAGGATCATCTCTCTCGGTGGCAAAGAACTTGCCCCAAGCTACTCTCGAAGAATTAGAGCATGGTAAGTCAAGCATGAGCGTGATGTAGGCCATCATTTTTGCCCGTTTGAGCCTTGTACCATTCCTGATGTTCTATCCTCGCTAGCCCCATTGTGTCTACCCCTTCTTTGATTCAGCTCTACTAATAATTCACCAATGCCCAACAGCCTATCCTAGTCACATACCCAAGTTGAGCATTAGTGTTTTTCATCTTCATTTTGTGGTGTGGATATGGAGATACTCGTTGTGAATATGTAGATGAACTTCCAAGTTTGTATTGTCAAAAATGATAAAAGTAATAAGAAAAGTAAAAAGAGAGAGAGAGAGAGAGAAATGAAAAGGAAATACGTAATAGAAAATTCTACTTGAGATGTTGTGGTGGTAGGCGGTGCACACCCAAGTGTTTTTAAGTATAAGTCAGGTGGCGTGGTGCTCCTTATTGTATTGTTGTCAAGAGGATGTATTTTAGTAGAGCTCATTTGGGTTTGGTGCATAGCCCTCTCTTTTATCTTTGTTTACCTCACCGAAACCCAAGCCCCACTTCTACCCTAAAGTCCTACTGATTCACGCTTGAGTCTAACTCCTGCCGTGGAGAGAGTGTGAACGGGAAAGCATATGGTCCCCAACATTGGTGGATTCCTTTGGAGGTGATCCCGATCCCCGATCTTTGGCAATGCTCACCACTGTGGCCTGCCTACTTTCTTCCTACGCATGGCTGAACGATTCTCCAGAATTCAATTTTTGAGTAGTCAAAATACTTATTTACACTTATCAAAATTTATAAACTTCATAGCATAATTAAAGATTGCATCTATTATATTCTTTATGCCTATGCAGTTTTCGATTTCTCACTTTACGTTGTTTAGAAATTACTAAGTCAGCTAGCTATTTTCTAGTTCATGAAGAGACGATTTGCTCGGGATGAGCAAATGTTTAAGTCTTGTGGTGTGATGAGTCCGATATTTATAGGGGTTTTCAGACTCATCTGGGCATGTTTTCTCACTCGTGCACTGCATTTCAACCGGATATCGGTTATATTTGCATCGTTCGTTCATCGACCGCTTTGTGCACTATTTTGGCCAGTGGGTGTGCAATTGTACATTTGTTTGGTTGGGGCAAGCATATGGTGCTCCCCATGGCTCTTTCTTGTTGCTGATTGTTTGCTTCTTGGTTCTGGGAGCTGGTATTCCAGCTGGTTTTATTGCTTTGTAGGTTATCGCGATGTCCAAAGTTTCATTTTCCATTTCCTTTGTGAAACGGACGGTCGTGTGAATTTATTCGTGCACGGTCTATTTGCAATCGTGCGTCTTACACAGTGATGTTGGGGACACCTGTTGCTACTCGTGTGTTTTGTTCACGTACGGTTTCTACCAAACCGTGCGAGAAGGAAACGCACGATTTTCCTGTACCTTTCGTTTTGGAACCATTCTGTGGTTAATCGTGTGATTTGTTCACGCACAGGCGGTAGCGCCCGTGCATGAGTAAAACACACGGTTCCACTATTTTCTCCTGCATTCCTATGCTCTGTGTTTACCTGTGAGATTTCATTTAGGCACGGGCGGAAGTGCCCGTGCACGAGTAAAACGCATGGGTCAACACATCTTCATCCGCAAGCTTGGTCTGGAAGTTAATAACGCATGGTTAGCACACGGTTGTGGCCAAACCGTGCGTGCCTATTTTTCATGACCTGCTTCTATTTATAGCGCAGATTTTCCTCCATTCGGGGAGCTTCATCGGGAACAATTCCTTCCACTGTTTACCTTTATCTTCCATCGTAGGGAGGTGCTTCGGGCAAGCTTTCACCACCAAATCTAAGACGGAGCTTCCTCTCGGCCTCCTCCTTCATCCTTGAGCTTCAAGAAGAGTGTTGACCTAGCTTTCTCTCTCAAGCTAGGAGAAGTTTGTTCCATCATCCACCGTCTCGTGACACGAAGAAGACGTGTCCATTGGGAGTGAGTGACAGCCTCCTCTACCCAAGACGCAGTTGAGGACCGAGCAAGGATGCAGATTGACAACCCGACGAATCCTACAATAAATCCAAAGCAAGACTTCGGATCCATTCGATTTCGCACACTTTTCTTTTCTTGTTTTTGATAGTATAGTTGATCTATTGTATATGATGAAGTTGCACTAATTTTGATAAATATTTGTATCCAATCATGTCTATGTGATTTCATATTTATGTTATTTGCTTGAGGTGTGCCCTTATTTTCCATCCGCGACCACATCGTGCCGCACAAGTGATTGCTAGTGGTATGCGTAGAGAAGAGGTTCTCTCAGCCCTCATTCCGCCATTCTCACCACCTCATCCACAAGCCTACTCGTCCATCCGCTCAGCGATTCGGTGCATAGCGGCCCGTGTAGTCCTCCATCCCGCCTGGCAAAGCATCGCATAGCGGCGTTGCATAAGAGTAGTTGATAGTGTTTTAATTTCCTTTTTTGCAAATATCAAAACCCCCCTTCATTAGCTCCGACCTAAGGACTTCAATCCCAAGTCCTCCTCGAAATTAACTCCACCTTACTGTATTCCCTTGAGATCGATACTTGGGGAAATTTGCTCATTTTATATTACTTGTGCGACCGGTACACTTGTTGTTCAACCGCATCAAGTAACTAATGCAAGAAATAATGCATGATGCATTATTTGTAGGGGAGAAACTGAAGGTTCCTCCAATAAAGGATGTTGTTGTTGCTGACCTGCATGCAAACAAAAGCATGACAGTGGTTGAGGGGGAGAAACCTTCTGATCAACCTAGTCATGAGGTACATAATCTAGTGTCACAAGAATCTGAGGAAAAGGAAGACAGTGATGAGAAATCACACTCCTCACCACATCTAGAAACAGAACAGCACAAGAGTGGCACAGCTCAAGGAACAGGGAGCAAGCCTGTACAAGGAGAAATTGAAGCTCTGGATGAGGGCACATCTGCCAGATTTGGTCACCTGCCACCTACCTTCAGGGCCCAGCTAAAAGGTTTGCTAGATGAGTAAAGAAGGGAATTGGAAAACTAAGTGGATGAAGCCCTCAAAGATGTTAGAAATGATCTTGCAACTGAGATCAAATCTATAAGGTTTGAACTGAATCTGCTGAAAGGAGAAACAGTAAAATTCTTTACAAGAGCTGCTCCTGTTGTAGATTACACCTTAGAAAAACTGGATGTGTCAAACCAAAATATTCCTATTATCGTTGAAAATCAAAATATTCAGGCTAAGAACTCTATGACCATTCATGAGAATGATAAAATTCTGAGAAAATAACAGAATACTGAAATCTTCACAAAGATGGATGCCTGCACCAAGATTCTTGATGAACACATGTTAGAAGTTAAAAATCAAGTAATTTCTAGAGTAAAATACCTGGAAGGGGAAAGAAGCAAGGCAATCAGCACCCAGACCACTAAGCTAATTGAAGAAGCCAAAAAGGGGGAGAGAAAAGCCATAAGGGCCAATACTGAAAACATGGTTTGAGCAATAAATGTTGTGAGAGGGTCATTGGGATTAGATCCAGTACAATGTGACGATATCCCAATAACGCCTACTCATGTACTAGAAATATTAAACAGAGAGCCTGCCCAAGATCAACAAGAGTATGTGATGTATATGGAAGATCATGATAGTGCTAGAAATCAGTAGGAAGTGCAGCCCACTGATGCTAAAATTCCCTCTTTCAGCCCCACTATTGACCAAGTACATTAGAAAAAGGAAATGACTGCTAACATTGCTGAAATAGAAGAAGTTGTCAGGATGAGAAAGAGAAATTACAGAGAAGAAATGGAAAAAAAGACCTGATTTTGAGCAATGGAGCCTAGAGTCCAGGTCCATCATCTTGCTTGCTTGGGACCAGGTCAAGAATAAGAAATCAGACAAAGGTAAATGCTACAGCAAGACTGAATGGGATAAAATGGAAAAGAGAGACACCCAAAGAAGGACTTTCTGGAGAACAAAAAGGCAAATCTTCTCACTCTTGATGCTGTGGAACCATCCAAATACTTTCTTTAGACTTTCAGCTACTTTGAGAGACAAAAGGATAAAGCTGAAGTTGGAGCTACTAAGGCTAAAGTACTGATGGAGCTGAAAAGAAAGGAAAGAAGATAGTTGGAGATGAAGACAAGCCGACAAAGAAATCTAGAGGCAATGGAATTATGATAAGGGAACCTGAATCTTAAAATGTTTCAGGTTCTGCTTTTAGGGCTAGGGATGAAACACTGTGTTTATATTGCTCAAACATTTATTCCCTATATGATTAAATAGAACAACCTTTTGTTATAATCAAGATCTGTCTAACAAATCTTTTTATATGTCTTTGACTTATCTGGAACATCATTTGATATGTCTATGATTTATCTGAATTATGCTATGATTATTATGTCTAAGATTTATCTGAATTATGTTGTGATGATATGTTTAAAATATTTATAACATAAGTATGTTTAGTGCATACATTGGCTTAGGTTTTGACTTCTTCAAATAGGGGGAGATTGTTGGGTCCATTGATCTCAATGTTTTGAATTTGAAGAAGGACTAGCAAAATAATGTATACACATGTTTTGATCTAACTTCTATTTAAGGTGAATGATTGCAGTTTATCCTGATCAGCTATGATTGGATAGGTAGCCTTAGTGGCTAAGTCAGGTAAGTTCTTACCTAAGTGGTGGAAAGACAGATAACTTTCTAAGTCCACAGGCATTGAGTGAAGATCAGTCACTCAACGCCAGATGGCTTATAGCGCTGAGTGAGAAAATGGCCAAGTCCACAGGCATTGATTGAAGTCAAGATGAGAAAATGGCCAAGTCCACAGGCATTGATTGAAGTTAACTCACTCAACGCCATATAACAAATGGTTGTGAGATAGGCTAAAGCATTAAAAGCCTGAAGTTGGAATGATCTGAAATATGGTTAAGTCAATAGGCATTGAGTGAAGTCAACTCACTCAACGCCATGCTACTAAACAGAAAAGTGGCTAAGACAGAAAGTGTTGTGTAACCTCCTAATTTGCGCTAGGCCCTTCATGTGCGTTTTTAAGTCAGGAGAGCTTACTTGGGCTCAAGGAGTGCTGGAAGCTAGGCTTACACTTGTGTAAGGGAGGAGAAGTTGGTCTAGAGTAGGACACGGGTAGTAATATAGGCGTGTCCATACCCGTGTAGATCTCTTGTGTCTTGGGGTTTTCTTTGTAAAATTTCCAGAGAAGGAAACAGGTAGTGACACGGGCATGTCCTTACCCATGTGTGTGTGACACGGGCGTGTCCATACCCGTGTATCTCTCTAGCAATGAAGCGGATTCCTTGTTGTGTTTCCTGAGAAGGACTCGGGTAGAGACACGGGCGTGACCCTACCCTTGTGTTTGTATTCTTTAGGAAGAGATCGACGAAAACCATCGACCGTGTTTCCCAAGCAGTACAAGGGTAGTGACATGGGCGTGTCCCTACCCGTGTGCATGTGTGTGTATTCTTTGAGCGGAGCTCGACTAACGATCATTTAACGTGTTCCTCCCTAGTAGGACATGGGTAGAGACACGGGCATATCCCTACCCATGTGTGCCCACCGTAGTTCGATGATTCGTCGAGCGGAGCTCGATGATCATCGACCACGTTCTCCCGAGCAGGACACAAGTAGTGACATGGGCGTGTCCCTACCCGTGACATTCAATTTCGTGTTTTGACGAATTTTTTGGCCACGTCGTTTTTAAATGAATAATTTACTGAGTGATTAAAAGTACAATGAGAGGTCAACACATGGCTATGTAGTTACCCACTTCCCACATAAAAAGGGGAGAAAACCCTAGACATTTCTACTCTTCCCTTCCAAGCCATTGCTGTAGAAAACTGCTGGAGAGGAAGAAGGTGCTAGAGCCGATTTTTTTCTCGTAAAGAACTAACACCGACCGAGGGGAAGAAGATACCACAAAGAAGGATGACAAGATCCATGGCTGGAAATGGTGGAAACACAAGAAATGTGGTGAGATTCCTACCCTCTCCCTTGATGCTAGATCTGTAGTTTTTTCTAGGTGAGATGTCGACTCAAGGGAGTTTTGACTTGTGAGATGAAGATTTCCTAGGAAGAGACCATTCTAGGGCTTGTGCCCTAAGGATATTGATGTCTTCAAACTTTTCCCTCTCCTTGAGTAGACGGTGGACTTGGTTCGTGAAGAGGAAATGGTCTCATGAGGGTGAATAAGGATGGAGGAATTTCTGGACATGGTTTGAACATATGGCTTGATGAAGAAGATGAACAGATGTCGTTCATCTTGCGTTAAGATACGTGCGGAAATCTATTTTCTGCACGCAGCAGCCTTCGAGTCCGTTTTCAAGCACTATGCGGCCAGGTTAGGACTTTCGACTAAACCTGAAAGTCGCAGCCATTAGAAATGCCTTTCGAACGAGGGGTTAAACGTCTTCACTAGATTCCTATAGCCTCGGGAATCCCCATTTGTAGTTGTTGTGTAATAATCATTCCTGTACATGTAGATCTCGTGTTTGTTTTGTATCAGCCTTCGGCAGGTAGAGAGATTGTAATACATTAATACTAATGTTGTGTTGAATGGAGTCTATAAGCATTTGCGATAAAACATGTTTATGACATTAATTGGATAGACCCTTAATGAACATATGAGGTGGTACATGTACTTGATCAATGTGATTTGGTCATGGTTGGAGAACGAATGGATTGACGGGTTGGGATGGTAGGAATGGTTTAAATATGTGAATTAATAAGGATGTACTTGGCAAGGGTAATACGTTGAATAACGATGAGTTTGGCTTGAAGATACTGGACATAATTGGTAACGACTATCATGAACAAAAGGTTGTGTGGTGTATGAATATGTGAGGTACCTTTATGTCGACGATGAACCCTTAAGTGTCTGTGTACTAGATTATGAAAGGGTGTATGTACGGGGTTTGACCGCACATGTTTTGTAATGTTGAGAAGAGACGTAAGTGGACGGTTGGGCATGATCCTCAATGCTTATTCCCGAGGCTACTTCTGAGCAACGATGATGTGAAATTACATGCGGTCTGAGTCGACATGCGGTGTCGTAATCCTTGGTTAAGGATACTGTGGCAGGTCTATGGGCTCGTCAGTCGTCACACTGATGGGAGTTGACAGATAGACTTCGGGTGGTTGGGCTTGTTCCTCGGTGTTCATTCCCGAGGCTCCTTCCGTGCCAAGCGGATAGTTGGGCTCGTTCCTCGTGCCTTTTCCGAGGCTCCTTCCGGGTCACAGTATAGGCCAGTTCAGGGCTTGGTTCTCGGTGCACATCTACCCGAGACTCCTGCTGAGTCATAGTACGCATGTGAGCTCCGTTGTTGTGTTCTTAGCTTTGAGGCGTATGAAGGCCTAGGTTTTGTAGTGTGGATACTCGCCTAGTAGTGGAGAAGCGCGCTCTACTATCACCATCTGGCCACAAGGGATGACTCCTGAGAGGTTAGCTACCTGCTTGAAAAGTCGGAACTACAAGTTTGTGTCGACATAGCAATTGCATGCGCGTGATCATGGGTGAGTCATTGAATAGCATTCATGGCATTGCATTACATTGCATACAAAAGATCCTCATCGTATAAGTTTGTATGGGCACTCTTATACGATGAGTTACTTAATGTTGAGCCGATCCTTAACTTATATGTCTGTATGGGCATTCATATAAGTTGAGTTACTTTCTGTAGTAGCTTTACCTTTTTCATATACTGTTGTAGATGGTAGAACTACTAGAGTAGAATGTTTTCTCGTTCATTATACTGCTTATATACTTGATATTCTTCACTCTATACCACATGTTTGTACTACTGCTTATATAAATATTTTGTACCCTTGTTCCTATCTCTGCCCGGTGTCGAGGAGTCGCTAGGGGAGAGGATGTGAAAGCCACTTAGTCTTTGTGACTAACGGTTGCTACGTCTTACTTTTTAGGAGGAAACCCAACAGTCAGAGCAGCTGCAGATTTTACAGCAGGACAGCCAGGACTGGACGACAGGACCTGAAGGGACGGTGCCTTCGCTACCATCAGTGACCAATGTGAGTTTGAGAAACTCATGATGTAGCCCCTTTGGGCAAGTTTTAACCATACTTTGATATTTTAGAAGCTTGTTATAGCATCTTTTATTTGTTATACTTTTTGACTATTATTACTTATGTGTGGATTGACTTCTATTTATATTCTTGGTTGGGTTGGCATTGGTTGATATTGGTTAGAGCCGACAGGATAGGAGTCTTCTGGTATAGGTAAGCCCGTGTGCTAGAACTACTACAAGGTGGCTGTTCTGGGCATAAAACTCCCCTCGTACCGTGTTCATCCGAAATTATACTGGGCACTAAAGTTTTTAATTTCGATCCGCACTCGGTCGGTGAGCATAGAAAAAATCAATTAAATGAACTCGACGAGTGGCGAGCGAACGCTTTTGAGAACAACAAAATCTATAAAGAAAGAATGAAATTTTATCATGATAAGAACTTGCGCCACCCTAAAACGTTTCAACCAAGCAATCAGGTTCTTCTTTTTAATTCGCACTTACGTCTTTTCCTTGGAAAGCTTAAATCTCGTTAGTCTAGACCGTTTACGGTCAAACAAGTTTTTTTGCATTGAACTTTGTTGCTCTCGCACCCGGAGAAGGGTGACTTCAAAGTTAATGGTCATAGACTGAAGTTGTATTTTTCAAATGATTCAGTATCTCCTACAAGGGAGCATCTTATTTTTGTCTCTTAATGTTTATTTTCTTTTGAAACTCTTTCTTATTTTGGACTTCTTATTATTATCAAACTTTTATTATTATTCAATATTTATATTGTTAAATAAAGAACACTCTTGGGAGCCTGCCCAAGGATTTTTTTTATTTTTGTATTTTGCTGTTCCTCCTAGTGGCCAAACAAGTGCAAGTTCGTGATTGCCGCTCCAACGTTGCAGACTTCAAGAAGGATCAAGTCAAGCCTGTTGGTGATCAAGTGAATTAAAGCGCAAGCATGGGGGAGCGAAATTCGCTTTCAGCCTCACAAACCTGGGGAAGTCCTGTTCTTTTTTTCTTATTTTACTTTACTGTATTTTCTATCCCCCCTCTTCTCCTTCTCTTTCTCGTTTATTTTTTTTCATTAAGGGCGATGAAAAATCTAAGCATGGGGGAGAGTTTCGTTATTTTCTTTATTTTTTTTCTTTCAACTAAAAAAATTTTGAAAACAAAAACAAAAAAATTATTATAGTTATATTAACCCTCTTAGGAGTACTACTTTCTCTTTAACTTTATCAAAAAATCAAAAAAACTAGAAAATACAAAACCCAAAAAAATCAAAAATCAAAAAATTTTCTAAAATTTATTTGAAAATCAAAATCAAAAATTATTTTCTATCTTTATTTTTATGTTTCTTCTAATGGTGTGTATGCCCCAGCGGTTCTTTAGTTCTAAGTAGAATTTCTTTGAATCGGTCTTCTAAATCTATTATTTTCACATAGCTTAGTTTTACTATTTTCCAGTTCTTAAATATAGGCCTCAGTTTTCTACGTTGTAAGTTAGCAAATTGTAGTTTTTCTTTTTATTCAGTTTAATTGTGTATGAACGGTTGCTAGATAACGTTGTCACTTTTTCATTTTCTGGTAATTCTTTCTTGGTGTCTAAAACTTATCTCTAGCGACTCTCGAAACATTTGCACCATTTTTCACAAACTTTAGAAATGATTTAGGCCACCCTTTGATCTTTTTGAGCCTTTTTGCCCGCCCAAATATTTCACCTTTGCTAAAACAATTTTCGGCCTTTTTCCTTTTTCCTTGTTTAGCTCCACCTTTTATTTTTCATCAAAGCCAAAATACCGTTCCTATTATCATAATAGATTTGAGCTTTAATTAAATATTATTATTTTTATGGGTTATCATCTTTGAAAAATGAAAAGGAAAGAATAAGTGTACATTTGGAGCTCTCCTATGAAAAGAAAAAAAAATATTATTATCCAAAAATATGAAATCAAAAAAAGAAAAAAATGAAGTTTATTTTTGGCCAATTATGTGAAAAGAAAAATACATGGCCTTGTTCATTTCTTTAGTTTGGATTGGAGAAAATGACGTACTTGTTATTTCTCATTTTTGTGTTTTTATGTTTATTTAAAGCTCATCCTTAGTTTAGTGTGTTTTAACCATCGTTTTTATCCTTGATTTTCTATTCCTAATCATTTACCTAAGCCAAGTCTTTACGCCTATAAAAGCCCTTTTGATCTTTAAAACGTGACACAAACCTGCAGTTGAGAGAGTGTGAAAAGTCAAGCCTATGGCCACTATCATTGATGGATTTCTTTGGAGGTTATCATGAGGTTATTTAGGGGTAAATGTAATTCTAGCAACCTAGTAGTTCGTTCAATGCGCCGTTTATATATTTAGAATCTCTACTTTTGTTTTTCTTATTTTCCTAAATTTTGGATGCCTTGTTTTAGTGATTTAGAAATGTGTAACTCTTCTTTATGTTCTAATGATATTTTTAGGTTTCCATTTTCTAGTTTTCTATTGTGGACTTCTCACCCCACTAGTTGTTAACATAGAAATTAGGATAGTTTAATTTTTAATATTTTGGTTTTCTTAATTATGAAACTTAAAATTGTTTTCTTTGCTTTTATTCATGTTCCCTAATTTTAAATTTCATTTGCTTGACGGCAAGCAAATACTTAACCATGAGGGAATTTGATGACTAGTTTTAGTCATTGTTTTTTGGGTAAGTTTTGCAAAAAAAAATCCTA
Organism: Platanthera zijinensis; assembly: GCA_039513925.1. Taxonomy (NCBI): domain Eukaryota; kingdom Viridiplantae; phylum Streptophyta; class Magnoliopsida; order Asparagales; family Orchidaceae; genus Platanthera; species Platanthera zijinensis. The sequence continues at coordinate 34,756,180 of CM077095.1, forward strand.
GGTTTAATTATATTTGTATGTATTTTATGTTTGTTATGTTTTAATTTCTATTTTTGATGTTATGTTTTAATTTATTATTTTATGTTTGGTATGTATTTCATTGTTTGTTATGTTGTATTTTATATGCTTGTTATGTTATATAACATAACTAATGTTTTATTTTATTCATATTTTTGTAGGTTCGAGCCCACATGGTGCAGCCCGGCCCTCCATAGTGTAGCCACCCGGTTCCTCCATAATGCAGCAACCCGAGCCCACTTCAATCATCAAATGCAGTCGGCCCCCCATTTATCCCAAACCCGTGAGCCATGCATCCACCCTCCACCTTTGCATGGCTCTCCATTTAATGTTTGTCCGGCTCCCTCCTCTTCTCTCTCTCCCCCCTTTATTATTTTCTCTCCTCTTTTATTCCTCATTCATCCCCCCTTTTATTTCATATTTTCTATTTTTATGAAATGCTTTGAACCTTGCTTCTCTCTCCCCCTCATTAATTTCATTCATGCACATTTGCACCCATGCATGACCACCCCCCCCTTATGCACCTTCATTTCCACCTCCCTCTAGAACCTTCCCCCTGGTTTATACAAGGAGCCCTTGCCTTAAGGTTTGAAGAGGTTGGACATTGGAGAGAAAATAGAGTGCTAGTGCAAGAGAGTTCTTTTCTCCCTTATTGTTAAGTTCTTTTCATCATTGTAATTTTTTTCCTTGGTAGTATAATAGTGTCTTTTTATTATTGTGTACTCTTTTTTTATCATCAATGGAAATGAAATTTCTTTATCTTATTTTTGTTTCCTTTTCGACTATGCGTAGCTAATTTTACTTTAGCATTCGATCATGAGGATCCATGAAATGAGATGAGATTTTTTTTCATTTCTTAGTTTTATTTTTGCTAGATTATTCTCGATCCTTCTTTGATTTTTCTCGTATCGACTCCGTATTTCTGATATACGGTAGTAGGCAATTTGATCTCATTTCATAGTAGTCGAGAAACTAGTTGATTTAAAAGATCACTCAAAGAAGAAAAGAGTTGCACGCAATCCTAGAGATATGACAACGTAAATCCTCCGGATTGGAGTCAAATCCAATAGTGCGGGTCACTTCGATAATTCAACTTTAGGCTTTTTGATTTGGAAAGAGATTTCGGTCAAAACGTCTAGAAGTTAGGAGATTTAATGCTCTAGCGAGATTATTTCTTATTTTGGATCTTCCACGGTCGAGTTTGGTTTGCAATTATGAAACTATATTTTTATCCTTCTTATCTCTTTTCATGGTGAATTGTTGATCGAATGCTAGCCTTTTTATTTGAAGTTTACCAGTTTGATATTATCTTTAGTTTACTACAAAATTCCTCAAAACACCCATCAATCGTACGGGAGGATAATAGTAGGAGCGTGAGTAATAGTAATTGACAACCACGAGTTTTAAATACGATCTTGGTACTGCAATTCGATAGGTACACTTGCCTGTTACGGTTGATAGTCATTCAATTCACCACACGGGCACGTGATTGCTTATGCTTTAAGATAGCTGAAGAAGCATGAAATAAACTATCCAGTACATGATTTGGAATTGGGAGCAGTGGTGTTCTCCTTGAAGGTTTGGATACACTATTTATATGGCATCCACTGTGAAATCTTTTCGAACCAGAAGAATTTAAAGTACGTTCATACTCAGAAGAAATTGAATTTGACACAGCGGCGGTGGTTAGAGTTTTTATGTGATTATGAATTTACTCTGAACTACCACCCTGGAAAAGCAAATTTCGTAGCTGATGCTTTGAGCAGGAAGGTATAAGAACCAAGCCTGAGTCCCGATTGATGAGTATGAAGTTAGCTCGGATGCTTGAGGAGATGGAGATTACCCTGGTATATAAAGATCAATCGAAAGGGTATACAGATTAATTAACCGCGATGAGCATAGTCTGTGATATTCGAGACTGAATCCGGGCGGAGCAAGGAAAGGATGCGGCTCTGGCCCCAACAATCAAGACAATTGAAGATGGGATTACTGATGAGTATTCCCTAAAAGACGGCCTTATTGATCTCCGTGGCCAGCTTTACATTCCCAAAGACAGTAAAATTCAGGAAGATATCCTGAGAGAGGCACATTGCACTCATTATTCTGTGCATCCCGTGATTGTCAAGATGTACGCCGACTTGTGAAAGACCATGTGTTGGACGGAAATGAAGAGGGACATCAGATATTTTGTTACGCACTGCGAGGCCTGTCAAAGGGTGAATGCAGAATGCAAGAGTCCCGGTGGATTATTACTGTCACTGCCCAACCCCGAGTGGAAGTTCGAGGATGTCTCCATGGACTTCGTCCATGGATTGCCTTGCTCACACTCAGGGAATGATTTCGAGTGGGTAATCGTCGGCCGCCTGACAAAGATAGCAAGGTTTATTCCTATGAAGAAAGAAGCTCATGTGGATGTTTTGGTATGCCTCTTTGTGGAGAAGATTGTACGGTACCATGGCGTGCCAAAGAAAATTGTTTCTGACCGGGATGGTCGGTTTACCTCTAAGGAATTGAGGGTGGTACATGCGTACTTGGGTTCATACCTTACCTTTAGCACTGTATTTCATCCTCAGACAGACGGGCAGTCTGAGAGGACCATCAGAACATTGGAGGACCTATTGAGATCGTTCGTGTTGGATAGAGGAGATCCGTAGGAATGCCTCTTACCACTGGTGGAATTTTCATATAACAACAGTCACCAGGTCAGTATCGGGATGACACCCCATGAAGTCCTTTACGGAAGAAGGTGTAGAACCCCCTTGTCATGGGTGCAAGATGAAGACCCAAAGGTTTTGGGAATTGAGTACATCGATGATACTGATGCGGTTGTTAGACTAATACGGGACCGTATGCTTAGGATCAAAGTCAGCAGGCTAAATATTCTAATGCAAAGCACCGGGTGGTAGAATTTCTGGTGGGTGACAAAGCGTTCATGATAATCCGACCGATGCATAGAGTGTCACGGGTACGTGGTGTGAAGAAGCTCAGCCAAAGGTATGTTGGACCTTACACTATATTAGAAAATATTGGCCCTTTGGCCTACCGATTGGAGTTACCACCAGAGCTGGAGAACCTTCATGATGTATTCCATGTGTCGTATCTCCGGAAGGCGTTGTTGCGGCCTGATCAATACATTCCCACCATTGATGGAGTAGTAGTAACCGATAGATCTATACGACTAGAGTCGGTGTGGATATTAGAAAACGAGACAAGGATTTTGCGCCACAAGAGTGTTCCTTTGGTAAAGGTGTTGTGGCCTAATCATGGGAAGGTGGAGTATACATGGGATTCGGTAGACTTGATGCAAAAGCGCTACCAAGAATTGTTTCCTCAAGGTAATTTTAAAAACATATTTTATTTTATTTAATGCTTTTTTCTCCCCATAGCATTAGCCTGATTTCGGGGACGAAATCTTTTATTTTGTTTATAGGATTTATAACATCCCAATTCGCGCTAGGCCCCTCGTGGGCGTTTTTAAGTAACGAAAGCTGTCTTGTGCTCATGGAGTGCTGGCAGCTTGGCTTACACTTGTGTAAGGGAGGATAAGTTGTTCTAGAGTAGGACACGGGTAGTGACACAGGCGTGTCCATACCCGTGTGGTACTCTGGTGTCTTGGGGTTTTCTTTGTGAAATTTCCAGATAAGGACACGGGTAGTGACACGGGAGTGTCCCTACCCGTGTATGTGTGACACGGGCGTGTCCATAGCCGTGTGGCTCTCTGGCAACGATGTGGATTCCTTATTGTGTTTACCGAGCAGGAAACGGATAGATACACGGGCATTTCCCAACCCGTGTGTGTGTATTCTTCGAGCAGAGATAGACTAACACCACCGACCATGTTTCCCAAGTAGGACACGGGTAGTGACACGGGCGTGTCCCTACCCATGTGCGTGTGTGTGTGTATTCTTCGAGCAAAGCTCGAATAATGAATGTCGACCGTATTCCTCCCGAGTAGGACACGGGTAGATATACGGAAGTGTCCCTACTTGTGTGTGTCCATAGTAGTTCTACGATCATCGACCACGTTCTCCTAAGCAGGACACGGGTAGTGACACGGGCGTGTCCCTACCCATGTCATTCAATTTCGTTTTTTGACAAATTTTTTTGCCACGTTGTTTTGAAGGGACTCATTTACTGAGTGATTGGCGGTCGAGAGGTCGACACGTGGCTATGTAGTTACCCACTTCCCACATGGAAAGGGGAGAAAACCCTAGTCATTTCTACTCTTCCCTTCCAAGCCATTGCTATAGAAAACTGTTGGAGGGGAAGAAGGTGCTAGAGTCAATCTTTTTCCCGTGAAGAAATAACACCGACCGAGGAGAAGAATATGTCGCCAAGAAGAATGACAATATCCATGGCTGGAAGTGGTGGAAATGCCGGAAACGATGTGAGCTTCCTACCCTTTCCCATGGTGCTAGACTTATAGTTATTTCAAGGAGAGATGTCGACTCAAGAGAGTTTTTACTAGTGAGATGAAGATTTCCTAGGAAGAGACCATTCTAGGGCTTGTGCCCAAAGGATATTTATGTCTTCAACCTTTTCCCTCTCCTTGAGTAGACGGTGGACTTGGTTCGTGAAGAGGAAATGGTCTCATGAGGGTGAATAAGGGTGGAGGAATTTCTAGACATGGTTTGAACATATGGGTTGTTGAAGAAGATGAACCGATGTCGATCATCTTGCTTTAAGATTCTTGTAGAAATTTATTTTCTGCACGCAGCAGCCTTCGAGGCCATTTTCAGATACGATGCGGCCAGGTCAGGGCTTTCGACTAAACATGAAATTTGCAGCCCTTGGAAATGTATTTCCAATGAGGGGTTAAATGTTTTACTGAATTCTGGTAGCCTTGGGAATCCCCATTTGTAGTTGTTGTACAGTAATCATTCCTGCACATGTAGTTCTCATGTTTGTTTTTATCGGCCTTAGGCTGGTTGAGAGATTGTAATACATTAATACTAATGTTTTATTGAATGGAGTCTATAATCATTTGTGATAAAACATGTTTATGACATTAATTGGATAGACCCTTAATGAATAAAAGAGGTGGTACATGTACTTGATCAGTGTGATTTGGTGATTGTTGGAGAACGAATTGATTGACAAGTTGGGATGGTAGGAATGGTTTAGATATGTGATTCAATAAGGATGTACTTGGCAAGGGTAATACGTTGAATAACGATGAGTTTGGAATGAAGATACTGGACATAATTGGTAACGAATATCATGAACAAATGGTTGTATGGGTTTTGAATATGTGAGGTACCTTTATGTCAATGATGAACCCTTAAGTGTCTATGCACTAGATTATGAAAGGATGTAAGTGCGGGTTTAGCCGTACTGGTTTGGTAATGTTGAGAAGAGACGTAAGTAGACGGTTGGGCTTGGTCCTAGGTGTTCAATTTTGAGGCTCCTTCCGAGTCACGATGATATGAAATTACATGCGGTGTGAGTCAACACGCGGTGTCATAATCCTAGGTTAAGGATAGTGTGGCAGGTCTACAGGCTCGCTAGCCGTCACACCGACAGGAGTTGACAGATAGACTTTGGGCGGTTGGGCTTGGTCCTCGGTGTTCATTCTCGAGGCTCCTTCCGTGCCAAGTGGACAGTTGGGCTTGGTCCTCGTGCTTTTTTCGAGGCTCCTTCCGGGTCACAGCATAGGCCAGTTCAGCGCTTGGTTCTCGGTGCACAACTACCCGAGACTCCTGCTGAACCGTAGTACGCATTTGAGCTCCGTTGTTGTGTTTTTAGCGTTGAGGCGTACGGAGGCCTAGGTTTGGTAGTGTGGATACCCGCCTAGTAATGGAGAAGCTCGCTCTACTGTCACCATCTGGCCATGACGGATGATGCCTGAGAGGTTAGCTACCTGCTCGAAAAGTGGGAACTACAAGTCTGTGTCGACATAGCAATTGCATACACGTGATCATAGGTGAGTCATTGCATAGCATTCATGGCATTGCATTACATTGCATACACAAGATCCTCATCATATAAGTTTGTATGGGCACTCTTATACGATGAGTTACTTTACTGTTAAGTCGATCCTTAACTTATATGTATGTATGGGCATTCATATAAGTTGAGTTACTTTCTATCGTAACTTTACCTTTTTCATATACTGATGTAGATGGTAGAATTGCTAGAGTAGAATGTTTTCTCGTTCATTATACTACTGATATACTTAATATTGCTCACTCTATACCACATGTTTGTACTACTGCTTATATAAATATATTGTACCCTTGTTCCATTCTCCGCTCAGTGCCGAGGAGTCGTCGGGGGAGCGAATGTGAAATCCACTTAGTCATTATGACTTACGGTTGTTACGTCTTCCTTTTTAGGAGGAAACCCCGCAGTTAGAACAGCTGCAGATTTTGTAGCAGGACAACCAGGCCAGGACGACAGGGCCTAAAGGGGCGGTGCCTTCGCTACTATCATTAACCGATGTGAGTTTGAGAAAATCATAATGTAGCCCCTTTGGTCAAGTTTTACCCGTACTCTGATATAAAAGAAGCTTGTTATAGCTTCTTTTATTTGTTGTACTTTTGGACTATTATTACTTATGTGTGGATTCACTTCTATTTATATTCTTGGTTGGGTTGGAATTGGTTGATATTGGTTAGAGCCGGCAGGATAGGCTTCTTGTGGTACAGGTTAGCCATTGTGCTAGCGCTACTGCAAGGCGGCTGTTCTGGGCATAAGTCTCCCATCGTGTCGTGTTTTGTGTTCCGGGAGGGGGTCTTACAAATGGTATAAGCTTGCTACGATCCTTAACTAAAGAAGTCATTCAACAATGGTACCACCCCAGCTCGATTAGTCTGTTTGGGGACAAACTGACTTAGCGGAAGCAGTGGTGTGCCTATATGTAAATCACACTATGTATGTCAAATTTTGACCTTAAGATTAGCCAACCTGACCTTAGGTTTGTATTTTACGTGTAGATCCTAGTGCACGTTGAGCCAGTGGGGGCACCACCGCCCCATCCGTACCCACACAGTTTCAGCAATATGAGCTAGGGCAAACGCTAACAGCTATCTTGGATGCCTTTAGATCCCAACAAGCCCTCGTACAACAATAAGTTCCGGGCTCCAATTAGGTGAGCACTTTTCGAGCTCTCTCCCCTCCTGCCTACCTTAGGACGGAGTCGGTAGTGAATATGGAAGAATGGCTCGACACTGTGCAAGAACTGCTGGCAGGAATTAGATGTCCGAACAATATGGTTGTGACCCTTGTAGTGACACTCCTTGAACTGCACGCCAAGAGGTGGTGGAAGTCCCTCATGGGCTCCACTTTTTAAGGGCGAGTTTATACGGAGATTAGCTGGAGTGAGTTCTCACGAGCCTTTTTAGAGCACTTAATTCCCTCGTCTGCTCGAGATGAACTCGAAGAGAGATTTTTATAGCTGAAGCAAGGATCGAAGTCGGTTACGGAGTATCAACGAGATTTCCAACATCTTGTGAGATTTGCTGACTCATATGACTTGGATGATAGGGGATACGCTAAGCGCTTCTACAAAGGTCCACGAGACCCCCTGAGGCAGGCCCTTTTATTTATATAGGACTCCAACTTGGTGGAAATAATTGACATGGCGAAGAGGCTAGAAGCGGACCACTTGGGAAGTGGTAAGAGACCTGTTGAGGGTGTGATGGAAACTGGCCTTAGGAATAGAAGAAGACACAACTACAGAGGAGGAAGAGGACATCAGTGAGATGGCAGGCGTTTCCATCGGAATTTTAGAGTGGAGAACCTGGGTCCACACCCACCAGCATTGCCTCCACCTCCACAGCTTCAACAGTTTCAGCAACTCGAGGGGCGGAATGAGCGAGTGTGCTTCCAATGTAACCAACCGGGCCACACCTGACGTTACTGCCCATAGCTGTTTGGGAATGATCCTCTTGCTCTCCCTCCGGCAGCTCCGCGAGGATGGGGACACATGCATGGTCGAGGATGAGTATCACGAGGAGGAAACCCCGGACCTGCTCGGAATCAGGTGTTCGCGCTGGACATGACATAGGAGCGGAACCCTCGGGAGGTGATTGCAGGTATGTTACAGTTAGTTATCACATCTTCATTATTAACCTTAAGTTGCTTAAGACATACTAGATATCTAGCTTTGAGTATTGCTATTGGTACTTAGGCACCGTGGTGGTCGGCGGGAAACCGGCCTATACATTATTCGATACCGGTGCCTCGCACTCGTTTGTGTCTGCGGAATTCATTAAAGACCTAGATGGAGTGCAATCCTTCACTGGTTTTGCTCGAAGAGTGCGCCTTCAAGACAGCTCTGAGATGACCGCAACCGCCAAGTACGAATTGGATATACTCATTGGGGGAAAGACCTTTGATACCCCTGTCATAGTTTTGAGAATGCTAGAATTAAATCTCATTCTGGGCATGGCATGGCTGGATTGGCACTACGCAAGAATTGACTGCGCGGAGAAGCGAATTTACTTTGAGTCATGGGGATACCGATGTCATTTTCCAAGGTATAAAATTCACACCACATTTGTTATTGCCTTCGATTCAGACCTTGAAAGCTCACATGAGAGGGGATGAAGTTTACATGATATGTTTCGAATTGAAAGAGAGGACAATAGATATGAAGGATGTGCGAGTGGTGTAGGATTTCCCCGAGATATTTCTTGAGAAGGTTCCAGGATTACCCCCTCATAGAGAGGTGGATTTTCAAATTAAGCTAGTACCGGGTGCCAAGCCCGTCTCCAGGACCCCTTACCGAATGGCCACGAAGGAACTAGAAGAGTTTAGAGTTCAATTGCAATAACTGGTGGAATTAGGGTTTGTTCGCCCCAGCTCATCACCTTGGGGAGCCCCAGTTATGTTCGTTAAGAAGAAGGATGGAACCTTACAGTTATGCATAGACTATCAGCTTAACCGACTGACTGTACGGAACACCTATCTGCTACTTTTGATCGACGAGTTGTTTGACCAATTGGTAGGAGCGCATTGTTTTTCCAAGTTGGATTTGTACTTGGGGTATTATCAGTTTAGGATACAAGCGGAGGACATTCAGAAAACGGCCTTTAGCTCAAGATACGGTTTGTACGAGTTCACCGTGATGCCGTTTGGGCTCACAAACTCCCCTTAGGTTTTCATGAGTTTGATGAACAAAGTGTTTGAGCCTTATCTAGATATCTTCGTCATAATTTTCATCGATGACATTTTGGTCAACTCAAAGTCAGAGGAAGAGCATTTCGAACATCTGACCTTGGTACTGAGGAAGCTAAAAGAACACGCCTTGTTTACCAAGTTCAGCAAGTGCAAATTTTTGCTACAGGAGATTTCCTTGTTGGGCCATGTGATCAGTGGGGCTGGACTAGCTGTGGATCCGGCCAAAGTGCGTGTCGTGAGGGAGTGGTCTCCCTTGAAGTCAACGGCCCATGTGCGGAGCTTCCTTGGACTTGTCGGGTACTATCGCAAGTTTGTATAAGGGTTCTCAAAGATTGCCCTTACTCTTACTACTCTGACAAGGAATTGTGTGCCATATGAGTGGACACCCCAGTGTGAAGCTGCGTTCCAGGAACTGAAGGGCAGACTTACATCCGCACCCATCATAGAACGGGCATGTGATTGCTTATGCTTCAAGATAGCTGAAGAAGGATGAAGTTAACTATCAGGTACATGATTTGGAATTGGGAGCAGTGGTGTTCGCCTTGAAGGTTTGGAGACACTATCTGTACGGTGTCCACTGCGAAATCTTTTCGGACCACAATAATTTAAAGTACGTTCATACTCAGAAGGAATTGAATTTGAGACAGTAGCGGTGGTTAGAGTTTTTATGTGATTCTGAATTTGCTCTGAACTACCACCCAAAAAAAGCAAATTCCGTAGCTGATGCTTTGAGCAGGAAGGTACCAGAACCAAGCCCTTAGTCCCGATTGATGAGTATGAAGTTAGCTCGGATGCTCGAGGAGATGGAGATTACCCTGGTATATAAAGATCAATCGGAAGGGTATACGGAGTACTTAACTGCGATGAGCATAGTCTGTGATATTCGAGATCGAATCCAGGTGGAGCAATGAAAGGATGCGGCTTTGGCCCCGACAATCAAGCCAATTGAAGATGGTATTACTGACAAGTATTCCCTAAAAGATGGCCTCGTTCCTCTCCGTGGCTGGCTTTAAATTCCCAAAGGCGGTAAAATTTGGGAAGATATCCTGAGAGAGGCACATTGCACTCAGTATTCTGTGCATCCCGGGATTGCCAAGATGTACACCAACTTACGGAAGACCATGTGTTGGCCGGGAATGAAGAGGGACATCAGATATTTTGTTATGCACTATAAGGCCTGTCAAAGGGTGAAGGCGTAATACAAGAGTCTCGATGGATTATTACAGTCATTGCCCATCCCCGAGTGGAAGTTAGAGGAAGTCTCCATGGACTTCATCCACGGATTGCCTAACTCACGCACAGGGAATGATTCAGTGTGGGTAATCGTCGACCGCCATATAAAGGTAGTGTAACGCCTCCCCTATAATGACCATATAATATGGGTCCGGCCGGGGCCCCACAACATAAGGACGCCACAGCTTTAGCAATAAAAGATGGTATTAACTACCCAACTCAAAACTCAAAATAAAGCAACAACGGAAATATACCAACAAAATAAGAAGTTATCCACTACCGATAAGGAGTATCAAAATGGCTTAAGGCCTTACACAAAATAAGTCCAACACTGAATGACAACAAGGTAAAAAATCAACGTGCAAAAGCACTCCTAGGCTACCTCGGCATACAAGCCAGAAATACCAATAACATGGACCATCACAGTCAATAAGAAAACAAGCTAGTAAGCATGGTAATCACTTCAGGAGGCTTAGGCCTTTTCGGTCGATGCACTTTCTCCCGCTTGCGATCCTTGCCCTGTAAAATTTTGTGGTATCATGGGTCAGTAAAGGCTGACCTCTACTGTGTAACAAACACATCTCCTCCCAAACTCCCCTAACGGACCCCGGGGTACACTTCCAATGTAACACCCCTATCCGTCACATATCATATAGCAATAGGTCCGGTCGGGGCCCGATGCCATATACCACGGACATACCGGTGGGTTACTCATTGAAACCAATCAACAAATCACAATGTCCTAAACAGTGCATCTAGCGGAAGCAGTTTATTAAGTTGCAAAGAATAAAGAACCCAGCAAAGCATGAATGTCCACTACTCAAAACAATAAGAACGCACAATACACGAGTACTGGCCTTATGGCCTTACAATAGTTTGCTCAAATATAAGTGTCTTCCAAACCTCGACACACAGGCCGGTCATACATGTTAATATAAGAAAAACACTAAAAATTAGGCCTTCGAGGGCTGTGTTGGGTGCATTGAAAAATGTGTATCAGATTTGAAGAAGTCTCATCTTAGTCAATGATATGCATCAATTTGTATTTGAGAGATGATTGAGTTACATTGTGTAGGTTTAAGAATTTGAAGAAATTTTTTAAGTACAAGTGTCGACACTTGTGAAGAATATGTGTCGACACCCAGGCGGCTGTGTCGATACTTATGAAGGACTTGTGTCGACACCCAGAACTTGTGTCGACACTTATGAATAAGTTGTGTCGAAACCCAGAAGCTGTGTCGACACTAATGAAGAAGTTGTGTCGACACTCAAAGCTAAGTTGACACCTAAAGAAGGACCTATGTCGACACCCAGAATTGTGTCGACACCTGAAGCAAAAGTTGTGTTGACATTTAAAGCTGGAGCTGTGTCAACACTTAGGAGCTATGTCGATACCAGAAGAAGTTGTGTCGACACACTGGACTTGTGTCGACACATCAACACTCAAAGAGTTGTGTCAACACCAGAAGCAATTGTGTCGACACACAGGACTTGTGTCGACACACACTCAACGCCTTTTGGACACACTCAATATTATCGACACACACTCAACGCCATCTGCCAGCAACAGCTGTGTAGATACGTGAAGCAGTTATGTCGACACACAGGACTTGTGTCGACACACACTCAACGCTGTTTGACAAACACTCAATGCCATCTGTCTGCAACAGATATGTCGAGACAAGAAGTTGTTGTGTCGACACACAGGACTTGTGTCGACACATTCAACAGAAGAAGTGTCGAGAATCAAAAGTATGACTGTGTCGACACTTGGAGTATTGTGTCGACACCATGAAGACTTGTGCCAACACTTATCCTATATGTGTCGAAACATATGAAGCAGTCTGTTGAGCGATTTGTGCTGAGTTGGAATGAATTTAAAGAATCTACTGACATGTCTGGTGACTTGATAGCTATCAAATCCAACCGGTCTTACACCTTTGTCAGAACTGTCAGAAGTTTGTTATAAACCAGATCAGCCGGTAACCGTGGAGAAAGCTTTATATAAGAGTCAGATCTGTAACAACCAGATAACAATCGATTAAGAAAAAGGAAAAATAAGAGAATTTCTTCAACAAGAATAGGGGAAACCCTTACGAAGGCAGATCCAGATTTGTCTGCAAGTAAGATTCATATTTCAATCTAAATTTAAGGAAGAAGCTGACTGAAGATCAACTTCAACAACAAGAGAAGATCCACCTTATTTTGGTTCTATCAAGAAGCTTTGAAAAGCTAAGTCAGGTTGGATCAGAAGAGTAAGTTCATTCAAGAACTGATCAAGAAGGGTACACCAATAGAGAAATCTAGCTTGTGAATGTTTCTATTTCTTAATACATTTAATTTCTTGTAAGATCTATTATTAGATCTTAGTTGTAAGCCTGAAATTATAAAGGCTGAGGTAGGGCTGATAGCCTGAGGTGTAGGACTTGTGGTAAGTCTGAGTTGTAAGCCTAGTTATAAAGGCTGAGGTAGGACTAAGGCCTGAGGTAGGATTTTGGGGAAGAATCTGAGGTAGGACTTGGTTAAGTCTGAGCTGTGGGAACCATTTTGGTTCTTAGATTGTAAGATCTGCGGATACGAGCCAGTGGAAGGAAGTTAGGTGAATCCAGTTATCTACTGGATAAGCGAAGGGGGAAAGTGGATGTACCCATATCTTGGGGAACCATTATAGATTTTGTGTATGCTGTGATGTGTTTTATATTCTGTGTATTGAATAATCTGTGCTGAAGATTCATCTAACTGTTTGTCTAAGAAGAATTTAAAAAGTATTAGAACCTATTCCCCCCCCCCCCTCTAGGTGTTTAGGCTCTTGAAATAAAGTCTTTTAAGTTGTATCAGAGGGAGGTTTCGAAAAGATTGACTTAACAGTCAGAGTTATTCTTCAAGGCAAATAACAGATATAAAGAATGGGTTCAAATGAGAATCAAAAGGAATTTTGATCTATGAAATTACCCATCTGCAGGAAAGAATCCTTTGGCATTTGGAAGGAAAAGGTCAGGTTGTTTATGGAAGCATCTGATCCAAGAATTTATATCACAGTACAGGAAGGCCCCTTTATTCCAATGAAGGTATCAGTTCTTGATGCAAACATTCAAACTCCAAAGAGTTATTCTGAAATGACCAAGGATGAAATCATCCTGGAAACACAAGACAAAAGAGCACAGAACATTATTGTAAGTGGCATAGATGATGCCACATTTAAGAATCTAGTCCACTGTAAAACCTTCAAAGAAATGTGGGACACATTGATTGTCTACATGGAGGGCATAGAAGAAGTCAGAGAGTACAGGAAGTCTATGCTGAATTAGGAGTATGAGAGCTTTAGACAAGCTAAATCTGACAGCATAGCTGAATGCTATAAGAAGTTCTTTAGAATAGTGAATGAGCTGATGAACTATGGAAGGGTCTTCAGCACTAATGAATTGAATGATAAGTTTCTTAGGTCCCTAACAAAGGATTGGGACACTAAGATATGTGTCATCAGAGAAGTGGCCAGGCTGGCTGATATACCTCCACCCACACCTTTTGGAAAGCTGTTATCATATGAAATACAGCTTACTGCAAGGAAAGAAGAGGAGAAGGGAAGCAAATCTGAGTTTAAAGAAGAGTCAGTAGACTTCAAGGCTGAAGGCTCTCGAAAGGGTAGGAGAAAATCTCCTTCTCCACCCAGAAGGAGTGTAGAGGCAGAAGAAGGAATTTCTGACAACAGCACATCAGATAGTCATACTTCTGATTAGGACTTTGCTGCCTTTACAAGGCAATTCCAAAGGTTTATGAAGAAAAAGAAGTGGATAACCAGACCATCATCAACATCCTACTCCAAGGATGAATATTACAGGAAGAAGAAGACTCCCAAGGAGGACAGGTATGCCTCTAAACCTAGTAAACAATCTAATACTAAGATTGTGTGTTATTGTTGCAACAGGCCTGGACATGTCATAGCTGACTGTCCTGACAAAAAAAGGATTCAAAGGACAAGAAGAAATAGCAAGTCAAAGGCAAGAAGGAGAAGTCTCTAGTTGCTTAGAAGGAGAAGAGTTGGACAGACTCTTCATCTTCAGAATCTGGAGAAGAAGAAGAAGAAGCATATGTTGGGCTATTCTCAACAGAAGAGGATTCTAGGGAACTAGAATTCCTACAGATGCTGGACTCCATAAATGGAGTTGAAGAACACTGCTGTAAAGGGCTGATGGCTCAATCAGAAGATGATCAGTGCCAGGATCAGCCTGGACCAAGTAAGGTATACAATTCTCCTTCAGAATCTGATTATTTTACTAGATCAGAATAAGTAGCATCAACTTCAAGATAAGGGGATGGTTCTTGATTCTGAGGGGGATGTACATCAACTCATTAATGAGTATGGTGGGTTGTTGCAGGCTCTGAAGAAGAGCAAGTTTCTTGTCAAAGAGCAGTCCAAGGAGATTGAGATTCTTAAGCTGGCTACAGTAGATTCAGCAAAGCTGTTAGATCAAAAATTGAATGAGATTGCCAAACTGAAAAACATTACTATTATTCAGATGGGCACAATCTTCTTCAAGGAGAATCATATCAAGAAACTGGAGGGAAAACTTCAGCAAGAAAGAGAGCTAGTGGCTAAATTCTCAAAGCAAAAATGTGTCTTACCCTTAATATACAATTTCATTTCACAAAAAGAGAAGACTTGTCTAGGTTTTAAGGGAAGAACTAGGGCCACCAATTCACATAGAAAAGGTAAGGCCCCAGTTCAGCCTCTAACTGCAAAACCCCCTATCTTCTTTAGGAAGGTGATGGATCCTACAAATAGGTATGATCATGACACTTCTCATGGTCACTATGAGTATGGAAATCTCATGGGCAAGTGTGCAAATACCAATAGGCCACTCTATAGGCATGCCCATCATGTACAAGAGAATTTCTGGAAGTTTGCTGCTCCAGCACCAACACTTAACAAGACTGCTGACAACAAAGTAGCAAAGGCTGTACCTAAGAGAAGGTATAATAGATTTGAGTGTTGGTGTTGTGGCAAGGTGGGCCACTTTGCCATGGATTGCTGGTTAAACACAAGTGTTAAAACCAAGAGTCGTTTTCCTATTAAAACAGCTGCAGGATTATAAACTAATAATGACCTATGACACAATAGCAAATTGGGTTCTAAGGGTAAGTGATTCTTTATTTGATGCAGGTGAATCCAAGTGGCCATACCCCTATGTGGTACTTGGATAGTGGCTGTTCCAGAAACATGACAGGAATAAGAAGAATGTCGAGGGACTTTGTACCCATAGAGAATGGTCCCAAAGTCATCTTTGGTGGATCAGAAAAAGGAGACATTAAAGGATTTTGTAACATCTCTAGTGACTCTATTACTATCACTAAAGTGGCTTATGTGAAGGGTCTAAAACACAACCTGATAAGCATAAGTCAGCTTAGTGATCTAGGTTATGACATCTCTTTTCTCAAAGGGGAGTGCCAAATAAGAAGGTCAAGTGATCAAGAGATCATTTTGACTGGCACTAGGAAAGGAAATGTGTATTGCCTTAACCTAGATTGTGAGTTTAACAACTCACCTATTTGTCTGGTTGTAGGAGAGAAAGCTTCTCTATGTGTCAAATGGCACAAGAGGCTAGCACATCTAAACTATAAGTCTATAGGACTGCTGTTCAGCATGGGATTAGTGAGGAATGGTCCTCAAGTTAAGTGTATCAAAGAGGGTGTGTGTTCAGCTTGCCAAAAGCGCAAGCAGACTAAGTCCTCTTTCCAAGCACTTGACAACAAAGATTCAATGAGATGTTTGTATCTCATGCATATGGATTTGTTTGTGTTGGGTACATGGGAAAATGTTTACCTGATTTGGAGAAGCCTCACTTAGTTCAATGATATACATCAAGGTATATTTGATGTTATTTTGAGATTATATGTGCAGGTTAAGTATATGCTAATATGCAGGAAAAAGTTTATAAGTCCATGTGTCGACACTTGAGAAGGCCTGTGTCGACACTTGAAAAGTTGTGTCGACACCAGAAGCAACTATGTCGACACACAGAATTTATTAGTCGACATCAATTGTGTCGACACCGGGAGGCAGTGTCGACACACAGATTTAATAGTCGATATCGTCTGTGTCGACACCTGGAGGCAGTGTCGGCACTCAGAAATCTTAGACTAGATCAACTGTGTCGACACCTGGAGGCAGTGTCGACACACAAAATTCTTAGACTTTATCAACTGTGTCGACACACAGGACTTGTATAGACACACAACAGAGTTTTAACAATGTTGATTGTTGTGATGTGAAGAAGTGTCTGTGTCGACACAAAGAAGCAGTGTCGACACACTCTACAGATGCAGTGTCAAGAAGCAGTGTCGACACCAAAGGAGCTATGTCGACATCACCAAAGCTTGTGTCGACACTTAATCTACTTGTGTCGACACATAATGACAATCAGTCTCGACGCTTTACTGACAAAGATAAAGGTTAAAGAACTGACTGGAGACTTGACAGCTGTGTATTCCAATAAGTTTGTTGAAGCTGTCAGACTTGTCAGAAGTTGGTTAGAAACCAGATCAGCCGGTTACCATGGATGAAGTCTATATATAGATGGATTCTGTCAACAATAAATAAATGTGAACAACAATAACAACAACACAAACCACTATTAAAGTATTGATCATTGATCAAGAAAGTGCACGACACACAGGAGAAGATTTTCGTGAGAAGATCTAAGAAGAATATCTGAAGTGGCAATCTACTAAGAATTTGTCTAAGGGGAATTCAAGCTAGAATTCTGAAGAAACTTCAGAAGTTCTGGAGATTGAGAGAGATCTTCAGCGGTTGAAGTAAAGGAGGAGACATTTACAAGTCTCTTAAGAAGCAGATCTTGAACAAATCTGCTAAGACGAATTCAGTTCTATTACTAAAATCTAAGAAGGAAGCTGCCAGCCAGTCAAATTCAAAGGAGATCAACCCTACTGAGTTCAGATTCAAGAAGCTTTGAAGAAAGCTAAGAAAAGGTTGATTTCAGCCATTAGTCTTATTAAGAAGCTGATCAAGAAACCTTTTATCCCTTCTCTCTCAATAAGGGTAAGAGTCCATCTAAAACACTTATCAAATTTTGTAGGATCTTTTCAAAGATCTGAGTTGTAAGCCTATATTATAAAGGCTGAGTGTAGGAGATATAGATCTCTGAGTGGTAGTGCTTTTGAGCCTGAGTGTAGGAGAAATTATTCTCTGAGTTGTAGGTCTTGTGGCAAGGCTGAGGTAGGGTTGTTAGCCTGAGCTGTAGTAGTGTGGATAAATTTTGAGTTGTAGGAACCTTTTAGGGTTCTGAGCTGTAAGATCTGTGGATCTGAGAAGAAGGAAGAAGTTAGGCCTAATCTAGCACACTACTAGATAGGTGAAGGGGGAAAGTGGATATAACCAGACCTTGGGGAACCACTATAAACCTGTGTGCAATCTGTGATGTGTGTGTGACTGTGATTTCTGTGTTGTGATTGTTGTAGAATAATTAGATTCTATTTAAAGAACAGGAAAATTATTCTGCCTTAAGTAAAAAAGAAAAGAACCTATTCACCCCCCCCAGGTGTTTGGGTTATCTTGAAATCAATTCTATCAAGTGGTATTAGAGGGAGGTTACTCAAAGATGGACTTAACAGTCTGAGTAAGATCCATAAGGCAGATTCAAGATCAAGAAAATGGGTTCAGGAGAAAATCATAAGGAACTAGGTTCTATGAAATTACCCATATGCAGGAAAGAGATATTTGGAATATGGAAAGAGAGGGTCAGACTTTTTATGGTGGCTTCTGATCTAAGGATCTACATTACAGTAAACGAAGGAACTTATATTCCAATGAAATTATCAGTTCTAGATGCAAATCAAAGAACTCCCAAAGATTTTTCAGAGATGACTAAGGAAGAGATCATCCTGGCAACTATGGATAAAAGAGCCCAGAATATCATAGTAAATGTCATAGATGATTCATCCTTTCAAAATTTGATTCACTGCAAAACCTCTAAGGAAATGTGGGACACCTTGATAGTCTACATGGAGGGTTCTGAAGAAGTCAGACAAGATAGAAAATCTATGCTGAACCCAGAATATGAGAGTTTCAGACAAGGAAAGTCAGATGGTATAACTGAGTGTTATAAAAAGTTCTATAGAATAGTAAATGAGCTGATGTCCTATGGAAGGATCTTCAGTACATATGAACTGAATGATAAATTTCTAAGATCCTTGATAAAGGATTGGGACACTAAGATCTGTGCCATTAGGGAAGTGGCCAAACTTGCAGATATCTCTCCTCCAACTTTGTTTGGAAAATTGCTGTCATATGAGATGCAGCTGATGGCTAGGAAAGAGGAAGAGAAAAGTGCAAAAGGGGAGCATAGAGAAAATTCATTGGCCTTCAAGTTTGAGACCACTAGGAAGAATAGGAGGATGTCTTCATCACCTCCTGAGATAGTTGTTGAAATTACTTCAGATAATTCAGACACCAAAGTACTGACAGCAGTGACTCAGATAAAGACTTTGCTGCCTTCACAAGGCAGTTTCAGAGATTCTTGAAGAAGAAGCAGTGGAAGTCTAGGCCATCCACATCTCAGCCTGTGGATGACTATTATCAAAATAGGAAGTCATCAAGGAAGGATAGGAGCAGGTCTAAGCCTAGCAAATCTACAACATAAAAGATAGTTTGCTACTACTGTAATAGGCCTGGACATGTTATGGCTGAGTGTCTAGACAAAAGAAAGGAGTCTGCTGATAAAAGGAAGACTCAACAAAAGAGCAAGAAGGAGAAATCCTTTGTTGCTAAGAAGGAGAAGAGCTTGACAGACCAATCATCTTCAGAGTCTGATTCTGAAGCTGAGGCATGCATTGGTCTATATGCAGCAGATGAAGAAGATGAGTTTATGCAAGTGTTGAACTCTATCTATTAACAAGAAGACCATCAGTGTATGGGACTGATGGCTGGGTCAGAAGAAGACAAGTGTCAGGATCAGCCTGGTCCTAGTAAGGTACAATGTATTTCTAGAAATTCAGATTTTAGTACTGGTACAGAGTCAGCTACATCTGCATCAAGTGATGTAGATGGATCTGAGTCTGAAGGTGATATTCATCAGCTGATAGATGAATATGGGGACTTATTGCAGGCACTAAAGAAAAGTAAAAACCTGGCCAAAACTCAGGCTAAGGAAATTGCAGATCTTAAGATGGCTGCATCTGATTTAGAGAAAGAGTTGGATCAAAAAATGAATAAGGTTGCCAAACTAAAAACTATAAATGTTATTCAGATGGGTACAATCACATACAAAAATGATCTAATTAAAAGTCTGGAAGCCAGACTTCAAAAGGAGAGAGATTTGGTGGCTAGTTATTCCAAGCCAAAATAAGTTTTACCCTTAATAGATGAGTTTGTGGCTCAAAAGGGTTAGGCTGGAATAGGCTTTAAAGGTGACACCAGGGCTGTCCAATTTAAGAGAAAGGGCAAAGCCTTAGTCCAGCCACTGAATTTTAAAGTCCCTGTAGTTTTTAGAAAGGTATAAGTGTTGCGCGCTAGGGTTCAAAGAAAATAAACGCAACCGAACTAGCAACCCAATGAGGCAAGTATACCTATCGAATTGTAGCGTGGGGACACAAGTGTCGTATTGAAATCCGGGAACTGTCGGCTATGCTTACTCACACGAACGCTATTATCTTATCGACGGAAAAATTAGGGTTTAGAGAATCTAATTGAGATTAAGGAAATAAAACTAATGCTAGAAAGAGAGCTAATGCAATTAAGTAAAGTGCTATTAAGTAAAACGATTACGACAGAAGGTTGAAACTATGAAATGGAAATGCACTCGATCAAGAATCACCTCGACTAAAGACGATTAAGAAAATGCGATAAAAATCTAAACTTAATAGGATAAAGGTCCTTGACCGTGGAGGTTCCTAAAGCTTGAACACGCTTCTCTCGAAGTCGTGCCCAACTGAGTTTAGGAAGGTCCGACCGACTCTCGTCTAAATCGGAGGCCTAAAACTCGCTTTACGCGGTGAACCCCACTATTGGATTTTACTCCAATCCGGGAGATTTGGACGTCTGCCTCTCTTGAGGGGTGCGTACAACTCCCTTTACTTTTGAATGCTCACTTCATTCTTTCGGCCTCTTGGCTAGCCCAGAATGAAAGCAAAGGTGGAGAGTATATATCGATAATATACCTCCAACCCATGATTTATCAAGAATAATTCAAGGCCCTAACCTAAAAAGAAAAGATTAATCAAAACATCATAACTTAATTGCTCGAACCTCGGATCATCAAGATCGAGTACAAGGAGGATTAGTTAATCATAATGGAGTGGAGGAGGGGGGATGAGTAGTAAAGCATATAAAAGGAACACTAGTAAAGGAAGAGCACTTATATTAATTAAAAGGAGCAAGTTACACTATTGAAAAAGAAATTACAAGTGCATGAAAATGAAATCCTATTCTAGCCCTACAAGTAGCACTAAGCAAGAGCAAGATTACAACAAAAGCTAAAACAAACTAAGATTAAACTAGGGTTAAACAAAAATTACAAAGAGAGGGAGAGAGAGAGAGAGAAAAGCATAAAAACTAGAAAAGGACCCAAGAACCAAAGGGGCAGCACCTCCCCCTCTCAGCCAAAACTTGCTGAAATGGAAGGGGGGTCTGAATTTATAGGAAAAATCTCGGGTTGGTCACGCCCTTCGACACGCCCTAGGGGGGGCGTGTCAGGGGGCATGATATGTATGAAGTTGACCTCGGGCTCTGGATTCTGGCGGGAGGGATGATTGCTTCGGTACGTCGGTGGTCACGCCCTAGGTCACGCCCGTGTAGGGGGGCGTGACACTCACGTCGCGTCGAAATCATTGGTCGGAAATCCGTCAGTCATCGAAAAAGTTGATGTCACGCCCCAGGTCACGCCCGTGACGGGGGGCGTGACAATACTGTTGCGTGCTGTGGTGGAACCTGCATTCAATGCGGCGGCAGGCTTTGCGGCAGAGGGTGATACGCCCTCGGTCACGCCTGGTGACACGCCTAGGGAGGGTGTGTCATGGGGGCGTGACAGCGGTTTTGTTTGTTTTTCTGTCCCTTCCAGCTGGAGTCCTCGGATCAGGTGACACGCCCTAGGTCACGCCCAGGGAGGGCGTGACAGAAGGGCGTGTCAGGTCATTTTTGACCAATTTTCTGAAAACCTGCAAAAGGTAAAGAAAATGTAAGTGGCAATAATATTTACATAAAAATGATAAAAAAAATAAACTAATAATAGACATGATTTGTACAATATAAAATAGAAAATACGATAATAGTTTAGGCTACAAAACGTACTATCAAATTCCCGCAAGCTTAAGCTTTGCTTGTCCCCAAGCAAAAATATAAAAACTAGATAATCATAAAAAAGACTAATCAAAAAGTTTCTAATTATGCCTACACAAGTACCATGCGAAATTCTAAGTAGGGAAAAGGTGAAATGTAAGTGTAAAACAATTATTTAGGTATGGTAAAACTTTTATAAACTTTACTTAATAAAAACAAATCATCCAAAATTTTAACGAGATTTTTTAAATAGACTTAAGCAAAGCAACGAAAATGAAAAATACGCATTGAGTTGTTACTAGATCCAAGCAACGCATTATAATTATATCAATTTAATTAACAAAAATCTAGGTTTAAATCCAAAACTAAAACTGATTTACTTTTTTTTTTCTTAGTTGTTAAATAAAAATCAAAAAGCGTGAATCAAAAGGACTTAAATAGGATAGCAACGTTTGGTTTAGGAATATGATTAGGAGTGGAATTCAAAGATAAATGTGAAGGTTTAAAATCACACTAAACCAAAGCAAAGAGTTTCAAAAACTTTCATAAAAATATATATACTTTTTTTTTCTTTTTCTTCTTTTTTCCATTTTTTTTCTTTTTTCAAAACAAAGGCCATAAATATTTTTATTTTTCTTTTGAATTGGCCAAACAGAAATAAACATCACTTTTGAGCATACTTTTTTTCAAAAACCTTTCTCCCACAAAAATCACAAAATATCCTATCAAAATTGTCAAAATAATTTATGAAACTCAAAAAGGCTAGTGTGATTCGATAGGTTGGAAATTTTGGCTTTGGTGAAACTGAAATGAAGGGAGGAGCTATCAAATGAAATCGGAAAAAAGGCTCAAAAATGGCTAACTAGTGGTAAAAGTTTTTAGATTGGCAGGAAAGCTCAAACGAAAACAAAAACGGCCTAAATCATTTTCACGCTTTTGAATTTATTTAAAATAAAGGTTTGAAAAATTTCAAAAAGCGAGTCCTAGATAATAAAAGAAGATTGATGAAATTAACTTGAAAATAGAAATAATAGGTGACTTGGATCGTTCACATCTAATACGCTATTCAAAAGTTGACTTTACAAAAATTATTCAAAAATGAAAAAAGAAAATAGTGAATGATGAATTTTTGAGAAAGTAAAGGAAATAAAAAACAAAAAACCATAATAGAAATGCGAGTTTTAGAAAAATATTTCACCTTAACATGCTACCGTTAATTAGAAACACAGCATGACCAACATTTTACTTGTGAAACATAATTAAAAAGGACGATTAGAAATACTATAATTAACTACGTTGTTTATAGAAAATTTTGAGTAAAACAAAAAACAAAAACTAGGGGTACTATTGAAATACCAAAATGTCTAAACTATTCAAAAACACAAAATTTTTTTTTATTTTGTTAAATATTCTCTGTTTTTTTGGAATTTTAAGATATTCTTTTTTTTTGGAAATATTAAAAATATATACAAAAAGAAAAATTTGTACACTAAGCAAAAAATGAAAGAGGAAAGTCCTCCCCCAAGCTTAAAATAGACGTTGTCCTCAATGGCTAAAGAAGGGGATTGGAGAAGGAGAGAAAAATAAAGTACAGAATTGAAAGACAGAATTGAAAGACAGGATTGAAAGACAGGTACTTCCCCGGATTTATTTGCTGTGAAAGCTGAGTGATGCCGCTCCTCCGAATGTCTTCTTTGGACTTCGAGATGGATTCAGCAACATTGGAGCAGGCGATCGCAGAAGCTTCAGCTTGTCGGAGCCGTCCGAGGCAAAAAATTGTAAAATAAAGAAAACAGAAAAAGATAACTTGGGTTGCCTCCCAAGAGCGCCCTTTGTTTAAAGCGTCGTTGAGCTCGACGCATCAAAAAAATTAATATTGTCCAGAAATAAAATTGTTTTTAGCAAATATTAACAGTTCAAATTTAAAGTTCGTGAAGCAGAAACTTAATAATGTTTGGACTGACATCATCATCACCAGAAAAGTAGAGTTTAAGACGCTGACCATTCACTTTGAAATTACCCTTATCAGGGTGAGAAATTAAAATAGTTCCATAAGGAAATACTTCTAAAACAGAAAACGGGCCAGACCAGCGAGATTTTAATTTGCCCGGAAATAAATGTAAACGAGAATTATATAAAAGGAATTGGTCACCCGGCTTAAAGTTTTTAGGGTGCCTTAAGTGTTTATCGTGTAAACGCTTCGTCCGCTCTTTATAAAGTTTATTATTTTCATAGTGGGGATCGAAGTTTAAAAATTTTAAGGCCCAAAAGGCACGGTGATCTAACTCTACGGGCAGATGGCACGATTTTCCATAGACCAGCCGATACGGCGTACATCCGAGGGTGATTTTGTACGCTGTTCGGTAGGCCCATAGAGCATCGTCAAGTTTGGCTGACCAGTCTTTCAGAAGTTGAAACAGTCTTTTTTAATATTCTTTTTATTTCTCTATTAACTACTTCGACTTGTCCGTTAGTTTGGGGGTGGTAAGCAGTGGAAAGCTTATGTGTAACGCTGTATTTGGTAAGGATTTTTGAAAATTGTGCATTACAAAATGGGAACACCTATCGCTAACGATTGCGCGAGGCGTACCGAATCTAGAAAATAATTTTTTAAAAAACGTGACTACAACTCGGGAGTCGTTCGTAGGAAGAGCTTGGGCCTCATCCCATCGTGAAACATAATCAACAGCAACTAAAATATATTTGTTTCCGAAGCTAGAAGGAAGGGGGCCAACAAAATCAATTCCCTAGAGGTCGAAAATTTCGCACTCTAAGAAATAATTTTGCGGCATTTCATTTTTATTAGAAATGTTGCCCGACCGTTGGCAACTATCACACCTGCTCACAAAGGCTTGCGCATCTTTAAACAGGCTAGGCCAGTAAAAATTCGCGCAAAGAACCTTGTGAGCGGTGCGAGCAGCTTGATAGTGCCCACCTGTCGGACCTTCATGCAAATGTTTTATAATATCAATTCCTTCATCATAAGAAACACATCTCCTTATCACTTAATCCGCACAAATTCTGAAAAGATGCGGGTCTTCCCAAAAGTTATACTTCAGCTCAGAAAAGAATTTCTTCTTTTGCTGAGAGGAGAACTCTTTTGGGAGAACCCGGGCCACTAGATAGTTGGCGATGTACGCGAACCAAGGAGAAGTAGATGTGTTAACTAAAAGCAGCTTCTCATCAGGAAAATAATCATTAAAAGATTTTTCATTTAATTTTTCTATAAAGGGGTTATCTATTCTGGATAGATGGTCGGCGGCCAAGTTCTCGGCTCCTCGCTTATCATGGATCTCTAAGTCAAACTCCTGGAGGAGTAAGACCCAGCGAATCAAGCAAGGCTTGGCATCCGTTTTGGCAAGAAGGTACTTGAGGGCCGAGTGGTCCGTAAAAATAATGATTTTTGAAAGTGTAATGTAAGGGCGGAATTTATCAAATGCGAATACTACAGCTAAGAGCTCCTTCTCGGTTGTGGTGTAATTTTCTTGTGCAGATGTGAGGGTTTTACTAGCGTAATAGATGGGGTGGAAGTTTTTAGATATGCGTTGACCTAATACGGCTCCCACCGCAAAACTACTTGCATCGCACATAATCTCGAAAGGAAGGTCCCACACCGGAGCAATCATAATCGGTGCGTTAATTAACTTTTCTTTAATGAATTCGAAGTCAGAAAGGCAAGAGTCATCAAAAATGAATGGAGCGTCTTTTTCTAAGAGATGGGTGAGGGGCTTAGTGAATCTTGGAGAAATCCTTTATAAAACGACAGTAAAAGCCAGCGTGGCCTAGAAAACTTCTTATAGCTTTTGTGTTTGTAGGCGGAGGTAACTTCTCAATAACTTCTATCTTGGCAACGTCTACCTCAATACCTTTAGCAGAAATTTTATGACCCAAAACTAACCCTTCCCTCACCATAAAATGGCATTTTTCCCAATTTAGGGCAAGGTTAGTTTCTTCGCATCGTTCTAAGACTTTTTCGAGGTTTTCTAAACATCTATCGAAGAAATCGCCGAACACGGAGAAATCGTCCATAAATACCTCCATAATGCTTTCTACGTACTTGTCAAATATTGCGAGCATACATCACTGGAATGTAGCTGGCGCATTGCACAATCCAAACGACATTCTTCGGTAAGCGAAGGTGCCGAAGGGACAAGTAAACGTAGTTTTCTCTTGGTCCTCGGGAGAGATGGGTATTTGAAAGTACCCCGAGAGGCCATCGAGAAAACAATAAAAACTATGGCCGGATAATCGTTCTAAAATCTGGTCGATAAACGGTAAAGGAAAGTGGTCCTTGCGGGTGGCGTCATTTAACTTACGATAATCTATACACATACGCCAACCCGTCACCGTCCGTGTCGGGATTAATTCATTATTCTCATTACTAACTACGGTTATCCCTCCCTTCTTTGGCACTACCTGAACGGGGCTAACCCACTTACTGTCTGAAATAGGGTAGATAATTCCCGCGTCTAATAATTTCATAACCTCTCCCTTAACTACTTATTTCATATTCGGGTTTATACGGCGCTGAGGTTGAATAGAGTTACGCGAATTATCTTCCATTAAAATTTTATGGGTACAGAAATATGGACTTATGCCCTTGATATCAGAAATTTGCCAAGCAATAGCCCAGCGATGCTTACGTAGAACTAGAAGAAGTTTAACGTTTTGCGTATCCGTGAGGTAGGCCGAAACGATAACTGGTAACTTGGAATCTTTTTCTAAGAAAGCATACTTAAGGTGTTCAGGAAGTTCTTTAAGTTCTAGGGTAGGGGGTTCTTCATAAGAGGATTTAGAGATTCTTTCTTTTTCAAAAATAATATCTTCATAAACTTTTTTATAAGGAACGTAATAAGGGGTGGGGCTAGCAGCCAAGACGGCTTCTTGTAGCGATTCAGTGGGAAGAAAAGAGGAAGAACAAAAATCAGAAAATTCTTTTTCAAACTCAGAAAGACAATCAGAAGATTCATCACTTCCTTGCAGCGATTCAGCGGGAAGAGAAGAAGAAAAACAAAAATCAGAAAGTTCTTTTTCAAAGTCGGAGAGGAAGTAGGAAGATTCATCACTCACGGCATCTACGAA
Source organism: Platanthera zijinensis (assembly GCA_039513925.1). NCBI lineage: Eukaryota > Viridiplantae > Streptophyta > Magnoliopsida > Asparagales > Orchidaceae > Platanthera > Platanthera zijinensis. Next base: position 34,782,926 of record CM077095.1, read on the forward strand.
AAAACATGAGTCATCATTTGCTAGGGTGTTCTTCATCAAAGGTGTGATAGAAAAGTTACTTCGTCGTCGCCTAGTCGAAGGAAGAGCTTACCATTGCTTACATCAATGATGGCTCTGGAGGTGGCAAGGAAGGGTCGGCCAAGGATCAGGGGAACCTCGACGTCTTCTTCGATGTCCAAAATGACAGTCCACCGGGAAGATGAACTTGTCGACTTTTACTAGAACGTCCTCCACTATTCCTAACAGGTACTTGACGGATCTATCAGCTAGTTGGATACTCATACGTGTGGGGTTAAGGCTACCAATCCCTAACTTTTTAAACAACGAAAAGGGCATCAGGTTTATACTCGCGCCTAAGTCGGCTAACGCGTGTTTAACAAAAAGATCACCGAAGACACACGGGATAGAGAAACTACCCGGGTAACTGATTTTCTTCGGCAAACCATTTGTTAAAATAGCAGAGCACTCGGCATTTAGCGTGACGTGCGAAAGATTCTCTAACTTCTTCTTGTTGGTGAGGAGGTCCTTAAGATACTTGGCATATTTCGGCATCTGCGAAATAGCCTCGTGGAAGGGAAGATTAATGTGGATTTGCTTGAAGATCTCTAAGAAGCGGGAGTACTGATCATCTTGACGTTGCCTATTAAGTTCGGAGGGGTATGGAGGAGTTGAATTATTTTTGAAGATTGGTGGTGGAGTGAGATTTTTTTCTAAAATAGAGGTGATAACTTCTTCAGCAGAGGGTGGAAGCGGAGCAGAGCTTTGATTTTTAAAGGAAGGAGCGGAGCTTGCCTCGGGCTCGTCACTTACCATACCGGAGACTTGCTTCCCACTCCGAAGAGTTATAGCTTTCGCTTGCTCTCTCGGGTTGGGTTCGGTATTGGAAGGAAGCGACCCTGCGGGTCGCTCAGAAATTATTTTCACGAGCTGTCCTACCTGATTTTCTAGACTTTTTACGCTTCCGGTTAAAGTTCTTATAGTAGCGTCATTTGTGGTGATATATTTAGAAAGTAATTCCTCCAAGCTTGGAGGTTTTGGATAATTTTGAAGAGGTGGTGCTGGTGCTGGTGCAGAAAAATCGTTTTGTGGTGGCGGGCGCATCACATTCGATTGATTACTCCATGAAAAGTTCGGATGATTTCTTAAAGCAGGGTTATAACTATTCGGAAAATTAAAACCAGGAGGATGAAAATTCGCAGCAGAAAAATTATTAAAAGCAGTTCTAGGCATATTATTAACATAATCTAAATGTTCTGGAGTAGGGGTTGCAGATTCCCATACCTGAGGGGCGGAGGCAGCAGTCATCTTCGTGATTTTTTTGCTTAGGATTTCTACTTGCAGAGCGAGCTGGGAGACGTTGTCCACTTCATAGATACCTGCAGGCTTGTTCGGGCAGGACCTAGGCACATTCCACTGATAAGTGTTCATGGCCATGTCCTCAAAAAGCTGAAGAGCTGCTTCCGGGGTCTTATGATTTAAAGTACCGCCAGAAGCTGCGTCTATCATTTGCTTCGTGCTTTGATTTAGCCCGTTGTAAAACGTCTGCACTTGTAACCATATAGGCAGCGCGTGATGTGGGCATCGTCTTAATAATTCTTTAAATCTCTCCCAGGTTTCATATAGGGTTTCAGAGTCTATTTGTTCGAAGGCAGAGATGTCGTTCCTAAGTTTTGCAGTTTTAGCTGGCGGAAAATACTTCGCCAAAATTTTTTCAGTTAATTCATTTCAAGTGGTTATGCTATTTTTAGGAAGTGTGTTCAGCCACTGCTTAGCTTTAGTTCTTAAAGAGAAGGGGAAGAGTCTTAGCCTGATTGCATCATTTGTGACACCATTTATCTTGAAGGTGTCGCAAATGTCAAGAAAGCTAGCTATATGTGCGTTCGGATCTTCATCTTGAAGTCCATCAAATTGCACATATTGCTGCACCATTTGAATTATGCTAGGCTTTAGTTCGAAGTTATTATTTGTTATAGCAGGGCGGACTATACTAGATTATGTTCCCTCTAGGTTCGGTCGTGCATAATAGGACATAGTCCTTTGCACGGCCTCATCTACATTGGGTTCTTCCATTCTTAAAGTAGCAAATGACTCGGAGTCCTCAACCGGCACTTGGATAGTAGGACCTTGAAATCGCGATCTTCTCCGAAGAGTACGCTCAATTTCGTGGTCCAAGTCCAAAATAACCGACGGACTCCCGCGGGTCATGCACTAAAAGAACAGAAAAGAAGAAGAGAAAGAGAAGAAGGATAAACTAGAAAAAAAAACTAGATTAGAAATTTTTTTCTTTTTGGAATAGATTTTTTTATATATATAGATTAACTCCCGAACTTCCCAAGGACTACCCCGTGAAGGGTTCGCAAGGTACTAGACAAGATAGTGGCGCTTAAAGCCCTTTGCCCTTTTCGAGAGAATTAGGTGGCGTAGAAAAATTGTGAAGTTGGTTACTATTAAGAGCGGTGATAAATTTTTTTTTTATTTTTAAAAATTAAAAGAAAGAGGATGAGAAAGATAAGAGATAAAATTAATAGGTTCGTGTTTTCAATATATCAACCGAAATTGTTTCCCCAACAACGGCGCCAAAAACTTGTTGCGCGCTAGGGTTCGAAGAAAATAAACGCAACCGAACTAGCAACCCAATGAGGCAAGTATACCTATCGAATTGTAGCGTGGGGACACAAGTGTCGTATTGAAATCCGGGAACTGTTGGCTATGCTTACTCACACGAACGCTATTATCTTATCGACGGAAAAATTAGGGTTTAGAGAATCTAATTGAGATTAAGGAAATAAAACTAATGCTAGAAAGAGAGCTAATGCAATTAAGTAAAGTGCTATTAAGTAAAACGATTACGACAGAAGGTTGAAACTATGAAATGGAAATGCACTCGATCAAGAATCACCTCGGCTAAAGATGATTAAGAAAATGCGATAAAAATCTAAACTTAATAGGATAAATGTCCTTGACCGTGGAGGTTCCTAAAGCTTGAACACGCTTCTCTCGAAGTCGTGCCCAACTGAGTTTAGGAAGGTCCGACCGACTCTCGTCTAAATGGGAGACCTAAAACTCGCTTTACGCGGTGAACCCCACTATTGGATTTTACTCCAATCCGGGATATTTGGACATCTGCCTCTCTCGAGGGGTGCGTACAACTCCCTTTACTCTTGAATGCTCACTTCATTCTTTCAGCCTCTCGGCTAGCCCAGAATGAAAGCAAAGGTGAGAGTATATATCGATAATATACCTCCAACCCATGATTTATCAAGAATAATTCAAGGCCCTAACATAAAAAGAAAAGATTAATCAAAACATCATAACTTAATCGCTCGAACCTCGAATCATCAAGATCGAGTACAAGGAGGATTAGTTAATCATAATGGAGTGGAGGAGGGGGGATGAGTAGTAAAGCATATAAAAGGAACACTAGTAAAGGAAGAGCACTTATATTAATTAAAAGGAGCAAGTTACACTATTGAAAAAGAAATTACAAGTGCATGAAAATGAAATCCAATTCTAGCCCTACAAGTAGCACTAAGCAACAGCAAGATTACAACAAAAGCTAAAACAAACTAAATTTAAACTATGGTTAAACAAAAATTACAAAGAGAGGGAGAGAGAGAGAGAGAGAGAAAAGCATAAAAACTAGAAAAGGACCCAAGAACCAAAGGGGCAGCACCTCCCCCTCTCAGCCAAAACTTGCTGAAATGGAAGGGGGGGTCTGAATTTGTAGGAAAAATCTCGGGTTGGTCACGCCCTCCGACACGCCCTAGGGGGGCATGTCAGGGGGCGTGACATGTACGAAGTTGACCTCGGCTCTGGATTCTGGCGGGAGGAATGATTGCTTCGGTACGTCGGTGGTCACGCCCTAGGTCACGCCCGTGTAGGGGGGCGTGACACTCATGTCGCGTCGAAATCATTGGTCGGAAATCCTTCAGTCATCGAAAAAGTTGATGTCACGCCCCAGGTCACGCCCGTGATGGGGGGCGTGATAGTACTGTTGCGTGCTGTGGCGAAACCTGCATTCAATGCGGCGGCAGGCTTTTGCGGCAGAGGGCGACACGCCCTCGGTCACGCCTGGTGACATGCCCAGGGAGGGCGTGTCAGGGGGGCGTGACAGCGGTTTTGTTCGTTTTTCTGTCCCTTCCAGCAGGAGTCCTCGGGATCGGGTGACACGCCATAGGTCACGCCCAGGGAGGGCGTGACAGGGGGCATGTCAGGTCATTTTTGACCAATTTTCTGAAAACCTGCAAAAGGTCAAGAAAATGTTAGTGGCAATAATATTTACATAAAAATGATAAAAAATAAACTAATAATAGACATGATTTGTACAATATAAAATAGAAAATACGATAATAGTTTAGGCTACAAAACGTATTATCAATAAGTGCCTTCTAACAAGTATGACCTTGAGAATACTATTGGTCATAGTAAGACTGAAGTTCTGAATGACAAGGGTGTTTATGTCAATAAGGCAGCTCATGTCCATAAACACAATGTTCTTAAGAAAATAGTGGGTGTAGCTGCAGCAGTGCCAGCACAAAACAAAAGATTTACTATCAACCAGACTGCCATGAATGTATCTAAAAATAGATACAACAAGTATGAATGCTTGTGATGTGGCAAGACATGCCATTATGCCATAGATTGCTGGCACAACATTAGTGTTAGGAAGAAACACAGTCTACATATTAGAAGAGCTGCAGGTAGATTTGTTAAGTATGAAGCTAACTTGAACCAAGGACCCAAGACTTACTTGGGTTCTAAGGAGAGGTAATTCTTTATTGCAGGTGAGTCCAAGTTACCATGCCCATATATGGTACTTGGACAGTGGATGTTCCAGGCATATAACTGGAACAAAGGGGTTGCTGAAGGAGTACTTACCTACCATAAATGGGTCTAAAGTAATCTTTTGTGGTTCTGAAAAGGGAATCATCAAAGGATTTGGAAACATTTCTAATAACCAGATTACTATCACTCAAGTTGCATATGTGAAGGGTTTGAAACACAACCTTATAAGCATAAGTCAGCTGAGTGATTTAGGATAAGACATTTCATTTATTAAGAATGGTTGTCATATCAAAAGATCAAGTGATCAAAAGGTCATATTGACAGGATATAGAAAAAGAAATGTGTACTGTCTTTACTTTGAGTGTGAGAACAATGTTTCTCTTATTTGTCTTGTAGCTGATAAGAGAGCCTCTCATTGTGTCAAATGGCACAAGAGGCTGGCTCATCTTAACTACAAAACAATTGGCTAACTCTTTAGCAAAGAGTTAGTAAGGAATGGTCAAAAAGTTAAGTGTATAAAGGATGGGATATGCTCAGCTTGTCAAAAAGGCAAGCAGACAAAATCCTCCTTTCATAGCCTTGAAAACAAGGATTCAGTGAGGTGTCTATACCTCTTACATATGGATCTATTTGGTCCTATGCCAGTTCATAGTCTAGGTAGGAAGGTCTACACTTTTGTGGTCGTAGATGACTATTCTAGATATTCCTAGGTGTTCTTTCTGAGACAAAAATCAGAAACCCCAAGTTTTTTATATATTTTTATCAAGAAAATTCAGAATGAACATGACAGTATAGTGGTAAAAATCAGAAGTGACCATGGCACTGAATTTCAATCTGAGAGTATGACAAGACTGTGTGAAGAATTCGGGATTTTTCAAGAATTCTCCTTACCTAGAACACCACAGTAAAATGGTATTGCTGAAAGGAAGAATAGAACACAGATTGAGGCTGGTAGAACTATATTGAGTGACACTTCTCTCCCAGAATATTTCTGGGCTGAGGAAGTAAACATTGCATGTCATGTGATCAATAGGGCTTCTATCACCAAAAGCCACAAAAAGGCACCCTATGAGATCATGAAGGGTAGAAAACCAAACTTATCCTATTTTAGGATCTTTGGTTGCAAGTGTTATGTCCTTAACAATGGCAAGTCTTATCTAACTAAGTTTGCTGCCAAATCCAAAGATGGTATATTTATTGGGTACAGCAACAATAGTAAGGCTTATATAGTCTACAACTTGATTACTCAAGTTATAGAAGAGTTTGTACATGTTGTATTTGATGAAACAAGACTGATTAACAGTGAGTTGCCTTGTAGCTCATGCAGTTATACAGGTATAAATGAGAAAATTGACAAGCTTACCATTACAGAAGAATCAACTGAAGAGAAGGAAGTGGAAAATGGTGGCTACTGTCCAGGGGCAGTACAGAACTCTCTAGATGCTGATGAAAACCAAGAGGTGCAGCATATTGAAGAGACTGGAGGTGTTCAACCTGAAGATAGTCTATCTCCAGCTGTTAGACACTTAAAGGATCATCCAGCAAATCAGATAATTGGTAATCTAAGACATGGAGTGCAAACCAGAAGCAGGAACTTGAACACAGTGCTTTGCTCAAGCTTCCTATCTAAACTGGAGCCAAAGAGATTTGAAGAAGCTATTATGGACCCACATTGGATTGATGTCATACAAGAGGAGATGAATAAGTTCAGAAGGTGAAAGGTCTGGGAGTTAGTTCCTAAACCAAAAGACCACAACATCATTGGAACAAAGTGGATCTTTAGGAACAAACTGGATGAGAATGGGATCATTGTGAAGAACAAAGCAAGACTAGTTGCAAAAGGATACAGGCAGGAAGAGGGTATTGACTTTGATCAAACTTTTGCCCTAGTAGCTAGACTTGAAGCAATTAGGATGTTCCTTGCCTATGCAGCATAACAAGGCTTCAAGGTATTCCAGATGGATGTAAAATCAGCATTCCTAAATGGAAATCTAAAAGAAGTCTATGTAGAGCAGCCCTCAGGTTTTGTTGATTCTCTCAAACCTGATTATGTTTATAGACTTAGGAAAGCTTTATATGGGTTAAAGCAAGCCCCAAGGGCTTGGTATGAAACCATATCTACTTTCCTTATTAAGAACAAATTCTCAAGGGGGAAAATAGACAAAACTCTATTCCTAAGGGAATCCAAAGGAAAGATAATCTTAGTCGAAATTTATGTAGATGACATAATATTTGGGTCTACAGAAAACAACCTTTGCAAGAAGTTTGCTAAACTTATGCAAGGGAATTTTGAGATGAGCAGCATGGGAGAACTTAAGTTCTTCTTGGGACTTCAAGTAAGACAGACTGATGATGGCTTGTCCATATCCCAGTCTAAGTTCACTAAGGAGTTAATTAAGAAGTATGGTATGGAATCATCCTCCATCATGAAAACTCCTATGGGAACAAGTATGCCTATATGCAAAGATTATGCAGGTAAACCTGTAGATTAGTCTTTGTATAGAGGAATAATTGGCTCTCTTCTATACCTAACTGCTAGTAAACAAGACATTATGTATGTAACATGTGTCTGTGCTAGGTACCAATCATGCCTTAAAGAATCTCATTACACTGCAGTAAAAAGGATTTTGAGACATCTAAAGGGCACACATAATCTAGGCCTTTGGTACCCTAGGAATGGAGATTTTCTACTAACAGGCTATTCAGATGCAGACTTTGCAGGTTACAAAGAAGATAGAAAAAGAACAACAGGCACCTGTCAATTTCTAGGAGGGAGATTAATGTCTTGGAGTAGTAAGAAGCAGACTAGTATGGCAATTTCCACAGCTGAGTCTGAATATATGGCAGCAGGAAGTTGCTGTGCACAGCTGTTGTGGATTCAGCACCAGATAGAATACTATGGTATTCAGGTAAGTAGAACACCTTTATTTTGTGATTCTACTAGTGCTATTTCTATTGCTAATAATCCTGTTTCACATAGTAGGAGTAAACATATAGAAATAAGAAAGCATTTTCTTAAAGAACATGTAGAGAAAGATGACATCTCACTACAATTTGTCAAAACAGATTATCAAATTGCAGATGTGTTTACTAAGCCTCTAGATGAAAGTAAATTAAACAAATTTAAAATTGAATTAGGAATATTGAACATAGATTAGTCTAATAAATTTGGCTAAGTAAATCAGTGTCGACACATTTAGAGAAGTGATGTCGACACTTCAGTAAAACTGTGTCGACATATCCAGAGAAGTGATGTCGGCACTTCAGATAGTGGTGTCGACACAACCAGAGTAGTGGTATCGATACATCTAGAAATTGTGTCGACACTTGTAATAAGAGTCGACACAGAATTTCTGATGAACTACTAAGTATGTCTCGTGTCGACATATCATCAATTGGTGTCAACATATAGTAGTCAACGCTGTTGTCGAGACAATAGAAGAATGTGTCGACACATTTCAGCAGTGTCAACACTTTTAGGCAGTTTTTGCCCGCCTTTTGACCTTCTTTGTTTAGAAGGGTATAAATAAGTCAAGAACATATTCTGTCGACACGCTCTCTAGGTTTTCGAGACTAAAACCTTGTGTCGACAAACTCTCTTCTCTCAACTCAAGATTTCTCACCATCCCAATGGCGCCAAAGGTTGAAGATAACATTAACGAAGGATATGAGTTGGTTCGTCATGCCTTTGATGATGCGGAGTCAGAGATTAAAAAGGTCATTACCTTGGTTGCTGACAGTAGTTTGGAGTTTCTGGTATCCGAACCAACCAAGATTTGGAAGGAGGTTTTTGAGTTTTTTGCTGTAGCAACAGTAGACTCAAGTGGACTTAAGATTAAATAACCGGTTCATGGAGCAAGAGTCAAACTGACCTTGAAAAGTTTGAGAAAAATTCTTCATTTTCCAAGAACTCAGGATGAATAAGAAGTACCAGTGTCAAAAATAAGGGAGTCACTATAATGGTGTGGATTGGATCCCACCTTGAAGATTAGAGCAGCAATTACCAGGAAAGGGATGAATCAGCAAGGCAAATTTCTTTCAGAAGTGGTAGGAAAGGTACTTTTGTGTAAGCCAGGGGGACATGATAGGATTTATGCCTATATATTCAACCTCATGACAAGGATAATTTTTAAGCTCAACACAGATTGGTCTGTCGTACTGTTTGAAAAGATTAAGGAAGGAATAAAGAAGCCTAATTTGGCTAGGCTGATGAGTTTATACTTGGCTGGAGCCATTCCAAAAGTAATGCACCAGATCCCTGGATCTAAAATTAATCATATGAGAAGAATAGACATCAGGATTATTTCCAGATGGGATAGGGTCCTATCAAAGGACATACCTAATATAGAGAGACAAGAGGCTGCAATGAAATCACCTGTACAGGACCTTACTGAGAATGCACAATTGTAGGAGGAAACAGTTAGTGCACAAGTGCAGGGGGAGTTAGATAGTGTACAAGTACAGGACCTGACTGAGAATGCACAAGTGCAGGGGGAGATAGTTACCGCACAGGTGCAGGGGGAAGAGAGAATCCACTTGGCAGAGGAAATAGATTCACAAACAGTCCTTGAGACATCTCATACCAATATTCCAGCCCTAGATGCTATTATGGAGGATACATCTGGAGCTGCTGATGCTCCTGAGAAAGTAGTATCAGCAGTTCACACTCAACAGGAGTTCACTATGGAAGAATTGTTTCCTGATATTGAGGGAGCAGCAGATAAGGAGGTGCAAATAAGGAATGAGGGGGAGATGGCTAACCTTGAGGGGGAGAAGATTGGAACTAAAAAGGAGATAGCTTTTAGTCCTAAAAAAAGTTTTAATATAGCTAGTACCTCTGCTTTAGAAGATGAGGAAATTAGAAATACCAAGAAAAGAAAACTGATGGTCTTTAAGAGAAGGAGCCAGAGCTATAAGAAGGCATTGCAAACTACTACTCCACAACCTGCCCTAGAGGCTGATTATAGCTCATTAATGGTGGCTTTGCAAGTTAAATTAGATGAGAAGAGAATGGCTCTAGAGAAGTATGTGGATGAAAGTCATAAGTCACTTCAATTTGATTTGGCTCAGGATATTAAATCCATCAGGTTTGAAGTAAATCTTCATAAGAAAGAAATGACAGATTGTTTTCACAAAGGGGGCAATGATGTAGTATTTTTGGCTGAGCAGCAAGCAGCAGTAAAGGCTCAAGTGGATGAAATTGCTATTAAACAAGGCTATGTACTTTAAAATCAGATTAGAATGAATGACAATTTGACTGAATCTCACAATGAGATAGTCACTTAAATTAAGAAAACAGTCACTGCAATGACTGAAGAAAGAGCGAAAGAGAAAGAGAAGTTTGATAAGAAGCTACAGGATGCCTTAGACTCATTTAAGACAGCCATTAATACTTCTCATAAAACAATCTCTGGTCAGCTTCTCAAGTTAAAATCATTTTATAAAGATGGTGTAAATTTTCTTGATGGTCAAGTAAGATTTCAAAAAGATGAATTAAGAGACTACATTGAAAGAGAAGTCATAAAGGGGGAGAGGGTGTTAGTCAAAGCTTGCTCAGAACATGCTAAATGGATATCCAATAGCATCAGAGCCACTCTGGGATATCTACCCCTTTGTGATGATGATAATGTTGCTGAGTCTGGTGTGCAACCAGCTTATGTTGAAGGTGATCAACCTGAAGTTGCTCAGATCATCTACCCTCCAGCAGATTTTATATGATTCAACAACAGGTTCAGTCTATGTACAGTCCTCCATAGGAAGTTGATAATGTTATTATAAAGAAAGTTGAAATTCCAGAAGCTGCCTTGAAAGCTCAGTAGGAAGCTCAACTATCTAAGAAAAGGTTCAGAGAACAGGCAGAGTTAAAGCCTTATTTTGAGCAATGGAGCCCCACTTCCAGGAATATCATTCTGACTGCCTGGAAAGCTATGAAAGATCAGGTTCATGAAAGGGGCAAATGGTATAATGAACAAGAATGACAGAAATATGAGGCAAGGCAAGAAGCCATTGTGCAACATAGAAGAAAGGCTAAAATTGGGAAGCTACCTCCTAATGCTCAGGAGCCTAGCAAATATTTCCCTAAGCCTTTTCATTATTTTGAAAGACAGAGGATTAAGGCTGAAGCTCAGAAGAAGGCTGGGTTGAAAGGAAAGAAGCCCATTGATGATGTAGAACCTACTGTGTAAGCTCAGATTAAGCTAGGAAAAGGCATAGTCATCAAGGAGCCTGATTAGCCTTAGGATAGATTTACTAGATTTTGGAAGAACAATGTAATTTTTAGTGTTAAAAGAAATCTATGTAATCAGTTGTTAAGAAACTTTTTGATAAGTATAAACAAAACAATGTTTCATGTTCATTGAGCTTGTATTATTATTCTGTAATGACATTTTGGTATTTATTTTGTTTATAAGTTACCCTGTCATATAATGCTTATATACATCTTAATATTTGTTTATTATAAGTGGTGTATATCATTGACTAAAGGGTTATGACTTCGACAAATAGGGGGATATTGTTGGGTACATGGGAAAATGTGTACCTGATTTGGAGAAGCCTCACTTAGTTCAATTATATACATCAAGGTGTATTTGATGCTATTTTGAGTTTATATGTGAAGGTTAAGAATATGCTAATATGCAGGAAAAAGTTTATAAATCCATGTGTCGACACTTGAGAAGGCCTGTGTCGACACTTGGAAAAGTTGTGTCGACACCAGAAGCAACTGTGTCGACACACAGAATTTATTAGTCGACATCAACTGTGTTGACACCGGGAGGCAGTGTCGACACCGGGAGGCAGTGTCGACACACAGATTTAATAGTCGACATCGTCTGTGTCGATACCTTTAGGCAGTGTCGACACACAAAATTCTTAGACTACATCAAATATGTCGGCACCTAGAGGCAGTGTCGACACACAGAATTCTTAGACTATATCAACTGTGTCGACACACAGGACTTGTGTCGACACACAACAGAGTTTTAACAATGTTGATTGCTGTGATGTGAAGAAGTGTGTGTGTGTCGACACAAAGAAGCAGTGTCGATACACTCTACAGATGCAGTGTCAAGTAGCAGTGTCGACAATAAAGGAACTATGTCGACATCACCAAAGCTTGTGTTGACACTTAATCTACTTGTGTCGACACATAATGACAATCAGTCTCGACGCTTTGCTAACAAAGACAAAGGTTCAAGAACAAACTGGAGACTTGACAGCTGTGTATTCCAACAAGTTTGCTGAAGCTGTCAGACTTGTCAGAAGTTGGTTAGAAACCGGATCAGCCGGTTACCATGGATGAAGTCTATATATAGATGGATTCTTCAACAATAAAAAAACGTGAACAACAATAACAACAACACAAACCACTATTGAAGTATTGATCATTGATCAAGAAAGTGCACGACACACAGGAGAAGATTTTCGTGAGAAGATCTAAGAAGACAATCTTAACTGGCAATCTGCTCAGAATTTGTCTAAGGGGAATTCAAGCTAGAATTCTGAAGAAACATCAGAAGTTCTTGAGATTTAGAGAGATCTTCAGCTATTGAAGTAAAGGAGGAGACATTTACAAGTCTCTTAAGAAGCAGATCTTGAACTAATCTGCTAAGAAGAATTCAGTTCTATTACTAAAATCTAAGAAGGAAGTTGCCAGCCAGTCAACTTCAAAGGAGATCAAGCCTACTGAGTTCAGATTCAAGAAGTTTTGAAGAAAGCTTAGAACAGGTTGATTTCAGCCATCAGTCTTATCAAGAAGCTGATCAAGAAACCTTTTATCCCTTCTCTCTCAATAAGGGTAAGAGTCCATCTAAAACACTTATCAAATTTTGTAGGATCTTTTAAAAGATTTAAGTTGTAAGCCTATATTATAAAGGCTGAGTGTAGGAGATATAGATCTCTGAGTGGTAGGGATTTTGAGCCTGAGTGTAGGAGAAATTATTCTCTGAGTTGTAGGCCTTGTGGCAAGGCTGAGGTAGGGCTGTTAGCCTGAGCTATAGGAGTGTGGATACATTCTGAGTTGTAGGAACCTTTTAGGGTTCTGAGCTGTAAGATCTGTGGATCTGAGAAGAAGGAAGAAGTTAGGCCGAATCTAGCACACTACTAGATAGGTGAAGGGGGAAAGTGGATGTACCCAAACCTTGGGAAACTACTATAAACCTGTATGCAATCTGTGATGTGTGTGTGACCGTGATTTCTATGTTGTGATTGTTATAGAATAATTAGATTCTATTTAAAGAACAGAAAAATTATTCTGCCTTAAGTAAAAAAGAAGAGAACCTATTCACCCCCCCCCCCCCCCCGCCCCTCTAGGTGTTTGGGTTATCTTGAAATCAATTCTATCAGTTTGGTCCTATGCCAGTTCACAGTCTTGGTAGGAAAGTATACACACTAGTTATTGTGGATGACTATTCTAGATATATATGGGTTTTCTTCTTGAAGAAGAAATCTAAAACCCCAACTGTTTTTCAGATTTTTATTAGACAAATACAGAATGAATACAACAGTTCAGTGGTCAAAATCAGAAGTGACCATGGAACTTAATATCAGTCTGGATCTATGACAAAATTCTGTGAAGAACTTGGGATTCATCAGGAATTCTCTTCACCTAGAACTCCTCAGAAAAATGGTGTTGCTGAAAGAAAGAATAGGACTCTAATTGAGGCTAGTAGAACACTACTAAATGACACTACTCTCCCTGAATACTTCTGGGCTGAGGCAGTTAATACTGCATATCACGTGCTCAATAGAGTCTCCATCAACAAGAAACACAAGATGACTCCCTACCAGATTTTGAAAGGCAGAAAACCAAACATGTCTTACTTCAGAATCTTTGGTAGCAAGTGTTTTGTAGTAGACAATGGTAAGCATTACAAAATAAAAATTGCTGCCAAATCCCTAGAAGGTATATTTGTTGGGTACAACAACCAAAGTAGAGCATACAGAATCTACAACTTGACTACCCAAGTTGTAGAAGAATCTGTGCATGTTGTATTTGATGAGTCAAAGCTTATTAATAGTGAATTGTCTAGTTCTTCAGTTAGTTCTACAGGTCTAACAGAGAGTTTGGACAAGCTGACCATCAATGAAGATGTTCCAGCTAGGCTGGATGAATATAAAGATACCAGCTATCCAGGGGGAGAATAAATCCCACTGGATGAAGAAGACAGTGTGGAGCATAAAGTTGAGGAAACTAAAGAAAGCCATAATGCTGACAGAATTCCTCCAGTAAGCAGACACCTGAAGGATCATCCAGTTCACCAAATCATTGGTGATGCAAGTCAAGGTATTCTGACAAGGAGCAGGAGCATGAACACAATTCTTTGTTCTAGCTTCCTGTCTCAGGTAGAACCCAGGAAGATTTAAGAAGCAATATAAGACTCCAACTGGATTGATGCAATGCAGGAAGAGCTCAGTCAGTTCAAAAGGTATAAAGTCTGGGAACTGGTGCCTAAACCTAAGGATAACATCATAATATGAACTAAGTGGATCTACAGGAACAAGCTTGATGAGAATGGCACTATAGTCATGAACAAGGCAAGACTGGTAGCAAAAGGCTACAGGCAAGAGGAAGGTATTGACTTTGATCAAACCTTTGCTCTAGTGGCAAGGCTGGAGGCTATAAGGCTGTTCTTAGCCTATGCTGCCTATCAAGGGTTCAAGGTATACCAGATGGATGTGAAATCAGCTTTTCTGAATGGGGATCTAAAAGAGGAAGTCTATGTTGAACAACCCTCAGGTTTTGTAGATTCTCATTTTCTTGATTATGTATATAGGATTAGGAAAGGTCTATATGGTTTGAAACAAGCTCTAAGGGCTTGGTATGAGACATTGTCTGCTTTTCTTATAGATAATAAATTCTCTAGAGGAAAAATAGACAAAACTCTATTCTATACGGAATCTAAAGGCAAGATAATACTAGTCTAGATATATCTAGGATGACATTAACTTTGGTTCTACTGAAAACAACCTTCATAGAAAGTTTACAAAACTCATGCAAGGGAAGTTTAAGATGAGCAGTATGGGTGAGCTGAAGTTCTTCTTAGGACTTCAAGTTAGACAGACTGATAGTGGATTGTCCATATCTCAGTCTAAGTTCACCAAGGAGTTGATTAAGAAGTATGGTATGGACTCAGCTTCTACCATGAAAACTCCAATGGGAACAAGTATGCCTATAGGACAAAATGAGGGAGGGAAACCTGTTGATGAGTCTTTGTATAGAGGGATAATTGGCTCCCTACTCTATTTGACTGCTAGTAGACCTGACATCATGTATTCAACATGTGTTTGTGCTAGGTACCAAGCTTGCCCAAAGGAATCTCATTACACTACAGTAAAGAGAATATTGAGATATCTTAAGGGCACACCTAATCAAGGCCTTTGGTACCCTAAGAATAGAGATTTCCTACTAACTTGTTTCTCAAATGCAGACTTTGCTGGATGCAAAGAAGACAAGAAGAGTACCACAGGAACTTGTCAATTCCTTGGTGGGAGGCTGGTGTCATGGAGCAGCAAGAAGCAAACCAGTGTAGCTATATCTACAGTTGATTCAGAGTATATAGCTGCAGATAGCCGTTGTTCACAATTGAAATGGATAAAGCATCAACTTGAAGACTATGACATCCAGGTAAGTAGAATTCCACTATTTTGTGATTTTACAAGTGCTATTTTTATTGTTAATAATCCTGTATCACACAGTAGGACCAAGCATATAGAAATTAAGTTTCATTTCATTAGAGAACATGTATAGAAGGCAAATATTAGCCTAGAATTTGTTAAAACAGATAATCAAATAGCTGATATTTTTACAAAACCTCTTGATGAAACTAAATTCAATTATTTTAAAATTTAATTAGGTATGTTGAACCTAGAATAGGTTAGCACAAGCTTCCCTAAGGAGAATATGTAAGCACCAAATATCTCTGGAAATTTGTCTAAGTACAAAATTTGTGTCGACACAAGCAAGTTGTGTCGACACACTCAGTATGTTATGTCGACTCAGTAAAAGGATGTTCGACACAGAAACAGTATCTGTGTTGACAGAAGAATTGGTGTCGACACAACCTTGTCGAGGCCCTATGCATAGAGGATTTCTATGTCGACACATAAGAATTGGTGTCGACATAACTCTGTCGAGACTTTAGTAACCTGTGTCGACACAGACATAAGTGTGTCGACACTGACACAAGTATGTCGACACATAAATGTGTCGACTTAAAATAAGTATGGTCGACTCAGGCATTAGAATGTCGACACATAGTTGTGTCTACTTAACCAAAGTTCTGTCGATACTTAGGTCATTTGTGTCGACACGTGTGAAAAAATTGTCGACTTTGGCACGTCTTTTGACTTCCCTTACACTTATACTATAAATAGGTGAAGCTAAAATCTGGTCGACAACGCTTTCAGAATTCTTGTCTCTACACCTTCTATCGGCAAAGTTCTTCTCTTCTCTTTTCTTCCAACTCTTACGTCAATGGCGCCTCATCAAGAAGATAAATTCAATGAAGGATATGAGCTGGTTCGTGAAGGGTTCACGATGGCTTCAGATTAAATTCAGGGTGTTATTGCCCTAATTTCAGAAAATGGTTTGGAGTACTTGGTCTCAGAACCAACCAAGATTTGGAAAAAGGAGGTTTTGGATTTCTACTCGTCAGCTACCATGGATTCTGAAGGAAAGACAATCAAAGCTACTATTCAAGAATCTCGAGTGAAGCTTACATTGAAAGAAAATCAGGAAATCTCTTCAGCTTCCCTTGGAGAAGGATACTGATGAAATAACTCCATCCCTAACTATAGAAGCATTAAGCTGGTGCGTACTGAGCCCCCATTTCAAGTTTGGATCATCCATAATTAGGAAAGGGATGAATTCCCAAGGAAAATTCTTATTAGAAATAGTTGGGAAGGTCATACTATATAAGACTTGTGGACAAGACCGAATTTCAGTCCATATGTTTAACCTGATGATAAGGATTATTTTCAAAGTGAAAACTGACTGGGCAGCAGTAGTGTTTGAAAAAATTCAAGAAGGAATTAAGAAACCAAACTTGAGAAGGATTCTGAGTTTATGTTTATCTTCTGTAATACCAGATGTTCTGAAACAAGTAGCTGGATCTAAAATCAATCATTTGAGGAGAATGGATGTAAGAATTCTGTCAAGGTGGGATAGGGTTCTGATCAAGGAAGTAACTACTCCTCAGGAGAAAATTAAGAAAGATAAAAAGAAGAAGAAAGTAGTTCAACAAGATGAATCCTCCAGTGATTTAGAGGAGGAAGTGGTCTTCAGCACTGATGAAGACCAGCAACCAAAAGAAGCTCGAGAACAAGTGAAGGGCACTGAGCCCCAAGAACAACAGATGGACTCCACTCTAGGTGGAAAAAACATTGACGCAACTGAGTTGCCTGCCCAACAGGGAGGCATTACTGATGCTGCCTTATAAGGGACTTGGCTGCAGATACTGTAATGAATATAGTATCTGAAATCAACAATGCAGCTTAAGAATCTATTGAGATAGAAGCTTAAATTGAGCCAGTAAGTATCTCCTCAATAGTCTAGTGGTATCTGGTAATATTCTCCTCAACAATGTTCAGGGAGAAAGTTTTATTTTAAAAGCTAATCTTATTCCTTCTGAACAGATACAACAGGAATTCACCATGGAAGAACTATTCCCTGATCTTCCTTCAGCAAGAACTGAGGGGGAGCAGATTGTAGAAGAAAAAGATATTCCAAGAACTGAGGGGGAGTTGTCTAAGGATGCCCCATCTGGTAAGGATACAGTTGATATTTAAAGTATAACTAATTCTTCAGAAGATGAAGAAGCCTCAATAGCTAAGAAAATAAAACTAGTTGCCTTGGGAAGAAAGAGTTCTGGATACAAAAAGCAATTGAAAATACATACAGCACCATCAGCTCCAAGCATGGACTTCAGCTCACTACTGGTCCAAATGCAAGTGAAACTAGATGAGCAAAGGCAAGCTTTAGAAAAGTATTGTGGATGTAACTCATAAAAAGTTACAATTTCAATCTGCCTAGGACATCAAGTCAATTAGATTTGAAGTTAATCAAAATAAGAAGGAGATGACAGATTGCTTCCATAAAGGAGGTAATGCTGTGGTATTCCTGGCCAAGAAACAACAAGATATCAAAGTTAAAGTGGATGAAATTGAAGTAAAGTAAGGATATGTACTTGAAAACCATATAAGAATGAATGACAATCTTTAAGAGTCACACTTTGCTACATTGACAATGATTAATGATTTAACAATTGCTGTGAAAGATGAAGTTTCAAAGCAAATCAAGGAAGATATAGCTGCTGTTCAGGCCACTTTTCAAGCCTCTCAAAATAATATATCTGATTTCTTGACAAAATTCAGAGATTACTTTAAGGAAGGAACTGACTATGTGGTTAATGAAGTCAGGTTTCAAAAAGATGGTTTGAGAGATTATATTGCCAGAGAAGTCATATAGGGGGAGAGATTAATAGTCAAAGCTAGCTCTGACCATTCTAAATGGATTTCAAATAGCATCAGAGCCACTCTTGGATATCCTCCTTTATGTGATGATGATAATGTTGCAGAATCTGGGATACAACCTGCAGATCTTGAAGGAGATCAGCCTAAAGTTGCTCAGGTGATCTACCCCCCAGCATACTTACAAATAATTTAAGAGGAAGTGCATAAAATGTATAGTCCTCCACAAGAGGCACAAAATGTGATTCTGGAAAGTGTAGAAATGTCAGAAGCTACCTTGGAATCTCAAAAGGAAGCTCGGCTATCTAAGAAGAGGTTCAGAGAGCAGACTGAGTGAAAGCCAGACTTTTAGTAATGGAGCCCTACATCCAGAAATACCATATTGACTGCATAGAAGGCTGTAAAGGATAAGACCCATTATAGGGATATGTGGTATTCAGAGCAGGAATGGAACAAGTACCAAGCTAGACAAGAAGCCATTCTTCAACATAAAAGAAGTGCTAAGGCTGGGAAGCTACCTGCTAATGCTCAGGAGCCAAGCAAGTACTTTCCAAAGCCATTCTACTATTTTGAAAGGCAGAAAATTAAGGCTGAAGAACAAAAGAAGAAAGCTCTGAAAGGGAAGAAGCCTGCTGAGGATACTGAACCTTCTATGCAGGCAAAGATCAAGTCAGGCAAAGGAATTGTAATTAAGGAACCTAGCCAGTGATAGGATAGCAAGGCTTATGAAAAAGAACAGTGTAATTGTATGTCTCTAGTGTCGACTAAATCAACCTATGGGGGGGTAATAGGTGTCGTGCAGTTTTTTGCGGAATTAAATTTACCTGCACAAATTAAAAAACAGAGCACAGAAAACACACAAAGAATTATAGTGGTTCCCCGATTTGGGTACGTCCACTTTCCCCCTTCGACCTATCTCCCACCAAGGGACGACTCGGTCACTTCTCCAAACAAATTGAAATCCAATCCTCACACTACGGAAGGAACCCTTCCAACAAAGGAGTCACAACTCCACCACCATGGATTGAACCCAACCCTTACAACAAGGAATGAAAATTCCTTTACAACAAACCAAAATTGAATGTAAAAGAAAATACAAACAAAGCTTTTGGAGATTTCGATGTCCTTCTTCGTTCGTTGTAGCTTGCACGAAAAATACAAAAAGTCCACAACCAGATTTCTCTCTTGGAATGGGTCTTCTCAAGATCGGCGGTGACAAGTGATTGTGGCGGTGATACTTTGTAGATCCAAACTTCTTGACGAAGCAAGCAAGGTCTATGAATGAACTCAGTCGGATCAGTCATCTCAACCATTTCGGAATTGAGAACAAATCTCGTTCAACGAATCAGAAGACAAGAGATGTCAAAAGAGATGCATGAGACGCTCGGCTTGCCTCGGTACTGTCGTCAAAAGATCAAATAAGATCGGAGTTCAGCGGCGACGACGAGCTTTTGAGCGGCTACAGGCGATCGGCGGTTTCTGCGATCGGCTAGGGCACGGCGTCGGCTACTTTCGTTTTTCGTGAATAGTTGTTTGTAGAGGTTCAAAATACGCGTATATATATACCAGAAGCCAACCCTAATGACCGTTGTGGGGCCCACAAGGATAAACCCTAGCCCCGGCCGAAACAGTGCACGACCAGTTGGTTCGGTCTAGCGAACGGAGGAAATTTGCCTAAGGCAAAATCGGCGGGAATCGTTGGTGATTCCCGTCGATGTCGGCAGGAATCACTCACGATTCCCGTCGATTCTGCCTTGGCAGAATCCCTGTTTGAAAACTGTTAGCCGGAATAAGTCGGCGGGAGAGGCTAACTGATTCTCGACGAATCGGCGGGAATAACTTACAATTCCCATCGAAGTCGGCGGGAATCACTAGCGATTCCCGTCGAAGTCGGCGGGAATCACTTAGTGATTCCCGTCGATTTTGACTTAGAAGAGTTTTCTCTCTTCCTTCTTTTGATGACTTGGTCTTTGACCCATCTTTGCTCCTTCTTCTGCTCTTGATCTACCTTGACCCTATACTTGAAAATAAATACACTCCAATAGAGAGAGCGCACGTGAATCAATACACTGATCTACGTAATGAGGGATTACGTTGCGCAGACCCGTGTATATTGACCCACTGCACCCTGACATTGGCGTGTACTTAACATGGAATAGCTGCAAGCACAACTTGATAGAATTGGCAAATACATTTTCAATTCACCTTAGCTTGTTCAGGGGCTTCTTCAAATCTGGTCTATTGTGGATGCAATATCCAACAATCTCCCCCTATTTAAAGAAGCCTAAACCCTACAAGCTAAGGTGAATAGAACAGATGGGAATGAAAAACAGAAATAGAAAATTAAGTTGAGAGTGAAATTCATTTCCATTTTCCTGAGAGCATACTTAACATTGGCAGCCACCCTAGCCTTAGCCGAGAGGGTAATCTCCCTCTTTTCGGCTTCTGCAAATCTGGGATTTTACTTTGAGCAAAATGCTCCCCCTCAGTTCTTGCATCCATGCTCGATCTTGAGTTCCTAGCAGATGCTTCCCCTTATCCAAGAGCCTTGAGCCCTTAGGTCTTCAATCTTCATAGTTCAGCATGCTGAGTTCAGTTTTGAAGAGACTGAACTTGGCCTCGTCTAGGGGCTCTGTGAAGATATCTGCAATCTGCTTATCCGAGGGGACATAGCATAAAGATATATCTTTGTTTTCCACATGCTCCCGAATGAAGTGGTAGCGCACTTCAATATTCTTTGTTCTGCTGTGCGACACTGGATTGTTCGCAATTGCAATTGCGCTCGAGGAGTCGCAATACATAGGAACTTATCTGAACTGCAAGTCATAATCTTCAAGTTGATTTCTGATCCATAGAAGTTGTGCGCAACAGCTGCCTGCTTAGATGTACTCAGATTCAGCCGTAGAGGTTGCGACACAGTTCTGCTTTTTACTGTTCCACGATATAAGCCTTCTTCCGAGGAATTGGCACATCCCGGAAGTGCTTTTGCTATCATCCCTGCTTCCTGCAAAGTCAGCATCTGAAAAGCATATCAGCTCGACATCATTGTTTCTTGGGTACCACAAGCCAAGATTTGGTGTACCTTTATGGTATCTAAGAATTCGCTTTGCAGTGACATAATGAGATTCCTTAGTGTTCACCTGATATCTTGCACAAATGCATGTGGAAAACATAATATCTGGTCTACTAGCAGTAAGGTAGAGCAGGGATCCAATTATGCTTCTGTATTTTGCTTCATCAAAAGATTTCCCTTTCTCATCCTTGTCTAGAGACATAATGGATCCCATTGGAGTCCTCATAGAGGTTGCGCTCTCCATTCCGAATTTCTTGAGGAGTTCATTTGTGAACTTCGTCTGAGAAATGAAAATTCCATCCTCAGACTTTTTCACTTGAAGTCCAAAGAAATACTTTAGCTCACCCATGCTGCTCATTTAAAACTTTCCTTGCATAAGTTTAGAAAACTTCTTGCAAAGATTGTTGTCCGTTGAGCCGAATATTATGTCATCGACAAAGATTTGCACCAGCAAAATCTTGCCTTTGACTTCCCTAAGAAACAATGTCTTATCTATTTTTCCTCTCGAGAACTTGTTCTCAAGAAGAAAACTAGACAGAGTCTCATAACAAGCTCGAGGAGCTTGTTTTAAGCCATATAATGCTTTATTAAGAAAGTAAACATGATTAGGGAATGTTGGATTAACAAAACCTGGGGGTTGCGCGACATATACTTCCTCTTTTAAATTTCCATTGAGAAAAGCTGATTTCACGTCCATCTGATAGACAGTGAATCCTTTGTGAGAGGGATATGCCAGGAACAATCTGATCGCTTCGAGCCTTGCAATAGGTGCAAAGGTTTGGTCGAAGTCAATTCCTTCCTCTTGTCTGTAACCTTGAGCCACCAGTCTGGCCTTGTTATTAATGATGACCCTGTGTTCATCTAGTTTGTTTATGAAGATCCACTTAGTGCCGATCACATTCTGTTTCTTTTGTCTGGGAACTAGCGTCCAGACGTTGCATCATTTGAATTGATGCAGTTCATCTTGCATGGCCAATATCCATGACGCATCTTTGTTCGCTTTGTCGAACTTCTTTGGCTCAACCTGTGACAGAAAACTAAGGTGCAGAATCTCGTTAATTATACCTCTGCGAGTTCTGACACCGTCCCGAGGATCTCCTATGATCTGATCTCTTGGGTGATCTCTAACATTTCTGAGCTCTAAGAGTCTGGCATCTGGAGCTCCAACATCTTCTCGGGCTCCTCCCTCTTCTGGGAGATTTTCTCCATCCTGATCGCCATCTTCTCCAGTTGGCGTTGAGGTGGAGACCTTGACGTACTTGGGAGTTTCATCTTTAGCACTCTCATCGAGACTTAACTGTTCAAGACTTGCACATGAAGGACTCTGTAATAAGCATTATATCTTTTCCCAAATTCCTTATTCCAGAGCAAGCCTGGAACATCTCTTGTCTAGGTCCCATCAAGTTAATGGGTACCTAGAATATCCTGCAAAATAGAATTACCTTACCTTAGAAACCCAATAGGTATTGGGTCCTAGGTTCTTTCAGCATAAAATACAGTATGCCTTCCCACAAGATTTTTGACAGGAAGGCTGTCTCTTGCCAAAGGATGTGGACATACCCTTGCCCATGACACAGAAGGATTGTGCCAATAGTCTATGGAAAAGTGACCCACTTTGCCACAGCACCAACACTCATGGATATGGTACCTCCTTTTTTGACCAGATCTACTAACAGAGTTAGTCACAATCCTCGGTCTGAAAGGGGCAGAGCTGGATCTGCTCTCAGATTTCCCCTTTCCACCGAGACTCGAGGGAGGTCTGATGGTGAACATGTGGTGAGTGTCACGAGGCCTGGGAGGTGATGCTACAAGTTTGCCAACTCCCTTTTCCTTTGTCCAAGGATGGGAAGATGTTTCGTGAGAGCTGGTTCCTTCAATGTCATGAAGCATCGGGGCTGAGGCCGTAAATACAAACAGTTCAAGATGAGCCGTATGTATTTTCTAAGGGGTATCCATAACAGCACTTGCACTATGGGTGTTTCCACATGAGGGTCGATCATTCTTGTAGTGACCATAGTTGTTTTTATGGTCATACCTGAAGGAATGATGTGTGCCCTTCCTACTCGGTGTGGGGGGTCTGAAAATAGTCTCCCCATTTCTCCACGATTTTATAATTCGTGAGATCCACCCATTTTCTCCCTTTCTCTTAATAGCATCTACCTTGGAAAAATTAGACACTATCCTCTTCTCGGTCTCTAGATGAAACTCTAGATCCGAGATCTTTGAATCCTTCACCTTGATTCCAATTGGAGGTCCATTATGGTCCTCAACTAAGCAATTTCCTTAGCTTATACTTCAACAAGCAAGTTGCTCTCCTGAAGGGCTCTACAAAGGGAATCAAGAGTTTCAATTTGTTGATTGAAGCTGTAAATATCTCTTGCATCAACTGATGGACAATCCTCTGAAATTCTCCTGTCTTCAGGAGATACATGGGGGAAAGTGAAAGAGGAGGAAGATACGTGATCCTGATTTGGCTGATCAGGGTTAGAGTTATGGTCTGCAGAAGCTGATGTTTCAGCTTCATCATAACTGCATTCCTCCATTTCTTCTTCAGTATCCGATAGAGAAACGGGAGCCTTGATATTGACAGGTTGTTCTTGACTTTCATCTTTAGAGATGAGGACCCCCACATATGCTTCATCTTCTTGCTGGCATTCATTCCAGGTAGTTTTCTTTCCCTCCATGAGGTTAGAGATTGTTTCCCACATGGACTTTGCAGTCTTACACTTATTCAATCTTGTAAGAGATGATCCTAACCAAATATCAGAGATTATCTATCGTACCAGCTTGTCCAAGTTGAATAGTGAGAGCTCAGTTTCAAACATCTTCGCGAGACTCTTAGAGATTTGGAGATCTTCTCCAGAGTCAGAAGCCTTCATGGGAATGAAGGGACCCTATTCCATAATGAATAAAGCATGGGGGTCAATGGCTTCCAGATGAAACTGAACTCTCATTTTCCAGATGGGATAATATTCTTTTGTGCAGGCAGGCAGTCTCAAGGGAGAGACATCAGTGTATAGCTCCACGCTTGAGTCTTGTGTTCTTCTTGACACTAGATGCAGGATCTTACTCAAGGTGTTAACCTTATTGATGAGTAACCTCCCTTTGATACCACTTGAAAGTCTCTAGTGTCGACTAAATCCACCTATGGGGGGGGGGGAATAGGTGTCGTGCAGTCTTTTACGGAATTAAATTTACCTGCAAAAATTAACAAACAGAGGACAGAAAACACACAAAGAATTATAGTGGTTCCCTGATTTGGGTACGTCCACTTTCCCCCTTCGACCTATCTCCCACCAAGGGACGACTCGGTCACTTCTCCAAACAGATTGAAATCCAATCCTCACACTACGGAAGGAACCCTTCCAAAAAGGAGTCACAACTCCACCACCACAGGTTGCACCCAACCCTTACAACAAGGAATGAAAATTCCTTTACAACAAACCAAAATTGAATGTAAAAGAAAATACAAACAAAGCTTTTGGAGATTCTGATGTCCTTCTTCATTAGTTGTAGCTTGCACAAAAAATACGAAGAGTCCACAACCGGATTTCTCTCTTGGAATGGGTCTTCTCAAGATCGGTGGCGGCAAGTGATTGCGGCGGCGATACTTTGTAGATCCAAACTTCTTAACGAAGCAAGCAAGGTCTACGAACAATCTCAGTCGGATCAGTCTTCTCAACCAATTCAGAATGGAGAACAAATCTCGTTCAACGAATAGGAAGATAAGAGATCTCAAGAGAGATGCGTGAGACGCTCGGCTTGCCTCAGTACTGTCATGTAGGAAGATCATAGAAGATTGGAGTTCAGCGGCGACGACGAGCTTGTGAGCGGCTACAGCGATCGGCGGTTTCTGTGATCGGCTAGGGCACGGCGTCGGCTACTTTCGTTTTTCGTGAATAGTTGTCTGTAGAGGTTCAAAATACGCGTATATATATGCCAGAAGACAACCCTAATGACTGTTGTGGGGCCCACAAAGAGAAACCCTAGCCCCGACCGAAACAGCGCACGCCAGGTAGTTCGGTCTAGCGAACGGAGGAAATTTGCCTAAGGCAAAATTGGCGGGAATCGTTGGTGATTCCCGTCGATGTCAGCGGGAATCACTCACGATTCCCGACGATTCTGCCTTGGTAGAATCCCTGTTTGAAAACTATCGGCGGGAGAGGCTAACTGATTCTCGACAAATCGGCGGGAATCACTAACAATTCCCGTCAAAGTCGGCGGGAATCACTAGCGATTCCCGTCGAAGTCGGCGGGAATCACTTAGCGATTCCCGTCGATTTTGACTTAGAAGAGTTTTCTCTCTTCCTTCTTTTGATGACTTGGTCATTGACCCATCTTTTCTCCTTCTTCTGCTCTTGATCTACCTTGACTCTGTACTTGAAAATAAATATAATCCAATAGAGAGAGCACACGTGAATCAAGACATTAGTCTACGCAATGAGGGATTACATTGCACAGACCCGTGTATGTTTACCCACTGCACCCTGACATTGGCCTGTACTTAGCATGGAATAGCTGCAAGCACAACTTGATAGAATTGTCAAATACATTTCCAATTCACCTTAGCTTGTTCAGGGGCTTCTTAAAATCAGGTCTATTGTGGATGCAATACCCAACAGTAATATTTTGTTTGTTTGTTCTATTAGAAAATCTTATAAACTTATCATTTTCTTTTCTGAATTAAATAAAATCAGTTAAGTATTATTTTTTGTTGTTTACAATGATTATGTGTTAACCTTCTCTGAAATGATTGCACATCTATTTCAATTTTTTTTATGAGAGATGTATATCTTGTACTAAGGGTTATGACTTCTCCAAATAGGGGGAGATTGTTGGGTACATTGAAAAATGTGTACCAGATTTGAAGAAGTCTCATCTTAGTAAATAATATGCACCAATTTGTATTTGATAGATGTTTGAGTTACATTGTGCAGGTTTAAGAAATTGAAGAAATTTTTTAAGTACAAGTGTCGACACTTGTGAAGAAGATGTGTTGATACCCAGGCGACTGTGTCGACAATTATGAAAGACTTGTGTCGACACCCAGAACTTGTGTCGACACTTATGAAGAAGTTGTGTCGACACCCAGAAGCTGTGTCGACACTAATGAAGAAGTTGTGTCGACACTCAAAGCTAAGTCGACACCTAAAGAAGGATCTGTGTGGACACCCAGAATTGTGTCGACACCTGAAGCAGAAGTTTTGTGTTGACATTTAAAGCTGAAGCTGTGTCGACACTCAGGATCTATGTCGAAACCAGAAGCAGTTGTGTCGACACACTGGACTTGTGTCGACACATAAACACTCAATGAGTTGTGTCAACACCAGAAGCAATTGTATCAACACACAGGACTTGTGTCGACACACACTCAAAAGCTGTCGAAAACACTCAACGCCATCTGCCAGCAATAGCTGTGTCGACACTTGAAGCAGATATGTCGACACACACTCAATGCTGTTTGACAAACACTCAATGCCATCTGTCTACAACAGATATGTCGAGACAAGAAGTTGTTGTGTCGACACATTAAACAGATGAAGTGTCGAGAATCAGAAGTATGACTGTGTCGACACTTTGAGTATTGTGTCGACACCATAAAGACCTGTGTAGACACTTAGTTATATGTGTCGACACATATGAAGCAGTCTGCTGAGTGATTTGTACTAAGTTGGAATAACTTTGAAGAATCTACTGACATGTCTGGTGACTTGACAGCAGTCATATCCAACCGGTCTGACACCTCTGTCAGAATTGTCAAAAGTTTGTTATAAACCAGATCAGCCAGTAACCATGGAGAAATCTCTATATAAGAGTCAGATCTGTAACAACCAGATAACGATCGATTAAGAAAAGGAAAAACGAGAGAATTTCTTCAACAAGAACAGGGGAAACCCTTACGAAGGCAGATCCAGATTTGT
Organism: Platanthera zijinensis; assembly: GCA_039513925.1. Lineage (NCBI taxonomy): Eukaryota > Viridiplantae > Streptophyta > Magnoliopsida > Asparagales > Orchidaceae > Platanthera > Platanthera zijinensis. The sequence goes on from CM077095.1 coordinate 34,810,172, forward strand.
CTGCAAGTAAGATTCAGATTTCAATTTGAATTTAAGGAAGAAGCTGACTGAAGATCAACTTCAACAACAAGAGAAGATCCACCTTATTTTGGTTCTATCAAGATGCTTTGAAAAGCTAAGTCAGGTTGGATCAGAAGGGTCAGTTCATTCAACAACTGATCAAGAAGGGTACACCAACAGAGAAATCTAGCTGGTGAATGTTTCTATTTCTTAATACATTCAATTTCTTGTAAGATATATTATTAGATCTGAGTTGTAAGCCTGAAATTATAAAGGCTGAGGTAGGGCTGATAGCGAGAGGTGTAGGACTTGTGGTAAGTCTGAGTTGTAAGCCTAGTTATAAAGGCTGAGGTAGGGTTATGGCCTGAGGTAGGATTCTGGGGAAGAATCTGAGGTAGGACTTTGTTAAGTCCTGAGCTGTAGGAACAATTTTGGTTCTGAGATTGTAAGATCAGCGGATCCGAGCCAGTAGGAAGGAAGTTAGGGTGAATCCAGTTATCTACTGGATAGGCGAAGGGGGAAAGTGGATGTACCCATATCTTGGGGAACCACTATAGATCTGGTGTATGCTGTGATGTGTTTTATATTCTGTGTATTGAATAATCTGTACTGAAGATTCATCTAATTGTTTCCTAAAAAGAATTTAAAAAGGATTAGAACCTATTCACCACCACCCCCCCCCCTCTAGGAGTTTAGGCTCTTGAAATAAAGTCTTTTAGGCCGACTCGGAAACTTGGGCTTTAGCCCGCTATTTACCGCTCAGCTACGCAGCACCTACAAGCAACAATCCACTTCACGGTGGCAAACAAAAGCAACGGCAAGCTATGCAGACAAAATTATAACGACCCCGCCCCCAACTCAGGGCGGCGATGTTCTTTTACCTGCATTTTGTTAGCATAATCAAGCAGTATAGTGTAAACACACTTCATCACAGGTGCAGGCACGCACGGCCAAACACCCCAAGAACTTAGGGCAGATTCACGGCAAACCAGCCAACGTCACGTCAATCTAAGCCATAGACATTTCCGTCTCACCACCGTCCCTTGGACGGCCAACCTTATGAGCACTTTGTCTTCCTTGCTCGGGTCACGTCAATTTAAGCCATAGACCGCCAAAGACACTCATCTATGCCAACGGTCCTACCGAACGACATAGAATAGGTACGGTTCTGCCTGACCCATTGCTCACACTGCAACGTCAATTTAAGTCATATGTGTAGGTCAAGACTCCCCGAGTCCCGTTTATATCACACAGTTCACATAACCTAGTTATGTTCAAGTTGGCTCCCCGACCACCATGTTGGCAGAATCATGCATCTGCCCAATTTTCCGAGTGCACCTTGGAGTTAGTCCCCAAGGCTCCCTGTTGCGATCTACCTCGTAGAAAACTCGAAAAACAAACATTCGCACGGAGTCTTCTCCATCCATATATGCAATGCAACATCACCGATCAAGACAAACTTGTCCGGGTAGGCTTCACACATCATGCCTATGTCCATTCTCGAAAACGGACTCTACACAAGGGGGACTTCACATATCTACCCCAAGGAACGCCACAAACTCACCGCACACTCGCGAGAGAGGGCATCCAATGCAAAGGAAAAAAAAAAGGATTTCACATGTCCTAGGATGAGAATCGTAACCCTTGCGTTTTTCCTTGGCGCCATGGAAATCTATGCGGATGAAAAGCACCGCAATCACCTTGCCTTCGCAGATCGGAAGTCGGCTCGCAATTTGGAGCTCTGAAACTCCGCCGGTGACCGAATCTAGCCTCCTTATTCCTCCTTGCTCTCTCCTCTCTCTAGATCTTGGAAAGAGAGTGAATCCAAGATTATGAGTAATTTACACCCCTGAACCGGCCTTAACCCTAAGGGGAAAGAGCCTGAACCATCAGATCCAAAAAAATGAAACGAACGGCTGTGATTCAGCCCGAATTTCCAAAACCTAGGCCGAACACGGGTTCCGACACGCCCGTGTTCAGGGCCGTGTCACCCATTCGCCGTCGAAACCAACGTGCCTCGAAAAGAACACGGCAACTCTGACACGCCCGTGTCAGGCTTGACGTGTTAGCCATTACATGCCCGTGTAGCTGGACGTGTTCCCTCAATGACGCAGGTCCAAAACAACCGCTTAAGAATCTCAAATGGTCCATGGTATCTCGGGCTCAGCTTCTTCAAGCGTCGTACCCGTGACACACCCTTGAATGGCTTTATCTTCAAGTACACCCAATCGCCGACCGTAAACTCCACATTCGTATGCTTGGCATTGTAGTACTTAGCTTGTCAATCCTGAGCGATCAGCAAACGCTCTCGAATGATCCGCACTAAGGAAGTAGCACTCACCACCTCCTGCTTCTTGTACAACCTTGACTCACCCGTCTCTAGCCATGACAACGGCGTGCGACACTTATCACCATATAGGGCCTCGAAGGGCGCCATCTGTATACTTGCTTGGTAGTTATTATTGTACGCAAATTCCACCAAATACAGGTGGTTTCCCAATGCTTTCTGAAATCTGGAACGCACATGCGAAGCATGTCCTCCATAGTTCTGTTGACCCTTTTGGTCTGCCCAGCCATCTGTGGGTGGAAGGCTGTGCTGAACTTCAATCTAGTCCCCAGCATTTGATGCACCAACCTCCAATCATTGGACGTAAAATGTCCATCTCGATAACTCATGATGATGCGGGGCACACCGTGCAGTCTGACTATATTATCCACATACAGCTTCGCCAGTTTCTCCACCGAATCATCCTTCCTATGCGGAATGAAGTGCGACACCTTTGTTAACCGACCTACGATCACCCAGATGGTGTCGTTTCCCTTCTGCAACCTTGGCAAGCCATGCACAAAGTCCATTGATATGTCGTCGAACTTCCATTCCAGAATAGGCAAGGTTTTCAAGAATCCTCCTGGCTTTTGGCACTCTGCCTTTACTAAGGCACAAGTCTGACATTTAGCAACAAATAGTGCCACATCCTTATTAAACCCTAGCCACCAAAACAACTTCTTTAGGTCCCGGTACATCTTCGTGCTCCCTTGGGTGGATTGAGTACTTGGTATGATGAGCCTCGTACATTAACTCCGCACGTAGATTTCCCACGTTTGGGATGCACAAATGATTGTCCTTCCTTAAAAGTCCATCTTCAACTGAAAACTGGGAATTTTACCCATCCAATGCTAAATCCATGAGCTCCTTCATGCCATCATCCAACCATAGAGCATGCCGAATCCGATCAGCCAGGTCATACTGAACTTCCGTCCAGTTTCAACAATGCTTTGGAGCTAGTCTGCTTTTCAACACAACAGATCTCTAACGCCTCCAGCTCCCGAATAAACCACTCATCATGAACCGACAACCAGTTAGCTTGGGCAGGAGCCCTGCAACTCAACGCATCCGCAACTGAATTGCCTTTCCTGGGTACATAATGAATCTTGAACATATAGTCCCCCAGAACCTCCATCCATCTCCGCTGCCTCATGTTCAGATCCTTCTGATCCAACAGGTACTTCAAGCTCTTATGGTCGATATAAATATCGACTTTTACGCCGTACAAATAGTGTCTCCATAGCTTAAGTGAAAATATCACGGCCGCCAACTCCAAGTTGTGGACCGGATAATTCCTTTCGTGCACTTTCAGCTGACGCGATCCATACGCAACAACACTCCCATGCTGCAGCAGCACGCAGCCCAAACCACTGCCTGAGGCATCACTATAAATCTCGAAACCTTCGGTACCACGCGGCGAACTTAGCACTGGCGTCGTGGTCAACCGACTCTTCAACTCTTCAAATGCTTGCACGCACTCCTTCATCTATAAGAACTTCTGATCCTTCCTTGTCAACTTCATGAGAGGTAATTCTATCCACGATAAGTTCTCTACGAAGCGCCTGTAATAGCCGGCAAGCCCCAGAAAACTCCGGACTTCCGCTATCGAAGACAATACAGGCCACTCCCGTATCGCAACAATCTTTGCTGGATCTACCGCTATTCCTTCATCGCTGATAATATGACCAAGAAATGCTACTGAGGATAACCAGAACTCGCATTTGGGGAATTTTGCGTAAAGTTCATTCCTCCTCAGCATCTCCAACACAAGATGCAAATGCTTAAAGTGATCTTCCTCGCACTGCGAGTACACCAATATGTCATCAATGAAGACGATCACAAATTGGTCTAGGTATTATCTGAATGTCGTGTTCATCAGATCCATTAACACTGAGGCGCATTAGTCAGCCCAAACGGCATGACCGTGAACTCGAAATGCCCATACCTCGTGCTGAATGCTATCTTCGGGAAATCATTCTTCCTTATCCTTAGCTGATAATACCCAAACTTCAAATCCAACTTTGAATACACCGATGACCCGACTAACTAATCAAAAAGATCATCAATCCTTGGGATTGGGTATTTATTCTTTTCCGTTAGCTTGTTCAACTCCCTGTAGTCAATACACAGTCGCAAGCTCCCTTCCTTCTTCTTAACAGAGAGGACCGGTTTGCTCCAAGGCGACGAGCTTGGACGCACATACCATTGCTCCATCAACTCTTCTATTTGAACCTTTAACTCCACCATCTACTTAGGCGCCAACCTATAATGAGAACGTGACACAAGTTTGGCACCTGGCACGAGCTCGATCGTAAATTTGATCTCCCGCTGCGGTGGGGCTCCGGGAATATTGTCTGGGAACACCTCGGGGTACTCACAAACCACTGGGATACTACCCAAAGTGAGTTTAGGCTTTATAGCCTCCACTAACGTGAAGAATAGCTCTGCACCAGCACGAACTGCCTTGACAACCTGAAGAGCAGACATCAGCGTCTTGCTCGACCCCTTCAGTCCCGTAAACATTGTCTCCTGCCCAACACCCAGCCTGACGTCTTTGCGTTTGAAATCTATAAAAGCCTTCTGCTCCGAAAGCCAATCCATACCGAAGATGACGTCGAACTCTACTAGCAGCAGCAATGATGCTAGCAAGTCGAACTCTTGACTTCCAATATGAACCTTTACAGCACAAACTTTGTCCGCGCGCATCGAACACCCATTCGACAGCAGCACATCCAATTTGTCCTTCGCCATCAAAGAGGGGACTCCGATGCGCGTTATGAAACCTTCGGACAAAAAGGAGTGTGAAGCTCCCGTATCGAATAGTGCTCATGTCGGACTATCGCCAATCAGAACAAAGCCTATACAAACAGTATTATGCTAACAAGCACTAGGTAACGGTATTTAAAGCTAACTTGCTATAAATTAAACCGTACCTATCACCACGTCTGCCTATTTAATAGCCTCTTGCTGGCCAAGATTATAAACTCTCGGTTGAGTCGGAGCATAGTGGGATGCGGTTGACTCCACCGCCTTGCCCTTTTCTTCATAAGTTGCTCCTTGCTTTCTCTTGGACTTCGGACGTCCGCTCCAACAATCATGGGCAAAATGCCCCGTCTTTCCACAAGTGAAACAAGCGCCCGGGGTTCGGTTGGTTTCTCCTGAGGTATAAGTAGAAGGGGTTGGACCCGATGTCCTAGCCTTCTTGTGGAATCTACGATATCCAGACTTCGAAGTAGTCGGCACTTTAAACTCTGATTTCCTGCCAATGGAGTCCTTCTTTGCCTAAACATTCTTCATATCCTTTTCCAAGGACCGGGACAAATTGACCAAGGTCATGAAGCCCTGCGCCATAGGCCCTGAAACTAGCAATCTTAGGTCATCTCTCAAACCTTCGTAAAATCGGTTCTTCTTGCGCTCCTCATTTGCAAAGGTAGCGCTTGCGTACCGGCCTAAACGAGTAAACCCGTGGAGATACTCGTCCATGGTACTGTCTTCTTGAACCAACTGCTGGAAGTCATTCTCCAAAGCAATCCTCTGGGCTAAGGGGAGGTATCAAGCAAAGAACAACCTTGAAAACTCCTCCATTGAAACATCAGCCAACTGTCTGCCCCTTAAATGGTATAGATACAAGCCTTCCCAACATAGCCTTGCGTCGCCGTCCAGCAAGAATGTCCCAATAGTGGTCTTCTGCCACTCCTCAGTCTCAGTAGCTATCAGCACTCTATTAACTCTAGAGAGCCAATCCTCCGCTTGAGTTGGAGTTCCCGGCCCCCAGAACACAGGAGGATTGAAGCCCATCATGTGTTTCAGCTACTTTTCCATTGCTCTCCTTAGCAACACCAGCTCCACGACCACCTGTTCCACCCTCCTTGGCTCTGTCGCTTGGAGTGGTACTTGATCCACAGTAGGAGCGGGCTGCAGCACTTGCCTTGTAGGCTGCGTGTTGATCATCTCAAACACGGCCTTCACTACCAATCGAATGGTCTCGGCTGAAGGGGGTGTTGTATGCGCATCGTTAGGTGCGCTGCTCGCCTCAGAAGCTGGCCGTTCTGACGGCCCAGCACCACTCCTGATCACCTATAATCGTGCAAAACACTGATAAGCGACCACACAACATTGCAAAAAGCAATTATAGGAACACGCAGGTTCCCCAAACATGTGTATTTCCATTCCTAAGTGGACATTCATTGGTTCTTTTCATGTTATAACGATGACACACACCCGTGTGCTCACCACCCCTTAAATGGAATTCGCCCATGAATTCATTTAAGCTTGACCAAAACCAGTAGTCTTATACCAAATTGTAACACCCCTATCCGTCACATAGCATATAGCAGTAGTTCCGGCTGGGGCCCGACACTATATACCACGGACAGATCGGTGGGTTACTCATTGAAACCAATCAACCAATCACAACGTCCTATATAGAGCATCTAGCGGAAGTAGTTTATTAAGTTGCAAATCATTAATGTCCACTACTCAAAACAATAGGAACGTACAATACACGAGTACTGACCTTATGGCCTTACAATAGTCTGCTCAAATATAAGTGTCTTCCAAACCTCGGCACGCAGGCCAGTCATACATGAGAATATAAGAAAAACACTCAAAATTAGGCCTTCAAGGGCAGTCTCGGCAACTTGGGCTTTAACCCGCTATTTACTGCTCGGCTTCGCAGCACCTGCAAGAAACAATCCACCGCACGGTGGCAAACAAAAGCAACGGTCAGCTATGCTGACCAAATTATAACGACCCCGCCCCCAACTCGGGGCGGCGATGTTCTTTTCCCTGCATTTGGTTAGCATAATAAAGCAGTATAGTGTAAACACACTTCAACACATGTGCAGGCACGCACGGCCACACACCCCGTGCACTCAGGGCGCATTCACGGCGAATCGGCCAACGTCATGTCAATCTAAGCCATAGACGTTTCCGTCTCACCACCGTCCCTTGGACGGCCAACCTTATGAGCATTTTTTCTTCCTGGCTCGAGTCACGTCAATTTAAGCCATAGACCGCCGGAGACACTCATCTATGCCAATGGTCCTACCGAACGACATAGAACAGGTACGGTTCTGCTTGACCCATTTCTCACACCGCAACGTCAATTTAAGTTATATGTGTAGGTCAAGACTCCTTGAGTCCCGTTTATATCACACAGTTCACATAACCTAGTTATGTTCAAGTTGGCTCCCCGTCCACCATGTTGGCAGAATCATGCATCTGCCCAGTTTTCCGAGTGCACCTTGGAGTTAGTCCCCAAGGATCCCTGTTGCGATCTACCTCGTAGAAAACTCAAAAAACAAACATTCGCACGGAGTCTTCTCCATCCATATATGCATTGCAACATCACCGATCCAGACAAACTTGTCCGGGTAGGCATCACACATCATGCCTATATCAGTTCTCAAATATGGACTCTACACAAGGGGGACTTCACATATCTACCCTAAGGAACGCCACAAACTCACCGCACACTCGCGAGAGAGGGCTTCCAATGCAAAGGAAAAAAAAGGACTTCACATGTCCTAGGATGTGAATCGTTACCCTTGTATTTTTCCTTGGCTGTAACGCCCCCGATTTTTTCTGCGATTATTTAATTCTTGTTTGGCGTTAAGTCGAAGCATTTTCTTGGCTTGTGCCATCTGTGGAGTGTGGTCTTAACTCCTTAGAACTGGGTGCCCTATTTTGTAGCCTATTGGCAAGATCTCCCTCGCAAGCCGAGTCGTTTTGGGTGACCCGGTGTGGCCTCTCGGGGGATGCTTGTGTTTTGGCTTCGGGAGGGTATAACTCGAGTTCTGTTCATCGAAAGTTAATTTTGACTTCGTCGTTGTGTTCGTAGCGTGGATATTTTGCTACGGTGCAAATTTCGTCAAATTCCGAGGTAGTTCGGTTTTCATGTCATTTTAGGTGTGCCATTAGTAAAATCTAATTAGAAACCCTCTTAATTTAAGTGAACCGGTGGCTTGGGAGACGGTTAGGCTGAACTGGCGTGTTAAACTTATTTTAAAGCCTTAATTAGAATCAGCGGGCCCACTTCTCCTTCCTCCTTCCCGAGATCAAAAGAAAACTGTTGTTCCTGTTTCGCGGAAAGCAGAGGCGGAAGCGACGGTTAGCCTTAGCCTTCGGACGGTGATTCTGGGAGTGTTCGTGGACAGATTTCGATTCCAAAAGTGGTGTTGTCTTGCTCTCGCTCAGTTCTACGTTTCGACGGTAAGAGGTTTGTTTTTCGTGGAGTTTTAGGAGACTTGGATTTTCTGTTTCTTGTGGTTTTCCGCCATTAAAGTGCGGGTTTGCTTGTTAGGTGCTGCTCCTTCTAGTGCAGAACGAAGAGGAGGGAAAGCCGACCAAGCTTCGCCGGAAATCGAGGCAAGTGGTATTATTGCCCTTGCCATTGTTCTTCTTTTGAATTCTGGAATATTTCCCGGTTAGCCTTAGGGTAGAAACCAAGCATGTTCTCCTTTATCTTGCTAAATTTAGGGCTTAGATTCTCCTATTAGCCCCCTCCTTGTGCTGTTTGCTCAACCTGCTAGTTATGTTCATTATTTAGACTCAAGATTTGTAGTTCTAGTTGGGTGCTTTGGCAGGTGGAGCCGAGAGAGAGAGAGTGAGGAAGTTTGTTGTGGTAGGGCTCTGGATAGAACTAGTTTTGGTAGACTCTCAGGTTTTGGTGTTGAGTGTGGTGCACACACTCAAAGCCAAAAGCCGCCTGGACTTGGCGTTGAGTGTGGTGCACACACTCAAAGCCATAGTTTGGTTTGTTATTTGCGGCTGAGTGGTGGGGTGATTGAGTGAGAATTTTCATCAAAGTCAAAATCGATGGGAATCACCAAGTGATTCCCGCCGATTTCGACGTGTAACGTCAGTGATTCCCACCGATCTGAGAGAATCATCCTTGATTCCCGCCAATTCGGCGAAAATCATTTTGGATTCCCGCCGATCGGCGAGAATCATCCTTGATTCTCGCCGATTCGGCGAGAATCATCCTGCATTCCCGCCGATTCGGCGAGAATCAGTCGGCATTCCTGCCGACCTCCTCTTGTTGGCGATGGTTTAGGGTTTTCCTGCAGGAATGAACTTTGTTGTAGAGTGAGTTGACCTCACTCAACGCCAAAGCTGTTTTGGCATTGAGGGAGGTGGACTCACTCAACGCCACTTGTTGGGTTTTGTGGTTTTGCTAAAGGCGTTGAGGGAGTGGACCTCACTCAACGCCATAACTATTTTGGCGTTGAGTGAGGTTAGCTCACTGAATGCCACTGCCTCATTTGCTGAAGGCGTTGAGGGAGTGGACCTCACTCAACTCCATGGATGTTTTGGCGTTGAGTGAGGATAGTTCACTCAACGCCAGAGCTATTCTTGCGGAGGGCGTTGAGTGAGTGATTCTCACTCAACGCTATGGCTGTTCTGGCGATGAGTGAGGCTAACTCACTCAATGCCAAGGTCTGGTTAAGCGTTGAGTGGGTCCCACTCAATGCCAAGCCGTGTTGAGTGATTTCAACACTGTTTCCCTTACCTCAATTTTCGTTCGAGTGAATTCCTTGATTATATTTGTAATTTCTTTGTCGGCCATGTTTTTCTTTCCTAAAGGCCGAATCGTGGGTCATGGTTAGTAGTGGTGGTTTAAAGCTCTTCATGGGGGAGGTGTTGTGTAATTTAGCCAAGGCCACCCTTATTCTTCTATCTTGCTCCAGGCACGGGCTGGGCAAGAGGGTGGAAGGTCCCTTGTGCTTTCACATGTAGACCCTTGAGCTTGTTGGCTTGGAAATGGAGGTTGGGGGACTGAGTTTGCCTCCAACCCGGATCCATGTTATTTGTTTTTGCTACTACCATCTCCCACAGCTTAGGGTGTTTGGTGTTTCTTCCTTGGTAGATTGCAGCATTTTGGGCTCTTGGAAGCCTAGTAGACCCTGCAGGATGTAGTTTCTGGGCAGGGTTGATGTTGTTTCCTTGCAAGTAGTGCATTCCTTGTTGTCTTGCCTTGGGGCAGTTGTGACTTTTACTGCTGTGTGTTTTCCTCTTTCACTTACCCCCCCCCCCCTGGTTGGCACTTTCATGCAGTTCTTTCTTGTTTTGCTTGCTGAGGTATTCTTTCTTCTTTTGAATGCCTCAGGTTCTGAGCAGTAGCCAGTTTGGTGGCTAGGTTGCGGTGGTGTTGCTGGTGGTCTCTTTGACCATGGAGGTTCTGTTGCTTGTTAGTGAGGTAGTTTTTTTGTACTTTTCTTACAGACATACATATTTGCCAGTGGGTTCGTGTCAGGTTGTTGGCACCCACTGGTAGTTTTTACCTTTGTACTAGATATATTACTTTTGCTGATACCATTTTCTGGAGATAGTCTACTTGCTCTGGGGAGGATTTATGCTAGGTTGCTAGTTATTTTGAAACTACAACTAATATTGTAAATATATTGCATGATCAGTATGATTTATAAAAGTAAATCACTATTTTCCAAGCAGCGTATAAAGATCGTTTTCCTATATATAATATAAATTAAATGTAGAGTCTTGCATAGCATAAGTGGTCCTCTTAGGGCTCTTATGCACTTCTTAGGATGTCAAACCTGAATAAAGTATTTTTCCGCAGCGCGTAAGTGTAGTTTTTAACCGTGGACTAGGTGATCTACCGAGCCGAGGGATACGACCTCTAAGAATAACTGATTTTCTAATCATTAAAATCATGAATTTCTTTCTTAAAGTATAGTAGGTTGTTTTTCCTAAGCGTCAGCAGTTATCCCCTGCTTGACGTGGCATCATGGCGCGTGTTTTCTCATACTCTTATAATTCTTTAATTCGGAGAAAATGCGAGTTGTGACATTGGCTCCATGGAAATCTATGCGGATGAAAAGCACCGCAATCTCCTTTCCTCTGCAGATCCGAAGTCGGCTCACGATTTTGAGCTCCGAAACTCCGCCGGTGACCGGATCTAGCCTTCCTTCTTCCTCCTTGATCTCGCCTCTCTCTCGATCTTAAAAAGAGAGTGAATCCAAGCTTATGAGGAATTTACACCCCTGAACCGTCCTTAACCCTAAGGGGAAAGAGCCTGAACCATCAGATCCAAAAACAAGGAAACGAACGGCTGTGATTCAGCCCAAATTTCCAAAACCTGGGCCGAACACGAGTTCCGACACGCCCGTGTTCAGGGTCGTGTCACCCATTTGCCGTCGAAACAGACACGCCCCGAAAAGAATACGGGCACCAGACACGCCTGTGTCAGGCTCTATACGCCCGTATTAGCCAGTACACACCCATGTAGTTGGGCGTGTTCCCTCAACGACGCGGGTCCAAAACAACCCGAGCACAACACGGCCATGTGACACGCCTGTTTCACACGCCGTGTGCTAGACACCTCCAGGGACACGCCCATGTCCCAGGCCATGTAACTGTCTTAGCATAAACCGCCACACAACCCGAGGAGGACACGGGTATTCGACATGCCCGTGTCGAATATCACATGCCTGTGTCGGACCCGAACACGCCTGGGCTCAGGCTGTGCATCCCTCACTCAACGATCGTTGAGTGCAAGGCTTTAAGTGACTGACACGCCCTAGGACAAGCCCGTGTCCCAGTCCGTGTTCACCCCCCCCCCCCCCCCCCGACGATCGTTGACTCCAAAATCGTCGACCACGCGACCGACGCCGAACCCGAGCACGACACGCCCGTGTCTCGGGCCGTGTCACCTCTACCAAAACCCAGATTTTGCTTAAAACGCCACCCATCACCCTTTTAAGTTTCGAGGCGTTACATCCAACCTGCAAGTCAGCACTTCGTATATCATATACATAAACATGTAAAGCTTCAAAAACAGGTTTGGATGTATCAAACAACAAACATGTTTTCTATATTGAGCTTATAATCATAGGGGCCTACTATGCAACATGTATGCAAACTCGGGCTTCACCTAAGGCACCCTATCGCATATGAATCTATCACTTCATCATAACAACTGAGTACTTCCAATTTCCCCATCGGCGTTAAGACGCAAACAAAAATGGTACTGCAATTCCCCTAACGGCATACAAGCCGTCACATGGAAATCTTTCCAAGGCCCCACCTGCTCATGGGTCTTAGACCCGGTCTTGCCTGGAAACTCTGACTTCTCATGCCAGGATTCCGTCTCACACACAAACCGATTCTAAGAACCCTTGCTCGACCCCACATGCTCGTGGGCTTCATTGTTAGGGCTTGTCATATGCTTAGCGTTCTCGTCAGTCTCACAGAAGGGGACTACTCTCGGCGGGACACTCTCCCCACATGACTTGAACCTCATGGGATAGCCAGACGACCACGGAGACAAAGCCGGACCTTAGCACATCAAAATCCATAACCTTTCCCACCCTTATCCATCACTCGTACTGCAACGTTTCCGCGCACCAAGGAAACAATCTACTACAAATGCTACCACTTCTTTTCCCAAAAGTTTGTTATCTCCCACCTCTGTCCAAAACATCGATGTTCGACACCGCCCCCATGCAAAGCTTTGTATAGCGCCATTTTAATACTTTCCTGGTAATTGTTGTTATAGGCAAACTGAACCATGAAGAGGTGGTCTTCCCACTTTTTCCCAAAGTCATGGGTACACATCCTCAGCATATCCTCCATTGTACGATTCGTCCTTTCGGTTTGTCCATCAGTTTGAGGATGGAAAGCAGTACTGAACTTAAGCTTCGTGCCCAGACTCTTCTGAATCAGCCTCCAGTATTTGGACGTGAATCGTCCATCGCGATCACTAACTATACTCTTAGGAATCTCGTGTAGTCGCACAATGTCGCAAACATAAAACTCTACCAGCTTCTCCACATTATCCTCCTTCCGATTTGGGATGTGTTGGAACTCTGTTCGGACGGTTAGCTAAATAAGCCGCCGCGGCCTATCTAGCTTGTTCGCCGCGGCCTATCTAGCTTGTTCGCCGCGGCCTGACCAGCCAGTGTTCTAGCGAGTAGTTGTATTGGGCTGATGATTCAGAGTGCCAGAAGTCTGTTTTGGTGGTTAGCCAAACAAGCAGCAGCAGATTGTTCTGCCGGTCTTCAAGAGTGCGCCTTCGCGGTTAGGAGATAAGCCGCTGCTACTTTTGTGGAGTCGTGAAGCTCGGGTCCAAGGTTTATTCTCAGCGGTCTGTGGCAACCCGTGGTATGCGGTCTAGTATCTTATCGCAGCTTCAGCGAATTAGTGAGCAGCGTTGCGGGTTGCTTGTTATCTACAGGAGCGGCTTGGCGACTTATCTGGCGGCCTTACTCTTGTGTCTAGAGGTTTTTATGTTGTGGCTTGTATAGTGAGTGGTTTAGGTATGTCAAACCGCTCAGGCCGCCCGACTTGTATTTAGTCCCACATTATGGGTTGTATTCTCTCACCCCCCCCCCCCCCCCCCCCGTTTTCTATAAATAAGGGGGCATATCTATGTATTACTTACTTTTTTGGAGCAATAAAATTTGCAGTTATTTACCTCTTATTCACCATTTTTAACTTGGTATCAGAGGGTAACCGGTCCTGTTTCTCCAGAATTGTGTTGCTCCTCTTGTGGTTTGTTTTTTGAAACCGCGCGGGTTGCTCCTTTTCCCTCCCTTCTTCCGGTCTTCTCCGGCTTCTTCCCTCCCGCTTTTCTTTCTTGTCGCGTGGTTTTTCCCCTTCCTCGTGTGGTTTCGTGCTCTTTCCTTTTTTGAGAGTCTTCTCTGCCCTTAGGTCGCAATTTCTCCCTGCTGCTGGTGTGTGCTCACCGAGACCGGGCGGTTTCTGTTTCTTTTCCCGCGGTTTTTTTCCTAGATGCTTGTTGTGGTTTCCTCTTTGTCCGCGCGACTTGCTTTTCTTCATGGATACTCCGTCGTCTCCTGTTACTTTCCCTTCTCCTTTTTCTCATGCTCCTCCCTCTCCTGATCTTGTTGCTCATTCTGCCAGACATGATCATTCGGGTAGTTGCGGTGGCCGCACTGGTGGTCAGGGTTTCTCCAAACATCTCTGTTCACATTGTGGCAAGACTGACCATCTGATTGATCGCTGTTGGGTCAAACACCCTCATCTTCGTCCTGTCTTTGCTGATTCTGCTAAGAAGTCTACTGCGTCTCTTGCCACTTCGGGTACTGCTCAGTTAGCTACCACGGGTTGGTGGCTTATTGACTCTAGTGCTACTACTCATATGACTGGGAATTCTCAGCTTTTCTCTTCTCTTACTACAAGTACATACTTACCGCATGTTCTTATTGCTGATGGTTCCCCTTCTCCGGTTCATGGGTCTGGAACTGTGCATGTTACTTCTTCTCTTCAGCTTCGAGACACCCTCTATGTTCCAAATTTTTCTTGCAATCTTCTTTCTGTTACTGCTCTTTGTAAGCAGTTTGATTGTGAAGCGATTTTTACTGCTTCTACTTATCTCTTTCAGATTCCTCAGTCCAAGGAGATGATAGCTACTGGGACTGAGAGTGGCGGATTGTTTTATCTTGATACTTCTTCTGCTTTTTCTGCCTCCTCCTCTCTACTTCAGTGGCATATTTGACTTGGTCATCCTCCTCCTCAGATTCTCTATCAGCTTCTGCCTGATTTACCTCGGGGCAAGTTCACTCTTCACTGTGACGCTTGTTAGTTTGGGAAACATCATCGTTCTACTTTTCCTGCTAGCATAGGGTGCAGTTCTTCTCACCCTATGCATATTGTACATTCTGATATATGGGGTCCTGCACCTACTCCTACTGTTTGTAGGGCTAGTTTATATTTTGTGACATTTATTGATGATTTTTCCCGCTGTACTTGGCTGTATTTGTTGCGTGACCGCTCTGAACTTTTTTCTATTTTCACTGTTTTTTATAATGAAATTCATACTCAGTTTGATACTTCTATAAAAATTCTACGGTCTGATAATGCTAAGGAGTACCTTAGTCATCAATTTCAATCATTTTGTGTTGATCGTGGCATTGTTCATCAAACCACTTGTCCGTATACTTCACAACAAAATGGTGTTGCTGAACGGAAAATTCATCATCTTCTTGATGTGGCTCGAAGCCTGCTTACCCACATGCATGTTCCTAAGTCTTACTGGGGGCATGCGGTCCTTCTCTCTTGATTTCTTATTTATCGTATTCCCTCTTCTGTTGTTGGTGGGAAGACTCCCTTTTCTATTCTGCATCCTGATGCGCAACCTTTCCCTTTGTCTCTTCGTGTCTTTGGCTGCACTGCCTTTGTTCATTCTCCTTCTTCTACTCGTGATAAGTTGTCCCCTCGCTCAGTTAAATGTGCCTTTCTGGACTATTGTCCAACTCAGAAAGGGTATCGCTGTTATGATCCTATTCTCTGCCGGCAATATGTCTCTACTGACGTTACTTTATTTGAGACTATTTCATACTTTTCTCCGTCTACCTCTCCTCTTCTTTCATCTGATGATTCCGTTACTTTACCTACTGTTTCTTCACCTTCTCCTAAACCTACTACTCTTTCCTCTTTACCTTCTGATTCTCCTGCTCTTCCTACTTCCGTTGATGAGCCGCTGCCCATGGTTCCTAGTGTTCCTACCTCTCCGTTGGGGGAATCTACACAAGTAGACAGGGCTGACCTTGATCTTCCTTATTTCTCTTTGGAAGGGTGTGCGCTCATGCACTCAGCATCCTCTGGCTGGTGTGGTATCTTACACCATCTTGTCTCCTCGGGCACAGAGTTTTGCTTTGGCTCTCTCGGCTTGTGTTCTTCCAGCTTCTTATCATGATGCTTTCCTTATTCCTCATTGGAAAGCTGTTATGGATGAAGAGATGAAGACTCTGACTGAACGGGGTACATGGTCTCTTGTGCCTACTCCTCCTAGTGCTTATGTGGTTGGTTGTCGTTGGGTTTTTGTTATCAAGTATCTTCCTGATGGCACTATTGATCGCTACAAAGCTCGTCTGGTAGCCAAAGGGTTTACGCAGACTTATGGTGTGGATTTCTTTGATACATTTTCTCTAGTTGCCCGGATTACTACGATTCGTGTTCTTTTTTCAGTGGCTGTGAACAAAGATTGGGCCATCTCTCAATTAGATGTCAAGAATGCTTTTCTTTATGGAGATTTGAATGAGACGGTTTATATGGAGCAATCTCCTGGGTATGTTGCTCAGGGGAAGTCTCAAGTATGTAAGTTGAAGAAATCCATCTACGGTCTTGAACATAGTCCAAGAGACTGGTTTGAGAAGTTTAATGAGGTTATTTCTGTTGTTGGATTTGTTCGGAGCACTGCGGATCACTCTCTGTTTATTCGGAAGAGCTCGTCTAGGCTGGTTATTCTTGATGTATATATGGATGATATTCTTCTTATTGGGGATGACAACAAAGGTATTGATATGACGAAAAAGCATCTTCTTCAGCACTTTGTTACGAAGGATATGGGATCTCCTAAGTATTTTCTAGGGATTGAGATATCTAGAAAACCTGGCTCCGTGGTTCTTTCACAAAGGAAATATGCTTTGGATCTTCTACAAGAGACAGGTCTTCCTTGAACTAAACCTGCCCGGTCCCCTATGGCTTTTGGAGATGACAAATACTGGAGTGACTCTTCCCCTCTTCTAGAAGATGTCACGAGGTACAGACATCTTGTTGGTAAACTCATCTATCTGACAGTTACTAGACCAGACGTCTGTTATGCAGTTGGAAAAGTAAGTTAGTTTATGCAAGCTCCTAGGGAGTGTCATATGCAGTATGCTCTGAAGATTCTTGAATACAAAAAAGGTGCACCAGGTAAAGGGCTCTTATTCCTATAAAGGGGACATTTAAAGGTAGAGGCTTATTCTGATGCGAGCTATGCAGATGATAAGGGCGACAGGAAGTCAACATTAGGTTTCGGTACTTTTGTTGGAGGAAATCTAGTTAG
The DNA here is from genome assembly GCA_039513925.1 of Platanthera zijinensis. Classification (NCBI taxonomy): domain Eukaryota; kingdom Viridiplantae; phylum Streptophyta; class Magnoliopsida; order Asparagales; family Orchidaceae; genus Platanthera; species Platanthera zijinensis. The sequence goes on from CM077095.1 coordinate 34,827,313, forward strand.
TTGGAAAAGTAAGAAGCAGGCAGTGGTTGTCAGATCGAGTGCAGAAGCTGAATATAGAAGCATGACTTTGATGGCTTGTGAGCTAAAATGGCTTTGAACTCTCTTACTGGATCTGAGAGAGTTTTATGATCATCCATTACCAATGTTTTGTGACAATAAAGCAGCTATATACATTTCGAAGAATCCAGTCTTTCATGAAAGGACGAAGCATATCGAGGTTGACGGTCACTTTATTAGAGAAGAGATTCTAAAGAATCAGATATGTACTCCTTTTGTTACTTCTGACAGAGAGCAGGTAGATTACTTCACGAAATCGGTTACTTCGTTCACAGAGGTTTGCAACAAGCTGGGCATGGTTTATATGTATGCTCCAGCTTGAGGGGGAGTGTTGAAACTCTGTTCGGACGGTTAGCCGAACAAGCCGCCGCGGCCTGTTTAGCCAGTTCGCTGCGGCCTGACCAGCCAATGTTCTAGCGAGTAGCTGTATCGGGCTAATGATTCAGAGTGCCAGAAGTCTGTTCGGGCGGTTAGCCAAATAGGCAGCAGCGGATTATTCTGCCGGTCTTCAAGAGTGCGCCTTCGCGGTTAGGAGATAAGCCGCTGCTACTTTTGTGGAGTCATGAAGCTCGGGTCCAAGGTTTATTTTCAGCGGTCTGTGGCCACCCGCGGTATGCGGTCTAGTATCTTGTCGCAGCTTCAGCGAATTGGTGAGCAGCGTTATGGGTTGCTAGTTTTCTGCAGGAGCGGCTTGGCGACTTATCTGGCGGCCTTACTCTTGTGTCTAGAGGTTTTTATGTTATAGCTTGTATAGTGAGCGGTTTAGATATTTCAAACTGCTCAGGCCGCCCGACTTGTATTTAGTCCCACATCGTAGGTTGTATTCTCTCACCTCCCCTATTTTCTATAAATAAGGGGGCATACCTATGTATTACTTACTTTTTTGGAGGAATAAAATTTGTGGTTATTTACCTCTTATTCACCATTTTTAACTGGATGAAGTAAGCCACTTTGGTTAAGCGATCCACGATCACCTAAATCGCGTCGTTACCCTGCTGCGATCTAGGTAACCCATGCACAAAGTCCATAGAGATGTCATCAAATTTTCACTCAGGAATATGAAGAGGCTTCAGGAACCCGCCCGGCTTCTGACACTCAACCTTCACCAAGGCACAAGTTTTGCACCGACTCACGTATAAAGCTATGTCCTGCTTCAGACTAGGCCACAAAAAGGATTTCTTCATATCCAAGTACATCTTTGTACTGCCTGGGTAAATGGAGTAGTTCATAAAATGAGCCTCAAACATCAACTCCTAATGGAGCTTGCCGAACAGCAGTACACAAATCCTTTCGTCCTTCCTCAGAATCCCATCAATCAACTCCCAAGTGCTACTCTCGCCCTTTAGAGCTTCCACCACGTATGGCTAGAACTCCACATCTAAACGAGTCACTTCCCGAATACGATCAAACAAATAATTTTGCAACTCAATCCAATTAAAACGAGCCATGCTAGACTCGCCTCTCGCTACGCACTCGATGCCAAGGGACTCCTAATCTCGCACCAACCACTCATCACGAGCTTCGATCCAATTCCCTTGCCCAGAGTATTTTCTAATCAAGTGATCTGCCACCACATTGGCTTTGCCTTACGTATACTGAATCACCACCACATAGTCTCCAAGGAACTAGACCCACCTGCGCTGCCGCATATTCAAGTCCTTCTGATCTAGTAGATACTTCAGTCTTTTGTGGTCCGTGAATATCTCCACCTTCGCACCATAAACGTAGTGCCACCACAATTTCAATGCAAAAAATACCGCTGCCAATTCTAAGTCATGGATGGGGTAATTTCTCTCGTGAGGCTTCAACTGCCTAGACCCAAAGGCGATCACACTGCCATGTTGCACCAATACGCAACCGAAACCGCATCCTGAGGCATCACTGAAATTTTGAAATCCTTCAGTCCCTTTCGGCAGACTTAGGATTTAAGCTGTCATCAGCCTTTCCTTCAGGGTGTATGTTGGAACACCCTATTACTAACTTGGGAAAGGATCACTATGTTTTTAGGAAATCAGTTTAACCTAGATGTATAGTTGAAAAGGTCAAGTTAGAATGAGTATAGGGCTTAGAACTTAGGTTTGAAGCTGCCCCCAGGACCATCCAAGGATTCAGACTTAGAGCTGAGACAAAGACAATTATCGTCGAGCTTAGGTCGACGAAACGTTGAACTCCGTTCGACGCTCTATGAGCTCAACTCTGCTAAATCGTCGAACTCCGGTCGACGATCTTCGAGCTCAGATCGACGATCTGCCTTCATCTTATTCTTCAAGTCGCTGAGCTCCGATCGACGATCTTCGAGCTCAAATCGACGATCTGCCTTCAGCTTATTCTTCAGGTCGCTGAGCTCCGGTCGACGATCTTCAAGCTCAGGTCGACGTTTTCAGTCTGATGTTCAATCCAATCTCTGAGCTCAGATCGACGTTTTTCCTGAGAGATCGACGACTTTGAGGATTCAATTCAGTCAGCTTTTGGAATGTTTTTCAAACTCTCTCAGCATTTATTTCAAGAGATCTGCTAGCTGTTTTCATTTATTTTGGAGCAAGCTTCAAGGGATTTATCAGAGAATGTTTATTGTACTTTCCTCCAGAAGACAAAACATTTATGGAAGACATTTATTGACTGCTAACGGCTATCTTGGATAGAGGATCTTCAGAGAATAAAACATCTTACAGCAGATCAAGACAATCAATCTATCACTCAATACAGACATACACAGATAGTCAGAAAAACTTAGAAGAAAATCAAGTTATCAATCCTGAAAATTTTTGATTGAATATTGGCATACTGAAAAGTGAACATAGCTTCAACATCAAGGACTCCAGACAATTCATATTTCAGCCTCTGCTGAAACCATCTTCTGCTGGAGATCTGAAGCTTCTGAAGATCTATCACCCTAGCAAAGCTCTCATCTCTGAACCATCTACATCTCAGGGGGAGCTTTGACAACACAATCAATCCACTAAGTCTTCTCTCAGTGATTGAGACAGAGAAGACAACTTCACCTCTTCCTTTTTCTTTTCTTGCTGTAAAAGGGTTATCAAGACTCCCTTCAAAAGTTTTGGTTCTGGTTCTGAGAGCCTTGTCAAAACTCAGTGGTGGCAAGACACCTGATCAAAAAATCCAGTTTGGTTTTTGAGCACCTTATCAAAAGCTCATTAGTGCTCAGGACACCTGATCAACTCATCCTGTAGTGGATTCCTACCAAGGGTGGTAGAAGAGTGGATGTACCCAGGTTTTTGGGGAACCACTATAGCTCCTTGTGTCTTCTGGTTTTCTTGTGCATATTCTTTGTTGTGTGCTGTGGTTTTTTTTTACTGCTTTAGTTTTATTTCTACATCAAAGCACCTTACACCTATACATAAATTAAGCCTTTACTGCTGTGCAATTTTAATTTGTAAATTTACTTTAAAATTCTCTATTCACCCCCCCCCCCTCTAGAGTTAAGTTAGATCTTACCCTCACTTTTAATTGGTATCAGAGGGAGGTTGGTTGTTCATACAGGCTAACATCTGAACCAAAAGATCCCTGATAAGATCAATCCTTTAAGAGGGTTATTTTCATTATATTTAATTTTATATAAAGACATGGCACAGAACAAAGATTATGCAAGCACCAGGCCTCCGGTGTGCAATCTATCCAAGTTTGCCGTTTGGAAAGCAAGGATTAGACTTTATATGAACTCTATTGATGAAGATATATTTAATTCTGTTTTGACAGTGTGCCCAAGTCCACCAGCAAGCTCAAGTACAAATGTTGTTCCACCTCCTTCAGGAACAGATGCTGAAATAAAGAAGTTGAAGACTACAGATGCCAAGGCCATGAATATCTTAGCTCAGACAATGTCTGATGAGATATTTCAAAAGGTAGATGAATACAACTCAGCCAAAGGAATTTGGGACAAACTTTCTGAGATTATCTCAGGATCTGCTGATGAGAGAAAAGATAGAAGATCCCATCTCATATCCCAATATGAGAACTTCAAGAAAGGAGAAGCTGAATCAGTTGTAGACATGTACAACAGACTAAGTCTGATTATCAATGAGTTAAAGACTCTGGATAAAGAAATCTCATTGACTGGGCTGAATGACAAAATCCTAATGTGCTTCCCCAGCACTTGGGATTCAAGAATCTGGCCAATCAAAGATGCCAGAAGTCTAAATGAGATTACAACTGAAGCTCTCCTGGGCAAGCTCAAATCTTATGAGCTGCTCATTAAAAATAGAGAAGAAGAACAGAAGGCTGCCTAACCAGCCACAAGGAAGGAGAAGACCATAGCCTTCAAAGCTACAGAAGAGGAGCCTGAAGATAAAGCTACAGGAAATGATGAGCTCCTAAGTCTACTAGCCAAAAGATTCTACAAAATGGCCAGAAAAGACTTCAGAAAGAGATCATACAAGGGACATGATAAGCCAAGGTATGATAAATCAAATAACAACAAAGAAATTATATGCTTTGGTTGCAGGAAACCAGGCCATATTGTGTCTGACTGTCCAGAAAACAAAACCAAGGACAAGAAAGATAGAAGAGAAAGAAGAAAGGAGAAAGACTTCAAGAAGAACACCTCAGACAAACCCTCCTACAGCAAGAACACACATACAAGGAAGGGATTTGTTGCTGAGATATGGAGTGAAACTGAAGAGGATTCTGAAGCCTCATCCAGCTCCAGTGATGATGAGGATGATGCTGATGAAAAGGAGTTTTGCATGATGGCTATCAATGCCTCTCAAACAGATTCAGAAGCAGAAGAGTCAAAATCAGATTCAGAAGTTCAACTAGAAGAAGATCAAGTAATCAATTCATTTGATTTCAATTCTGAGGACTTTAGACATGAGTTTAAAGTATTATGCCTAGATCTGTTGGAGTCTGAGAAGGAAATCACTTCCCTCAGAAAACAACTGTCTGAGTATAGAACTTTAAAATCAGATAACCTCAAACTCTCTGAAGAGTTAGAATGCTATAGGGAGGAGATAGCTTCACTGAAGAGTGAACTATCCAAGGCCAAGCAGTTTGAAGAATCCCTTAATGGGAGAAGCATCAAACTGATGGATATCACAAGCACAGTGAACTCTAGACTTAATAGTACACTGGGCTTGGGAGCTTCATCCAGCCAGCCTATAGTTCTGACAACTCCAATCAAATTTATCTCTGATAAAGGGAAGGAAGTTGTAGAGGTAGCTAGGAAGAATGCAGATTTGCCAAAGAAAGATATAGTTCAACAGAATGCATCGAACAGAGCTCGACGATCGTCGAACGTCGCTCGACGATCCAAGAAACCATCGTCGAACTCAGCTCGACGACACCTGAACTCTGAACTCCAGGATAGTCGATCTTCGAACAGAGATCGACGATCTGACCCAAGATCGTCGACCTCAGCTCAACGATCGTCGAACAGAAATTAGGACTTTGAACAATCCTTCAAGGGTACATCTAGATTCAATCCTTAGAAGTCCTACATCCCAAGGTTTCAACCCCTATGCTGAATGGATAGTACCTCCTAGGAGATACCATCCTGAAGGATATAAGAGTCAACCTGGGATGTCTTTCATTTCTGAATTTAAGGGATATCAACCTAGGCCCAAGGTAAACTGGGTCAAAAATATATAAGCTATTTATGTGCAGGTTAAGACCTATCCAACATCAAACCAGCCATGGTATCTGGATAGTGGGTGCTCAAAGCACATGACAGGGAACAAAGACAACTTCACATCCTTTAAAGCCAAGCTTGGACCCAAAGTAATCTTTGGTGATTCAAACTTTGGAACAACAAAAGGATATGGTGCAGTCCAAATTGGAATAGTCACCTTCAAGAAAGTAGCTTATGTTGAAGGACTCAAGCATAACTTGATAAGTATCAGTCAACTTTGTGATGAAGGATATCAAGTGACTTTCAACAAAGCAATATGCAAGATCAAGTCAGAAGACAACACAACTGTGTTAACAGGTAACAGGAAATGTAACATTTACTTAGTAGATTTTCATTCATCTAAGGTAGATATTTGCCTGTTCAATTCCATATCTAGACCTAATATATTATGGCATAAGAGACTAGGACACATTAACCTTAGAACTATTGCTAGGCTATCCAAGGACAACCTTGTTAGAGGACTACTTCTGGCCCCTACAAGAAGGAAGGACTTTGCAAGGCTTGTCAATTAGGCAAGCAAACTAAAAATAGTTTTAAATCAAATAACAAGAGTGATTCACCTAGGATTTTGTATCTGTTACACATGGATCTTTTTGGACCCATTACAGTACAAAGCTTAGGAGGGAAATCCTACACTTTAGTGGTTGTAGATGACTTCTCAAGATTCACATGGGTGTTCTTTCTGAGGAAGAAGTCTAATAACTTCAAATGTTTGACAGAGTTTCTCAAATGCATACAGATTGATTTCAACACTCACATTGCCCTAATCAGAAGTTATCATGGGATAGAGTTTGATTCTCTTCTTATGCAAGAGTTCTGTCAGAGTGAAGGGATCAGGCATACATTCTCAGCTCCTAGAACTCCTCAACAGAATGGGGTAGCTGAAAGGAAAAATAGAACCCTAATATAATCTGCAACTACATTATTGACAGATGTTCACCTTCCTCTATCCTTTTGGGCTGAGGCAGTGAACACCTCCAATTATGTGTTGAATAGAAGTCTAATACATAAACTAAAGGGCAAGACTCCCTATGAATTGCTCAAAGAGAAGAAACCTAAAGTAAACTATTTTAAAGTTTTTGGTTGCACTTGCTATATTCACAATAATGACAAGAGATATTTAGTAAAATTTCAAGCAAAAGCTGATGAAGGAGTGTTTCTTGGATACTCCATGATCAGTAAAGCTTATAGGGTTTATAATAAAACTACTCTAAAAATAGAAGAATCTATTCATATTTCTTTTGATGAAACTAATATGTCTTTCAAGGAGAAGAATGCTTCTACCATAGAACAATTGCAGGTACATTCTCTAGCTGAAGACATGGACAGATTGCAAGTTACTCAAAAGGATGAAAGTAGTGAAGATGAAGAAGCTGCTCCACATCTGGAAGAAAATCTTCTTAAAGAGCCAGTTGCTGTTCTACAAGAGGAAACAGCAACACAGGTTGGTGAACAATCAACACCCCCTATTGATTTAGTAACATCAAGAGATCATCCAATCTCCCAAGTGATTGGAAACATCTCAGCTGGTGTGCAAACCAGAAATCAGGTCAACCAAAACCTGATGCACACTTGCTTTCTCTCTCAAATTGAACCTCAAACCATTCAAGATGCAGAGCAAGATCCACACTGGATCATTGCTATGCAAGAGGAGTTGCATCAATTTGAAAGAAACAAAGTCTGGGAACTCGTGCCTAAGCCAAAGGATCATTCCATTGTTTGAACAAAATGGGTGTTCAGAAATAAATTGGATGATCAAGGAATTATTGTAAGGAACAAGGCAAGGCTATTTGCTCAAGGATATTCTCAAGAAGAGGGGATAGACTATGACCAGACCTTTGCACCAGTTGCAAGGTTAGAGGCCATAAGAATCTTCCTGGCTTATGCTGCTCACAAGGGATTCAAAGTCTACCAAATGGATGTGAAGAGTGCTTTTCTCAATGGGGAGATCAAAGAAGAAGTCTATGTCAGACAACCCCGAGGTTTTGTCTCTCCAACTCATCCTGATTATGTTTTCAAACTGCATAAAGCATTATATGGTCTAAAGCAAACTCCTAGAGCATGGTATGAGACCCTAGCATGCTTTCTTCTGGAAAATGATTTTATTAGAGGGAGAGTAGACCAAACTCTTTTTATTAGAACCCATAAGGCCCATACCCTACTAGTACAAATTTATGTAGATGATATTATATTTGGTTCTACTGATTCAAACTTGTGCAAAAAGTTTTCCAAGCTTATGCACTCTAAATTTCAAATGAGTAGCATGGGTGAGCTATCCTTCTTCTTAGGATTGCAAGTCAAACAACATGCTGAAGGCATATTTATTTCTCAAACCAAGTATGCAAAAGAACTGGTTAAGAAATTTGGTATGTCTGATGCATCATGTATGAAAACACCCATGCCTACCAATGCTGTATTGGATGCTGATGAACATGGGAAACCAATTGATCAGACAACATATAGAGCAATGATTGGCTCTTTATTGTACCTTACAGCTAGTAGGCATGATATAATGTTTGCTACATGTATATGTGCTAGATTCCAAGTTAGCACTAGAGAGTCACACTTAACTTTAGTAAAGAGGATTCTTAGGTATGTTAAAAGCTGTCCAAATCTAGGACTCTGGTATCCAAAAGATTCAGCATTTGACTTAACTGGATTTTCAAATGCTGATATGCTGGATGCAGAATAGACAGAAAAAGCACCAGTGGAACTTGTCAGTTTCTTGGTGATAGACTTGTCTCATGGTTTTGTAAGAAACAAACATCTGTGTCAACTTCAATTGCTGAAGCTGAATACATGGCTGCAGGTAGTTGTTGTTCACAAATCTTGTGGATTCAAAATCAACTCCTAGACTATGGTTACAACTTAGAGAAGTCTAAAATATTTTGTGACAACACCAGTGCTATTTCCATTGCACAAAATCCCGTCCTCCATAGTAAGACAAAACACATAGAAATTAGGCATCATTTTCTAAGAGATAATGTTGAGAAAAATAAAATTGAACTTCAATATATCCCAACTGATTTGCAAAGGGGAGATATTTTCACCAAGCCTTTGGATGAAAAGAAACACAACTTCTTCCTCAATCAGTTAGGCATGTTAGATGGAGGAAGCCTAAAATAAATTACAAGATCTTGAAAAGCTAAAAACAGACCAAGATTAGGCTAAAAACTCATTTCTTTTTGTGTCTGTAGGATAGCTTCCTTCTCTGAACTACGATCGACGGTTTCCCGAAAAACGTTGAACGGAGATCGACGTTTTCCCAAAACGTCGACCGGAGTTCAGAGCTTGTCAGATAGTTGTATACTATCTCTTTCAGGCCTTCAATCGTCGAACTGAGCTCGACGTTCTCTAGATCGTCGAACTGAGATCTACGATGTTGAAGACCTTTCCGTTTCCCTTAGGAGTCCTGATCGTCGAACGGAGATCGACGATCCTTACTTTTTCGCGTCGAACCCTAATATAAAATCATTTTTCGGCCGCCACTCGTCGTTTATGCTTTCATACTCTCTGCAAATTTTTCTCTTTCCCTCCAAACTCTCTACACTTGGTCGTGTTTGTTGAATCTTTGCAGGTACAGATGGCAATGTTGGTCGCCGCTCTCTCCAAAATGAAATTTGATACAGGCTTTGACATAGATATGAACTCCTTCGATGGCAGCGATCAGCGGTTCAAAGATATTCTGAATCTCTTCCGCGAACAGCAGTTGGTTCAGTTGATGACCACCAGAATAAAGATTGCAGCAGATGAAGTAAGAGAATGGGTTTTTACTGCCACCAATGAGAATGAAAACTCTATAGTCGGCACCATCAATGGAACTCAGGTACCAATGTCCCCCGCTCTTTTGACAGAAGTATTCGCCTTAAGTACTTAGAATGACTCCATCGATTTGTCTGGAGAGGAATATGATTCGTTGTTAGATCGAATGGGTCACTCTGCTGTGAACCCTAATAAACTGCTGAAAAAGAATTTATCTATTGAATTTCAATTTTTGGCTAATATTGTTGGGAAAGTGCTTCTGGCAAAGCACTCAGCTCATGATACAATCTCAAGTATCAGTTATGCTTAATGGGAGCTTTAGTTGATAAGAAACATCGGGATTGGGGATCAATCTTCTTTAATTTGATCAAGAAGAAAATTAGCAAAAGCTGTGTCAGTTTGGGGAGGATTATAGGGGTTTACCTACATCACAGGTGCCCTGATCTGCTGGTTTCAAGTGGGATGCACATCAATGCATCCAAAAGGCTCACCTGTGCCCTTTTCAGCAGGTGGGACAGGCAGATTATCAACCCCAACAGGGCTGCTGCAGCAACATCTGCTTCAGGCACAAGGACTGCCTCAGTCACTCCTCCTCAGGTCTCTGCCCCAGCAGAAGATTTGCATGCTTCTCCTTCTCCTCCAGCTGTCTCTGCCTCAGTCTCCATATCAACCTCACCACTCATCTCAACCATAGCCATATCTTCCCCCATTACAATCTCATCACCCATTTCACCTCCTCTAGCCACTACCTCAGAACCATTCCACCCTCTGTACTTTTATCCACCTGTCACCACTCCATCATTTCATCTTCTGGATGACTCCTTCATGGATGATTCTCCTCCTACTCCTCCTGATATTCCATCTACATCTTCCTACCAACAACTTCTACAGGACATACTCTCTCAATCATCCTTCACACCATCCCTTTCCTCTCCCTTATCATCCATCTCCACTTCAGTAACATCAATCTCAACAATTCCTACTACTGAGCCATCCATCCCTATACCTCCTACCCCCACAACATCCATTCCATCAGTTCCAGCCAACATCCTTCCAGCTGCATCAACTCCTACCTCTACTCAAGCCCCTCTTGAGCATGTAGATCTTTCAGCTTTGGCAGACAGGTTATATGAGCTGCTAGCCCCCAGGCTAACCTCATTGCTGGAGACCACCTTGGCTCCACTCCTGAAAATTGTTCAGGAGCTGTCTACCAGGCTATCTCCCTTCCTCCCCTCTCAAACAATCCCTTCCTCTAGGTGCCTTGATCCAGTTTTCACTGAATCCAGGCAGGGGGAGATGCCTAATGAAGCTCTGGATTTGCCTGAGGCTGCTGAAGTTTCAGAACCTGCTCCAGTATTTGCAGTGGATCTTCAGAGCCTGCTGTCAGTTTTTGATACTTTGTACTTCAATTCTCTGCCAGTTCAACAAGTTGAAGACCTTACTAAGGCCATTGTGCCTATTTTAGAATGTGATCCTAGCCTGATTGCATCATATGTAAACTCTTTCAAGGCTGAGGATGTTATTGCTTCCATTTTTACTACTGCTGCTACTCCTGTTACATCTATTGGATCCTCTGATATTGAAATGTTGTCTGTTGTTGCTGATGCTGCTGCTATTGACGAACTTGCTACTTATCTGGAAGAACCTGAACCTGCTGCTCCAATTACTTCTGCTCCTATTGCTGCTTCAATAAGTTGTGTTTCTGCTGCTGCTCCTGCTCTGACTCCTGAACAATTGAAACAACAAGAGAAGTACATCAAAAGCATTTCTGTATGATTGACCGCAGAGCTCAGAAAGTGATCTTTCACACTGATGACTCTTCTGGTACCATTGAAAAAAAAGGAAGGCCAGAAGCAAGGCCATGATGAAGGTCCCTTCTGCTAAGGCCAAGGATGCTAATGATATACCCTACTATATTCTGCATGATTGCCAGATAACTAAACCATGGATGCAATATTCTAAAAACCAACTAAAGGCCATAAAGAAGAAAAGAAAGTTTGATAAGTATGAGAAAGGTTCATCCCAGTTTCAGCCTCCTCCTCCTCCTCCTCTAGATTCAGGATCAGGTGGAGGCTCAGCTTCTCAAACCTCAGCTCCAAAGCAAAGTTCCTCCTAATCCTCTCAAAGATATCATCCCAGGGGGCAATATCAAAGGGGTTATCAGTCTAGAAGGGGACAATATAAAGGAAATCAAAGAGAACACATATTTCAAGCAAGGGAAGGACAAAGACACATGGACTCAACTCAAGGTCCTTTCCCTTATAAACTCAGAGAAACTGCTGATACAAGAACTCCTACTGCTTCAGAAACTGTCAACAAATATGAGCCTGTAGTTCCTTTTGAAGATCCAGAGAATAATCCTTTATCTTGGACTGCTAGGATGAAAGAACTGGCTGCCTTAGATCAACTGAAGAAGGCCAGAGAACAAGGGAAAGACACTTCCAACATTACACCCTTGTCAGATCAAAGAAAGGAAAAACTGGAAAGGTATGCATCAAGGAAATTCTTTGACCCAGTGGACTACATGAAGCTGCATCCTAAGGCTGTGGTTCCCAGGGCTAGATCTCAAACCTCCTTAGGTGTAGAGGATGATAGAAGGTCAAAGAAAGAAGCTCTAAATCCCAACAGGGAAATCTTATTTAAGAAGGGAAGTGAAAAGAAATGACATTTGTAAGCAGATAGTATACTCATTTTGAACATTTGCTGATATTCCATCTGATTGCTGTTATATTGCATGATCTGCTCTATTGTGTTAGATTTTTTTTGTTTTTCTGTATGTTGATTTTGTATTTATTACTGAGTTCTGTAAATAGTAATCCTAACCCAAATAGGGGGAGATTGTTGGAACACCCTATTACTAATTTGGGCAAGGATCTCTATGTTTTTAGGAAATAAGTTTGGCCTAGATGTATAGTTGAAAAGGTCAAGTTAGAATGAGTCTATGGCTTAGAACTTAGGTTTGAAGCTGCCCCCAGGACCATCCAAGGATTCAGACTTAGAGCTGAGACAAAGACAATTATCATCGAGCTTAGTTCGACGAAACGTCGAACTCCATTCGACGCTCTCTGAGCTCAACTCTGCTAAATTGTCAAACTCCGGTCGACGATCTTCGAGCTCAGATCGACGATCTGCCTTCAGCTTATTCTTCAGGTCGCTGAGCTCCGGTCGACGATCTTCGAGCTCAGATCGACGATCTTCCTTCAGCTTATTCTTCAGGTCGCTGAGCTCCGGTCGACAATCTTCGAGCTCAGTTCGACGTTTTCTGTCCGATGTTCAATCCAATCTCTGAGCTCAGGTCAACGATCGTAGAGCTCAGATCGACGTTTTTCCTGAGAGATCGACGACTTTGAGGATTCAAATTCAGTCAGCTTTTGGAATGTTTTTCAAACTCTCTTAACATTTATTTCAAGAGATCTGCTAGCCGTTTTCATTTATTCTGGAGCAAGTTTCAAGGGATTTATCAGAGAATGTTTATTGGACTTTCCTCCAGAAGACAAAACATTTATGGAAGACATTTATTGACTGCTAACGGCTATCTTGGATAGAGAATCTTCAGAGAATAAAACATCTTACAGCAAATCAAGACAATCAATCTATCACTCAATACAGACATACACAGATAGTCAGAAAAACTTAGAAGAAAATCAAGTGATCAATCCTGAAAAGTTTTGATTGAAAATTGGCATACTGAAAAGTGATCATAGCTTCAACATCAAGGACTCCAGACAATTCATATTTCAGCCTCTGCTGAAACCATCTTCTGCTGGAGATCTGAAGCTTTTGAAGACCTATCACCCTAGCAAAGCTCTCATCTCTGAACCATCTACATCTCAGGGGGAGCTTTGACAACACAATCAATCCACTAAGTCTTCTCTCAGTGATTGAGACAGAGAAGACAACTTCACCTCTTCCTTTTTCTTTTATTGCTGTAAAAGGGTTATCAAGACTCCCTTCAAAAGTTTTGGTTCTGGTTCTGAGAGCCTTGTCAAAACTCAGTGGTGGCAAGACACCTGATCAAAAAATCCAATTTGGTTTTTGAGCACCTTATCAAAAGCTCATTGGTGCTCAGGACACCTGATCAACTCATTCTGTAGTGGATTCCTACCAAGGGTGGTAGAAGAGTGGATGTACCCAGGTTTTTGGGGAACCACTATAGCTCCTTGTGTCTTCTTGTTTTCTTGTGCATATTCTTTGTTGTGTGCTGTGGTTTTTATTTTACTGCTTTAGTTTTATTTCTACATCAAAGCACCTTACACATATACATAAATTAAGTCTTTACTGTTGTGCAATTTTAATTTGTAAATTTACTTTAAAATACTCTATTCACCCCCTCTCTAGAGTTAAGTTAGATCTTACCCTCACTTTTAGTGTCAAACGCCTGATTGCACTCCTGGGTCCACACAAACTTCTGGTCCTTATGAGTTAGTGAAGTGAGAGGTATAGCTATCCGCGAAAAGTTTTCCACAAACCTTCTATAGTACCCGGCTTGTCCAAAAAAACTTCGGACTTCCGCCATAGTTCTCAATATTGACCAATCTTTGATGGCTTCCACTTTTATTGGATCTACCGCCATACCATCCCCACTAATCACATGGCCCAAAAATGCCACCTTCTCAAACCAGAACTCGCACTTCGAGAACTTTGCGTAAAGCTAGTTTTCTCTCAACACTTGCAAGATTACTCTCAAGTGATTGTCATGCTCCACATCTGATTTTGAGTAAGCCAGAATGTCGTCAATAAAGACAACTATAAAAGAGTCCAAGTATTCTCGAAATACGCAGTTCATCAAATCCATGAATACGGATGGTGCGTTCGTCAACCCGAACGGCATCACCGAGAACTCAAAGTGACCATACCTCGTACCAAATGCTGTCTTGGGTATGTCCTCATCTCGAATTCGCAACTGATAGTATCCTGACTTCAAGTCCAACTTTGAATACACCACTGACCCAATTAACTTGTCGAATAGGTCATCTATCCGAGGAATCAAATACTTATTCTTGATAGTCAGTTTATGCAACTCTCAGTAGTCTATGCACAACCGCATACTACCATCTTTCTTCTTCACGAACAACAACGACGCGCTCCACGGTGAAGAACTGGGTCTGATATATCCCTGCTCCAACAGTTCCTGCAACTGTACTTTGAGTTCGGCCAACTCTTTTTGTGCCATCCTAAAAGGAGGACGTGATACCGGCCTAGCCTTTGGCACTAAATCAATCGAGAAATCAATCTCCCGATGAGGAGGTGCTCCAGGATGCTCATCAGGAAACACATACTCGAACTCTGACACTACGGGTACTTCTCCAAGTGATAACTTGGAAATTTGAACCTCCAACAATGCTACAAGAGCTACTCCTCCCTGGTTAACTGCCTGCACCAACTGCATGGCCGAAATCAGGGAAAAAGCCGCTCCACTAAGGCCCTCAAACTTAACCTCTGCCTTCCCTTCACTTCTCAAGGTCACCACCTTGGATAGGCAGTCAATACTTGCACGCTGCTCTACAATCCAGTCCATTCCCAATATTACATCGAACTCAACCAACGGTAGGACCGCTGCTATCAACATGAAGTCAACTCCCCCTAGATTCCAACAAGTGCGCCCTTTCGCCCCGGTAGTCATGGATGACCCATTGGGCATGCACACCTTCAGCTCTGAGTCCGCCGAGAATGACTCAACTCCAATCCTCCGGATAAAGCTTTCCTCAAGAAAGGAGTGCGTCGCTCCCGTATCGAACAACACCCTAGCGGGGTATCCGAAAACTAATACAAAGCCTAAACACAGGAAACAACATAAAAGGGCTTGACAGTATGAAGTACAATATTAACTTTAAAAACTCTCTCATACCTGTCACCACATCAGGCTGGCGGATCGCTTCCTGTTGCCCAAGGTTATATTCCCTTGTCAGCACTGGTTGAAACCAAGAAGCGCTAGACTCCGACATCTTCCCTTTCTTTGTGGCACTGGGGCCGGAGCGCACAGTCTGCTCCTATCTTGGCTCCTGCTCAGCACCTCCTTGAGTATAATAATGAGCTATATGGCCCACCTTGCCACAATTAATGCACGTCGGTGGTCCCTTAAAGCGAGACCCTCCGGACATCAAGTTGCTTTTCTCACTAGACTTGAAAGGATGAGGCTTTATCTTCCATCTATTCCCTTCAGGCTTCCCTTAGGATTGAGAAGGCTTTTCTTCCCCTTGCTTGGGTATGAAACCCTTACGACATTGGGTTCGCTCCATATCGCTCTCCAATGTCCTGGCAGCCTTAACCAGCTCATTGAACCCAGAACGCTTCATAGATATGAGGGGTTACCTCAGATTCTCCCTCAGCCCATGATAGAAGAGGTTGTCCCTCTCTTCATCGTCAGTCATGGCCGTTCCCGCATAACGACCCAACCGAGTGAATTCCTGAACATACTCGTCCACCTTCATATCCCGCTGTACTAAGTGTAGAAATTGCCTCTGAAGGGCTAATCTCGTCAATGCAGGAATGTACTTTTTTAAGAAAGCATTCCAAAACTCTTCAATGGATAGGGTGCATCCAGGAAACTGCTGACCACTATAGCTCACCCACCACAACTTAGCGTCTCCTTCCAACATGAAGGCCGCAAACTTAGATTTCTTCTCCTCTTGCATCTCTGCCGCCCTCAGAAGTTCTTAAATCCTCGCCCACCAATCCTCTGCATCGGTCGGCATGCTGACTCCTGAAATGTTGGAGGATGGAAGCCTAAGAAATACTTCATTTGCCGGTCTCCGTTCCCTACAACAACCCTTTCAGCCATAGGATCTACTTGCCTGCTTCTCCACCCAGCACGGTTGTTGCCGTATCTAGGGTAGCAGGAGTTGCTACTTGAGCAACAGGGGTTACAACTTTCGCTACCGCTACAGCTTGGGCTGCAACCATTGCTTCTGCAAGCATGTGACAGAAATCGGTCGGGGTTACCCCCGTGCCCAATGGACCTGGAGTAGTAATACTGCTCGCCGAAGGCTCTTCTCGTGGTCTTGACGTCCCCGCCTCGCTGCTTGCAAGATTACAAAAATAAGGTAAACACTAATCAGTCTCTAATCACAAGACTCAAACACAAGGACACTCATGGTCCCGCAATACCCCTATGTGGATAACTTCTCTTACGCGATTCGATTATGACATTCAACCACGAATCCATTCCTTGGATACTAACCTCTCTCTGATACCAAATTGTAACGCCTCCCTTGTAATGACCATATAATATGGGTCCGGCCAGGGCCCCATAACATACGGACGCCACAGCTTTAACATTAAAAGATGGTATTAACTACCCAACTCAAAAATTAGAATAAAGCAATAGTGGAAACTGAAAGAGAGATCTATCCTACAGATTAGAGCAAACACACAGCAAGAATAATAAAGAAAAGAAACAAAGGCAAACCAGACAACACAAGAAATTTATAGTGGTTCCCCTAAACTTGGGTAGTCCACACTTCTACGACCCTAGGTAGGAATCCACTGCAGGATTAGTTGATCAGGTGTCCTGGGCACCAATGAGCTTTTGATAAGGTGCTCAAAAACCAAACTAGATTTTTTGATCAGGTGTCTTGCGACCACTGAGTTTTGATAAGGTCTCAGAAACCAAGAAGAAATTTTGAAGGGAGTTCAAGAACCCTTTTACAGGAGGGAAGGGAGAGTTGATATTGTCTTCTCTGTTCAACAATCAAAGAGAAGCATAAGTGGATTTTGATGATGTTGTCAAAGCTCCCCCTGAGATTTGCAATTGTTCAGGAAGGAGAGCTTTGTAAAGGGTGATAGGTCTTCAATGTATGACTGCTCCAGCAAATGATGATTTCAGCAAAGGCTGAAATGTGAGTTTTCTTGGAGTGTGAATGATGAAGCCTTGATGATGTTGATCTTCCAGTAAGCATTCAGACTGATGTAGAGTAGTTGTATCTTCAGGCTTCCTGGAACAGTAGATCTGAGAAGAGCACTGGCTGTACAAGTGATGTTGAGTTCTTCCTAGAACTCTGATTCCTGTACTACTTTCTTCTCTTTACTATTCTCTCTCTTCTTCTTATTCTCTATGTTCTTGTTATTCTCTTCTTTTTTCACCTCTTTTTTTTCTTCTCTGTTGTTCTGTGTATATATTCTGATAGGAGGCTAATGGTCATTTGAATTCTTTCATTTATTACTGCTGCCTCTTAGTTACTCCAACGATTATAATCTTCATAAAAGAATTCTTGTAACTGTCCTGTAATAAAGCTGTGTTGGAATATGAACGGCTCACATTGATTGGACCAAGAATATCCTGAAAATCTGTCTGGGAACTTGTGTTTAGAGGGATGGCAGAAATCGTCGATCTCAACAAGATGATCGTCGATCTGAGCTCAACTATCGTCGATCTGAGCTCAGAGATATTGGAGCTGGTCTGGGATAGAAAACGTCGATCTGGGCTCGGAGATCATCGAATGGAGTTCGACGCCTCGTGGACCTGAGCTCAGAGATCGTCGATCTCAGCTCGATGCCTGAACTTCAAAACGTCGATCTGAGCTCGACGCCAAGGTTGATTTCTAAATTCTTCTCTGACTGATTTCTCTTGGCTGATTTCTCTTGGCTGATTTCTTCAAACTCTGAGAGCCTTTGACTTAGCACATCCTATGACCCTTAGTTATACATTGATAGGTCAATGTATTAATCCTAAAGACATAGTGATCCTGACCTAAATCCATATTAGGGTGTTCCAATAATCTCCCCCTATTTGGGTTAGGATTACTCTTTACATAAAAATATTATAATTAATATTACAAAGCATAAGATATAAAAAGAGAAGCTTTGCATAGCTGACTTCTGTTGCTGTTAAAACTAACTGTTGCTGGCTTTACAAAACTCCCCCAATGTTGATGCAGTAATTGTGACTGGAGGAGGCTTGGATGACTTTGAAAATTGGATTTTGATTAAGTCATCCAGCTAATTATTATAGATGGTACCTACAGAAGGCTATGGAGATTGCTCTCTCCTTGAAAAGGATATGTTAGCATAAAAAATGATTTTTGTCCAGCACATTTTATTAGGATTCTGAATCTGAAAAACAAAGTCTGATATCTTTCTTCCTATAGAATTTCTTTTCATCAGAAGAGATTCAAACTCAGTGCCATGATCACTACTGACCAATGCAACGAGAGTAGAGGACTCAATCTAGATGAATTTAGAAAAGGATCTATAAGAAATATAGAGTTATCTGACAGAGAATTCTCATACAGAAATCCTAACATAATTTTGAACAAGATATCAGAAGGATAGAAGCAGCCCTTAAGAAAAGATGTTTCCTAATAAATTTGTTCCAAATAGGAAAAGGATTTGAAAATATTTTAAATAGTTTATCCTTATAATTATTAATCAAATTTATGAAAAAGCAGACTGAGTTCGACGATTTTATATAGGATCGTCGATCTGAGTTCGACGATTTGAACTTATTTCGTTGATTAAAATGTTTCTTTTTCCTTTGAATATATTCTGAAAACATTCCTCTGAGAGGTTTTGTTTTCTCCTCAGGTTTTATTGAATCTTGGCAGCAAAATTGAAGTTTTAAGTTAACTGAACTGAGAACAAAGTTAAATAATACCTGATCCTCTTCAGGTTTTGATTTTCCTTCTGTCTGTTCAAACTTTAAACTGCTGCAGGAAGTATTGATGGCCATTAAGCAGAATTGTTTGGCCCTTGCTTCCTCCTCTTCATCTTCAAGTGATGATTCATCATCTGATACATCCCAAATGACATCTAGGGATACTGATTCTCCTTCTTCAAATAAGATGTTTTAGCTTCTTTCTGTTGTTCCATCCACTGGTTTAGAAGCCATTTGATGAAGAGAATCCCATATCTCCTTAGCTGTTGAGCATTCAACAACTTCCTGGAACAAGTCATCAGATAATGACTGTGCTAGGATATTCATGGCTCTGGCATCAGCTAGTCTGGCCCTTTTAGATGTTATTGCTGAGGTTGGGAGACCTGTCATAATGGCATAAAATATTTCTTCATCAATATTGTCCATAAATGACTTAATTCTTGTCTTCCAAAGTGCAAATTTGTTTATGTTGCACTTAGGAGGTCTGGTGCTAGAATATTCCATATTCTTGCTATGTGAAAAACAGAATAATTAATCTAACTAGGATGGATCAAAAGAGAGATCTTTTGGTTCAGGTGTTAGCCTGTATAAACAACCAAACTAGTGAAGATCTAGTTGTTGAATAACCAACCTCCCTCTGATACCAATTGAAAGAGAGATCTATCCTAGAGATTAGAGCAAACACACAACAAGAATAATAAAGAAAAGAAATAAAGGCAACCCAGACAACACAAGAAATTTATAGTGGTTCCCCTAAACTTGGGTAGTCCACTCTTCTACCACCCTAGGTAGGAATCCACTGCAGGATGAATTGATCAGGTGTCCTGGGCACCAATGAGCTTTTGATAAGGTGCTCAAAAACCAAACTAGATTTTTTTGATCAGGTGTCTTGCCACCACTGAGTTTTGATAAGGTCTCAAAAACCAAGCAGAACTTTTGAAGGGAGTTCAAGAACCCTTTTATAGGAGGGAAGGGAGAGTTGATGTTGTCTTCTCTGTTCAACAATCAAAGAGAAGCATAAGTGGATTTTGATGATGTTGTCAAAGCTCCCCCTGAGATTTGAAATTGTTCAGGAAGGAGAGCTTTGCAATGGGTGATAGGTCTTCAATGTATGACTGCTCCAGCAAATGATGATTTCAGCAAAGGCTGAAATATGAGTTTTCTTGGAGTGTGAATGATGAAGCCTTGATTATGTTGATCTTCCAGTAAGCCTTCAGACTGATGTAGAGTAGTTGTCTCTTCAGGCTTCCTGGAACAGTAGATCTGAGAAGAGCACTGGTTGTACAGGTGATGTTGAGTTCTTCCTGGAACTCTGATTCCTGTACTACTTTCTTCTCTCCACTATTCTCTCTTCTTATTATTCTCTATGTTCTTGTTATTCTCTTCTTTTTTCACCTCTTTTTTTTCTTCTCTGTTGTTCTGTGTATATATTCCGATAGGAGGCCAATGGTCATTTTAATTCTTGCATTTATTACTGCTACCTCTTAGTTACTCCAATGGCTATAATCTTCATAAAAGCATTCTTGTAACTGTCCTGTAATAAAGCTGTGTTGGAATATGAACGGCTCACATTGATTGGACCAAGAATATCCTGAAAATCTCCCTGGGAACTTGTGTTCAGAGGGATGGCAGAAATCGTCGATCTCAACAAGATGATCGTCGATCTGAGCTCAACTATCGTCGATCTTAGATCAGAGATATCAGAGCTCGTCTGGGACAGAAAACATCGATCTGAGCTCGTAGATCGTCGAACAGAGTTCGACGCCTCGTGGACCTGAGCTCAGAGATCGTCGATCTCAGCTCGACGCCTGAACTTCAAAACGTCGATCTGAGCTTGACGCCAAGGTTGAATTCTGAATTCTTCTCTGACTGATTTCTCTTGGCTGATTTCTTCAAACTCTGAGAGCCATTGACTTAGCACATCCTATGACCTTTAGCTATACATTGATGGGTCAATATAATAATCCTAAAGACATAGTGATCCTGACCCAAATCCAAATTAGGGTGTTCCAACAATCTCCCCCTATTTGGGTTAGGATTACTATTTACATAAAAATATTATAATTAATATTACAAAGCATAAGATATAAAAAGAGAAGCTTTGCATAGCTGACTTCTGTTGCTGTTAAAACTGACTGCTGCTGGCTTTACAAAACTCCCCCAATGTTGATGCAGTAACTGTGACTGGAGGAGGCTTGGATGACTTTGAAAATTGGATTTTGATTGAGTCATCCAGGTAATTCTTATAGATGGTACCTGTAGAAGGCTATGGTAGAGATTGCTCTCTCCTTGAAAAGGATATGTTAGCATAAAAAATGATATTTGTCCAGCATATTTTATTAGAATTCTTAATCTGAAAAACAAAGTCTGATATCTTTCTTCCTATAGAATTTCTTTTCATTAGAAGGGATTCAAACTCAGTGCCATGATCACACTGACCAATGCAACTAGAGTAGAGGACTCAATCTAGATGAATTTAAAAAAGGATCTATAAGAAATATAGAGTTATTTGATAGAGAATTCTCATACAGAAATCCTAACATAATTTTGAATAAGATATCAAAAAGATAGAAGCAGCCCTTAAGAAAAGATGTTTCTTAATAAATTTGTTCCAAATAGGAAAAGGATTTGAAAATATTTTAAATAGTTTATCCTTATAATTATAAATCAAATTTATGAAAAAGCAGACTGAGTTCGACGATTTTATATAGGATCGTCGATCTGAGTTCGACGATTTGAACTTATTTCGTTGATTAAAATGTTTCTTTTTCCTTTGAATATATTCGTAAAACATTCCTCTGAGAGGTTTTGTTTCCTCCTCAGGTTTTATTGAATCTTGGCAGCAAAATTGAAGTTTTAAGTTAACTGAACTGAGAACAAAGTTAGATAATACCTGATCCTCTTCAAGTTTTGATTTTCCTTCTGTCTGTTCAGACTTTAAACTGCTGCAGGAAGTATTGATGGCCATTAAGCAGAATTGTTTGGCCCTTGCTTCCTCCTCTTCATCTTCAAGTGATGATTCATCATCTGATACATCCCAAATGACATCTAGGGATACTAATTCTCCTTCTTCAAATAAGATGTTGTAGCTTCTTTCTAATGTTCCATCCACTGGTTCAGAAGCCATTTGATGAAGAGAATCCCATATCTCCTTTGTTGTTGAGCATTCAACAACTTCCTGGAACAAGTCATCAGATAATGACTGTGCTAGGATATTCATGGCTCTGACATCAGCTAGTCTAGCCCTTTTATTTATTGTTGCTGAGGTTGGGAGACCTGTCATAATGGCATAAAATATTTCTTCATCAATATTGTCCATAAATGACTTAATTCTTGTCTTCAAAAGTGCAAATTTGTTTATGTTGCACTTAGGAGGTCTGGTGCTATAATATTCCATATTCTTTCTATGTGAAAAACAGAATAATTAATCTAACTAGGATGGATCAAAAGAGAGATCTTTTGGTTCAGGTGTTAGCGTGTATAAACAACCAAACTAGTGAAGATCTAGTTGTTGAATAACCAACCTCCCTCTGATACCAATTGAAAGAGAGATCTATCCTAGAGATTAGAGCAAACACACAGCAAGAATAATAAAGAAAAGAAATAAAGGCAAGCCAGACAACACAAGAAATTTATAGTGGTTCCCCTAAACTTGGGTAGTCCACTCTTCTACCACCCTAGGTAGGAATCCACTACAGGATGAGTTGATCAGGTGTCCTGGGCACCAATGAGCTTTTGATAAAGTGCTCAAAAACCAAACTAGATTTTTTGATCAGGTGTCTTGCCACCACTGAGTTTTGATAAGGTCTCAGAAACCAAGCAGAACTTTTGAAGGGAGTTCAAGAACCCTTTTATAGGAGGGAAGGGAGAGTTGATGTTGTCTTCTCTGTTCAACAATCAAAGAGAAGCATAAGTGGATTTTGATGATGTTGTCAAAGCTCCCCCTTAGATTTGCAATTGTTCAGGAAGGAGAGCTTTGCAAAGGGTGATAGGTCTTCAATGTATGACTACTCCAGCAAATGATGATTTCAGCAAAGGCTGAAATGTGAGTTTTCTTGGAGTGTGAATGATGAAGCCTTGATGATGTTGATCTTCCAGTAAGCCTTCAGACTGATGTAGAGTAGTTGTCTCTTCAGGCTTCCTAGAACAGTAGATCTGAGAAGAGCACTGGCTGTACAGGTGATGTTGAGTTCTTCCTGGAACTCTGATTCCTGTACTACTTTCTTCTCTCCACTATTCTCTCTCTTCTTCTTATTCTCTATGTTCTTGTTATTCTCTTCTTTTTTCACCTCTTTTTTTTTCTTCTCTGTCGTTCTGTGTATATATTCTTATAGGAGGCCAATGGTCATTTGAATTCTTGCATTTATTACTGCTGCCTCTTAGTTACTCTAACGGCTATAATCTTCATAAAAGCATTCTTGTAACTGTCCTATAATAAAGCTGTGTTGGAATATGAACGGCTCACATTGATTGGACCAAGAATATCCTGAAAATCTGCCTGGGAACTTGTGTTCAGAGGGATGGCAGAAATCGTCGATCTCAACAAGATGATCGTCGATCTGAGCTCAACTATCGTCGATCTGAGCTCAGAGATATTGGAGCTGGTATGGGATAGAAAACGTCGATCTGAGCTCGGAGATCGTCGAACGGAGTTCGATGCCTCGTGGACCTGAGCTCAGAGATCGTCAATCACAGCTCGACTCCTGAACTTCAAAACGTCGATCTGAGCTCGACGCCAAGGTTGAATTCTGAATTCTTCTCTGACTGATTTCTCTTGGCTGATTTCTTCAAACTCTGAGAGCCTTTGACTTAGCACATCCTATGACCCTTAGCTATACATTGATGGGTCAATCTAATAATCCTAAAAACATAGTGATCCTGACCCAAATCCAAATTAGGGTGTTCCAACGGAAACATACAAACAAAACTAGAAGTTATACACTACCGATTAGGAATTTCAAAATGTCCTTAAGGCCTTACACAAAATAAGTCCAACACTGAATGACAACAAGGTCAAACATCAACGTGCAAAAGCACTCCTAGGCTACCTCGGCATGCAAGCCGGAAATACCAATAACATGGAGCATCAAAGTCAAGAAGAAAACAAGCTAGTAAGCATGGTAATCACTTCATAAGGCTTAGGCCTTTTCGGTCGGTGCACTTGCTCCCGCTTGTGATCCTTGCCCGGTAAAATTTTTGGTAATGTGGGTTAGCATAGGCTGACCTCTACTGTATAACCAACACATTTCCTCCTGGCCGCCCCTAACGTACCCCAGGGTACACCTCCAACCTACAAGTCAGCACTTTGTATGTCATATACATAAACATGTAAAGCTTTAAAAATAGGTTTGGATGTCTCAAACAACAAACATGTTTTCTATGTTGAGCATATAATCAAAGGGGCCTACTATGCAGCATGTATGCAAACTTGGGCTTCAACCAAGGCACCCTATCGCGTATGCATCTAGCACATCATCATAATAATTGATTACTTCCAATTTCCCATCGGCATTAAGCCGCAAACAAAAAGGGTACTGCAATTCCCTTAACGGCATACAAGCCGCCACACGGAATTCTTATCAAGGCCCCACCCGCTCATGGGTCTTAGACCCCGGCTTTCTTGCAAACTCTGACTTCTCACGTCAGGATTTCATCTCACACACAAACCAATTCTGAGAACCCTTACTGGAACCCACCCGCTCGTGGGCTTCATTGCCCGTACTTGTCCTATGCTTGGCATTCTCGTCAGTCTCACAATAGGGGACTAGTCTCATCGGGACACTCTCCCCACATGACTTGCACGTCACAGGATAGCCAGCTGACCACGGAGACAAAGCCGCACCTTAGCACATCACAATCCAAAACCTTTCCCACCCTAATCCATCACTCATACTGCAACATTCCCTCGCACCAAGGAAACCATCTACCGCCAATGCGGAGCTAACCTTGTCCGGTTCCGGCTACAAGTACTCACTTGGAAAAAGGGGAAAACATATACATCACAAACTGCATCTTGCCGCAATAGATTTCTATAAAATCCTTAAGGCTCGTTATGCGACATCACCGATTCGGACTAACGGTCGTGACTACAGTTTCACCCATAATGCCTAATCCACTAACGGAGCGGATCTCAAATGTAATATCATGCCGGGGACGGACACAATCGACCTGGTTGTTCCTCTTGAACCATGGCGACCCAAACCCCTCTCATTTGAGAGATTTGGTGCCCAAATGCTTGAAAAACAAGAAAGAAGAAGATGTTATGCATGCATCCTAGAAACTGAGAAGAGAAATGTCGTTTCCTTACGACCCCTCTTTCTAGCAATGGAATCCTTGCTTTGAATGACTTGACATGAGTGCCTCCACGCCCTCTCCACGGATCTGGTCTCGGAACGGCGATCGGTGCTCCGTAGCTCCGTCAATGGTGGATGAAACTCTCTCCTTCCTCTTCCCTTCTCTTCCTCTCCAACCCTTCCCTCAATCCAAATGATGAGAATAATGAGAGGAAAAACCATCTCATCCCTAATAAGATTGATTGGCCAAAAGATCCTGGCCCTTGGATCTAATTTGGAGAAGCATCGGACGGCCACGAAGCAAAAACGACGGAACAGTCCCGTCCGCACGATCTATGGTGCACGACCAGTGGTCGTGCGCACTAGATCCCATGATCGTGCGATCACCTCTTGCAGAACTCCAGAAAGAAAGGGATGAATGCGCACGAGCAGCGGCGCATGACCAGTGGTCATGCGCACTATATCCAATGGTCGTGCGTTCGCCTAGGCAGAACTTGGAAAAAAGGAGAATAGTGCGCATGAGTAGTGACGTATGACTAGTGGTCGTGCGCACTAGATGCAGTAATCGTGCGCAATATTCAACTACCGAAAATAGCGACCCTTCACTTACGGTATCCATACTACCAGGAGTTAGCTTCCAGCAACTCCAGGTCTAAAAACTGGGGTATTACAGGTAGCCAGGTTTATTCTTATGAAGAAATAAGCTCATGTGGATGTTTTGGTATGCCTCTTTGTGGAGCAGTTTGTACGGTACCATGGCATGCCAAAGACAATTGTTTCTGACCGGGATGGTCGGTTTACTTCTAAGGAATAGAGGGCCGTACAGGCATACTTGGGTTCACACCATACCTTTAGCACTGCATTTCATCCTCAAGTGGACGGGCAGTCTGATAGGACCATCAGAACATTGGAGGACCTATTAAGACTGTGTGTGTTGGATAGAGGAGAGCCGTGGGAACAGCTCTTACCCCTTGTGGAATTTTCATATAACAACAGTCACCAGGCCAGTATCAGGATAGGACCCTATGAAGCCCTTTACGGAAGAAGGTGTAGAACCTCCTTATCATGGGTGCAAGATTAAGACACAAATGTTTTGAGAATTGAGTACATCGATGATACTGATGCGGTTGTTAGACTAATACGGGACCGCATGCTTGAGGCTCAAAGTTGGCAGGTTAAATATTATAATGCAAATAACCGGGTGGTACAATTTCAGGTGGGTGACAAAGCGTTCTTGAAAATCCGGCCGATGCATGGAGTGTCACGTGTATGTGGTGTGAAGAAGCTCAGCCTAAGGTACGTTGGACCTTACACTATATTGGAAACGATTGGCCCTTTGGCCTACGGGTTGGAGTTACCACCAGATCTGGAGAACCTTCATGACGTATTTCATGTGTCGTCTCTTTGGAATGCGCTATTGTGGCCCGATCAACACATTCCCACCAATGATGGAGCAATAACAACCGATAGATCTGTACGACTAGAGCCGGTGTAGATAGTAGACAACGAGACAAGGATTTTGTGCCGCATGAGTGTTCCTTTTGTAAAGGTGTTGTGGTCTAATCATGGGAAGGAGGAGTATACATGGGAGACGATGGACTTGATGCAAAAGCACTACCCGGAGTTGTTACCTCAAGGTAATTTTAAAAGCATATTTTAATTTATTTTATGTTTTTCTCTCCCATAGCCTTAGCCTGATTTCAGGGACGAAATATTTTATTTTGTTTATAGTAATTGCAACGTCCCAATTCATGTTAGGCCCCTCATGCGTGTTTTTAATCCAGGAGAGCTGACTATGGCTTAGGGAGTGCTGACAGCTAGGCTTACACTTGTGTAAGGGGGGAGAAGTTGGTCTAAAGTAGGACATGGGTAATGACACAGGTATCTCCATACCCGTGTGGTACTCTGGTGTCTAGGGGTTTTCTTTGTGAAATTTCCAGAGAAGGACACGGGTAGTGGCACGGGCGTGCCCCTACCCATATGTGTGTGACACGGGCGTGTCTATACCCGTGTGGCTCTTTGGCAATGATGCAGATTCCTTTTAGTGTTTCCCGAGCAGGACATAAATAGAGACACGGGCGTGTCCCTACCCATATGTGTGTATTCTTCGAGCAAATATCGATTAACACCGTCGACCGTGTTTCCTAAGCAGGACACGGGTTGTGACACGGGTGTGTCCCTACCCGTGTGCGTGTGTGTATATTCTTCGAGCGGAGCTCGACAAACGATCGTCGACCGTGTTCCTCCCGAGTAGGACACTGGTAGAGATACAGGCGTGTCCCTACCTACGTGTGTCTACAACAGTTCGACGATTCGTAGAGCGGAGCTTGAACATCGTCGACCACGTTCTCCCGAGCAGGACACGGGTAGCGACACGGGCGTGTCCCTACCCGTGTCATTCAATTTCGTGTTTTGACGAATTTTCTGGCCGCTTCGTTTTGAAGGGACTAATTTACTGAGTGATTGGCGGTCCAATGAGAGGTCGACACGTGGTTATGCAGTTACCCACTTCCCACTTGAAAGGATAAAACCATAGCCATTTCTACTCGTCCCTTCCAAGCCATTGCTGTAGAAAAGAACTGGAGAGGAAGAAGGTGCTGGAGCCGATCTTTTTCCCGTGAAAAACTAACACAAACCGAGGAGAAGAAGATGTCGTCAAGAAGGATGACAAGATCCATGGATGGAAATGGTGGAAATACCGGAAATGAGGTGAGCTTCCTACCCTCTCGCTTGTTACTAAATCTGTAGTTATTTCTAGGAGAGATGTCGACTCAGGAGAGTTTCGACTTGTGAGATGAAGATTTCCTAGGAAGAGACCATTCTAGGTCTTGTGCCCTAAGGATATTGATGTCTTCAACCTTTTCCCTATCCTTGAGTAGACGGTGGACTTGGTTCGTGAAGAGGAAATGGTCTCATGAGGGTGAATAAGGGTGGAGGAATTTCTGGACATGGTTTGAACATATGGCTTGATGAATAAGATGAACCGATGTCGTTCATCTTGCTTTAAGATGCGTGCAGAAATCTATTTTCTACACGCAGTAGCCTTCGAGTCCATTTTCGGACACGATGCGGTCAGGTCCGGGCTTTCGACTAAACACGAAAGTCGTAGCCCTTGGAAATGCCTTTCCAAAGAGGGGTTAAACGTCTTCACTAGATTCCTGTAGCCTCGGGAATCCCTGTTTGTAGTTGTTGTACAATAATCATTCCTGCACATGTAGATCTCGTGTTTGTTTTGTATCGACCTTGGGCTTGTAGAGAGATTATAGTACATTAATACTAATGTTGTGTTGAATGGATTCTATAAGCATTTGCGATAAAACATGTTTATGACATAAATTTGATAGACCCGTAATGAACAAATGAGGTGGTTCATGTACTTGATCAATGTGATTTGGTGATGGTTGGAGAACGAATGGATTGATGAGTTGAGATGGTAGGAATGGTTTAAATATGTGAATCAATAAGGATGTACTTGGCAAGGGTAATACATTGAATAACAATGAGTTTGGCTTGAAGATATTGGACATCATTATTAACGACTATCATGAACAAATGGTCGTATGGTTTATGAATATGTGAGGTACCTTTATGTCGACGATGAACCATTAAGTGCATGTGCACTATATTTTGAAAGGGTGTAAGTGCGGGGTTTGACCGCACTGCTTTGGTAATGTTGAGAAGAGACGTAAGTGGACGGTTGGGCTTGGTCCTCAGTGTTCATTCCCGAGGCTCCTTTTGAGCCACGATGATGTGAAATTACATGCGGTGTGAGTCGACACGCAGTGTCATAATCCTGGGTTAAGGATAGTGTAACATCCCTCAGACAACTAGACCCCCTAGGAGTGGTTTTGTCATGACTAGGTCATGATAAAACCCTAGAAGCCCAAAAAGACAAAGTGGACTTAGGAATAAGGGTGTTTAGGACGATCATGAGGCTTCACCATGACTCCATGACCCAACCATGACCCCACCAATCTGTTAAAATGTCCCTAAGGTTCCATTGGAGTCAACTCAGGATGGCCAAGTTGACCTAGGATCATATTAGGCCTAAAAAGGGAAAGGTGCCCTAACTAAGGGCAATGTGACCTTAATGAGCCCAACCAACCCTACCAAGGTCTTCCTAGACCTAAAGTGGAGTCAATGGGTCACCAAAGACCCATTGGAGTCAACCTTAGAGCTTAAGTTGACCTAAGTCAACCCTATCCCTAAATGGGTCAAACTGACCTACATAGGGTCAATTGACTTTCCCTTAGCCGAGTGGACCCCACCCATGCCCTTCTAACCCTAGAGTGAGGTCAATGAGTCACTAAGGACCCATTGGGGTCAACCCTAGTAGATAAGTTGACCCAAGTCAACACAAACCCCCCAAAGTGGTCAAAGTGCCCTTAATAAGGGTCAAGTGACCTTCAAGGTGCCAAATCAACCCTACCCATCCCTACCTAGGCCCAAAGGGAGGACAATAGGACACCAAGGACCAATTGATGGTGACACAAAAGGTCAATTTGACCAAAGTTAACCCAAGGCTAGGTCAAGCCAAACTTAGCTCAAAAGGGTTAACTCAAGCTCAAGCCCCTAGCCACTTGGGCTAACCACTTCCTAACCACTTTATAATAGCTTAGTGGGCTGCATTTAGGCTAGTACCATGAACAAATTCGGCCATGAGGGGCAGGAGAGAGAAAGCTTCAATTCCTCTTTAATGGAGGAGAGAGAAAAGGAGGTAAAGGCCATTCATGGCTTAGGGAGGCCAAGGGCCACCTTTATTGGCTGGATTCAACTCCTCTGGGGAAGAGGAGAAGTTTCCAGCCGTTTCTCGGCTACCACAAGGAAGGTTCACCCCCCCCCCCCCACCACTTGGCTGAGAGCTTCATTGAAGGCCATTAATGGCCATTGGTGCATGACCACTCCTCACCCCCATTTCACTCCTTTAAAACTTCCACTGGACTCCTACGAGTCATTTACACACCTTACCTAAAGGAGCCGGAGTAGTCCACTGTGCTGTTGTAGAAACCGAGCGGTGCCACCATCGTAAATGGCATCCCGACATTCAACCCGCCTCCAGGCCGCAAACAAGGTCCTCCCCTTCTTCTTCTCCTATGGGTAGAACATAGGGATCATTTAGAAATAAAATCGGGCTCAATTGAGACCGATAAAGCTTTCGATTCCACTATTTTTCCTTGAAAAATGACTTGTCGGGATTGCCAGAAAATGGCCCTTCGACAGCTGTGCCGCCGCCTGGCGATAGCCACCACCTCGACGGAGGTAGTGGTGGAGGTGGCCGACTAGGAAGGTGGCCGGGTGGCCGGCAGTAGTGGCTGCAAGTAGCTCCAGGTCGGGTCAATTCTACCCATCGGCAAGAAGATGAGCCATAGCCACTGGATCTTGCGTCAAGATCTGTGCAGGATCAGTATATTAATATTTCATTTTAATGAATTCTATCACACATATTTAGTACCATTGTAAATTAATTTAAAAATACTTATAGACTAAATCAGAGAAGGTGGTTAACATATAAATTATAGCCCTATGGTTCTACTTTAATTTAAAATTTATTTGAATCAATTTGGATATCTGGTTTGACCAGGGTACCAATTTTTGTGGGGTCTATACCTAGGGTTAGACTGAAACTAAAATGAGTACCCCCACTTCATACCTTGTCCAAATGACCTAAAATTTGAACAGGGAGTCACCCTAATCTATACCTAGGTCTTGCCCAAAAATGATATTTTTTGGGGATAATTTTCTATTGTTTTTGAAATTATTTAAATATCCTAGGATAAATTAATTAGGGGACCTAATCACCTCCAAACCCTCCCAAATTTTGGTGAGTGGTCCTTGGGGTCATCATGAGGATCTTTATATACCTCTTTTTGAGTTGATTTGGATGGGAATTGAGCAAAGCCTAGCTTTGCCCTAATAAGGGGTATTTAGGTCAAAAGTGCACTTTGAGGTTTGGGTGGTAAAACCACCTCAACAGAGGCTGAAATTTGGGCCACTGGTTTGACATGTCATTTAACACCCTCATATGGGTTACGGGGTTGTTTAGGGTTGAATTTACCTAGGACCCAAGTTCATACCCTATGTTTGGACTCTGGGGGTTTGAGAAGGGCATGGGGTCAAATGCCCTTGTATGGACTTGAAATTTAGTAGAGAGGATAATAGGGTACCTAAGGTTCTCTGGTAAAAATCTTAGAGAATTTGGAGATAGATAAACCCCTCTAAATCCTAACCCTAGTTTAGGGCACAACCCTAGTTTAGGGCACAACCCTTATACATGCAAGATAGGCCACCAAAACTTAATGAAAAGCCATGAAACATTGGTAGTATGATTATAGCATTAATTAGAGCCTTTGATGATTTTATTGTTAATCTTGAAACAATACATTTAGTACCTCCTTTATAATACATGAAATTGCCCTTGATAATCTTTTAATTTTTATGATCACATTGTTATAAACGAAGTTATGAAAATTAAGCAGAGGGTGTTTTACGTCAAATACTCATACTTGAATTTTATTATAATTTTTAGATGTGTATTTTTTGTACTTTCTTCACATGCTTTTAAGAATGCAATGATATTCAAAATTTGATTCAGAGCTCAATAATAGTTAAAAATTGTGGAACTCATTTAAAAGTGTACTTAGGTCAATATACACTTGAGGAAATTTTACCACAATATTTAGGTGAATATTTAGAGTAGTTGTTTCAATAATGTAAGAATGAGGATTATTATTTTAAATCAAAATGTGAGCTCATTATTCACTGAGAAGTTTGAAAATTTTGTTAGAAGTGTTTTTAAGGCATATTAGCCATGCTTGAATTTTATTATAATTTTTGGAAGCTTATTTACAATATCTACTTCATTAGCTGTTAATTATGTGATTATGTTTAAAATTATGGATAAAGGCCCAAACCTTACTGAAAAATTGGGAGACTTTTAATTTACTATTAAATAATCATCTTGTATTTATCATAAATTTGTGGAGCATTTTGCATGCCTGAAAAAGGTACTTCATGTTCAAACTAAGGTATTTGGATTTCTTAGGAAATAAAATAAATTATCAAGTAAATTAGGAAAATTATGACATTTTGGATTTAGGCTAAACATGTCATGGTAGACCCCCAATAATTATTATAGGGATATTGGATGATAATTTGGAGTGCCTCCCACTGTATACATCATATAGCTTAGGATGGACTGCGTTTAGTAAAAACTACGGAAATCGTGTCAACATGGGGAATGGTCGTAGGGAGATGGGATTTGTGTTTACTTATTTTAGTATGTGGATTGGAGAATACAATTGAATCTAGGGAGAGTAGGTAGAAGAGTTGTCTAAGTTTAGGTGGTACCCAGAATCGACGAAAAATCATCTATCCTGTGAAGAGAGGGAGAAGGTCAAAACACTTTAGGGTAAGAACCAGTGTAATGCTAAAGGGATCATGAAGTGGGTATTAACCAATAATAGTATGTGCCTTATAAAAGGGAGCTTTGGGCTTCAGCCCATCGTAGTTCCTAGTGCCCTTTGAGAGCCCTTCACGGGGTATGCCGGGGCAGTCCTGGGCTAACCTAAACTGTAGGCAAACTAAACTACAAGAGTAACTAGCATAACTAGGGATTCACTTTCAATAACCTTGATGTCTCGGGATGTTAGGTTGGGTCACACGGGCAGTAGGCTCGGTGGTTTGGTGATGGGCAGGTTGGCCCGGCGAGCTTAGGCTCGGTTGTTGGTAGTGACAGACGAGATGGTCTGGGAGCTTTGGCTCGAAAGCCGATACATAAGGTTTCATGTATATAAGTATAAGGTGGTGGGTCTTCGGTATTGCAGGGTCGATGCACCGACGCCAATACATCTACTCGACACGTGTGGTTTAGCACTTCGCCAAATAAAGTCCAGTACGTCAGCCGGTAAGAGTATGTAGGAGCTCCACTTAGTGCACCAGCATCGAGGAGTATGATAGGTCTGACTGGTAGTGTAATTACCAATTTAGAGATGGGCGAGGCCCAACCCACTGCTTCTGTTTGCCACTACAGAGGTATCCTGGGAGGTTAGGCTCCAGAAAGGGGGAACTAAAGGTCTGTGTGCACAGAGTCGGGTGGGTGAGTTGCATTTGCATGATCACATCATAGCATATTTACATGTCATAGTATCATCATTTCATATAACCCCTGACACCTATTGTGCAAAGTGGTATGGGATACTTTATATAATAGGCCCTGCAAAACGACCCCTTGGTTTATAAGCTCGCGTGAGCGTGCTTATAAGTTAAGGTTTATATTCTGTAGATATATACATGCTTTCTAGGAAAAACCGACACCCTATCGTATAAATTGGTATGGGACTTTTTATACGATAGAAGCCTTGCATAAGATCCCTTGGCTTATGTGTTTCCATATAAGTTAAGGTTACATATTATATTTTCAGCCTTTCATACTTCCATTACTGTCACATGTACTCTTAAACTTGCTAGATTAGTTCTGCCGTCACCTGTTACTTTATTAATCTCCACCTTTATTTCCTCTCCATTCCTCCTCCCCGCTCGGTGCCTAGGAGCCATGGGGGAAGGGGTGGGGGATAATAGGACTTAGTCTTTTAGACTAACGGTTTTCGAACCACATCGTTTTAGGGGACTGTGGAGCCCAGCATGGAGGAGCAGCCCCGGAGGTCTTCACACATGGAGATGGGACAGTCTAGCATCGGAGTTCAGACAGCTGGGACTGTGAGTCCCGTTCTTTAGTATATGTTTAGCTTTTGCTTCTGCGCTGAGTGATTTGTAGTGAGGATATTTGATTGCCTGCGAGCAGACTCTTATTTAGGTGGTTGGTTCGATGAGTCGATCGTCGCAGGCTTGCTAAAAAGCTAGTTTTTAACGAAAGGAGGCAAGTGCACCTATCTCATGTAGTACTCGATATTCGGGAGAATACCGAGGTCATATTGTTCTCGGGGTCGGGTTGATTATTCCTACTCCTTTAGGAGGACTATTATTTTACTAAAAAATGGTGGATTTTTGTTTGTCACTAAAGACGGAAATAAAAAGAAGGCTGAAAATTACTTAGATTATTCGATGATGGGTAAACGATCGGCATCGAATCGAATTAAGACTAAAATAACTTTTAATAATTATTAAACTAAGTTTTCAAATTAATAAAAGGAAACTTGGCCGTGGAGGTTCCATAAATATGATCGCACTTATCTCTAGGAATATTGCTCACCTGAATGCTAAGACTATTCGATCGAACGTTAGTCCGAAAAAGGATTCCTCTTAATGCCAGCTTTACGCTAAGAACCTCGTTATTGGGTGGGGAACCTAATCCGGTAGAACTACGCTTCTCCTCTCTCGAGGGTATGTACGCAATTCTATTTACCCAAGGGGGATCGGTCCATACGCACAATCTTTTGGCTAGCTAGCGTATGCATAATGGAGATAGAGCCCACACATCGATATGTGATCCTACGCATCGTTAACCCGGGGCAAACCTTAAGTCCTTAAATTAAAGTGAAAATAAAGAACTTTAATTATTTCAAATCATTTTATATGTCCCAATGCCCTTCGATGTCGAGGGCTAAAGATGATTAGCCACTCATCTGTATGCGGACGGCTTTATAATTTTGATGAGGCGCGAGTTCGAGACTAAACAGTAAAGGGTTATAATAAAAAACATAAAAAACACAACGTTAGAAAAATTGAAAAGCTAACTAAAATGAGAACTCACGCACACTTCAAAACCATAAATTAAATAAAGTAAAGACAAGTCCTACTCGAATGAGTATGCGGGAAATAAATGCAAGTACAAGTTCCACTCAAATGAGTAGACGGTAAATGAAAAGTTCTACTCGAATGAGTGGGCGAGAAATGAAAACACACCATTTAACTCTTAACGAGTAGGCAGAAATAAATGCGCACATGCACACACTCTACATGAATTGAATGAAAGCAATAAAATTATCTCATACATACATGCACTCTTCATAATTGAAAGAATGCAATAAAATAAAGCATGAAAATTTATCTCCTACACTCACGCACTCTACATAATTGAAGAAAGCATGAAAAATTACTCTCATAAACTCACTCACACAACATAAATTTTAGAAAGCAATAAAGAGAACAATAAAGTCTAACTCATACACTCACACACAAAATTGAATTTAAAAGAACAAAATGAAAACCTAACTCATGCACTCACACACACAACATAGAAAACAAAATAAAAGTTACCTAAAAATAAAAACATCTACTTTTCTATTCTTATAATGTACTAGAAATGAACAAAAAGACAAAATAAAATTAAAAGGAGCAAAAAGTTTTGGAAATTAAAGTTAAAACCAAAGTTGTTTAAAAATTAAAACTATAGCTTTTTCATTCTTAAGAGTTCATGAAAGTGATAGAAAAGTTGAAATAAAACTTAAAAGAACAAAAAAAAGTTTTACAATCCTAAAAAGAAAGCTAAGTAAAAAAATCAAAAACACTTTAAAACCTCTATTACAAATTCAAAAGGATGAAGAAGATATACTTTTAATGTAACATAAAGCTTGAAGAAAAACTATCCTAATAACATTTCATTTTTGAAATAAAAACTATAATAAAATCTAACATAACAACTTATTAAAAGCATGAAAAAAATTAACTAATTAAACTCATACACACACACACACTTTACATAAAGAGAAATACAAAGAAAAACATGTGAAAAAAAAGAAGAACAAAGTGGGCACACAAGTTCATTCCAAAACCATTTAAGAAGAGAAAAGCTAACATGTTTTTATTAATGAAAAAGAACTATTACAAAGCTAAGACAAACATAAAAAGAGGGGGAGAAAGTTCTCCTTACATGGCAATGGAAAAAACCAAGCAGCCCACAAAACACACTAAACTTTGGCTCAAAAAAGTAAACCCTTGGACCTTACAAAAAATTTTTATTTATAGACAAAATTTCGGGCGTGACACGCCCTAGTCACGTGTATGACAGGGGGCGTGTTAAGGGGGTTGACTAGACAGCTGGGTGGAGGAAGTCAATTTGATCTTTGCTGGCTGGAGGCATTGACTGCCGACATCGATACAGGCCTGTCGGGATGGAAACGAGCATGACAGCATGCGGGAGGCATTCAGTGTCGAGTGGATGAAGGCATTGAGTGGTGTTGAGTATTGAATAGTGAAAGCATTGAGTGTCGAGTAGATGGCGTTGAGTGTGTTTTTTCTCGACGTCATTGAGTGGCGTGATACGGGCGTGTCGAGTCTTCGGACACGGGCGTGTCCTGCTCTGGTTGATGAGGGTCGAACGTTGAGCGTTGGGTTGAGGTCAACGATCGTCGAGGGCGTGACACGGGCGTGTCGGTCATGGGACACGGGCGTGTCAGGTCATTTTTTGATCATTTTTGAAAAATTTCAAAAATCAAAATAAACTAAGTTATAAATAAAATTTACAAAAAGAAGTAATTTACTGAATAAAACTAACTAAAAAAGACAAAAATAAAGTAAAATGACATAATAAAAATACTATAAAATAGGTATATTTACAACTCATCAAATACCCCGAAACTTAATCTTTTGCTATTCCAAAGCAAAAGTTTGAGATGAACTTATAAGAAATAAAAAAACTCTAAGTTTAGCTACCATTTTAAATTAATTATAAGAGAGATCTAAATAAATATACGGGGTATAAGAGTTAAGTCCTAAAATTATGTAGATGATTTAAATAGGGCAAAAGTTTTTGCCAAAAGACTTCTTGATGTAATCAAATAGAAAGTAATAATTGTAATGGTTATCTTAACAAAAATAGCTTGGAATTATATGAACTTTAGCTTATAGGAGTTTTACAGAAAATAATGTAATTTACAAATTATGCTCTCAATAAGATTTTTGAATTAATTCTACAGTCGTGAAATTGGCTAAGGGGGTTTGGTGGTTTATGAATTGGCTTGGATTTTGAGGTGAGGTAATTTTTTATCGAACCCTCATTTTTTTCTTCTTGGTTAGGAAAATGAAATCTTATTTTCCTAATATGATGATTTTTTCTATTTCAACTTCATAAAAATAAAATTAACCCAATGTATATGTGTAGAAGTAATGGATTTTATCCTCTTACTCCGTAACATATAATCTTTTTATATTATTGGGTGTCTATGTTTACAGAATGAAATCTTATTTCCATTGACATAGAATCTTTTAAGGGTAAAGTTTTTATTATGCCAAGTAGGACATGATAAATATGGGGAAGAAAAGAAAACTAGATTTATAATAATAAAAATTGAGAGCAACCTTTATAAATTGTACGTTCCAATTTTTCAAAAAGCTAAAAGTAAGCATAATTGAATTCTATAGTAATTTATTTCTAACATGATACACGTGCTCCTATCTATGAAAAATTAGAAGTAGTGCCTAAAACAAATTCACTATTTTTAACAAAGCATAATGAGTTATTTAAAACTTAACCCCGGCTATTTAAAATTTTCAATCAATAATTAACAAATGAATAGTGGACGAAGAATTAATAAAATTCACATATAAATAAACTCAAAACAGAATTTTTGTATAGCATGAAAATTAAGAATAATATATTTGATTTATTTGTTTTATAAAATATTTTTTAAGAATTTTTAAAGTTATTATCTTTTTTTGTATTTTGTATTTATTTCTTTAATATATACATACTAAAGAAAGGAAAATACGAAAATAAATTATTATTATTATTATTTTTGAGTTTTCCAAATATTTTTGTGATTTTTAAGAAAATTTTCATTTTATTTACAAAAATTGGGAGAAAAAAGAGAAGTTATTTACAAGAATGAGAGTGAAATGGGGAGAGAGAAGAGTATTTACAAAAAGGTATTTACAAGGATTTATCTACAAAAAATATTTACAAAAATTTATCTACAAAAAATATTTACAAAGTAAAACAAAATATTTTTGGATTTTTTGTTTTTATAATTTTTGTTTGTTTTTGTTTTTGTTTTGGAAATAGAAGTGCAAATAAGAGAAGTGCAGAAAAGAAAGAAGGAAAAACACGAAAACACCTCATACATAGTTCCAACATTGTCCCCAATGTTGTAAGATAAGTATGTTGAATAAGAAAAACGATAAATGCTATATGTACAAAAAGAAAGAGGGTGGGTAGAAACGTCCCTGATGCGTGTTCGGGGGAGCCCATTTAGAAACCCTGCATTTATTAGAAAAAGTAGCAAACATAATAAATAAAGAGCGAAAAAGATAGACGTGGGATGCCTCCTAGGAGCGCTTTGTATATGGTCGTGTAGCTTTACTATTTTGGCGGGTTTATATATCGAGGAGGGTTATGGTTTCGTAATTTTCGATCAATGGGTCTCCCGCTATATATAACTTTAACCGATTACCGTTTACTTTAAACGAACCTTTTTCCGAGTGTGATACGAGTACGGTCCCATATGGAAAAACTTCTTCAACTATGAAGGGAACGAACCATCTAGATTTTAGTTTTCCTGGAAAAAGTTTAAGACGTGAAATATAAAGAAGGACAAGATTGCCCGGAGAAAAAATTTTGAGGGACTTTATTTTTCGATTGTGATATAACTTAGAATGCTCCTTATAGAACTTATTGCTCTTGTAAGCGTTTTCATGCCATTCATCGAGCTCATTTAGTTGTAGTTTTCTATTTTGAGCGGCTAAGTAAGCGTCAAGGTTTAAGAGTTTTAAAGCCCAAAGAGCGTGATGTTCTAGTTCTACGGGTAAATGGCACGCTTTTCCATAGACTAATCAAAATGAAGTACAATCGGTTGATGTTTTGTATGCCGTACGATACGCACATAACATGTCGTTATGTTTAACGGACCAATCTTTCCTATTTAGTGAAACGGATTTTCCTAATATACGCTTAATCTCTCGATTTATTACCTCAACTTGGCCACTTGTTTGCGGGTGGTAGGGGGTGGCAAGTTTGTGCGTGACTCCGTATTTAGCTAACGTCTTAGACATAAGAACATTATAGAAATGTGTTCCCCTATCACTAACAATTGCGCGAGGCGTGCCGATGTGTGAAAATAGTTTATTAAGAAATGTAACGAGGACTCGTGCATCGTTGGTGGGGAGAGCTTGCGCTTTCGCCCACCTCGATGTGTAGTCGACCGCCACTAAAATATACATTTTTTGAAAGATGGATGTAGGGGGACAACAAAATCTATGCCCCATAAATCAAAGACTTCG
This sequence comes from Platanthera zijinensis, assembly GCA_039513925.1. Classification (NCBI taxonomy): domain Eukaryota; kingdom Viridiplantae; phylum Streptophyta; class Magnoliopsida; order Asparagales; family Orchidaceae; genus Platanthera; species Platanthera zijinensis. Next base: position 34,866,833 of record CM077095.1, read on the forward strand.
CATTATAAAAATAAATTTTGGGGCATCTCATTGCGATGAGAGATGTTACCCGACCGCTGACAGTTATCGCATGCGCGCACAAAATTGTGCGCATCATTGAAGAGAGTAGGCCAAAAGTAGCCCGCCACTAGCGCCTTCCGAGCGATCCGGTTGGCTTGATAATGCCCACCGGCTGGACCGTCGTGGCAGTTCCTAAGAATTGGCAAGCACTCCACACCCGCAACACATCTTCGAATCGCTTGGTCCGCGCAGATACAAAAAAGAAATGGGTCCTCCCAAAAGAAATTTTTCATGTCAGAAAAGAATTTCTTCTTTTGATGACTTGAAAACTCTTTTGGAAGCACCCGCGCGACTAAGTAATTTGCTAAATCTGCGAACCAAGGCAAAGATGATGAAGATTTATGAATGGCTAGGATGCGTTCCTCGGGGAATCTGTCATTTATTTCAGATTCGTTGAGCACTTCAGCACCCGGATTTTCTAAACGGGAGAGGTTGTCTGGCGGTAAATTTTCCGCGCCCTTCTTATCCCGGATCTCCAAATCAAACTCTTGTTAGAGGAGAGGAGAATCCATCGAAGAAGGCAGGGCTTCGAATCATTTTTAGATAATAAATATTTAAGGGTGGAGTGATCGGTAAATACGATAACTTTAGATAGCATTGAATACGAGCGTAACTTATCGAAAGCGAAAATGACGGCTAAGAGTTGCTTTTCCGTCGTCATGTAATTTATTTGTGCGGAAGTGAGTGTCTTGCTAGCGTAATAAATTGGATGAAAATGTTTTTCTATGCGTTGGCCAAGAACGACTCCTAAGGCAATATCACTAGCATCGCACATAATCTCGAACGGAAGGGACCAATTAGGGGCCACTAAAATTGGTGAGGTGATAAGTTTTTGTTTTATTAAATTAAAGGCGGACTCGCATTCACGACTAAAGATGAAACGTGATTTATTTTTCAAGAGTTAAGTTAGCGACTTTATTATTTTTGAAAAGTCTTGAATGAATCGCTGGTAAAAGCCCGCATGGCCTAAGAAACTCCTAATAGATTTTACGTTTGTTGGTTGAGGAAGTTTTTCTATGATTTTTATCTTGGCCTCAGTCTAAAGAAGGGAAAACTTTTCGTCATCCTCAGGTCGACGAAAATTTTCAGAAGTGATATCGTCGATCTCAGTTCAACGAATAGAACTTAACACACACAGAGTTCATCGATCTCAGGTCAACAAATTTTCTCAAGAACTTTTCTCAGTTCGTCGATCTCAGGTCGACGAACTGTGGCTAATTATTCGACCTCAGACAAAATTTAATTTAATCCATCTCCATTCATCATTCCTAGCTAATTCATAAAGAATAGATGTTTCTTCTCATCCAAGGGTTTGGTTAAGATATCTGCTCTTTGCAAATCAGTAAGGGTGAAAGTGAGATTAATTTTATTTTTGTCAACACACTCCCTAATAAAATGATGCCTTACATCTAGATACTTGGTCCTACTATGATGTACTAGATTATGTGTTATGGATATAGCACTAGTACTGTCATAGAATATAGTTTAATTATTTAAGTTATATCCATAATCCAGGAGTTGATTTTGTATCTACAGCATCTGTGAATAGCAACTGCCAAACAGAATATAGTTTAATTATTTAAGTTATATCCATAATCCAGGAGTTGATTTTGTATCTACAGCCAAACCTTATGCGGCATTGAGTTAGCTTCACTCACTCAACGCCAAACACTGGCTAGGGACAGCATCGAGTCCACTCGACGCAGTGTTTAGTGAGCTCCACTCACTCAACACCAAAAGACTTAGCTGCAAAACCTGACTTCGGCATTGAGTGAGTTCACCACACACAACGCCAAAAAGCCTAACAGCCAAGGCGTTGAGTGAGGTCCACTCACTCAACGCTTTTGACTTAGAATAATTTTGAATTTTAAAAGCTAAAACCTCCGCCTAAGCTCACTTAACGCTTGGAAACAGAGAGTTGGAAATTTAATTCCCACTCTCTCCTACCCTTTCTACCCGGCCATAGCAGCTATCTGGCTTATACTACAACTAAATACGGCCATACCCTACCTCCAACTACCAACTGGACACCAAACCGAGAATAAAGAAGGAGAGATTAGCCAAATTCTTAGACAACCTGAACCGGACATGGCTGAAGTAAAGAAACACTGTTGCACTAGCTCCTAGAAGAGAAAACAGAGCTGATTACAGCAAATTAACAAAGTAAAGAGGGGTCAAATTGGCAAGGGCAAGGAGCCACTTGCCTCACAGCCAAGATGCAGCAGCAACAACAAGAAATCTGGCTTTGGCGACAAGATCGGCCACCTACGGGTCAAAAACAGACCTTTAAGAGAAGAAGAAGAGAACCCGAAAACCCTAACTCCTAGAAACATCTCTAGAACAAGCATAACTTACCTAGGAATAAAGATCCAGACGAGAGCAAGCCAAATTTGCAAACATACGAGAAAACCGAGCTTAAATCCTTCAGCAATCGCCGACCAAAGCTCCAGCGCCTCCGCCTCCCGTTTCTTCTGCTGGAAGCTAAGGTATGGCTCGGGAATGGAGAAATGAGGAGGGGAATCCAGCTGGCCCTAATATATATCCTCCCACTAACTCATCCTATAACTAATAAAATAAAAAAGCATAAGCAAACAATCGGCCACTAACTGAACCGGCTTAGCCACCCAAGCTTATAAATATATAACTATTACTATACAGCAAAATCATTAGCTTCAATACTAATATAATAGCTGCAACCAAGCTCTTCATTATATACATAATTCTGTACAACATAAACTATCAGCTAGTTGTCTAAACATATATATATATATATATATATATATATATATATATATATATATATATAATACATGAAATCAAAACAGCTAAACACTTAGCCTAAAAACAGGGCACCAGCCCCACCAAGCTCAGCCACTCAAGGCCATGCACATCAAAAGCAACTACTACTATCTAACAAACAAACGTCGAAACGATGCGAAAAGAAACGATCTCGGATTTCGACAAAACTCGCACCGTAGCTAAACACCCAAGCTACGAAAATAACGGCGAAGTCGAAAACAACATCCGACGATCAAACACTCGGGCTAAAACCTCCCAAGCCAAAGTACAAGCATTCCCCGAAAGGCTCAGCCGAGTCACCCAAACAGACCCCGTCTAGCTGGGGAATCTTACAAACAGGCTACAAATAGGCCACTCAAGGAACCTAAAGAGCTAAGACAACGCTCCAACAATGGCAAAAGGTCCAAAAATGCGTCATCGTAACGCCAAACAACGATAAAACAAATACAAAAAAACCGGGGGCGTTACAGCCACTCCCCCTAAAAGAAAGTTTTGCCTCGAAACTTAACACTCAACACTTCTGTCAAGAAGGAAGAATCAATAGTCAAGCAAATCTATATAAAAGAGAACACAAAACATACCAGGCACAAGTCAGGGAAACAGATGAGGGTAGGCCTTCCTCATCGCCGACTCTAGCTCCCAAGTCGCGCTTTCCACACCCTGATTTCTCCACAAAACCTTAACCATAGGAATTGTTTTCCTCCGCAACACGCGATCCTGAGCCTCCAGAATGCGGACAGGCATCTCCACATAAGAAAGATTTGGCTCCAATTGTGGCACAGAATCCAAAACCTGCCTGTCATTCTGCAAACATTTCCATAGTTGGCTAACGTAAAAAACATTGTGCACGCTAGGAAAATCCGCGGGCAAGTCCAGACTATAAGCTGCCACACCAATCCTCTCAACGATCTTAAACGGCCCCACAAACCTCGGGCCCAACTTCCGATTCTTGCCAAACCTCTTGATTCCAATCATCGGGGAAACCTTTAGAAATACTAAGTCCCCCACAACAAACTGAAAGTGACGATAAATACAACTCTAGAGGGGGGGTGAATAGAGTATTCAAAAATATGACAATCTACTCAACTCCCTTAGAGTTAATTTGCAGAATAAGTACATAGATATATGAAACCCTAGAGCTTAACATAAAGTGAGGTGCATAAGAGAAAGCTAACTGTAATTACAGTTTAAGCTTTAGTCCTAACACAGTAACTAGCAATCCTAGTTAATTCTACTCACAGCCACAGTGCAGTAATTAAAGTAAGAAACACAGACAACACAAGAAGATTTATAGTGGTTCCCTCTCAATAGGTACATCCACTCTTCTACCACCCTAGTAGGAATCCACTACAGTTTTTGTTCAGGTGCCCTGCCACCAACTGATCTGATTAAGGTAGATCAAGTAAATCCTTTGAGCTTTTGATCAGGAGATCAAAATCCAACATAGGTTTTTGCTAAGGTGCCCTGCCACCAAGGTTCACTTTTGAAGGGAGTAATAACCCTTTGTACAGGAGGTTGAGAGAGTTAGGATATCTTCTCTATTGTTAAATAGAATTAAAAAAGCTAGTAGATTACACTGAGCTATAGAAAGCTCTGATGGAATCAAAGCTCCCCCTGGCTTAGAGAATATCCAGGAAGAAGCCTTGCTTCAGGGTGCAGGATCTCTTCAGAACTCTTGACAGAGAAGATCTGTTGACTTTAAGTTCTTGAAGGAGCAGCTTGAAGAAGACTCTTGATGTGGAATGGTTGTTCTTCTTCAACAGCTTTTCTTTCTTCTTCTTCTTAAAGCTCTGAGTAAGAATGTTCCTGTGAGCAGGATGAACTCAGGATTGAAGAAGAGAATTCTGAAGAGAGTTGTTCTTCTCAGCTGTATGTAAAAATATCAGAGAGCTGTATCTTCTTGTTCTGGTTATATATAAGTGTATGTTCTCTTCTTTAACTACTCTCTCTAGCTTTTATGTATATGCCTTTGTAACGGCTTCTATCTTTCTCTTAATTTGAAACTTGTCTTCTTCTGAGATCTGCAATCTGGGCTGCAAATAACACATAGTACAGATAGCCTGCAGAAAGACATCCTATAAGGAGATAAAGCTTTCTTAAGAACTGCTTATCCATTCTGCAAGTCCAAAAGATATTAGAAAAAGTCACATCAAAAACAACCCCTGTACGGCCAGAGACAGACATCTGTGTCTAACGGCTATAAAGGACAGCATGGTAGATAAAGCAAAAAGACTTTTCAACTAATAGGACAAAAAACTTTGTCATATAGAACTTGACTTATGCATAAAGAATAAGGAAAGGATTGCCTTGATATGTAAGCATAAAATCAATGAAATAATCTTTAATAAAATAATCCATATAAATAAGAAATAACTCACAAAAGAGAAAGAATACAATATCTCTAAATGCAGACAAAAAGATAGTCGAACGAATCACGATGATCGTCGAACTATCAGAAAAGATAGTCGACCTACAAGAACAGATAGTCGACCTACAAGAACAGATAGTCGACCTACAAGAAATCTGTCTGGACAAAAGAAGTCGAGCAGGGCTCGACGATCGATGATGCTGAGACCACAGATCGTCGAGCTAACAAAGAAGAGCTAACTCAGAGATAGTCGATCTGCTGATAGGCAATAGTCGATCAACTGATAGACGATAGTCGAGCGGCGTTCGACTATTGTCGAACTAAAAACACTTAACCAGATTTTCATCTGGATAAACAATAACTCTACACAACTGATGGAATCTTACTTAAATCTAATCTTTGACCATAGATAAATCTTGGGTCAAGAAATTAATTGAGAAGACTTAACTCAAATCCAAACTAGGGTACCAACAATCTCCCCCTATTTGGGTCAAGTCTCTCAAAACAAAAAGAATGCTATAAATAAATATCAAAACAACAATAACATGTTAGGATCAAGGTGTATCATATCATATCAATAAGCAGCATTACATAAAATCAAACGATAAAGCAAAAAAGATTGTCAATACAAATAAATCTACACATTATCAGAGTCTGGATTAGAAGTGAAAGAAACAGGAAGGAAGGAAATTTTCCTTTTGGGATCAAGAGCATCCTTCTTTGAAGTCTTCAAGTCCTGTTCTCCAATAATCTTAGATTCTCGTGCTCTGGGCAAAATATCCTCTGGATGCTTTTCCATATATTTTGAGGCATCAAAAACTTCTGGTCTGACTTGATATCTGTCTAGTTTCTTTTCTCTTAACTTTGACATAGTTGTTAAGCCTGTTATGTCTTTGCCTTCAGCTTTAGCTTTTCTAATTTGGGCTGATTCAACTAACTCAAGAAATCTGGCCATCCTCAACTCAGGATTAAGCTCTTGGCTTTCATACTCATTTTCATCAGCTGGATCTAGAGGCTTTATAGTTTTGAACTTTGTAGAAAGGTCTAACAGACCTGCAGCTGGTTCTATGTCTTCTTGAATAACAAGAGATGATGGTGGAGAAAACCTCTGCAAATTTCTTGCTTGACTTGTCTGAGTAAATTACTCTTTTTCCTTTTAAATCTACTTGCTTAATCTGATCTGGCTTTCTGGGGGGAAGAGTTTTGCTCTCCTTAGGAGGTGAAGCTATTCTTTTAGGTGAAGGAGGAGGAGAAAATGTTGGTTTCTGGTAAGTCATCTCCTTCACCTGCTCTTTAGGTCCAGCTTCTTGTCTTTGCTGGCCTGAATAAGATCTGCCCTGGTAACCTGGGTTTCCTCTTCTTTGATAGGTCTGAGAAGGTGTAAATTTGGCTGGAGGAGCTGAGGGATTAGAAACATTTCCTGAAGCTCCTGCACTAGGAGGAGGAGGAGGACCTCTTGGAGTCCACTTGGAAATTGGAGAATCATATCTCTTGCTTTTCTTTCTCTTTTTCTGCTGATTCCTGGACAATCCCATCCAATGTTGAAAATCTTTAGACATGGGGTCAATCCCTTTCAATATGTAATAGGGGATGTCATTTTCTGGATTTGTAGGAGGAGGAGCTTGAGCTTTCCTTTTCCTTTGAGCAATTTTTCTTTTCTTGGTTCCTTCAGAATCCTCTTAATCTTCATCATCATCAGAGTGTGATGACTGAGGTTGATCATAAGGATCAATGATATCTTGAACAGCTTTTTCTTTGGCTTTTAAAGCAGCCTTTTCCATTTCTTCTTCAATGGCATCCTGAGCCAATAGAGAATCTAGATCTAATCCTGGAGTATCATCCCATACAGGTGATTTCTCTTCTGAAGCATCTACAACTGTCTTGGAGACCAGTTCTTCTGCAGCAGGTTCTGGAGCATCTTGAGCTTGATCTATAGCCAAAGGGACACAAAATTTTTCTAAATGGTATAGAAACATCCCTTCAAGGTATTCACAAGTTAACATGTCAGTCAACAGGTCAGTGAAATGAGTAATTGTATTACCTGCAGAATTTCCTAACTCCCAAAGATCATCTAGGTAGGAGTAAATGACTCCTTCTAGATACATGGCAATAATAGGAGTAGAAGACTCTTCAAGACAAACTCTGAAAGCAAATTCAGCCTCAGTTATAACTTGAACTTCTGAAGCAATAGTTGTGTCTTGAATTTTAGTTGTATCTGGAACTGCAACTGCAACTAATGTTGTAATCTCTGAATCTGAAGCTGTAAGAGTGACCAGTGGAAGTCCTGTGACATCTTCCTGGAACATCTCCCCCTACCTGACTTCAGTAGGTACTGAACTCAGGCCCCTAAGAGAAGAGGGCTCAGCAGAATGTGAGAGGGCTGTAAGGAAGATGTAAGAGATGAAATGGAGGCAACAAGAGGGGCAATTGCTTGCTTCAATCATTGATTTGATTAAAGGAGTAATTAGCTCCATGATGCTTGTAATGAAAGCTGGTGTGATTTCAAAAGATGTAGATGGGGAAATCACAATAGATGGATGATCATCAGGGATGATGTTCTCCTGATGAGATGCAGATGCATAAACTGGTGATGGAGATGCAGATGCATGAAGATCAATATGATCTTGATGTGAAATTGGTGACTGAGGTGGAGTTGGAAGTGTCTCAGTAACCAATGGATCAATGCTAAGATTTGAAATCCCAATAAGGTGTGAAGGAGTTAGAGATGCTGGTGGTGATGCATGGAGAATAGCAGTGGATGTAGATGGTACTGCAATAGAAGTGGATGGCAATGTAGATGCAGATGTAGATGGAATGGGGGAAATGGAAGAGCCTCCTTCAATTAGGTGGGGAGTGACTGGTACTGTCCTTGTGTTCTCAGATGGAACAGGAGCAACCCCAGCAGGTGAAGGCTTCTGGATATTCCTTATCCACTTGATGAACAGAGTGGGATCCATCTTCTTGCTTGCATTGATTGATGATGAGACTGTTCCCAACAGCTGAGGATACTTCTCTCTCAGAAATATCCCAATCACCCTTCCAAGGGTTACCTCTTTCTTTGAATTCTTCTTCCTGATTAAATCAAAAACTATTCCAGCCCAATTTATTGCTTTCCTGTTAGCAATAGCACAACTTAAGGCAAACTGCTGCCTGGTAATGTTATCATGCGCAGAGTGCTTTCCCAACAGCACTTTCCCTACAAGTTCTGCTAAGAACTTTATCTTCATCGGGAAGCTTACCTTCAGCAACTTGGAAGGAATGCCTTCAGCATGTCCTAGTTCCAATAGCATCATGCTATACTCCTGAGTATCTTGATCATACTCTTCTTGACCATTGATCAAACAAAAAATCTCAGTTAAGACGGCAGGAGTAAAAATTACCTCCTCGCCGCCGATAGTTCCTGTCATCGATTCGTCGCTAGAAGACGATGTATAGACTCATTCTTTGATTTCTGGAATATTTATCTTAATCCTTGTAGGCATAAGCCTCTCTAGTCTTGATCTTTGCATAACTGTAGCATTTCGAGAATATCAGCATCACAAGCATTGAAAGAATCATAATCGACGCTAAAGCCGGCATCAAACTTCATTACAGTCAGCAGAGCTGGAGCAATCGCCATGGATTTGGTTGAGGAAGATGAGAGAGACGAAAGCAGAAAGCGCGGGGCAGAGCTCAGGTCAAACCTTTCAAGCAGGAATAAGGAATATGAAACGACGAGCTCTGTCGACTATAAAAAGCAAGATTTATTAACCTAGGTCGACCATCGGTTTATATTTAAACAGCAATCATCGACCTATTTTAGCAGATACTAGAAACGATTGGTCGATCGATCGTTCGACGATCATTTCCTGAAGCAGAGTAGTCGAGCTATCGATCGACTATTTCTGTCTTCACAAACAAACGAGCCGTCATCAACCATAGGTCGACGATATGCTCAACTAGTTTGACTATGGTCGAACGATATTCGAGCAGATTTCAACATAGGCAGAAATTACATTTGGTCTACTCCATTTATCATACCTAGTTGATTCAAAAAGAACAGATGCTTCTGTTCATCTAAGAGCTTGGTGAAAATATCACCTCTCTGAAGGTCAGTGGATATGAACTCAAGACTGATTTTGTTCTTTTCCACACAATCTCTTAGAAAATGGTGTCTGATCTCAATGTGCTTGGTCCTAGAGTGGTGCACGGGATTTTGTGCTATGGAAATAGCACTGGTACTATCACACATGATTTTTGTGTTCTTGTGTGTGTACCCATAATACAAAAGCTGGTTTGGAATCCACAGGATCTGTGAACAATAACTAGCAGCTGCTATATATTCAGCCTCTGTAGTTGAAGTTGAGACAGAAGCCTGTTTCTTGCAGAACCAAGAGACTAATCTCTCTCCCAGGAACTGACATGTCCCTGAGGTACTTTTCCTGTCAACTCTACAACCAGCATAGTCAGAATCAGAGTATCCAATTAACTCAGATTCTGATTCAGCTGGGTACCACAGTCCTAAATTTGGACATCCCTTCAGGTATCTCATAATTCTCTTGAGAAGAATCAAATGACATTCCTTGGGGTTGACCTGGAATCTAGCACATAGGCATGTGGCAAACATTATATCAGGTCTACTTGAAGTTAAATACAATAGGGAACCAACAATGGCCCTATAGTTTTTCTGATCAACTGGCTTACCCTGATCATCAGAATCTATAACTACATTTGTAGCCATGGGTGTATGCATTGCTGAAGCATCAGCCATCCCAAATTTATTTACCAATTCCTTGGCATATTTGGATTGGGAGATGAAGATGTCATCAGCATCTTGCTTTACTTGGAGACCAAGAAAGTAAGACAGCTTACCCATACTACTCATCTCAAACTTAGAGTGCATCAGGTCTGAGAACCTTTTGCATAGTTTGGGATCAGTGGAACCAAAGATAATGTCATCCACATAGACTTAAAATAACAGGATTGTGTCCTTGTGATGCTTAACAAACAGGGTTCTATCAACTACTCCCCTAACAAAGTTGTGCTATAACAGGAAACTAGCTAGAGTCTCATACCAGGCTCTGGGTGCTTGCTTAAGTCCATAAAGATCTTTTTGCAACTTATAAACAAATGAGGGTTGAGTTGAGGAAACAAACCCAGGAGGTTGTTCAACAAACACCTCTTCCTTTAGCTCACCATTTAGGAATGCACTTTTAACATCCATTTGAAAAACCTTAAACTTCATATAGGCTGCATAGGCTAGAAAGATCCTTATTGCCTCTAGCCTTGCAATAGGGGCAAAGGTTTGGTCATAGTCTATACCTTCCTCCTATCTATAGCCCTGAGCTACAAGCCTAGCTTTGTTCCTTATAATAATCCCTTGGGCATCCAACTTATTTCTGAACACCCACTTGGTGCCTATGATCAGTTGGCCTTTTGGTCTTGGAACCAAAGTCCATACTTTACATCTTTCAAATTGATTAAGCTCCTCTTGCATAACAATGATCCAGTGGGGATCTAGCTCAGCATCTTTTATGGTGAGGGGATCAATTTGTGAAAGGAAACAAGCATGCATCACATCCTGTCTTAATTGATGTCTTGTTTGCACACCAGCTGATATGTCACCAATCACTTGAGATGTAGGATGATCTCTAAGTGTGACAATATCAGTAGGTGGGATGTGATCTTCAACAACAGTTTGGATTAATTCCTCTTGTGGAATAGGATTAACTGTTGGTGGTACAACAACTACTTCCACAAAGTCTTCATCACTGTCTGAATCAGTGATATGAAGAGTTGATAGAGGGGGAATCTCTTGGGTGAGATCCTTGCATAACTCTAGTACCTGCAATGAGTTTGAGGAAGGAGAAGTTTCCTTCTCCTTATAAAACATTTTTGACTCATCAAAGGAAACATGCATAGACTCTTCTATTTTTAAAGTTGATTTGTTAAACACCTTATAAGCTTTGCTTACTTGGGAATATCCAAGAAAAATTCCCATTGAAGCTTTTGCTTCAAACTTTCTAAGGTATTCTTTGTTGTTATTGTGAATGTACACTACACAACCAAAGACTCTAAAATAGTTAATTTTAGGTTTCTTTCCTTTAAGTAATTCATAAGGAGTTTTACTCTTAAGCTTATGTATTAGACATCTATTCAAAACATAATTAGATGTGCTAACAGCTTCTGCCCAATAAGAGAGAGGCATGTTAGCATCTGCCAACAATGTTCCTGCAGCTTCAATTAGTGTTCTATTTTTCCTTTCCACTACCCCATTTTGTTGAGGAGTTCTAGGAGCAGAGAAGCTATGTTTGATACCTTCTTTCTCACAGAATTCTTGCATGAGAAGAGACTCAAACTCAGTACCATGATCACTTCTGATCAAGGCAACATGAGTAGAATACTCAGTCTGCATACATAGCAGAAAGTCTGTAAGAACTTTGAAGTTATCAGCCTTAGTTCTCAAAAAGAACACTCAAGTGAACCTAGAGAAATCATCTACAATCACTAAAGTGTAAAATTTCCCTCCAAGACTCTGTACATTTATTGGGCCAAAAAGGTCCAAGTGCAATAAGTACAGGATTCTAGGTGAATCACTCTTATTTACAGATTTGAAAGAATTTTTGGTTTGCTTGCCTAATTGACAAGCCCTGCATAGACCTTCCGTCTTGTAGGGGCAAGAAGGTAAGCCTTTAACAAGATTGTATTTAGATAACCTAGATATATTCTTGAGGTTAACATGGCTAAGCCTTTTATGCCATAAAGTGTTATTATTGGTTACTTCATTAAACAGGCAAATTTCAGATTGAGTTGAATTAAAATCTACTAAGTAAATGTTACCCTGTCTAATGCCTACTAACAATACATTACTATTTAAAGTAATATTGCAAAGAGTGTCAGTGAATGATACCTGATAACCTACATCACATAACTGGCTTACTGAGATTAAGTTGTGCTTCAGCCCAGTTACATATGCAACCCTTTTGAATGTCACTTCTCCAATGGTAAACTTACCATATCCTTCTGTTTGACCACAACTGGAATCCCCAAAGATCACCTTTGGTCCAAGCTTGGCCTTGAAGCTTGACAAATTGTTTTTGTTTCCTGTCATATGTTTGGAACAGCCACTATCCAAATACCATTTGTCTTTAGTAATTGGATAGGTCTTCACCTGCAAAATAAACAGTTAGACATTGTGGACCCAGACAACCTTGGGTCCATTATTCTTCACATAATTAAAACTTGAAATGAAAGAATAAGCAGGCTGAGGTTTATATCCTAAGGGATAGGATCTCCTAGGTGGAATACTCCATGCAGTTGATGGATCAATGAACCTAGTGTTTCTATTTACTTTAGTGTTTCTAATATTCTGGTTATTATTTTGAAAATCATGTTAAGATCGTCGATCGATGTTCGATGATCGATGCCCAGATCGTCGAGTATCGGTCGACCATTGGGCCTACGATCGTCGAGCATAGTTCAACGATTTTTATATTTCTTTAAATTTCTGTTTTCTCTTTTCTCTCTTAGCCTTATTTAAAGCTTTGTTAACTTGATTTACTTGCTCAGTATTCTTTATTCCATCAGCTGAAATAAAGTTTAATGGAGTGGAAAGATGGTTTTCTAGAACCATGGGGGGTTCACTTAGTGAAGCTCCTAAGCCTAGCTTATTGTTACTTGTCCTAGTGTTTGACATGCTAGTAATCTCTAGCAGCTTAAGACTTCTACCATTAAGAGATTCTTCTAATCTTTTAGATTTGGCTAGTTCTGTTTTAAAAAATTTGATTTCTTCAATAGATCTAGTGAGTTCAGCTTCTAGCCTAGCATTTTCACTAGATAGGGATTCTGATTCAGCTATCCTATTTCTAAGCTCCTTAATCTCCTTCTCTGAGCTAATTATTCTAAACAGAGAGATTTAAATTCAAATCTAAATTCAACAGAAGTAAAATCATAAGAAGATAATACCTGATCTTTAGTAGGCATTTCTTCTTCATCAGAACTCTCTGCAGCTGAATGATTGCTGCAGGCATCAATTGCCATTAGGCAAATTTCTTTTGCCTTCTTCTCTTCCTCATCTTCACTGGAGCTTGAGGAGGAAGATTCCTCATCAGAATAACTCCAGGTTTCAGCCACAAATCCTTTCTCCTTCTTCTTGTTTTTGTAGGAGGAGGACTTGGAATGCTTCTTCTGAAATTCTTTATCTTTTCTCTTCTATTTGTTCTTTTCCTCTGGACACTCAGGTAAAATGTGTCCAGGTTTCCTGCAACCATAACATATAATTTCTTTAGCAGGTGATCTGTTGATGACTAGTTTTAGTCATCGTTTTTGGGGTAGTTTAGTAGTTAAAATTCCTAAAGTTTTATTATTATTTTTTTGTATTATCTATAGTTTTATTGTTGCTATTTTATGTTATTGTGTTGTTTAGTTTTATTTATAAATTTTAGTATCTTTGCTATAGTTTAGTTTTATATGTTTAATGATATGATTATTTTGATTAGTTTTATCTTTGAAACTAATTAATAGTATGAATTAGTATTATGTTTCATGTTTGTTAATTTTAATTTCAAGTTTAAAGTATCTAATGTTTTATGTTTTTTATGGTTGTTATAATTAATGTTTTCTAATGCCTTATCTTGTTATTTTGTAGGATCAACCTAGCCCCTAGCCGAGCCCTTCACAAGTCCAAGCCCACATGGTGCAGCCGGCCCCTCATTTGGAGCAGCCCAAGCCATGGAGTACAGCCTACCCGAAGCCCTACATGAAGCATTGGTGCAGCCCGAGCCTACAAGTGCTGCCCTTGAATTATTTCATTCAAGTCCACAAAGGGCAGCCCGAGCTTTCAATATTGGAGCAGCCCATGCAGCCTATATTCCCCTACCCGAGCCCACCTAGCTGCTCCCTTTTCCTCTCTAGCCCGAGCCCATGCAGCCCAACTTGCTTTCAAATCATGTGGCCGGCCACCTTTCAATTCATGCATACATACAGCCCCCCCCCCCTTCTCTCTCTTCTATTATTTCCTTGCCACCTCATTATTTCATGCATGAATCATATTATCTTCTCTCCCCTCATTTTAATATCATGCATGAACACTTCATCCCATGTGGTCGGCCCCTACCATCTCTCTCTTCTCCTTTATTTTCCATTCATTCCCCCCATTTTATATTTTACATTTTTCATTAAATACATGCATGCACTCTACCATTTCTCTCTCCTTCATTTATATCATGCATGAACCAACTCCCCCCCCCCCTATGGCCGGCCACCCTTGATCTCCCCCTTCTTCTAGATGCTTCCCTCCTCTCCTATAAAAGGAACCCATATCCCATGCTTTGGAGAGGTTGGATTGGAGCAAGAGAGCAAGAGAGTACTTTTCAAGAGAGTTCTTTTCATTGTAATTTTCATTTCTAGTTTCCCTTTTAGTTGTAATTTCAATTGTTGTTTTAAAGCTTTGTTTAATATCATTTTGTTTTAGCATTGTGAACGACGTTTCTTTTTAGTAATAATAATGAAAATGTTCCTCTCTTCTTTTATTTTGTCTTCCCTTTCAATTATGCGTAGCTAATTTCCTATAGCATTCGATCGTGAGGATCCATGAAGTGAGATGAGAGTTTATTTTCTTTCTTAGTTTTATTTTTGTTATTTCTACTCGGTCCTTCTTTGATTAATTTGTGTCGACTCCGTATTTCCGGTATACGGTAGTAGGCCTTGTTCTCATTTCATAGTAGTCGAGAGACTCATGATTTGAAAGATCGCTCAAAGAAGGAAGGAGTTGAACGCAATCCTAGAGATAGGACGATGTAAATCCTCCGAATTGGAGTCAAATCCAATAGTGCGGATCACCTCGATAATGCAACTTTAGGCTTCTTTGGTTTGTAAAGAGATTTCGATCAAAGAGTTTATAAGTTAGGAGACCTAATGCTCTAGCGAGATTTTGTCTTAATATCAGATCCGTCACGGTCGAGTTTGATTTGCAAAATTAAAACTATCTTTATTTTTATCTCTCTCATCTAGTTTCATGGTGAATCATTGATCGAATGCTAGTTTTTTATTATAAGTTTTTCGTCTCGCAAGTTGTCTTTCATTTTACTTTACTTTAAAAAATTCTCAAATCCCATTAGTTCTCCGGTAGGATAATAGTTAAAGCGTGAGTAGAAGTAATTGACAGCCCCGTGTTTAAATACGACCTTGGTACTACAATTCGACAGGTACGCTTGCCTGTTCGAGTTTTGGCCCACCAAGTTTTTGGCGTCGTTGCCGGGGATTTTTCTTCGTCAATATTTTGAAAATGCTTGCGCTATTACTTCTACAAAAATCAAAAAAATTATATTTTATATTTTAATATTTATAATCAACCCACTTCACTTTATTTCTACCCCACCTAAATTCTCTCGAAAAGGGTAAGGGGCTTTAAGTGCCACCATTTTACCTAGTACCGGGTAAACCCTTCACCGGGTAGTCCTCGGGAAGTTCGAGAGCCAAGCCGTAAAAAATTTCTATTTTCAAAAAAAAAAATCCTTTCTTCTCTTTTCTTTCTTTTTCATATTTCCATTTTCTTTTTTTCTTCGTCTTCTTTGCTAGTGCATGACCCGAGCGAATCCGTCGCTACTTGTTGATTTGGACCCGGAAATCGAACGCTCCTTTCGGAGACAACTACGATTTGGGGCTTCCACTTCTCAAACAGCGGTTGAGGATTCCTTTGGGGATTGCAATTTTAATTCTGAGATGGGAGACCCTAACCCAGGAGTGGCTCAGCAAAGGACTATGTCCGATTATGCTCGACCCAACTTGGAAGGGACAGAGACAAGTATTGTTCGACCTGCAATTGCGAACAATAACTTCGAGCTTAAGCCTAGCATCATTCAAATGGTGCAGCAATATGTACAGTTCGACGGATTACAAGATGAAGATCCGAACTTGCATATTGCTAATTTTCTCGAAATCTGTGACACCTTCAAAATCAATGGTGTCTCAGACGATGCGATAAGGCTAAGACTCTTCCCATTCTCCCTAAGGACTAAAGCCAAATAGTGGTTGAGTTCTCTTCCAAGAGGATCAATCACTACTTGGAACATTTTAACTGAAAAATTTCTTTCTCGTTATTTTCCCCCCGCCAAAACTGCTAAGCTTCGAAATGATATAACTTCATATTCTCAAATTGATTCTGAGACCCTCTATGACACTTGGGAGAGGTTCAAAGAACTTTTGAGAAGATGCCCACATCATGCTCTGCCTGTATGGTTGTAGGTTCAGACATTTTATAATGGGCTAAATCAAGAAACTAAGCAAATGATAGATGCCGCTTCCGCTGGTTCTTTAGACCGCAAAACTCCGGAAGCCGCTCTTGAGCTTATCGATGACATGGCGATGAACACTTATCAGTGGAATTCGTCCAGGTCTCGCCCATCTAAACTTGCAGGTATCTACGAAGTGGATTCGGTGACGCAACTGGCGATGCAAGTGGAAATGCTCAACAAGAAGATCTCGGAGATGATTGCTCCCTCCGCCGCTAAGGTATATGAAAATGATGCTACTGGCGAGCAGGTGGATTATCTGGGGAACATACCCAGGCCTGCTCAAAACATTTATGCGAATAATTTTTCTGCTTTTTCAAATTTTTCTTCTCCTCCTGGTTTTTCTGCTTCTTCGAACACTTATCATCCCGGATGGCGTAACCATCCTAATTTTTCTTGGAGTAATAATGCTAACGTAGTACGCCCACCGCACGATTTTACACCACCACCACCACCGCAACAAAATTTTCAAAAACCTTCCCCTTTGGAAGAGATCCTCGCTAAATATATAAGCTCGAACGATGCCACTATTAGAAATTTAACAGGATCAATGAAAAACTTAGAAAATCAAGTTGGCCAACTTGCCAAGGCCTTTTCCGAGAGACCACCTGGAACTCTTCCCTCGAACACTGAGCCTAACCCAAGGGAGCACGCAAATGCGATTTCCCTTCGGAGCGGTAAAGTTGTTTACGAGCCCACCACAAGGGAAGAGCCAAGGGTGAGTGTCCCTCCTGTTTGCACCCCCACGGAAAATGATAACATAGATCTTGAAAAAGAAAAATCTATTTTTGAAAAAGAAAAGGATAGCTCCATTATTTCTAATTCTGCAAAAGAAAAAAATGGTTTTCAAAATGATGCTCCGATTGTTCTAAAAGAATTCCCGCCACCTCCTTATCCGGCTAGACTTAGGAAAGACAAACTAGATGATCAGTACCAACGCTTTCTTGAAATGTTCAAACAAATTCACATTAATTTACCATTTCATGAAGCGATTAGTCAAATGCCTAAGTACGCCAAATATCTTAAAGATTTATTAACGAACAAAAAGAAATTGGAAAATCTTTCTCATGTAACGTTAAATGAAGAATGCTCGGCGGTCGTTAAGAATTCTAATCTTCCTAAAAAGATAAACGATCCGGGTAGTTTTTCCATTCCTTGCGTCTTTGGTGATCTTTTCGTAAAACATGCGTTAGCAGATCTTGGAGCGAGCATCAACTTGATGCCTTTTTCTTTATTTAAAAAGCTTGGTTTGGGCACTCTCAGCCCTACGCGCATGAGTATTCAGTTAGCCGATCGTTCGATTAAGTATCCGTTAGATGTTGTTGAGGATGTGCTAGTGAAGGTCGACAAATTCATCTTCCCGGTGGATTTTGTCATTCTCGATATTGAAGAGGACATCGAGGTCCCTCTTATCCTTGGTCGACCATTCCTAGCCACCGCTCGCGCAATCATAAATGTGAGTGACGGAAAACTTTTTCTGCATGTAGGAGATGAGGAAGTAGCATTTGATATTAATAAATCGATGAAAAACTCTTTACAAAATGATGACTCCTATTTTTCATTGATGATTTAAAAGAAGACTCCTATTTTTCTCCAAATGATTTTTCTCCTTCTTTTTTTGGACCCTCATCAACTGTTTTTAAAAACTTTGCTATACCCGTACAACCAACATTCGAAAATGACTCTGATTCTGGACAAAAAAATCTTATTTTTGAAAATGATAAAAATTTGCCAAATTATTTTGAAAAACCACCTGACCCTGAAGAAAAAAATTATCTCGATAAGAACTTTCGCCACCATAAAAATTTTAAACCAGGCGATCAAGTTCTTCTTTTAAATTCCCGTTTACGTATTTTCTTTGGAAAATCTAAATCTCGTTGGTCTGGACCGTTTGCGGTCAAGGATGTTTTTTCTGAAGGAACTGTGCTACTTTCACACCCTGATAAGGGGGACTTTAAAGTTAATGGCCATAGACTTAAACTCTATTTCTCTAATGATTCTGTGACTCCTGCAAAGGAGAATCTTCTTTTTGATTCTTAGTTTATTATTTCTGATGGACATTTTTATTTTGTGATGGACATTTTTTTTTTCACTTGTTGGACTTATTATTATGAAACTCGTTTATTTGGATTATTGTAATAAAAAAACATTATCGGGCATCTGCCCATAGACTCTATCTTTTTTCTTTTATTCTGCTCTTTCTACCGGAGGCCAATCAAGTCCATGATCGTGGTCGCCGCTCCGCCGCTGCTGATATCCGATAGATCAAGTCATACCTGCTGACAATCAAGTACTCTAAAAGGCAAGCATGGGGGAGCGACATCCGCCTTCATCTCATGAACCCGGGGAAGTCCTATTCTTTTTATTTATGTATTTTCCTGCATTTTTCTTTTTCTCTTCTTCTCAG
Source organism: Platanthera zijinensis (assembly GCA_039513925.1). Lineage (NCBI taxonomy): Eukaryota > Viridiplantae > Streptophyta > Magnoliopsida > Asparagales > Orchidaceae > Platanthera > Platanthera zijinensis. The sequence continues at coordinate 34,885,737 of CM077095.1, forward strand.
TCCCCTTCTCTTTTTCTTTATGTTTTCTTCATTGAGGGCAATGAAGAATTTAAGCATGGGGGGTCTAGTTTCTTTTTGCCTTTCTTTCTGTTTTTCTTCTTTCAAAAAGAAAAAAATGTATGTTTTAAATTAGTATAATATTTTATGTCTTCAAAATCTAAAATCCAAAAAAATTATAAAATATAAAACCCAAAAAAATTAGAAAAACAAAAAAATCAAAAAAAAAATTTGTGCTTAAATCGATTTGAAAAACAAAATCTAAAATTATTTCTATCTTTATTTTCATGTTTCTTCTAGTGAAGTGTAGGCCCATGCGGTTTCTTAGTTCTATATAAATCACTTTGAAAATGTTTTTCTAAACCTATCATTTTAACATAGTCTAGTTCTACTAGTTTCTTTTTCTTAAATATAGGCATCCGGTTTTTAAGTTATAAGCTAGTAATGCGTAGTTATGTCTTTTTATTCGGTTAGTTACTTACGAATGGTTGCTAGGTATCATTAGTCCTTTTTCATTTGCGGGGTAGTCTTTCTTGGTGTCTAGAACTTGTACCAAGCTACTCTCGAAACATTTGCGCCGTTTTTACGTTCTTTAGAAATGATTTAGGCCACCATTTGAATATTTTGAGCTTTTCTTGCCCACCAAAAACAAAATCCTTGCAAAACAATTTTGGGCCTTTTCCTTATTTTTCTTGTTTTTAGCTCCACCTTTCATTTCATCTTGTTCACCAAAGCCAAATGCCCTTCCTATTTTCACACTATAACCTTGAGCTTAAAATTATTTTTTGTGGGAGGGGTATTATATTATTTTGGAAATGAAAAAGGACATTATAAAGCTTATTTTTGGAGTTTCCTTATCAATTGTTATTCAAAAAGGAAAAAAATTTGAGAAAAAAATGAAAAAATCAAAATAAAACAAAAAAAGAATGCAAAAAGTTTATGTTTGGTCAAGCTTATAAAAGAAAAAAATACATGGCCTTATGTTTATTTTAGTTTGAATTGAAGTACTTATCATGTCTTATGCCTTGTTTATTTTTAAGCTCACCCTTGGTTTAGTGTTTAAGCCATTATGTTTATCTTTGTTTCCATTTCCTAATCATTCACCTAAACCAAGTTTTAATGCCTAGTAGAAGTCCTAATGATCTTAGAACTTAATTTCGCATAGTGGAGAAAATGTGAACGTACAAGCCTATGGCCACCATCATTGATGGATTTCTTTGGAGGTTATCTTGGAGTGCTTTAGGGTTAATGTTTATCTAGCAACCTAGTAGTTTGTTAATGCGCCGTTTACTTAGAACTTCTACTTTTGTTTTCCTTATTTTCATTTATTTTGGATGCCTTGTTTTTAAGATTTAGAAATTAGTAGACTTCCCTTATGTTTTAATGAGATTTTTAGGATCCCATTTTCAATTTTCTATTGTGCACTTCTCACCCCACTAGTTGATAATATGAATATTAGGATAGTTTAATTTTTCATGTTTTGCTTTTCTTAACTATGGAACTTAAAAATATATATATATCTTTTGCTTTCTTTTGCTTCTCCCTAGTTTTATTTCTATTTGCTTGAGGGCAAGCAAATGTCTAAGCATGGGGGAGTTTGATGACTAGTTTTAGTCATCGTTTTTGGGGTAGTTTAGTAGTTAAAATTCCTAAAGTTTTATTATTATTTTTTTTGTATTATCTATTGTTTTATTGTTGCTATTTTATGTTATTGTTTTGTTTAGTTTTATTTATAAATTTTAGTATCTTTGCTATAGTTTAGTTTTACATGTTTAATGATATGATTATTTTGATTAGTTTTATCTTTGAAACTAATTAATAGTATGAATTAGTATTATGTTTCATGTTTGTTAATTTTAATTTCAAGTTTAAAGTATCTAATGTTTTATGTTTTTATGGTTGTTATAATTAATGTTTTCTAATGCCTTATCTTGTTATTTTGTAGGATCAACCTAGCCCCTAGCCGAGCCCTTCACAAGTCCAAGCCCACATGGTGCAGTCGGCCCCTCATTTGGAGCAGCCCAAGCCATGGAGTACAGCCTACCCGAAGCCCTACATGAAGCATTGGTGCAGCCCGAGCCTACAAGTGCTGCCCTTAAATTATTTCATTCAAGTCCACAAAGGGCAGCCCGAGCTTTCAATATTGGAGCAGCCCATGCAGCCTATATTCCCCTACCCGAGCCCACCTAGCTACTCCCTTTTCCTCTCTAGCCCGAGCCCATGCAGCCCAACATGCTTTCAAATCAAGTGGCCGGCCACCTTTCAATTCATGCATACATACACCCCCCCCCCCCTTCTCTCTCTTCTATTATTTCCTTGCCACCTCATTATTTCATGCATGAATCATATTATCTTCTCTCCCCTCATTTTAATATCATGCATGAACACTTCATCCCATGTGGCCGGCCCCTACCATCTCTCTCTTCTCCTTTATTTTCCATTCATTCCCCCCATTTTATATTTTACATTTTTCATTAAATACATGCATGCACTCTACCATTTCTCTCTCCTTCATTTATATCATGCATGAACCAACTCCCCCCCCCCCTATGGCCGGCCACCCTTGATCTCCCCCTTCTTCTAGATGCTTCCCTCCTCTCCTATAAAAGGAACCCATATCCCATGCTTTGGAGAGGTTGGATTGGAGCAAGAGAGCAAGAGAGTACTTTTCAAGAGAGTTCTTTTCATTGTAATTTTCATTTCTAGTTTCCCTTTTAGTTGTAATTTCAATTGTTGTTTTAAAGCTTTGTTTAAGATCATTTTGTTTTAGCATTGTGAACGACGTTTCTTTTTAGTAATAATAATGAAAATGTTCCTCTCTTCTTTTATTTTGTCTTCCTTTCAATTATGCGTAGCTAATTTCCTATAGCATTCGATCGTGAGGATCCATGAAGTGAGATGAGAGTTTATTTTCTTTCTTAGTTTTATTTTTGTTATTTCTACTCGGTCCTTCTTTGATTAATTTGTGTCGACTCCGTATTTCCGGTATACGGTAGTAGGCCTTGTTCTCATTTCATAGTAGTCGAGAGACTCATGATTTGAAAGATCGCTCAAAGAAGGAAGGAGTTGAACGCAATCCTAGAGATAGGACGACGTAAATCCTCCGAATTGGAATCAAATCCAATAGTGCGGATCACCTCGATAATGCAACTTTAGGCTTCTTTGGTTTGTAAAGAGATTTCGATCAAAGAGTTTATAAGTTAGGAGACCTAATGCTCTAGCGAGATTTTGTCTTAATATCGGATCCGTCACGGTCGAGTTTGATTTGCAAAATTAAAACTATCTTTATTTTTATCTCTCTCATCTAGTTTCATGGTGAATCATTGATCGAATGCTAGCTTTTTATTATAAGTTTTTTGTCTCGCAAGTTGTCTTTCATTTTACTTTACTTTAAACAATTCTCAAATCCCATTAGTTCTCCGGTAGGATAATAGTTAAAGCGTGAGTAGAAGTAATTGACAGCCCCGTGTTTAAATACGACCTTGGTACTACAATTCGACAGGTACGCTTGCCTATTTGGGTTTTGGCCCACCATCTGTCATACCTTGGCTTGTCTTCATATCTTGAAGACTTCTTTCTGAATTCCTTTCTGCCCATTTTTATAAACCTTTTGGCAAAGAGTGCCATTAGCTCCTCATTTGATTGGCTTCCTTCAGATGCATTAGCAGCCTTTAGAGCAAGAGTTTGCTCTTTCCTTGTTGGAGTAAGGACTTTGGCTTTAGCTTCAGCTTCCCTAGTCTTCAGTACTTGCTCAAATGATTTGAGCTTGCCAAGGAGAGCTTCAGTTGAGATCTCAGTTGTACTTCTGGACTCTTTGATGGGCCAGATCCTGAGATCCCATGTGCTGGGGAAGCACATCAATATCTTGTCATTGACTTCTGTCAATGTGAACTCCTTATCAAGGGTTCTCAGCTCATTGATGATGGAGCTGAGCCTAGTGTACATTGCATCAACTGATTCTGCTTCAGTCTTCTTAAAATTCTCATATTGGGATATGAGGTTGGACCTTCTATCCTTCCTTTCATAAGCTGAACCAGCTACAATCTGGTTCAGTGAGTCCCACATGGCTTTTACTGAAGTGCAATCAGCCACTTTCTGGAAAGTTTCATCAGACATGGTCTGAGCCAGAATGTTCATATCTTTTGCATCAGCTATCTTTGCTTTCTTTTAAGCATCATTATAGTCAGGAGGTGGCACTGCACTCAGATTTGTTGAAGTTGTAGCAGTAGTGGCAGCAGGTGGTGTTGGTGGTCCTGTCAAAATAGAAGAAAAAATATCTTCATTAATAGAATTAATATACAGTCTGATTCTTGCCTTCCAGATGCTGAACTTAGCTAAGTTGCATACTGGAGGTCTGGTGCTAGAATAATCCTTGTACTGGGCCATGAAGTGAATATCTATAAACTTGGTATCTATCTAGATCTTGTGACTCAGGTGTTAGCATGTACAGTAAGTCAACCTCCCTCTGATACCAATTGAAAGTGAGGATAGATACAACTCTAGAGGGGGGTGAATAGAGTATTCAAAAATATGACAATCTACTCAACTCCCTTAGAGTTAATTTGCGGAATAAGTATATAGATATATGAAACCCTAGAGCTAGACACAAAGTGAGGTGCACAAGAGAATGCTAACTGTAATAACAGTTTAAGCTTTAGTCCTAACACAGCAACTAGCAATCCTAGTTAATTTTACTCACAGCCACGGTGCAGTAATTAAAGTAAGCAACGCAGACAACACAAGAAGATTTATAGTGGTTCCCTCTCAATAGGTACATCTACTCTTCTACCACCCTGATAAGAATCCACTATAGGTTTTTTTTCAGGTGCCCTGCCACCAACTGATCTGATTCAGGTAGATCAAGTAAACCCTTTGAGCTTTTGATCAGGAGCTCAATATCCAACACAGGTTTTTGTTAAGGTGCCCTGCCACCAAGGTTCTCTTTTGAAGGGAGTAATAACCCTTTGTACAGGAGGTTGAGAGAGTTAGAATGTCTTCTCTAATGTTAAATAGAATTAGAGAAGCTAGTGGATTGCATTGAGCTATAGAAAGCTCTGATGGAATCAAAGCTCCCCCTGGCTTAGAGAATATCCAAGAAGAAGCCTTGCTTCAGGGTGCAGGATCTCTTCAGAACTCTTGACAGAGAAGATCTGTTGACTTGAAGTTCTTGAAGGAGCGGCTTGAAGAAGACTCTTGATATGGAATGGTTGTTCTTCTTCAACAGCTTTTCTTTCTTCTTCTTCTTGAAGCTCTGAGTAAGAATGTTCCTGTGAGCAGGATGAACTCAGGATTGAAGAAGAGAATTCTGAAGACAGTTGTTCTTCTCAGCTGTATATAAAAATATCTGAGAGCTGTATCTTCTTGTTCTTGTTGTATATAAGTGTATGTTCTCTTCTTTAACGACTCTCTCTAGCTTTTATGTATATGTCTTTGTAACGGCTTCTATCTTTCTCTTAATTTGAAACTTGAGATCTGCAATCTGGGCTGCAAATAACACATAGTACAGATAGCCTGCAGAAAGACATCCTATAAGGAGATAAAGCTTTCTTAGAAGTTGCTTATCCATTCTACAAGTCCAAAAGATATTAGAAAAAGTCACATCAAAAACAACCTCTTTACGGCCAGAGACAGACATCTGTGTCTAACGGCTATAAAGGACAGCATGGCAGATAAAGCAAAAAGACTTTTCAACTAATAGGACAAAAAACTTTATCAGATAGAACTTGACTTATGCATAAAGAATAAGGCAAAGATTGCCTTGATATGTAAGCATAAAATCAATGAAATAATCTTTAATAAAATAAGCCATATAAATAAGAAATAACTCACAGAAGAGAAAGAATACAATATCTCTAAATGCATACAAAAAGATAGTCGAACGAATCACAACGATCGTCGAACTATCAGAAAAGATAGTCGACCTACAAGAACAGATAGTCGACCTACAAGAACAGATAGTCGACCAACAAGAAATCTGTCTGGACAAAAGAAGTCGAGCAGGGCTCGACGATCGATGATGCTGAGACCACAGATCATCGAGCTAACAAAGAAGAGCTAACTCAGAGATAGTCGATCTGCTAATAGACGATAGTCGATCAACTGATAGACGATACTCGAGCGGCGTTCGACTATATTCGAACTAAAAACACTTAACCAGATTTTCATCTGGATAAACAACAACTCTACACAACTGATGGAATCTAACTTAAATCTAACCTTTGTCCATAGATAAATCTTGGATCAAGAAACTAATTGAGAAGACTTAACTCAAATCAAAACTAGGGTACCAACACAAACACCAAATCAGATCTACGTCGGTTGGCGTTCTTCTCATATCGCTCTTGCGTTATCCGAAGCTTCTCCTGAATCAGCTTCACAGCAATTTCCATCTCTTCGAGCGCATCCGGACCCAACAAAGGTCTCTCGCCAACCTCAGCCCAAAATAAGGGAGTCTTGTAGCACCTCTGATAAGTTGTATTTATACCTATTTTTAGGTATATTAGTTAAGTCAATTTTTACTTATTTCCTTTGTTTTTAGTCAATTTACTTCAATAAATTGTTCATATTTGTAAAATTTTACTTCTAACTTAGTTTATTTTGTTTTCAGAAAATTTTCAAAAAAAAGTCAAAATTTGACCTGTCACGCCCGTGACCATGCCCGACACGCCCGTGACAAGCACTCAACGACTTCGGCAAGGTTGACACTCAATGATTTTACTGTTCGGCAGTCAACGTCATCATGTCACGCCCGTGTCCAAGATTGTCACGCCCATGTCGATGGTGACACTCAACGCTTTTTCAACAGTCAACGATATTGAGATCAAAACTGCCAGCTGTGTCACGCCCTCCTGTCACGCCCGTGACATACAGGTCACGCCCGTGACTGCCACGTGGAGCCCCGAGTCAACTTTGTCGTCAAATCGACGGACCAATTCAGCTAAATAGCCAGTCACGCCCTTCTGTCATGCCTATGACATGCTGGTCACGCCCGTGACGATCACGTGTCACCTTCCCGAACCTTCCAGAACGGCGCCTGCTCGCCGAAGTCTCCAAGTCAAACACCACAACTGTGACACGCCCCCTTTCACGGCCGTGACCTAGGGCGTGTCACACCCGAAATTTTTCCTATAAATAAGAGTTTTCTGTAATGCCCAAGGGTTCACTTTTTTGAGCCAAACTTTTGTGTATTTTGTGGGCTGCCTTGGTGCACTTCATTTCATGTAAGGAGACTTTCTCTCTCTTCCTTCTTATGTTTGTTTTAGCCTTTTTCTTTTGCTTTGTAATAGTTTGTAATAGCTTAAGTTATGAAAATAAAAAAAAATGTTTTTTCTCTTTCTCTCTCTACATGGAATGAATGTGTATTTGGGTGCTTCACTTTCCTTCATCCTTTTTATCCTTATGTTTAGCTTTGTTCATCTTTATGAAAAGTGTGTGTGTGTGTGTGTGTATGAGTGTAACTTGCCTTAATTTTTCATGCAATATGTTGTAATGATAGGTTTTATTTTAGGTTTTTATCAAAAAATTTGAGCCGTTATAATGGCAAAATTTAGTTTAAGTCTACTTTTTAAAGAATCAAAGTTGTATTTAAAACTTTCTAAAGGCTTATATTTTCATTCCTATGAAGTTGTAAAAATGGTTTTAAAGTGTTTTTGTTTTTTTTTTACTTAGCTTTGCTTTAGGATTATAAAACCTGTTTTGGTCCTTTAATTTTTCTTTTCACTTTTTAATCACTTCTACGAAATCCTATGGATTAAAATGTAAACGTTTTAATTTTTCAGCAACTTTGATTTAAACCCTGTCTTCAAAAACTTTTGTTTCAAACAATTTTTATTTCATCTTTTTAATTGTTTTTGGCAAGTTCTAAGGGTAGAAAAGTTATTATTTTAATTTTTAAAGAACTTTCATTTTGTGTTATTTTGATGTGTGTGTGAGTGTATGAGGGTAGATTTTTATTATGCTCCTTTAATTTCATGTTAGTGTGTGTGAGTGTATGAGGATAGTTTTATCTCTTTCATTCTCCCGCCCACTCATTTGAGCCGGGACTCACAATCTTATTGCTTTACTCATTTATGTAGAGTGTGTGAGTGTTTGAGACTAACTTTTCATGCTTTCTTTAATGCTTTATTCAATTATGTAGAGTGTGTGCATGTGAGCATTTATTTCCGCCTACTCGTTAAGAGTTAAACGGCGCTCTGCTTTAATTTACCGCCCACTCATTTGAGTGGGACTTGTAATTTTCATTTTTTGTAACTTTGTTTCTTTTAATTTATGCATTTATTTCCGCCTACTCGTTAAGAGTTAAATGGCGCATTGCTTTAATTTACCGCCTTCTCAGTTTTGAGTAGGACTTGTACTTGCATTTATTTCCCCCTATTCATTTGAGTAGGACTTGCTTTATTTACTTTCTTTATGGTGTTGAAGTGTGCGTGAGTGCCTGCATCAATTAGCTCTCCTTGAATATATCTAAATGTTCTGTTTTTTTATGTCTTCTCTTATAATTGCTTAGTGCTTAATTTCAAACTCACATTTCACTAAAAACCTTAAAGTCGTCCCCATACCGATGAGTGGCTAATCTCTTTTAGCCTTCGGCATTGAAGAGCATTGGGACATATAAAATGATTTGAAATAATTAAAGAACTTTATTTTTATTTCAATTTAAGGACTTAAGGTTTGCCCCGGGTTAACGACGCATAGGACCACATAATCGATGTGTGGGCTCTATTTCCATTATCCATACGCAACGTTGAGAGGCCGCACATATGGACCGATCCCCCTTGGGTAAATAGAATTACGTACATACCCTCGAAAGAGGACGAGCGTAATTCTACCGTATTGGGTCCCCCACCCAATAGCGGGGTTCTTAGCGTAAAGCGAACATTAAGAGGAATCGTTCGTCGGTCTAACGATCGGTCGAATAGTCTTAATGTTCAGGTGAGCAATATTCCTAGAGATAAGTGCGCTCATATTTCTGGAACCTTGATGAACATTTTCACTAAGCCTAACCTTGATGCGGAGTCATTCTACATTTTATCATAACTATGTAGATGGGCATAAGCTAGATTGAATTATCTTTCAGGCAAGTGCACCTATCAATCATAGTATAAGAGAAGCTTACATCTCGTATCATATTCCACAGGGTCCTTTCAACTACTTGTACTCACTCTCACTCTGTTATCATACCTACATTTAAAATTTCGTTCTAACATAGATTAACAACTATGACTCTTGGATAAAAATTATATTGGAGAGTTACAAAAATAATTTCAAGCCGAAAGTTAAAGGCGTTCATGAACATCATCATTTTAGTATCATAAATAACAAAACTATCAAATTCATTGATTGAAAGGGTTAACTAATTATCAAATTCTCTCTCGAGCAATTTGAAATTTAAATCTAAGTTAAGAAATTTTCTCGACAATTTACATCAAATTTGCATTGAATGAAATACCCTATCTACTACATAGATTCATGGAACTTTATCTCTAAAATACCATAATCCATCATTTCGTATCTAATTTTCCAAGAAACATTTCTCGATCATGAATTTTAGATTACAAAGAGAATTAACACATAAATATGAAGATTTTACCATCATCCAAAGAATCCAATTTCTCATCTAACATTTGGAATTCATTAAAAGTAAATAATCATTCAACAAGGATAATCCTCAATGTTTGCAAACCCATATACGAATAAAATACCATGAAATTGATTAAAACAAGAAGATACATGATTACTAATTTGTTCAAACACATTGTTCATGAAAATTAAAAGATAAATAAAGTTGGATTACCAAGAGAGATACAAGATTAAATGAGATAAATTGAAGAATAAATGCATACGAATATCTCCTTCAAGCCTTCCTTCTCTTGGGTGCTCCACTTTCGTTCTCCAGAAAATCTCCAAACAAAATTGATCCAAAAGTCCCGAATACAATTTTTCTCCAGGTTTTTATAGTCTCATAGCAAACATGGTCGAACACGGGTTCCGACACGGCCGTGTTGCAGGCCGTGTCGTCAGTTCCAAGGCAGTTCCACACGAGCAGACATGTTTGGTCATGGGCTGTGTTGCATGACACGGGTACTGACACGGCCGTGTTGGAGAACACGGCCGTGTTGTTCTTCATGTTCTTCGGACACGGGTAGGCCAGATTTAATTCTTCAATTTGTCCCGAGAAGGACACGGTCTGGACACACGGGCGTGTTCAAACCCATGTGAACAAATAGTTCCAGCTAGGATAGAACACGGGTAGGCACACGGGCGTGTTCCTACCCGTGTTCGACCAATTCTTCTATTTTGATCAGCCCTCCTGGTCCTGTCAACTCCCCTGTTTGCTCCAAGACTTTTAGTTCCACTGATTAGTCATACCTGCATTAGAAAAATGACGTAGTAAGTGGGGAGTTCAATACATAAAATAGTAAAGACTCTAACCTATGCTCTACTATTCATGGCAATACCAATTCTCAACTATTTTGCGCAATTACTTGAGTAAAGAGGTAGAAAACAGTGGACATGATTACAATTATGATAGTTAGAATCTATCATAATTGTACTCATCAAACCTCCACGGCCAAGTGCCTTTTATTAATTTAAAAATAAATTTCAATAATTGTTAAGAATTATTTTAGTCTTAATCCGATTCGATGCCGAGCGTTAACCCGTCATCGAACTAACTTAGTAAAATTCTGCTTTCTTTCTTTCCGTTTTAATTGAACTAAAAATCCCACCTTACTGACAGTAAAATAATAGTCTTCCTGGGAGAGTAAATATAATCAACGCACTCCCGAGAACAATACGACCTCAGTATTCTCCTGAATACTGAGTACTACGCGATAGGTGCACTTGCCTCCTCTCGTTAGAAAACTCGATCTTCTTACTCGGCCTGCGGAATCTGACCATTTCGAACAAGCCACAGTCGGTCTCTGTTCCGCGACCATCAAGTTTTTGTCGTCGCTGCCAGGGAGCACGGTTGTTATATTGAATCCGGGACACTATTAATTTTACTTTATTTTTAAATAAAAAATTTTATAACAAAAAAAATCCTTCCCCCTTCGTTGTTTTTTTAGGGTGCATGACCCGCGGACAACCTTCGGGTTCTGAAAATCTTGAATTCGATCCTGAGATCGACCGCTCTCTTGCGCGTATCCGATCTCTACGTCAAATTCTCTTTTTAGACCTCGCAGAATCCACCGGAGAACCCTCTTTCTCTTCTATGGCCGACCCAAATAATGCCCAAGTGGCGGAGCGTATGATGTCTTACTATGCTTGACCCAACTTGGATGATACGGGGTTGAGTATTGTTCGGCCTGCTGTGGCGAACAATAATTTTGAAATTAAGTCAAGTGTTATACAAATGATCCAAAATGTCGTGCAGTTCGACGGACAGCCGGATGAGGACCCGAATAACCACTTGTCTAATTTTTTGGAAATTTGCGATACTTTTAAGATTAATTGCGTCACTGATGACGCCATTCGTTTGTGCCTTTTTCCCTTCTCCCTTAAGTCCAAAGCCAAGGAGTGGCTAGTCTCCCTCCCGCGGGGATCCATCACGACCTGGGCAGAGTTGGCGGAGAAATTCCTTACTAAATATTTTCCGCCCGCAAAAACTACAAGATTGCGGGCGAACATTTCCTCCTTTGCGCAAATCGACTCCGAGTCTCTTTATGAGACTTGGGAGCATTTTAAGGAATTTCTCCGTCGGTGCCCGCACCACGCGCTGCCAACGTGGTTGCAGGTATAAATTTTTTATAATGGACTGAAACGTCAGACGCGTCAAATGATTGACGCGGCTGTCGGGGGCACTCTGAATAATAAGACCCCCGAGGCCACCCAGGCCCTTTTCGAAGAGATGGCTATGAATGCCTATCAATGGAATGTCCCGCGGGCGCGCCATAAGCAGGCGGGCCTTTATGAAGTGGATGCCACTGCTCAGCTAGCCCTTAAAGTCGAAAGGCTAACTAAGCAGGTGGCGGAGATGTCTGTTACCTCCCCCACTCCGCCTTGTTTTCTTCCCCCCTCTAACGTTTACGTAGTCGACGAGTTCGTGGACTACATGGGAAATCCGGTGCGTCTCTCCTTTCAAAACAACCCTTATAGTAGCCACTATAATCCGGGTTGGAGGAACCACCCGAATTTCTCATGGAGTAACCCGAACAACGCGCAGCGCCCTCCTCCCCCTCCTTTTGCGCCCACGTTTCCTCCTCCCCTTCCTATGATGTTGTCCCCGATGGAGGAAAATTTTAATCGTTATGTCGCATCCAACGAGTCCAATATCTGGAACATCATCGGATCGCTTAAAAATTTAGAAATACAGGTTGGGCAGCTAGCGCGACTTATGTCGAAACGCGCTCTGGGGGCACTGCCAGGGAATACTGAGCCCAATCTAAGGGAGACTGCCAACGCTATAACCCTCCGTAGCGGTAAGGAGGTGGTCGATCCAAAACGGATCGATCCTCAGGTACATATTTCACCTCCGACCCCTCTTCCTTCTTCTTCGATTACGCAACCCTTACCGATTTTTAACGACAAAACTATTTTAAACAAGGCGTTGCCCTACCCGCATAAGTTAGATAACGAGCGAGTAAACGCGCAATATGAAAAATTTATTTTATTACTTAAACAAATTCATATTAATGTTCCTTTTTGCGAGGCCATCTCGCAAATGCCTAAGAATGCAAAATTTTTAAAAGAGCTTCTTTCTAACAAACGAAAACTTGAAGATATTTCGCATATTTCTCTTAACGTTGTCTGCTCGGCGGCTCTTACTAATAAGTTGCCCTCGAAACAAAATGACCCGGCACGGTTTTTCATCCCGTGCCTTTTTGGCGATGTATTAGTAAAATACGCCTTGGCAGACTTAGGCGCGAGCATTAATTTGATGTCATTCTCGCTCTTCTTGCGTTTAGGTTTGGGTACTCCTGCTCCTACCAATATGCCCATCTAACTAGCGGATCGCTCAGTTAGGTTCCCCATTGAGGTAGTTGATGATGTCCTTGTCCGGGTAGACAAGTTCACCTTCCCGGTGGACTTCGTCATCTTGGACATCGAGGAAGACGTCGAGGTACCAATAATACTCGGTCGCCCTTTCCTCGCAACCTCACGTGCATTAATCGATGTAAGTAATGGTCAGCTTCTACTTCGGGTAGGAGACGACCAAGTTACTTTTTCTATTAACTCCTCAATGGAAGACTCGTCGCCGAGCGACGATTTCTGCTACTCTTTAGATTCTTTTTATGGAGATTGTTCTTCTTCGGTTTTCGAGTCCGACTTTTTAAACAAAAATATTTTTTCGCTCGAAAATTTTTATTGCGATGAGGACGCGTCTATGGATATGCCTTTTGAACCAATTGGTTCAAAAGACATTAGCACTAAAACCTCACTAGAAGAACCGCCCACCCTAGATCTCAAACCATTACCCGAATCCCTCAAATACGCCTTTTTGGGGAAAAATGTTACACTCCCGGTAATCATTTCTTCGCATTTAAGTGATTCGGAGACCTCCGATTTATTGGAGGTTTTGCTTAAACATCGCCACGTAATTGCGTGGCAAATTTCTGACCTTAAGGGGATTAACCCTTCTTTTTGCACTCATAAAATTTTCTTTAACGATAATTGCCGCAAAACAATTCAGCCGCAGCGACGTCTTAACCCAAACATGAAAGACGTCGTGAAAACTGAGATAATTAAATTATTAGATGCGGGGATTATTTATCCCATTTCTGATAGTGCATGGGTTAGTCCCATTCATGTCGTGCCCAAGAAGGGCAGTCTGACCGTAGTGGCGAATGAGCACAACGAGCTCGTCCCAACTCGTAATGTTACGTGTTGGCATGTGTGCATCGATTATCGCAAACTTAATGATGCCACCCGCAAGGACCATTTCCCACTACCGTTCCTTGACCAGATTCTCGAGCGTCTTTCCGGTCATCCATATTATTGTTTTCTCGACGGTTTATCGGGGTTTTTCCAAATCCCCATTTCCCCTGAGGACCAAGAGAAAACAACTTTTACTTGCCTGTTCGGCACCTACGCCTATCGAAGAATGCCATTTGGCCTCTGCAATGCGCCAGCTACATTCCAAAGATGTATGCTAGCAATCTTTGGCGACCTAGTAGAAGATATTATGGAAGTATTTATGGATGACTTTTCTGTATTCGGATGCTCATTCCCGGATTGTCTTCGTAATCTCGTCCGTGTCTTCCAGCGATGCGAGGACACGAATCTTGTTTTAAATTGGGAAAAGTGTAACTTTATGGTTCGAGGAGGTTTGGTCCTCGGCCATAAGATTTTGATTAAGGGGATAGAGGTCGATAAGGCCAAAGTAGAAGTCATAGAAAAGCTTCCTCAGCCGACTAACGTTAAATCTATTAGGAGTTTCTTAGGCCACGCGGGCTTTTATAGGCGCTTCATTCAAGATTTTTCAAAAATAACAAAGCCGCTAACTCACCTCTTGGAAAAGTAATCACCTTTTGTCTTTAGTAGCGATTGTGAGTCTGTCTTCAATTTTATAAAACAAAAACTTATAAATTCTCCAATTCTAGTGGCCCCTAATTGGTCCCTTCCGTTCGAAATCATGTGCGACGCGAGTGATATTGCCTTAGGCGCCGTTCTTGGCCAACGCGTAGAAAAACATTTTCATCCTATTTATTACGCTAGCAAGACGCTCACTTCCGCACAAGTGAATTACACGATGACGGAAAAGGAGCTCTTAGCCGTCATTTTCGCCTTCGATAGTTTCGCTCGTATTTAACGCTATCTAAAGTTATTGTTTTTACCGATCACTCCGCCCTTAAGTATTTACTAGTCAAGACCGACACGAAGCCCCGCCTTCTTCGATGGATTCTCCTCCTTCAAGAATTTTACTTGGAGATCCGGGATAAGAAGGGCGCGGAAAATCTTGTGGCCGACCACCTCTCCCGTTTAGAAAATCCGGGTGCGGAAGCGCTCGTCGAATCTGAAATAAATGACAGATTCCCCGAGGAAAGCCTTCTTGCCCTTCATTCGTCTTCGTCATCTTCGCCTTAGTTCGCAGATTTTGCGAACTACTTAGTCGCGCGGGTACTTCCAAAAGAATTCTCAAGTCAGCAAAAGAAGAAATTCTTTTTCGACTTGAAAAATTTCTTTTGGGAGGACCCATTTCTTTTTCGTATCTGCGTGGACCAAGCGGTCTGAAGGTGCATCGCGGGTGTGGAGTGCACGCAAATATTGAGGCACTGCCACAAGGGTCCAGCCGGGGGGCACTATCAAGCCAACCGGACTGCTAGGAAGGCGCTAGAGGCGGGCTACTTTTGGCCCACTCTCTTCAAAGACGCGCACAATTTTGTGCGCGCATGCGATAGCTGTCAGCGGTCGGGTAACATCTCACGTCGAGACGAGATGCCCCAAAATATGTTTTTAGAATGCGAAGTTTTCGATTTATGGGCATAGATTTTGCAGGCCCCCTACCTCCTTCTAATAAAAATACATATATTTTAGTGGCGGTCGACTACGTATCAAGGTGGGCGGAAGCGCAAGCTCTCCCCACCAACGATGCGCGAGTCGTCGCTACCTTTCTAAAAAACTTATTTTCTCGCTTTGGCACGCCTCGCGCTATTGTTAGTGATAGGGGAACGCATTTCTGTAATGCTCTAATGGCTAAGACGTTAGCTAAATACGGAGTCACGCACAAACTTGCCACCCCCTACCACCCGCAAACAAGTGGCCAAGTTGAGGTAGTAAATCAAGAGATAAAACGCATATTAGAAAAAACTGTTTCACTTAATAGGAAAGATTGGTCTGTTAAGCTTGACGACGCGTTATGGGCGTATCGTACGGCGTGCAAAACCGCTACCGGTTGTACTCCGTTTTGATTAGTCTATGGCAAAGCGTGTCATTTACCCGTAGAACTGGAGCACCGCGCACTTTGGGCATTAAAAATCTTAAACCTCGACGCTTACTTAGCCGCTCAGAATAGAAAACTTCAACTAAATGAGCTCGATGAATGGCGTGCGAATGCTTACGAGAGCAATAAATTCTATAAGGAGCGTTCTAAGTTATATCATGATCGAAAAATTAAAACCCCCAAAAATTTTTCTCCGGACGATCTAGTCCTTCTTTATAATTCTCGTCTTAAACTTTTTCCTGGCAAACTCAAATCCCATTGGTCCGGTCCCTTCTTAGTAGAAGAAGTTTTTTCATATGGGACCGTACTCATCTCCCACCCGGAAAAAGGCTCGTTTAAAGTAAACGATCATCGGTTAAAGACTTACATAGCGGGCGACCCTATAATCGAATATAGCAAAACCATATCCCTCCTCGACTTATAAACCCGCAACTATAGTCAAGCTACACGACTATAAACAAAGCGCTCCTGGGAGGCACCCCACGCTTATTTTTTTTACATCTTTATTTATCATGTTTTCTATTTTTCTAATAAATGCAGGGGTTCTAATGGGCTTCCCCGAGCACGGATCAGGGACATTTTCTGCCCCCCTCTTTTTCCTTTTTTGTACATATACCTGCTGTCTTGTTCCTCATGCTTAGCATACAACATTGGGGACAATGTTGGATCTAAGTATGGGGGTGTTTTTGTATTTTCATACTTTCTTTTTCACTTACAAAAACAAAACAAAAAAAGTTTTAAAAACAAAACTTCAAAAATAAAAAAATATATATATAACACAAAAATCAAAAAAAATTAATTAAAAATTTTGAAGTTTCATTTTTGAAACTTTGACTTATTTTTAACTCGGTCCGCGAGATCCGGCTCATCGAGCCATCCACATAACGAGTCATCTCGCGGCTACCTAGTTTTTATTTTTATAAATATTATTTTTGTAAGTATTTTTGTAAATATTTTTTGTAAGTATTTTTGTAAGTATTTTTTTGTAAATATTTCTTTCACTTTCCCCTCTCCCTTTTTCTCTCTCATCCTTGTAAATAACTTCTCTTTTTCCCAAACTTTTCTTAAAAATACAAAAAAAAAATTCGCCAAAACTTAAAAATACAAAAAAAATCGCAAAACTCAAAAATCCAAAAAATTTTATTTTCATTTTCTTTTCTTTAGTATGTATATATATTATAGAAATAAATACAAAAATATAAAATATAAAATATAAAAAAAAGATAATAACTTCAAAAATTCAAAAAATTATATAAGTTATGAAACAAATAAATCAAACATCTCATTCTTAAGTTTCTTGCTATCCAAAATTTTAGTTTTGAGTTTATTTATATGCGAATTTTATCAATTCTTTGTTCACTATTCGTTTGTTAATTATAGATTGAAAAATTTAAATAGCCGGGGTTAAGTTTTAAAGAATTTATTATGCTTTGTTAAAGATAGGGATTCATTTTAGGCACTACTTCTAATTTTTCATAGATAGGAGCACGTGTACTATGTTAGAAAATAACGACTATAGAATTCAATTATGCTTACTTTTAGCTTTCTGAAAAATTGGAACGTACAATTTATAAAGGTTGCTCTCAAAATTTTTTAAAATTAAAAATCTAGTTCTCTTTTCTCCCCTTACTTATCATAACCTACTTGGTATGATAAAAATATTTCCCCAAAAAGAAAAAGATCTTATGTTAATGGGAATAAGATTTCATTCCGTAAACATAGGCACCCAATAAATTAAAAGATTATACGTTACGGAGTAAGAGGATAAAATTCATTACTCCAACACATATACATTGGGTTATTTTTATTTATGAAGAAGAAAAAATTTATGTTAAGGAAAAATAAGATTTCTTTCCTTTAACATCCAAATCAAAAAAAATGGAGGTTCGAAAAAAATAATAATAATAACCTCGCCTCATAATCCAAGCATCTTCATAAACCAACATCAACCCCCCTTAGCCAATTTCATGACTCTAGAATTAATTCAAAAATCTTTTTGAGAGCATAATTCGTAAATTGCATTATTTTCGGTAAAACTCCTATAAGCTAAAGTTCGTATAACTCCAAACTATTTTCTGTTAATCTAACCAATACAATTATTGCTTTCTATTTGATTACATCAAGAAGTCTTTTGTCCAAAACTTTTGCCCTGTTTAAATCATCTAAATGATTTTAGGACTTAACTCTTATACCCCGTATATTTAATTTGATCTCTCTTATAATTAATTTAGCGGTAGCAAAACTTAGGGTTTTTTTATTATTCCTTATAAGTTCACCTCAAACTTTTGCTCTGGAATAACAAAAGCTTAAGTATGGGGGTATTAGATAAGTTGTATTTATACCTATTTTTAGGTATATTAGTTAAGTCAATTTTTACTTATTTCCTTTGTTTTTAGTCAATTTACTTCAATAAATTGTTCATATTTGTAAAATTTTACTTCTAACTTAGTTTATTTTGTTTTCAGAAAATTTTCAAAAAAAGTCAAAATTTGACCTGTCATGCCCGTGACCATGCCCGACACGCCCGTGACAAGCACTCAACAACTTCAGCAAGGTCGACACTCAACGATTTTACTGTTCGGCAGTCAATGCCATCATGTCACGCCCGTGTCCAAGATTGACATGCCCGTGTCGATGGTGACACTCAACGCTTTTTCAACAGTCAACGATATTGAGATCAGAACTGCCAGCTGTGTCACGCCCTCCTGTCACGCCCGTGACATACAGGTCACGCCCGTGACTACCACGTGGAGCCCCGAGTCAACTTTGCCGTCAAATCGACGAACCAATTCAGCTAAATAGCCAGTCACGCCCTTCTGTCATGCCCGTGACATGCTGGTCACGCCCGTGACGATGACGTGTCACCTTCCCGAACCTTCCAGAACGGCGCCTGCTCGCCGAAGTCTCCAAGTCAAACACGGCAGCTGTGACATGCCCCCTGTCACGCCCGTGAACTAGGGTGTGTCACACCCGAAATTTTTCCTATAAATAAGAGTTTTCTGTAATGCCCAAGGTTTCACTTTTTTGAGCCAAACTTTTGTGTGTTTTGTGGGCTGCTTTGGTGCTCTTCATTTCATGTAAGGAGACTTTCTCTCTCTTCCTTCTTATGTTTATTTTAGCCTTTTCTTTTGCTTTGTAATAGTTTGTAATAGCTTAAGTTATGAAAATAAAAAAAAATGTTTTTCCTCTTTCTCTCTCTACATGGAATGAATGTGTATTTGGGTGCTTCACTTTCCTTCATCCTTTTTATCCTTATGTTTAGCTTTGTTCATCTTTATGAAAAGTGTGTGTGTGTGTGTATGAGTGTAACTTGCCTTAATTTTTCATGCAATATGTTGTAATGATAGGTTTTATTTTAGGTCTTTATCAAAAAATTTGAGCTGTTATAATGGCAAAATTTAGTTTTAAGTCTACTTTTTAAAGAATCAAATTGTATTTAAAACTTTCTAAAGGCTTATATTTTCATTCCTATGAAGTTGTAAAAGTGGTTTTAAAGTGTTTTTGTTTTTTTTACTTAGCTTTGCTTTAGGATTGTAAAACCTGTTTTGGTCCTTTAATTTTTCTTTTCACTTTTTAATCACTTCTACAAAATCCTATGGATGAAAATGTAAACGTTTTAATTTTTCAGCAACTTTGATTTAAACCCTGTCTTCAAAAACTTTTGTTTCAAACAATTTTTATTTCATCTTTTTAATTGTTTTTGGCAAGTTCTAAGGGTAGAAAAGTTATCATTTTAATTTTTAAAGAACTTTCATTTTGTGTTATTTTGATGTGTGTGTGAGTGTATGAGGGTAGATTTTCATTATGCTCCTTTAATTTCATGTTAGTGTGTGTGAGTGTATGAGGATAGTTTTATCACTTTCATTCTCCCGCCCACTCATTTGAGTCGGGACTCGCAATCTTATTGCTTTACTCATTTATGTAAAGTGTGTGAGTGTTTGAGACTAACTTTTCATGCTTTCTTTAATGCTTTATTCAATTATGTAGAGTGTGTGCGTGTGAGAATTTATTTCCGCCTACTCATTAAGAGTTAAACGGCGCTCTGCTTTAATTTACCGCCCACTCATTTGAGTGGGACTTGTAATTTTCATTTTTTGTAACTTTGTTTCTTTTTATTTATGCATTTATTTTTGCCTACTCATTAAGAGTTAAATGGCGCATTACTTTAATTTACCGTCTTCTCAGTTTTGAGTAGGACTTGTACTTGCATTTATTTCCCCCTACTCATTCGAGTAGGACTTGCTTTATTTACTTTCTTTATGGTTTTGAAGTGTGCGTGAGTGCCTGCATCAATTAGCTTTCCTTCAATATATCTAAATGTTCTATTTTTTTATGTCTTCTCTTATAATTGCTTAGTGCTTAATTTCAAACTCACGTTTCACTAAAAACCTTAAAGCCGTCCCCATACCGATGAGTGGCTAATCTCTTTTAGCCTTCGGCATCGAAGAGCATTGGGACATATAAAATGATTTGAAATAATTAAAGAACTTTATTTTTATTTTAATTTAAGGACTTAAGATTTGCCTCGGGTTAACGACGCATAGGACCACATAATCGATGTGTGGGCTCTATTTCCATTATCCATACGCAATGCCAAGAGGCCGCACGTATGGACCGATCCCCCTTGGGTAAATAGAATTGTGTACATACCCTCGAAAGAGGACGAGCATAGTTCTACCGTATTGGGTCCCCCACCCAATAGCGGGGTTCTTAGAGTAAAGCGGACATTAAGAGGAATCCTTCGTCGGTCTAACGATCGGTCGAATAGTCTTAATGTTCAGGTGAGCAATATTCCTAGAGATAAGTGCGCTCATATTTCTGGAACCTCCAAAGCCAAGTGCCTTTTATTAATTTAAAAACAAAGTTCAATAATTGTTAAGAATTATTTTAGTCTTAATCTGATTCGATGTCGAGCGTTAACCCGTCATCGAACTAACTTAGTAAAATTCTGCTTTCTTTCTTTCCGTTTTAATTGAACTAAAAATCCCACCTTACTGACAGTAAAATAATAGTCTTCCTGGGAGAGTAAATATAATCAACGCGCCCCCGAGAACAATACGACCTTGGTATTCTCCCGAATACTGAGTACTACGCGATAGGTGCACTTGCCTCCTCTCATTAGAAAATTCGATCTTCTAACTCGGCCCGCGGAATCTGACCATTTCGAACCACCCACAGTCGGTCTCTATTCCGCGACCATCAGCCTCCCATACAAAGCTTCGAAGGGAGTCATTTGCAAACTTTCTTGATAACTGTTATTATAAGCAAACTCCATAAGCCGCAAACGCTCATCCCACGCTCCTTCGTGGTCTAAAATATAGCATCTAATCATGTCCTCCACTATCTGATTAACTCGCTCTGTCTGACCATTGGTCTGCGGGTGGTATGCGGTAAAATATCTCAAATCCGTACCCAAACCTTCTTGCAAACTCTTCCAGAAGCGAGATGTAAACCGGGAGTCTCGGTCTGAAATAATGCTGACTGGAACACCATGCAATCGGATGACTTCATTCAAATATAGCTCAGTTATTTTCTTCATCGGATAGTCGATCTTATAAGGTACGAAGTGAGTAAACTTCGTTAATCTGTCCACAATCACCCAAACTGAATCATAACCTCTAAGAGATCTCGGTAAACCCGTGATGAAATCAATCGAAATGCTCTCCCACTTCCATGTCGGAATCTCCAATGGAGTCAACTTGCCACCAGGCTTTCCATGATCGGCCTTAACGCGCTTGCAAGTATAGCACTCAGAAAAAAAACCTAGCTATGTATCCCTTCATCCCATACCACCAGGCAATTCGCTTTAAGTCATGATACATCTTGGTAGACCCTGGATGGTAGGCAACACTAGAATTATGCACCTCTCTACACAACATTACCCGAATATCCATAACGGCGTGGATACAAAATCTGTCACGGTACTTCAAAGTACCTGCATCATCAATCGAGAAATCTGGTAACTCCCCTTTCTCAGCTCTAAGATATAAATGCAGCAGATCTGGATCATCTTTCTGATGTAACCTCATAAGTGCAATCCAAGAAGGCTCTGTCATAACCAAACTACTCTGCAAGTCGCAGCTCCCCACAAAAATATACATCAAAAGAAATTCTTCCACTAATAGCTCGACGGAGAGATTAAAAATCCTCCCCGTTTTTCGACTTAGGGCATCAGCCACCACATTAGCCTTTCCCGGATGGTACTGGATCTCAACATCGTAGTCGGTATCATACTCCAACCATCGTCATTGGCGTAGATTCAATTCCTTCTGGGTGAAGATGTACTTTTAACTCTTGTGATTAGTAAAAATCTTGCATTGTGCGCCATAAAGCAGATGTCTCCACAACTTCAGAGCATAAATCACGGCTACAAACTCTAAATCATGCATAGGGTAATTCCTCTCATGAGTTTTCAGTTGCCTCGACCCGTACGCAATCACTTTCCCGACTTGCATCAACACGCATCCAATGTTGGAGTTACCATGGTGATCTAGAAGTGGTCAAACATGTAATCTCACTGCCAACGCGATATGAGCCTGCAGGGTCGCACATAAGAGCATGTGGAGAAGTTGGAAGATTGACTGTGTTGGTAAAGGTTACCAATCACCATAGAGAACGGGGTATGGCAAATGTTTCCAAGAAGGTTCGTAGAGAATCGTCGACTATGGTTCGTCGAGAATCGTCGACTATGGTTCGTCGAGAATCATCGAGTATCGTCAACTATGGTTCGTCGAGAATCGTCGGCTATGGCTCGTCGAGAATCGTCGACTATGGTTCGTCGAGAATCGTTGACTATGGTTTGTCGAGAATCGTCGAGAATCGAACTGTTCGACGACGAATGCTGATTCCCGACGAATTATTCCAGAAACCCTAATTCTCTGTGGTCTGTGGATAGCGATATTTCTAGGTCTGTTTATGCTTCGGGTATAAATTAGGACTTAGGTTTTGTGTCTGGAGATCCAACCCCGGCCCGACGAAAGTGTTCCGCCGATTCGCTCGTTCAGCCAATTCGCTCGCTCCACCGACCTCCTCTCCGACGATAGTCGTCGGTGCTTGTCTTCCTAGAGCGGACCTAGTAGTACGTGGAAGTGCAAGGTGTAGTCGATCTTCCTTCCAGTTTTTCATGCGACGAAGATCGGCGATCTCCCGCTCGTGTGGATTTCTGCGGAGACGTAGACGCTATTCTACGTTGGACTCACCGCCGACAAGAAATCATACATTGGAGCATCTTTGTTGAGTTGTGACTCAACACCGCCAAGGTAATTTTACCTAGTTATTTCTTAACTTCTTGATTCAATTTTCATGGCCCGATCCCAAATCTCTTTTGGGTTGTTCTTGATTTTATTATTTTCGCTGCGTGCACAACTGTTGTGCCACCCTCTAGAAAACCCAATAGTGGTATCAGAGGGAGGTTGCGGCCATGATTGTTGTATTGGAAGTCAGGTTATTCCAGTATGTGTAAACCTAGGGATTTAGAAGTGTTCTAAATGTCTAGATTTAATCCTGGACCACCGCCAGGGGCGCGGCCCCTTGGAACCCCGCCAGGAATGTCTGGGATTTCGTGGTAATTTCTAATTGTTAGAAATTGTTTTCTCCTTAGCAGTAACCATCCCTCGAGTGGTTAATGAACCCGTGTATTGTTTTGGATTTTGAATCCAACAAGAAGAGATGAGCTTGTCTACTACTTTAAGTCGAGTTGCCTTTGCCTTTGTCCAATGCATGTAAATCTAAAGATTTGGAAGAGTCCGGATGTTCAGATTTAGCCCTTTCATCCATCAAATGTTGATAGTACCATGTTGTGCACATAAGGGATGCATGTAGATTTTAGAAAAATGTTTTTCTATGGATGTGCACATTGAACAAATGTTGATCATGGTTAATTGTTAACCTATTATCAAAATTCCCTTCATCAAATATTAAGTATTTGGATGCCTTCCGATGGATGACACTCTTCCTGCCTCGATCGATGAAGTGTGGGCTTGCCAAAGCAAGGTGCATTAATCTATCTTGGTAAGGGTGCGAGCGGATAATTGTGATATCCCACTGTCGACATCGGGTCTAACTTAACTAGGTGACCTCAAAGGTTGAGTGCCTAGAGGCATAGGGTTGGCATGCACCATATGATAGATGCGAATAAGGAGTTATTCACCAACCATACAAGAATTGCATGAGGATGCAATTGGCAAGCGTTGCCTACCTAAATAACCACATCGTGAGAGAAAAGCCAAAGCTGACTCATTGTGTTGGTGAAATACGGATCTTGTCCACTAAGAGAGTAGCTCGCATGAAATCTCCGAATTAATAGTGAGGGCTATCATTTCGAATAAAAATGGTGGGAGTTTTAATTGAAGTCCAAATTAAAAATAAATTGTATTTTGAAATTTTGGTACTGATATTATTCTGCATGAATTCTTGTAGAATTCCATTGCAAGTGGTTCACACTCCACTTTGTCTCTGAGAGCCATCCTTGAGAAGGATAAGCACAGTGGGACAAACTATATGGACTGATACAGGAACCTGAGAATTGTTCTCAAGCAAGAGAGAAAGCTCTATGTCTTGGAAGAAGAAGCCTCCGAGGTGCCGACCGGGAACTCTTCCCGTGCTGATAAGGATACTTATAAGAAGTATACTGATGACGCCTTAGACGTCAAATGACTTATGCTTGCCACTATGAACTCTGAGCTTCAGAAGCAACATAAGAACATGGGGTGCAAGGATATTGACGAGCATCTCAAGAAAATGTTTCAAGGGCAGGCTCGTCAAGAGAGGTTCGACGTCATAAAAGCGTTATTTCAGTGCAAGATGGGAGTTCGAGACTCAGTAGGGACTCACGTACTCAAGATGATTGGGTATATAGAGAACCTTGAAAGGCTGGGTTTTCCTCTAGGTCAAGAGTTGGCCACAGATCTGATCCTGCAATCATTGCCAGACAGTTATGAGCAGTTTGTCTTGAACTACAACATGAATGAAATAGACAAGACACTGCCCGAGCTCCTAGGTATGTTAAGAACTGCCGAGATCAACATGAAGAAGACCAAGCCTGCCATCCCCATACTGATGGTGCATAAGGGCAAGGGAAAGGGCTCTAAGAATACGAAGGTGGGACCTAAGTCACATCTTGAGCCCAAGTCTTCTGCACTGAAGAAAAAGAAGAGCACTGTGAAGGAAGGGAAATGCCACCACTGTGGCAAGGTTGGTCATGGAGGAGGAACTGTCCTTCTTACATTGAGGGTCTGCAGAAAATGAAGGGAGGTATGACTTCCGCTTCAAATATTTACGTTATAGAGATAAACCTTTCTGCTCTTTCATCTTGGGTATTGGATACCGGATGTGGTTCTCACATTTGCACAAATGTGCAGGAACTGGGAAGGAGAAGATTGCTGAGTAAAGGGGAGGTGGACCTGCGCGTCGGCAATGGAGCAAGAGTTGCTGCTGTAGTCGTAGGGGTTTACCGTCTTTCTTTGCCCAGTGGGCTTGTAATAGAACTAGATAATTGTTATTTCATTCTGGCCATAACTAGAAACATTATATCCATTTCATGCTTGGACATGATTGGATTTTCTTTTATAATTAAGAACAACTGTTGTTCTATATTTAAGAATGATGTTTGTTATACTGTAGCCCAATTTTTTAATGATCTTTATGTTTTGAACTTGGACCATCTGATCTATAATGTAGAAAATAATAAAAGACTAAGAACAAATGACTCAAACCCTACATATCTCTGGCATTGTCATTTGGGCCATATAAACGAGAAGCGCATATCCAAGCTCCATAAAGATGGACTTTCAGACTCATTTGATTATGAATCATTTGAGCGATGCGAATCTTGTTTGTTAGGCAAGATGACTAAAGCCCCTTTCACTAGTTATACTGAGAGGGTTGAGGATCTCTTGGGTATTGTACATGGTGATGTATGCGGACCCATGAGCTCCATGACTAGAGGTGGGTATTTCTACTTCGTTACATTTACTAATGATTTCAGTAGATACGGATATGTGTATCTTATGAAGTGCAAATCCGAGACCTTTGAAAAGTTCAAAGAGTTCTAGAATGAAGTAGAAAACCAGTTGGGTAAAAGGGTTAAAGCACTCCGATCTGATCGAGGTGGCGAATACCTGAGTCATGAGTTCCGTGATCATCTGAAAGAGTGTGGTATTGTATCACAGCTCACTCCACCTAGAATACCACAACATAATGGTGTGTCTGAGAGGAGAAATCATACACTGTTAGACATGGTACGTTCGATGATGAGTCATGCAGACTTGCTTGTTTCCTTTTGGTGTTTTGCTTTAGAGACTGCTGCAATGACACTTAATCGCGCTCCAATGAAAACGGTTCTGAAGACACCATATGAGATATGGACTGGGAAGCGTCCTAGTATGTCGTTCATTAAAATTTGGGGCTTTGAGGCATACGTGCGACGTAAAATGTCTGACAAGCTGGAACCCAAATCAGATAAATGTTATCTGGTGGGTTATCCTAAGGAAACGAAAGGGTATTACTTTTACCTACTGTCCGAGGGCAAAGTGTTTGTCGCAAGGACTGGCGTCTTCTTGGAGAGAGAATTCTTATCAAGAAAAACCTAAAGGTAGAACTTGAAGAAGTTCAAGAACCACAAGTAGTGAATGAACCGGAATTGGATTCTGAGATAGGACTACAAGATGTACCTAGAGAACCTGCTCAAAAAACAGAAGTCCTACGTGGATCTGGTAGACCAAGATTTGAGCCTGAGAGATATGGATTTCTTGTGTCTCAAATAGGTAATGTGTTGCTTATGGATCATGATGATGAACCAGCAACCTACCAAGAGGCAATGAATAGACCGGACTCTGACAAATTGCTTGAGGCTATGAAATCCGAAATGGAATCCATGTACGCAAACCAAGTTTGGAACTTGGTGGAACCACCTGAAGGGGTATGACCCATAGGGTGCAAATGGGTCTTCAAGAAGAAGACCGACATGGATGGGAATGTACAGAAATTCAAAGGGCGACTAGTGGCTAAGGGTTTTAAGAAAATTCATGGTATTGACTATGATGAGACCTTTTCCCCTGTTGCCATGGTATAGTCCATAAGAATATTGCTTGTTATTGCTGCGTATTATGACTACGAGATCTTGCAGATGGATGTCAAAACGGCTTTCCTTAATGGAAACCTCCTTGAGGAAGTGTACATGACACAACTCGAGGGTTTTGTATCCCCAAATGAAGCCACTAAAATATGCAAGCTGAATAGGTCCATCTATGGACTGAAGCAAGCCTCTCGAAGTTGTAATCTTCGTTTTGATGAGAAAATCAAAGAGTTTGGTTTCATCAAGAATGAGGATGAGCCTTGTGTTTACAAGCGAATCAGTGGGAGCATTGTTGTCTTCCTGATATTGTATGTAGATGACATATTATTGATTGAGAATGACATTCCTACCCTTAAAGTTGTTAAGAACAACCTAGGGAACTGCTTTTCTATGAAGGGCTTGGGTGAAGCGACTTATATACTCGGTATTAAGATCTATAGAGATAGATCGAAGAAGTTGCTGGGTTTGACCCAGAGTACATACATCGAGAAGGTGTTGAAGCGGTTCAACATGCTTGAGTCCAAGAAAGGATTTTTACCCATATTTCATGGTGTGAACCTCTCTAAGGACCAGTGTCCAAAATCTTGTGAAGATAAGGACCGCATGAAGTTGATTCCATATGCTTCGGCAATTGGATCAATCATGTATGCAATATTATGTACTCGACCCGATGTCTCCTTTGCTTTGAGCATGACTATCAGGTATCAGTCATACCCCGGTGAGTGTCACTGGATTGTAGTCAAGAATATCCTTAAGTACTTGAGAAGGACAAAGGATGTGTTCTTGGTGTATGGTGGAGAGGAAGAGCTTGTTGTAAGTGGTTACACGGATGCTAGCTTACAAACTGATAGGGACGATTCAAAGTCTCAGTCAGGGTTTGTGTTTTGCCTTAATGGAGGAGCTGTGAGCTGGAAGAGTTCCAAGCAAGAGACAGTTGCTGATTCTACAACAGAAGCCGAGTATATCGTTACAGCTAACGCAGCGAAGGAGGCTGTATGGATTAGGAAATTCATCGGCGAGCTTGATATAGTTCCTAGCATTGTTGGTCTCGTAGTTCTCTACTGTGATAACAATGGTGCAATTGCACAATCTAAGGAACCTAGATCCCATCAGCGCTCCAAGCATATACTTCGGCGGTTCCATCTTATTCGTGAGATTGTCGAACGAGGAGATATGAACATTTGTCGGGTGCCGACTGAGGAGAATATTGCGGATCCACTGACAAAGCCTCTCGCGCAGAGAAAGCATGATGGTCATACTAGATAAATGGGTATACGATACCTAAATGATCAACTCTAGTGAGAGTCTTGTGGGTTGCGTGTAAACATATATTCTGTTGGCTATTTGTTATTTATTCATATGCTGAATTGTGTACCAAAATTTTTCTTTTACATTTAATGGCAAGTTCTTTTATTATGATTTCTCTATGCGATAGTTAAATGTTAACATAATAAATACCCTTAGAATGTTCGCTTCCATAGGACATCAAGTGCGTGACTTGAATGTGAGAGCCTATGATTTATTTGAAGCTTCATTCTTGAAAGGTCCCTGGTCGTAGTATCATCATAGAAACTAAGGGTGATGATGATACATTGAGACTAGCATATGCATTGACTGATGAACAGTTCTCACAGGTCATGATATTGTGATATCAAGTCATCACGTGGGTACTTGTTAATGAACAAGTTGTACTGGACAAACCCAACCTTAGACTACTTTGTGGATTATTATCTAATCGTGTCACGAGTAGGTCTCAATTGACAATGTTGTTGTGGTCCTTTGACCTGAAGTCACAGCATTCATCAAGTGAGGAAAAGCGTGCTTTGATGCAATCTAAAGTCTTCCTTGAGAAAGGTTGATGATAAGGGTGGTTGTTTGGCACGTTGCGAATCATTTGGGTGTTTGTGTGTGAGCAGATATGGGATTTGTCCTCCTATATGATAGGGGTTCCATCCATGGGCCCCTTGATGGAACCGGACTGAGAAATGCATGGCCATGCTTGGTTGAGTCAATATGTGATATTGGACTCACCATTCTCTGGAAGTCCGTTCTAGATCAAGATACTTGGATTGAGCTATTATGAGGGTGACACGGTCCATGCCTCTAGTTCTTTCCGGATATAAGGGACAAAGGGACAAAGACAACGCTGGAACATTGTTCATAAAGGCTTATGAGTTATGAACTCTTATTGTTTGGGTAGCAATGATGCATTGATAGATGTCACTCATTGTTTGTGAGGTTTTTGGTTTGATACTTTCAAGATCAAGTGGGAGACTGTTGGAGTTACCATGGTGATCTAGAAGTTGTCAAACATGTAATCTCACTGCCAACACGCTATATGAGCCTGCAGGGTCGCATATAAGAGCATGTGGAGAAGTTGGAAGATTGACTGTGTTGGTAAAGGTTACTAATCACCATAGAGAATGGGGTCCAGCAAATATTTCCGAGGAGGTTCGTCGAGAATCGTCGACTATGGTTCGTCGAGAATCGTCGACTATGGTTCATCGAGAATCGTCGAGAATCGTCGAGTATCGTCAACTATAGTTCGTCGAGAATCGTTGGCCTATGGTTCGTCGAGAATCGTCGACTATGGTTCGTCGAGAATCGTCGCCTATGGTTCGTCGAGAATCGTCGATAATCGTCGATAATCGAACTGTTCGATAATCGACGAATGCCGATTCCCGACGAATTATTCTAGAAACCCTAATTCTCTGTGGTCTGTGGATAGCGATATTTCTAGGTCTGTTTATGCTTCGGGTATAAATTAGGACTTAGGTTTTGTGTCTGGAGATCCAACCCCGGCCCGACGGAAGTGTTCCGCCGATTCGCTCGTTCCGCCGATTCGCTCGCTCCGCCGACCTCCTCTCTGACGATAGTCGCTGGTGCTTGTCTTCCTTGAGCGGACCTAGCAGTTCGTGGAAGTGCAAGGTACAGTCGATCTTCCTTCCCATTTTTCGCGCGACGAAGATCGGCGATCTCCCGCTCGTGTGGATTTCTGCAGAGACGTAGACGATATTCTACGTGGGACTCGCCGCCGACAAGAACTCATACATTGGAGCATCTTTGTTGAGTTATGACTCAACACCGCCAAGGTAATTTTACCTAGTTATTTCTTAACTTCTTGATTCAATTTTCATGGCCCGATCCCAAATCTCTTTTTGGTTGTTCTTGATTTTATTATTTCTGCTGTGTGCACAACTGTTGTGCCACCCTGTAGAAAACCCAACATCCAAGCCCAACATGTGATGCATCCATATAAACATCATAATCCAAGCCTTCCGTGGGTAGGGTCAAAATGGGAGCAGTGCATAATCTGTTCTTGAGCTCTAAGAAGGCTTCCTCACACTTGTTGCTCCAAACAAAAGCCGCATTCTTCTGAGTCAATCTAGTCAAAGGTGCAGCTAGGGTAGAGAAACCCTCCACAAATCTCCTGTAGTAGCCGGCCAACCCCAAGAAGCTCCTAATCTCCTTGGGTGTGCCCGACCTACTTCAATCTATCACAGCAGCAATCTTTTCTGGGTCAACTGAAATCCCACTCTTATTCACCACATGGCCCAGAAATGAAACCTGAGGCAACCAAAACTCGAACTTGCTCAATTTGGCGAATAGCTTGTGGTCCCTCAAAGCAGATAAAACCAAACGCAGATGCTGGTCATGCTCCTCAGTATTGCGGGAATAGATCAGAACTTCGTCGATAAACACCACCACAAACTTATCCAGGAAGTCCTTGAATACCCGGTTCATCATATCCATAAAGGCTGAGGGCGCGTTGGTCAAACCAAATGACATAACCAGAAATTCAAAATGCCCATGCCTCGATTGAAAAGCAGTCCGTGGAATATCTAACTCACGGATCCTGAGCTGATGATAGACAGAACAAAGATCAATCTTAGAAAACACCACGCTACAACGCAACTGATCAAACAAATCGTCTATCCTGGGCAGGGGATACATGTTCTTAATAGTAACCTTGTTCAACTCTCTATAGTCGACGCAAAGCCTCATCGATCTGTCTTTCTTCTTTACAAATAGAACATGAGCACCCCAAGGCGATGAGCTTGGTCTAATAAAACCTTTCTCTAGCAACTCATCCAGCTGGATACGCAACTCTTCCATCTCTTGCAGGGCCATCCGGTACGGCGCCTTCGTAATAGCTGCAGATCAACTGGTGATGAGAAGTGAAAGAACTCCATAGTTAAGCGTGATTGGGCGAGAGTAGTACTGGGTGTTGGGTTTCTCTATGAGAATGACACAACACTTGTGCAAGCAGCGGAAGTAATAAAATATCAAGAACAACCCAAAAGAGATGGGATCCGGCCATGAATGTTGAATCAAGAAGTTAACAATAACTAGGTCAAAGTTACCTTAGCGGCGTTGAGTCATAACTCAACGGAGATTCTCCAAGCTTTGAGTCCTTGTCGGTGGAGAGTTCTATGTAGAATAACATCTACGTCTCTGTATAAATCTACACGAGCAAGAGAACACCGAGTTTTTCGTCGCACGAAATATCGGGAAGGAGATCGACTGCACCTTTACACCTCAACGGACTGCTAAGTCCGCTCCAGGAAGAGCAACACCGGCGACTGTCGTCGGAGAGGAGGCTGGCGGAGCGAGCGAGCGGCAGAAGCGGAACTCTTCCATCGGCGGAACACTTCCGTCGGCAGAACGGCAGAACTCTTCCGTCGGGTCGGGGAAATTCTACTCTTTTTCCGCTCAAAACCTAAGTGTTTATTTATACCCAAAGCATAAATAAACCTAGGTAAAATCGTTATCCGCAGACCAAAGCTAAATAGGGTTTCTGGGAAAAATTCGACGGGAATCAGCATTCGTCGAGAATCGAACATTTCGATTCTCGACGAATCTCGACGATCAGTGATATACGACGATCGATACTCGACTATTCTCGACGATCAAGACTCGACGATCGATACTCGATGATCCACAGTCAACGATTCTCGACGAAACCACAGCCGACGATCGTCGACGGACCATGGTCGACGATACTCGACGATTCTTCCTTAGCAACATTTGTCGGACCCCATTCTCTATGGTGATTGGTAACCCTTACCAACACAATCAATCTTCCAACTTCTCCACATGCTCTTATGTGCGACCCTGCAGGCTCATATCGCGTTGGTAGTGAGATTACATGTTTGACCACTTCTAGATCACCATGGTAACTCCAACAGTCTCCCACTTGATCTTGAAAGTATCAAACCAAAAACCTCACAAAAAATGAGCGGCATATAGCAATGCATCACTGCTACACATGCAATAAGAGTTCATAACTCATAAGCCTATATTAACAATGTTCCAGCGTTGTCTTTGTCCCTTTGTCCCTTACATCCGGAAAGAACTAGAGGCATGGACCGTGTCACCCTCATAATAGCTCAATCCAAGTTTCTTGATCTAGAATGGACTTCTAGAGAATGGTGAGTCCAATATCACATATTGACTCAACCAAGCATGGCCATGCATTTCTCAGTCCAGTTCCATCAAGGGGCCCATGGATGCAACTCCTATCACATAGGAGGACAAAACCCATATCTACTCACACGCAAGGACCCAAATAATTCGTAACGTGCCCAACAACCACCCTTATCATCAATCTTTCTCAAGGAAGACTTTAGATGGCATCAAAGCATGCTCTTCCTCACTTGATGAATGTTGTGACTTCAGGTCAAAAGATCACAACACCATTGTCAATTGAGACCTACTCGTGACACGTTTAGATAACAATCCATAGAGTAGTCTCAGGTTGGGTCTGTCCAGTACAACTTGTTCATTAACAAGTACCCACGTGATGACTTGATATCACAATATCATGACCTATGAGAACTGGTCATCAGTCAACACACGTGCTAGTCTTAATGTATCATCATCACCCTTAGTTTCTATGATGATACAATGACCAGGGACCTTTTAAGAATGAAGCTTCAAATAAATCATAGGCTCTCACATTCAAGTCACGTACTTGATGTCCTATGGAAGCGAACACTCTAAGGGTATTTATTATGTTAACATTTAACTATCGCATAGAGAAATCATAATAAAAGAACTTGCCATTAATTGTAAAATTAAATATCGGTACATAATTCATCATATGAATAAACAACAATCAGCCAACAGAATATTTGTTTACATACAATCCACAAGATTCTCACTAGAGCTGATCATTTAGGTATCGTATACCCATTGATCTAGTATGACCATCATTCTTTCTCTGTGCGAGAGGCTTTGTCAGTGGATTCGCAATATTCTCCTCAGTCGGCACTCTGCAAATGTTCACATCTCCTCGTTCGACAATATCACGAATAAGATGGAACCGCTGAGGTATGTGCTTGGAGCATTGATGGGATTTAGGTTCCTTAGATTGTGCAATTGCACCATTGTTATCATAGTAGAGAACTACGGGACCAACAATGCTAGGAACTACATCAAGCTCGCCGAAGAATTTCCTAATCCATACAGCCTCCTTCGCTGCATTAGCTGCAGCGATATACTCGGCCTCTATTGTAGAATCAGCAACTGTCTCTTACATGGAACTCTTCCAGCTCACAGCTCCTCCATTAAGGCAAAACACAAACCCTGACTGAGACTTTGAGTCGTCCCTATCAGTTTGGAAGCTAGCATCTGTGTAACCACTTATAACGAGCTCTTCCTCTCCACCATACACCAAGAACACATCCTTTGTCCTTCTCAAGTACTTCAGGATATTCTTGACTGCAATCCAGTGACACTCACCGGGGTCTGACTGATACCTGCTAGTCATGTTCAAAGCAAAGGAGACATCGGGTCGAGTACATAACATTGCATACATGATTGATCCAATTGCCGAAGCATATGGAATCAACTTCATGCGGTCCTTATCTTCACAAGATTTTGGACATTGGTCCTTAGAGAGATTCACACCTTGAGACATGGGTAAAATTCTTTTCTTGGACTCAAGCATGTTTAACCGCTTCAACACCTTCTCAATGTATGTACTCTGGGTCAAACCCAGCAACTTCTTTGATCTATCTCTATAGATCTTAATACCAAGTATATAAGTCGTTTCACCCAAGTCCTTCATAGAAAAGCAGTTCCCTAGGTTGTTCTTAACAACTTTCAGGGTTGGAATGTCATTCTCAATCAACAGTATGTCATCTACATACAATATCAGGAAGACAACAATGCTCCCACTAATTCGCTTGTAAACACAAGGCTCATCTTCATTCTTGATGAAACCAAACTCTTTGATTTTCTCATCAAAATGAAGATTCTAACTTCGAGAGGCCTGCTTCAGTCCATAAATGGACCTATTAAGC
This sequence comes from Platanthera zijinensis, assembly GCA_039513925.1. Lineage (NCBI taxonomy): Eukaryota > Viridiplantae > Streptophyta > Magnoliopsida > Asparagales > Orchidaceae > Platanthera > Platanthera zijinensis. The sequence goes on from CM077095.1 coordinate 34,919,995, forward strand.
TTGCATATTTTAGTGGCTTCATTTGGGGATACAAAACTCTCGGGTTGTGTCATGTACACTTCCTCAAGGAGGTTTCCATTAAGGAAAGCCGTTTTAACATCCATCTGCCAGATCTCGTAGTCATAATATGCAGCAATAGCAAGCAATATCCTTATGGACTTTACCATGGCAACAGGGGAAAAGGTCTCATCATAGTCAATACCATGAATTTGCTTGAAACCCTTAGCCACCAGTCGCCCTTTGAAAGTTTGTACATTCCCATCCATGTCGGTCTTTTTCTTGAAGACCCATTTGCACCCTATGGGTCATACCCCTTCAGGTGGTTCCACCAAGTTCCAAACTTGGTTTGCATACATGGTGTTCATTTCGGATTTCATAGCCTCAAGCCATTTGTCGGAGTTCGGTCCATTCATAGCCTCTTGGTAGGTTGCTGGTTCATCATCATGATCCATAAGCAACACATTACCTAATTGAGACATAAGAAATCCATATCTCTCAGGCTCAAATCTAGGTATACCAGATCTACGTAGGACTTGTGTTTCTTGAGCAGGTTCTCTAGCTACAACATCTTGTAGTCCTATCTCAGATTCCAATTCTGGTTCATTCATTACTTGTGGTTCTTGAACTTCTTCAAGTTCTACCTTTTCAGTCTTTCTTGATAAGAATTCTCTTTCCAAGAAGACGCCAGTCCTTGCGACAAACACTTTGCCCTCGGACGGTAGGTAAAAGTAATACCCTTTCGTTTCCTTAGGATATCCCACCAGATGACATTTATCCGATTTGTGTTCCAGCTTGTCAGGCATTTGACATTGCACGTATGCCTCACCGCCCCAAATTTTAATGAACGACATACTAGGACGCTTCCCAGTCCATATCTCATATGATGTCTTCAGAACCGGTTTTGTTGGAGCGCGATTTAGTGTCATTGCAGCAGTCTCTAAAGCAAAACCCCAAAAGGAAACTGGCAAGTCTGCATGACTCATCATCGAACGTACCATGTCTAACAGAGTATGATTTCTCCTCTCAGACACACCATTATGTTGTGGTGTTCTAGGTGGAGTGAGCTGTGATACAATACCACACTCTTTCAGATGATCACGAAACTCATGACTCAAGTATTCGCCACCTTGATCAGATCGGAGTGCTTTAACCCTTTTACCCAACGTGTTTTCTACTTCATTCTTGAACTCTTTGAACTTTTCAAAGGTCTCGGATTTGCACTTCATAAGATACACATATTCGTATCTACTGAAATCATCAGTAAATGTAACGATGTAGAAATACCCACCTCTAGCCATGGAGCTCATGGGTCCGCATACATCACTATATACAACACCCAAGAGATCCTCAGCCCTCTCAGTATAACCAGTGAAAGGGGTTTTAGTCATCTTGCCTAACAAACAAGATTCGCATCACTCAAATGATTCATAATCAAATGAGTCCAAAAGTCAATCTTTATGGAGCTTGGATATGCGCTTCTCGTTTATATGGCCCAAACGACAATGTCATAGATATGTAGGGTTTGAGTCATTTGTTCTTAGTCTTTTATTATTTTCTACATTATAGATCAGATGGTCCAAGTTCAAAACATAAAGACCATTAAACAATTGGGCTACAGCATAAAAAACATCATTCTTAAATATAGAACAACAGTTGTTCTTAATTATAAAAGAAAATCCAATCATGTCCAAGCATGAAATAGATATAATATTTCTAGTTATGGTGATGAGTTGTAAATATACCCATTTTATAGTGTATTTATTTTGTTGTTTTACTTTATTTTCTTCTTTTTTAGTTTGTTTTGTTCAATAAATTGTTTTTTTTTGTAAATTTTTATTTCTAACTTAGATTTTTTTGTTTTTCTGAAATTGTCCAGAAAAATAATTTTCGGCCTTGTCACGCCCATGTCACCCCCCGACACGGGCATGTCAGGCTCTTAACGCAATCAGCCAGTCAAAACATGCAATTTCACTGTTCCGAGCCCGACACGCCCAACGTCATGCCCGTGTCAAAGCTTGTCACGCCCGTGTCGAGGCCGACACGCAACGCTTAGTCAAACAGTCAACGCTGCCGACATCAGGATGCCAGCTGTCCGGGTCACGCCCCCCTGTCATGCCCGTGACAATCCTGTCACGCCCGTGTCCGCCACGTGGGCTGCCCCGAAGTCAAAGCGCGCGTCAAATCCCCAGAGCCAGCTCCCCGTCATGCCCTAGTCACGCCCGTGACTGACACCTGTCACGCCCGTGACCTGGGGCATGACCGCCACGTTTTCTGCCGAAGTCAAAGCTCTAGTCAAATCACCGATCAGCTCATGAACAGTACTGACACGCCCCCCTGTCACGCCCGTGACCTAGGGCGTGACCAACCCGAAATTTTGCCTATAAAAGGGCAGCTGCTGTTTGAGATTTCTGTCCACCTTTTTGGTCCAAATTACTTAGGGGTGGTGCTGCCCATTTCGATTCCATGCTTATGTAAGGGAATTGTTTTATCTCTCTCTTTTAGTTCGTATTAGGATGTTTGCTTTAGTTTACTTTGTAATAGCTTTTTATTCAATAAAATTGTAGACTTTTTCTCTCTTGCATAGTATGAAAAATTCATGGAAGCGCCTCACTTATGTGATTTTTTGTTCATCTTTTTCGTGCTTTTTATGTCTTCATCTTTTTATAGCTTTCATAACTCGTTTAGTTTAGGAAATTTTCCGCATTTCTAGCCGTTGTAATGTCCGTTTTATTTTCATTTTCCGCTCTTTTTTAGTTTAATTTTTCTTTCTTTTTTCTATTTTCACTCTTAAGGCTTTTATAAAAACACCTAAAAAGTGATGTTTTCATTTTATTTAACTTAGGCTCTTTAGGATCGTAAAAACTTTTCGTCTTTTTTAGTTTTCTTTTCACTTTTTTGGCTTTTTTATAAAAACATAAGAATGAAAATATAATCGTTATAAATTTTCGCTCACTTCCATTTTGCGTTTATTTCCAAAACTTTTCGCTCCGATAATTTTTATTTCATCTTTTTATGCATTTCTACCGCATTCTAGCGGTAGAAATACAGTCGTTTTAATTTTCCGAGCACTTAGCCTTTCATTTTAATTTTCAAAACTTTTTGTTCGGTTAATTTTTATTTGCACTTTTTATGCATTTCTACCGCATTCTAGCGGTAGAAATGCAGTTGTTTTAATTATTCAGTCACTTTGCTTTTTCTTATTTTTGCAAGTGTGCGTGCGTATATGAGTTAGATTTTATTGCTTTATTTCAATTTCTGTAGAGTGTGTGCGTTTGCATTTATTTCCGCCTACTCGTTAAGAGTTAAATGGCGCTCTGCTTTCATTTTCCGCCCACTCGTTTGAGTGGGACTCTGTCTTTTTACTGCTTTCATTTTCTTCCTACTCACTTGAGTAGGATAACTTTGTGTGTGTGTGTGTGTTTACATTTCTGTAGAGTGTGTGTGTGTGTGTGTGTGTTTTACTTTTCTGTAGAGTGCGTGCGTGTATGAGTATAAATTTACCCCCGCCCACTCATTTGAGCCGGGATTCGCATTTACTGCTTTCTTCAGTCCTACTCGTTTGAGTAGGACTTGCAATTTTCAGCTTTCTTTACTGCTTTCTTACTGCTTTCTTTATAGCTTTCTTTATTGCTTTCTAGTGTAAGTGTCCCCATTCCGATGAGTGGCTAACCGCCCTTAGCCCTCAATATCGAAGAGCATTGGGACAGATAAAGTAGCTTTAAATAATTAAAGGTCCTGTTTTCTATTTAATTAAATTTCTTAAGGTTTACCCCGGGTTAACGACGCGTAGGACCGCATATCGATGTGCGGGCTCTATTTCCGTTATCCATACGCAACGCCGAGAGGCCGCACGTATGGACCGATCACCCTTGGGTAAAGAGAGCTCTGCGCTAACCCTCGAGAGAGGAGGCGCGTGACTCTATCGGATTGGGTTCCCCACCCAATAGCGGGGTTCTCAGCATAATGCGGGCGTTAAGAGGAATCCTTCGTCGGTCTAGCGATCGGTCGAATAGTCTTAGCGTTCAGGTGAGCGATAGTCCTAGAGATAAGTGAGCTCATTCCTTTGGATCCTCCACGGCCGAGTCTCCGCCTTAATTAATTTGAAATTTAGGATCTCTTTTTATTAAAAGTTAACTTTCGTTCAATTCTCTTTTTGATATTGTCGCGCCGAGTTCTTCATCGGCTTTCTGCATTTTATTTCCTGCTTTCATTTTCTGCATTATATTTATTTTTATGTTCGTCATTCCCTTTTTTATAGAAAACCTAAAATATTATCGGTAGAATAATAGGCTTTCAGGAAAAGAGTAGATATAGCTAAGCCGGCCCCGAGAACAATACGACCCCGATATTCCTCCACACGGGAATATCCTGTACTACACGCGATAGGTGCACTTGCCTCCCTCTCGTTAAAACTCGGTTTCTAACAAAAACAAAACACTCTTCTTTTTATAAATAAAACCTCCACTTTCACACCTAAATAAGAGCCGGCGTTTTAACCATCAAGTTTTTGGCGCCGTTGCCGGGGAAAATTTCGACTTACTATTTTGAATTCCTGAAACCTATTAATTTTATCATTATTTCTACTAATATATATAAAAAAAAAATTTGATCAAACAAAAAATTTTATATTAATAATAATAATAAAATCATTATTAATATTAATAATAAATACTTAAACAAAAAAATCAAATCAAAAAAATTTTTTTAAACACTTTAAAACAAAAAAAAATCAGAAAAATTTAAAACAAAAAAAAACAATCAAAAACTTAAAAACATAAAAAAAACTTAAAAACTAAAAAAATAAAAAAAAACAATAATAAAAAAACTTAAAAAACTTAAAAACAAAAAAAAAAGGATGATGAAATTTTTTTATCTTTATTTTTCATCCAAAAATTTAAAATTCAAAAAATATATATATCTTTCATTTTTATTTTGCCTTTAACCTATTTTCTTTTTTTTCTTTTTATTTTTATTTTTTAAAAAAAAACTAAAGACATAAAAAAAAATCTACTAAGAAAAAATCATATAAAACACAAAAATTATTAATTATGTATTTATTTTATAGTTTCGGCGCGCTTCACAATCGTGAGCGCTAGGGAACTGCATATCGGTCGCGCTCACTTAGCTAAGACGTTAGCTTATGAGTCACACCCACTTGTCGCCCCCTATCACCCGCACCATTTTCGCTGAATTTTTCTTTTTCGTTTTTTATATTATATTTTTGCTATTTCTTTTAACTTTTGCAGGGTTATTCTTAACGGGCTTCCCCGAACGCGATTTAGGGAAGATTTCTAAACCCCTGTTTTTAATTTTAAATTTTGTACATACGGCTTAGATTTTTATATATATCATGTCCCTCATACTTAGTGCAATATTGGGGACAATGTTGGACTTAAGTATGGGGGTGTTTCCTATTTTCTGTCCTTTTATTTCAAGCACTAAATAAAAAATACCAAAAAAATTGCAAAAATTAAAAATTTCAAAAAAATATTTTAATCCTTTAAATAATAATAATTATAATAATAAAAAAAATTTTCAAAAAAAAAAATGAATCATCGCTCCGCGACGTTCGACTCATCGAACCAACCACAAATAAGAGTCTGTTCGCGGGCGATCCTTTTTCTACTTTGTAAATATTTTGTAAATATCCTTTTTTAATTATAATAATAAAAAAAAATTCAAAAAAACAATGAATCATCGCTCCGCGACGTTCGACTCATCGAACCAACCACAAATAAGAGTCTGTTCGCGGGCGATCCCTTTTTTTTTTTTTTACTTTGTAAATATTTTTGTAAATATTCTCGTCTCTTTCCCTTTTCTTTCCTATCTTGTAAAAATTTCTCTCCTCTTGTAAATATTTCCGAAAATTAAAAAAATCAAAAAAATTTATATAACTCAAAAACTCAAAAAAAAAATTTGCATAACCTTTAAAAATTTCCAAAAAATGATTAAAAACACCAAAATATGAAAAAAAATTAGAAAAACTCATAAAAAATCAAAAAAATTTATTTTGTAATAAATAATTCGAAAACCTCATTTCTTAACTTCTTTGCTCTCCAAAATAATCGTTTCGAGTCTATTTATAAGCGAATTTTAATTAATTCTTTGTTTACTATTCGTTTTTTAATTGTAGCTCGATAGACTTAAATTTCTGGGGTTAAGATTTTAAAGAATTTTTTATGGCTTTTTCTTATTATAGGGAACTTGTCTTTCTCATTTTCACTTCTTCTTTTTTTGAATAAAAGCACATTTTTATGTTAGAAAATAACATTCATGGATTTCATATTATTTCTACTTATGCTTTTAGAAACGTAGGAACGTTCAAATTAAAAAGATTGCTCTCGAAATTTTTTATTAAACTCTAGTTTTCTTTTAGAAACTAAACCATCCACCTTTTTTTTCATGCCTTAATCAGTATGATTCCACACTCACCATTAAAAGATCTTATGTCAATGGAGATAAGATTTCGTCCCGTAAACATAGGCACCCAATATTTTAAAAAAGATTATATGTTACGGAGTAAGAGCATAAAATTCATTACCCCTATACATAAACTTTGGGTTTATTTATATTTATGAATAAAAAAAATGTTAGGAAAATAAGATTTCATTTTCCTAATAAATCCAAAAAGAAAAAAATGTGGAGGTTCGAGAAAAAATTACCTCGCCTCAAAAATCCTAGCCTTCTTCATAACCGCCAATCCACTTATCTATTTTTCATGATTCTAGAATTAATCTAAAACTTTTTGAGAGCATAATTTTTAAATTGAATTATTTCCTATCAATTTCTTTGTAGCTAAAGTTTTTTTTTTCGATAATTCAAATCCATTTTTGTTAAACTAACAAAATAATTTTCGCTTTCTATTTTTCTCGTTTAGAAGTATTTTTGAAACGGTTCCTCTATTTATAAACATTTTCATAATTTAGGATTTAATTCCGAAACCCCGGAAATTTACTTCGATCTTTCGTACAATTAAATCAAGCGGTAGTTAAATTTAGGATTCTTTTTAATTCCTTATAGGTTCATCTCCAACTTTTGCTCTGCAATAGCAAAAGCTTAAGTATGGGGGTATTTGATGAGTTGTAAATATACCCATTTTATAGTGTATTTATTTTGTTGTTTTACTTTATTTTCTTCTTTTTTAGTTTGTTTTGTTCAATAAATTGTTTCTTTTTTGTAAATTTTTATTTCTAACTTAGATTTTTTTGTTTTTCTGAAATTGTCCAGAAAAATAATTTTCGGCCTTGTCACGCCCGTGTCACCCCCCGACACGGGAGTGTCAGGCTCTCAACGCAATCAGCCAGTCAAAACATGCAATTTCACTGTTCCGAGCCCGACACGCCCAACGTCACGCCCGTGTCAAAGCTTGTCACGCCTGTGTCGAGGCCGACACGCAACGCTTAGTCAAACAGTCAACGCTGCCGACATCAGGATGTCAGCTGTCCGGGTCACGCCCCCCTGTCACGCCCGTGACAATCCTGTCACGCCCGTGTCCGCCACGTGGGCTGCCCCGAAGTCAAAGCGCGCGTCAAATCCCCAGAGCCAGCTCCCCGTCACGCCCTAGTCACGCCCGTGACTGACACCTGTCACGCTCGTGACCTGTGGCGTGACCGCCACGTTTTCAGCCGAAGTCAAAGCTCCAGTCAAATCACCGATCAGCTCATGAATAGTACTGACACGCCCCCCTGTCACGCCCGTGACCTAGGGCGTGACCAACCCGAAATTTGCCTATAAAAGGGTAGCTGCTGTATGAGATTTCTGTCCACCTTTTTGGTCCAAATTACTTAGGGGTGGTGCTGCCCATTTCGATTCCATGCTTATGTAAGGGAATTGTTTTATCTCTCTCTTTTAGTTCGTATTAGGATGTTTGCTTTAGTTTACTTTGTAATAGCTTTTTATTCAATAAAATTGTAGACTTTTTCTCTCTTGCATAGTATGAAAAATTCATGGAAGCGCCTCACTTATGTGATTTTTTGTTCATCTTTTTCGTGCTTTTTATGTCTTCATCTTTTTATAGCTTTCATAACTCGTTTAGTTTAGGAAATTTTCCGCATTTCTAGCCGTTGTAATGTCCATTTTATTTTCATTTTCCGCTCTTTTTTAGTTTAATTTTTCTTTCTTTTTTCTATTTTCATTCTTAAGGCTTTTATAAAAACACCTAAAAAGTGATGTTTTCATTTTATTTAACTTAGGCTCTCTAGGATCGTAAAAACTTTTTGTCTTTTTTAGTTTTCTTTTCACTTTTTTGGCTTTTTTATAAAAACATAAGAATGAAAATATAATCGTTATAAATTTTCGCTCACTTCCATTTTGCGTTTATTTCCAAAACTTTTCGCTCCGTTAAATTTTTATTTCATCTTTTTATGCATTTCTACCGCATTCTAGCGGTAGAAATGCAGTCGTTTTAATTTTCCGAGCACTTAGCCTTTCGTTTTAATTTTCAAAACTTTTTGTTCGGTTAATTTTTATTTGCACTTTTTATGCATTTCTACCGCATTCTAGCGGTAGAAATACAGTTGTTTTAATTTTTTAGTCACTTTGCTTTTTCTTATTTTTGCAAGTGTGCGTGCGTATATGAGTTAGATTTTATTGTTTTATTTCAATTTCTGTAGAGTGTGTGCGTTTGCATTTATTTCCGCCTACTCGTTAAGAGTTAAATGGCGCTCTGCTTTCATTTTCCGCCCACTCGTTTGAGTGAGACTTGTCTTTTTACTGCTTTCATTTTCTTCCTACTCACTTGAGTAGGATAACTTAGTGTGTGTGTGTGTTTACATTTCTGTAGAGTGTGTGTGTATGTTTTACTTTTCTGTAGAGTGCGTGCGTGTATGAGTATAAATTTACCCCCGCCCACTCATTTGAGCCGGGATTCGCATTTACTGCTTTCTTCAGTCCTACTCGTTTGAGTAGGACTTGCAATTTTCAGCTTTCTTTACTGCTTTCTTACTGCTTTCTTTATAGCTTTCTTTATTGCTTTCTAGTGTAAGTGTCCCCATTCCGATGAGTGGCTAACCGCCCTTAGCCCTCAATATCGAAGAGCATTGGGACAGATAAAGTAGCTTTAAATAATTAAAGGTCCTGTTTTCTATTTAATTAAATTTCTTAAGGTTTACCCCGGGTTAACGACGCGTAGGACCGCATATCGATGTGCGGGCTCTATTTCCGTTATCCATACGCAACGCCGAGAGGCCGCACGTATGGACTGATCACCCTTGGGTAAAGAGAGCTCCGCGCTAACCCTCGAGAGAGGAGGCGCGTGACTCTACCGGATTGGGTTCCCCACCCAATAGCGGGGTTCTCAGCGTAATGCGGGCGTTAAGAGGAATCCTTCGTCGGTCTAGCGATCGGTCGAATAGTCTTAGCGTTCAGGTGAGCGATAGTCCTAGAGATAAGTGAGCTCATTCCTTTGGATCCTCCACGGCCGAGTCTCCGCCTTAATTAATTTGAAATTTAGGATCTCTTTTTATTAAAAGTTAACTTTCGTTCAATTCTCTTTTTGATATTGTCGCGCCGAGTTCTTCATTGGCTTTCTGCATTTTATTTCCTGCTTTCATTTTCTGCATTATATTTATTTTTATGTTCGCCATTCACTTTTTTATATAAAACCTAAAATATTATCGGTAGAATAATAGGCTTTCAGGGAAAGAGTAGATATAGCTAAGCCGGCCCCGAGAACAATACGACCCCGATATTCCTCCACACGGGAATATCTTGTACTACACGCGATAGGTGCACTTGCCTCCCTCTCGTTAAAACTCAGTTTCTAACAAAAACAAAACGCTCTTCTTTTTATAAATAAAACCTCCACTTTCACACCTAAATAAGAGCCGGCGTTTTAACCATCAAGTTTTTGGCGCCGTAGCCGGGGAAAATTTCGACTTACTATTTTGAATTCCTGAAACCTATTAATTTTACCATTATTTCTACTAATATATATAAAAAAAAAATTTGATCAAACAAAAAAATTTATATTAATAATAATAATAAAATCATTATTAATATTATTAATAAATACTTAAACAAAAAAATCAAATCAAAAAAAAAATTTAAACACTTTAAAACAAAAAAAAAATCAGAAAAATTTAAAACTAAAAAAAAACAATCAAAAACTTAAAAACATAAAAAAAACTTAAAAACTAAAAAAATAAAAAAAACAATAATAAAAAAACTTAAAAAACTTAAAAACAAAAAAAAAGGATGATGAAATTTTTTTATCTTTATTTTTCATCCAAAAATTTAAAATTCAAAAAAAATATATATCTTTCATTTTTATTTTGCCTTTAACCTTTTTTCTTTTTATTTTTATTTTCAAAAAAAAACATCAAAAAAAAACTAAAAACATAAAAAAAAATCTACTAAGAAAAAATCATATAAAACACAAAAATTATTAATTATGTATTTATTTTATAGTTTCGGCGCGCTTCACAATCGTGAGCGCTAGGGAACCGCATATCGGTCGCGCTCACTTAGCTAAGACGTTAGCTTATGAGTCACACCCACTTGTCGCCCCCTATCACCCGCACCATTTTCGCCGAATTTTTCTTTTTCGTTTTTTATATTATATTTTTGCTATTTCTTTTAACTTTTGCAGGGTTATTCTTAACGAGCTTCCCCGAACGCGATTTAGGGAAGATTTCTAAACCCTTGTTTTTAATTTTAAATTTTGTACATATGGCTTAGATTTTTATATATATCCTGTCCCTCATACTTAGTGCAACATTAGGGACAATGTTGGACTTAAGTATGGGGGTGTTTCCTATTTTCTGTCCTTTTATTTCAAGCACTAAATAAAAATTACCAAAAAAATTGCAAAAATTAAAAATTTCAAAAATATATTTTCATCCTTTAAATAATAATAATTATAATAATAAAAAAAAATTTCAAAAAAAAAATGAATCATCGCTCCGCGACGTTCGACTCATCGAACCAACCACAAATAAGAGTCTGTTCGCGGGCGATCCTTTTTCTACTTTGTAAATATTTTGTAAATATCCTTTTTTAATTATAATAATAAAAAAAAAATTTCAAAAAAAAAATGAATCATCGCTCCGCGACGTTCGACTCATCGAACCAACCACAAATAAGAGTCTGTTCGCGGGCGATCCTTTTTTTTTTTTTTACTTTGTAAATATTTTTGTAAATATTCTCGTCTCTTTCCCTTTTCTTTCCTATCTTGTAAAAATTTCTCTCCTCTTGTAAATATTTCCGAAAATTACAAAAATCAAAAAATTTTATATAACTCAAAAAATCAAAAAAAAAATTTGCATAACCTTTAAAAATTTCCAAAAAAATGATTAAAAACAAATAAATATGAAAAAAATTAGAAAAACTCATAAAAAATCAAAAAAAATTATTTTGTAATAAATAATTCGAAAACCTCATTTCTTAACCTCTTTGCTCTCCAAAATAATCGTTTCGAGTCTATTTATAAGCGAATTTTAATTAATTCTTTGTTTACTATTCGTTTTTTAATTGTAGCTCGATAGACTTAAATTTCTGGGGTTAAGATTTTAAAGAATTTTTTATGGCTTTTTCTTATTATAGGGAACTTGTCTTTCTCATTTTCACTTCTTCTTTTTTGAATAAAAGCACATTTTTATGTTAGAAAATAACATTCATGGATTTCATATTATTTCTACTTATGCTTTTAGAAATGTAGGAACGTTCAAATTAAAAAGGTTGCTCTCGAAATTTTTTATTAAACTCTAGTTTTCTTTTAGAAACTAAACCATCCACCTTTTTTTCATGCCTTAATCAGTATGATTCCACACTCACCCTTAAAAGATCTTATGTCAATGGGGATAAGATTTCGTCCCGTAAACATAGGCACCCAATATTTTAAAAAAGATTATATGTTACGGAGTAAGAGGATAATATTCATTACCCCTATACATATACTTTGGGTTTATTTATATTTATGAAGAAAAAAAATGTTAGGAAAATAAGATTTCATTTTCCTAATAAATCCAAAAAGAAAAAAATGTGGAGGTTCGAGAAAAAATTACCTCGCCTCAAAAATCCAAGCCTTCTTCATAACCGCCAATCCACTTATCTATTTTTCATGATTCTAGAATTAATCTAAAACTTTTTGAGAGCATAATTTTTAAATTGAATTATTTCCTATCAATTTCTTTGTAGCTAAAGTTTTTTTTCGACAATTCAAATCCATTTTTGTTAAACTAACAAAATAATTTTCGCTTTCTATTTTTCTCGTTTAGAAGTATTTTTGAAACGGTTCCTCTATTTATAAACATTTTCATAATTTAGGATTTAATTCCGAAACCCCGGAAATTTACTTCGATCTTTCGTACAATTAAATCAAGCGGTAGTTAAATTTAGGATTCTTTTTAATTCCTTATAGGTTCATCTCCAACTTTTGCTCTGGAATAGCAAAAGCTTAAGTATGGGGGTATTTGATGAGTTGTAAATATACTCATTTTATAGTGTATTTATTTTGTTGTTTTACTTTATTTTCTTCTTTTTTAGTTTGTTTTGTTCAATAAATTGTTTCTTTTTTGTAAATTTTTATTTCTAACTTAGATTTTTTTGTTTTTCTGAAATTGTCCAGAAAAATAATTTTCGGTCTTGTCACGCCCGTGTCACCCCCCGACACGGGCGTGTCAGGCTCTCAACGCAATCAGCCAGTCAAAATGTGTAATTTCACTGTTCCGAGCCCGACACGCCCAACGTCACGCCCGTGTCAAAGCTTGTCACGCCCGTGTCGAGGTCGACACGCAACACTTAGTCAAACAGTCAACGCTGCCGACATCAGGATGCCAGCTGTCCGGGTCACGCCCCCCTGTCACGCCCGTGACAATCCTGTCACGCCCGTGTCCGCCACGTGGGCTGCCCCGAAGTCAAAGCGCGCGTCAAATCCCCAGAGCCAGCTCCCCGTCATGCCCTAGTCACGCCCGTGACTGACACCTATCACGCCCGTGACCTGGGGCGTGACCGCCACGTTTTCAGCCGAAGTCAAAGCTCCAGTCAAATCACCGATCAGCTCATGAACAGTACTGACACGCCCCCCTGTCACGCCCGTGACCTAGGGCGTGACCAACCCGAAATTTTGCCTATAAAAGGGCAGCTGCTGTATGAGATTTCTGTCCACCTTTTTGGTCCAAATTACTTAGGAGTGGTGCTGCCCATTTCGATTCCATGCTTATGTAAGGGAATTGTTTTATCTCTCTCTTTTAGTTCGTATTAGGATGTTTGCTTTAGTTTACTTTGTAATAGCTTTTTATTCAATAAAATTGTAGACTTTTTCTCTCTTGCATAGTATGAAAAATTCATGGAAGCGCCTCACTTATGTGATTTTTTGTTCATCTTTTTCGTGCTTTTTATGTCTTCATCTTTTTATAGCTTTCATAACTCGTTTAGTTTAGGAAATTTTCCGCATTTCTAGCCGTTGTAATGTCCGTTTTATTTTCATTTTCCGCTCTTTTTTTAGTTTAATTTTTCTTTCTTTTTTCTATTTTCATTCTTAAGGCTTTTATAAAAACACCTAAAAAGTGATGTTTTCATTTTATTTAACTTAGGCTCTTTAGGATCGTAAAAACTTTTCGTCTTTTTTAGTTTTCTTTTCACTTTTTTGGCTTTTTTATAAAAACATAAGAATGAAAATATAATCGTTATAAATTTTCGCTCACTTCCATTTTGCGTTTATTTCCAAAACTTTTCGCTCTGTTAAATTTTTATTTCATCTTTTTATGCATTTCTACCGCATTCTAGCGGTAGAAATGCAGTCGTTTTAATTTTCCGAGCACTTAGCCTTTCGTTTTAATTTTCAAAACTTTTTGTTCGGTTAATTTTTATTTGCACTTTTTATGCATTTCTACCGCATTCTAGCGGTAGAAATGCAGTTGTTTTAATTATTCAGTCACTTTGCTTTTTCTTATTTTTGCAAGTGTGCGTGCGTATATGAGTTAGATTTTATTGCTTTATTTCAATTTCTGTAGAGTGTGTGCGTTTGCATTTATTTCCGCCTACTCGTTAAGAGTTAAATGGCGCTCTGCTTTCATTTTCCGCCCACTCGTTTGAGTGGGACTTGTCTTTTTACTGCTTTCATTTTCTTCCTACTCACTTGAGTAGGATAACTTTGTGTGTGTGTGTGTGTTTACATTTCTGTAGAGTGTGTGTGTGTGTGTGTGTTTTACTTTTCTGTAGAGTGCGTGCGTGTATGAGTATAAATTTACCCCCGCCCACTCATTTGAGCCGGGATTCGCATTTACTGCTTTCTTCAGTCCTACTCGTTTGAGTAGGACTTGCAATTTTCAGCTTTCTTTACTGCTTTCTTACTGCTTTCTTTATAGCTTTCTTTATTGCTTTCTAGTGTAAGTGTCCCCATTCCGATGAGTGGCTAACCGCCCTTAGCCCTCAATATCGAAGAGCATTGGGACAGATAAAGTAGCTTTAAATAATTAAAGGTCCTGTTTTCTATTTAATTAAATTTCTTAAGGTTTGCCCCGGGTTAACGACGCGTAGGACCGCATATCGATGTGCGAGCTCTATTTCTGTTATCCATACGCAACGCCGAGAGGCCGCACGTATGGACCGATCACCCTTGGGTAAAGAGAGCTCTGCGCTAACCCTCGAGAGAGGAGGCGCGTGACTCTACCGGATTGGGTTCCCCACCCAATAGCGGGGTTCTCAGCGTAATGCGGGCGTTAAGAGGAATCCTTCGTCGGTCTAGCGATCGGTCGAATAGTCTTAGCGTTCAGGTGAGCGATAGTCCTAGAGATAAGTGAGCTCATTCCTTTGGATCCTCCACGGCCGAGTCTCCGCCTTAATTAATTTGAAATTTAGGATCTCTTTTTATTAAAAGTTAACTTTCGTTCAATTCTCTTTTTGATATTGTCGCGCCGAGTTCTTCATCGGCTTTCTGCATTTTATTTCCTGCTTTCATTTTCTGCATTATATTTATTTTTATGTTCGCCATTCCCTTTTTTATATAAAACCTAAAATATTATCGGTAGAATAATAGGCTTTCAGGGAAAGAGTAGATATAGCTAAGCCGGCCCCGAGAACAATACGACCCCGATATTCCTCCACACGGGAATATCCTGTACTACACGCGATAGGTGCACTTGCCTCCCTCTCGTTAAAACTCGGTTTCTAACAAAAACAAAACGCTCTTCTTTTTATAAATAAAACCTCCACTTTCACACCTAAATAAGAGCCGGCGTTTTAACCATCATATGGCTGAAACAAAATAACAATTATCTAATTCTATTACAAGCCCACTGGGCATAGAAAGACGGTAAACCCCTACGGCTACAACAGCAACTCTTGCTCCATTGCCGACACGCAGGTCCACCTCCCCTTTACTCAGCAATCTTCTCCTTTCCAGTTCCTGCACATTTGTATAAATGTGAGAACCACATCCGGTATCCAATACCTAAGATGAAGGAGCAGAGTGGTTTATTTCTATAACGTAAATATTTGAAGTGGGTGTCATACCTCCCTTCATTTTCTGCAGACCCTCAATGTAAGAAGGACAGTTCCTTCTCCAATGACCAGCCTTGCCACAGTGGTGGCATTTCCCTTCCTTCACCGTGCTCTTCTTTTTCTTCAGTGCAGAAGACTTGGGCTCAAGATGTGACTTAGGTCCCACCTTCGTCTTCATAGAGCCCTTGGCCTTTCCCTTGCCCTTATGCACCATCAGTATGGGGCTGGCAGGCTTGGCCTTCTTCATATTGATCTCGGTAATTCTTAACATGCCTAGGAGCTCGGGCAGTGTCTTGTCTATTTCATTCATGTTGTAGTTCAAGACAAACTTCTCATAACTGTCTGACAACGATTGCAGGATCAGATCTGTGGCCAACTCTTGACCCAGAGGAAAACCCAGCCTTTCAAGGTTCTCTATATACCCAATCATCTTGAGTACGTGAGTACCTACTGAGTCTCTAACTCCCATCTTGCACTGAAACAATGCCTTTGTGACGTCAAACCTCTCTTGACGAGCTTGCCCTTGAAATATTTTATTGAGATGCTCGTCAATCTCCTTGCACCCCATGTTCTCATGTTGCCTCTAAAGCTCAGAGTTCATGGTGGCAAGCATAAGGCATTCGATGTCTAAGGCGTCATCAGTATACTTCTTATAAGTATCCTTATCAGCACGGGAAGAATTCCCGGTCGGCACCTCGGGGGCTTCTTCTTCCAAGATATAGAGATTTCGCTCTTGCTTGAGGACAATTCTCAGGTTCCTGTACCAGTCCATGTAGTTGGTCCCATTGAGCTTATCCTTCTCAAGGATGGCTCTTAGAGACAGAGTGGAGTGTGAACCACTTGCCATGGAATTCTACAAGAATTCATGCGGAATAATATCAGTACCAAAATTTGAAAATAAAATTTATTTTAAATTTGGACTTCAATTAAAACTCCCACTATTTTATTCGAAATGCTGCCCCTCACTATCAATTCGGAGAGTTCATGCGAGCTACTCTTAGTGGACAAGATCTGTATTTCACCAACACAATGAGTCAGCTTTGGCTTTTCTCTCACGATGTGGTTATTTAGGTAGGCAACGCTTGCCAATTGCATCCTCATGCAATTCTTGTATGGTTGGTGAATAACTCCTTATTCGCATCCATCATATGGTGCATGCCAACCCTATGCCTCTAGGCACTCAACCTTTGAGGTCACCTAGTTAAGTTGGACCCGATGTCGATAGTGGGATATCACAATTATCCGCTCGCACCCTTACCAAGATAGATTAATGCACCTTGCTTTGGCAAGCCCACACTTCATCGATCGAGGCAAGAAGAGTGTCATCCATCGGAAGGCATCCGAACACTTAATATTTGATAAGGGGTTTTTGATAATAGGTTAACAATTAACCATGATCAACATTTGATCAATGTGCACATCCAAAGGAAAACATATTTCTAAAATCCACATGCATCCCTTATGTGCACAACATGGCACTATCAACATTTGATAGAAGGAAGGGCTAAATCTGAACATCCGGACTTTTCCAAATCTTCAAATTTACATGCATTGGACAAAGGCAAAGGCAACTCAACTTAAAGCAGTAGACAAGCTCGTCTCTCATTATTGGATTCAAAATCCAAAACAATACACGGGTTCATTAACCACTCGAGGGACGGTTACTGCTAAGGAGAACAATTTTTAACAATTAGAAATTACCACGAAATCCCAGACGTTCCTGGTGGGGTCCCAAGATTAAATCTAGACATTTAGAACACTTCTAAATCCCTAGGTTTACACGTACTGGAATAACTTAACTTCCAATACAACAATCATGGCTGAAACTCCCTCTGATACCACTGTTGGGTTTCTCTATGAGAATGACACAACACTTATGCATGCAGCGGAAGTAATAAAATATCAAGAACAAACCAAAAGAGATGGGATCGGGCCATGAATGTGGAATCAAGAAGTTAACAAATAACTAGGTCAAAGTTACCTTAGCGGCGTTGAGTCACAACTCAACGGAGATGCTCCAAGCTTTGAGTCCTTGTTGGTGGCGAGTTCTACGTAGAATAACGTCTGCGTCTCTGCAGAAATCCACACGAGCAGGAGAACACCGAGTTTTTCATCGCACGAAAGATCGGGAAGGAGATCAACTGCACCTTTGCACCTCCACGGACTGCTAGGTCCGCTCCAGGAAGAGCAACACCGTCAACTGTCGTCGGAGAGGAGGTTGGCGGAGCGAGCGATCGGCGGAAGCGGAACTCTTCCGTCGGCGGAACACTTCCGTCGGCGGAACGGCGGAACTCTTCCGTCGGGTCGGGGAAATTCTACTCTTTTTCCGCTCAAAACCTAAGTGTCTATTTATACCCAAAGCATAAATAAACCTAGGTAAAATCGCTATCCGCAGACCATAGCTAAATAGGGTTTCTGGGAAAAATTCGACAGGAATCAGCATTCGTCGAGAATCGAACATTTCGATTCTCGACGAATCTCGACGATCAGCGATATACGACGATCGATACTCGACGATTCTCGATGATCGATACTCGACGATCCACAGTCGACGATTCTCGACGAACCACAGCCGACGATCGTCGACGGACCATGGTCGACGATACTCGACGATTCTCGACGAATCTCGACGATTCTTCCTTAGCAACATTTGTCGGACCCCATTCTCTATGGTGATTGGTAACCCTTACCAACACAATCAATCTTCCAACTTCTCCACATGCTCTTATGTGCGACCCTACAGGCTCATATCGCGTTGGCAGTGAGATTACATGTTTGACCTCTTCTAGATCACCATGGTAACTCCAACACTGGGATGGATGACCTCTTGGGAAGTCCCCGTACGTCCCAACTTAACTGTCGAGTTCGCTCATCAAAGGGAGGTTGTGGCCACCAACAACCCTCCAGTGGGCTGGAGAGAGGTTGGGGTGCTTGGGATGCAGCCTGGTAGCGTCGCATAGAGCGGAGCCGTGACACTGTCACGTTGTATCAGCTAGGGTCGTTATAATAAAAGTGCACTTTTTATTGTAACGTCCTTAGTCGATCCAACGTGACAGTGTCACGGCTCCTCTCTAGGCGACGCTACCGGGCTGCACCCCAACCCCTCTCCCTCCACAGGCGGGTTGTTGGTGGCCACAACCTCCCTTTGATGAGGCAAACTCGATAGTCAAGCGCGCACCACGGTGACTTCCCAGGAGGTCACCCATCCCAGTACTACTCCAGCCCGAACACGCTTAACTATGGAGTTCTTTCAACTCTCATCACCAATAGATCTGTAGCTCCATTGGTGATGACAGTTGAAAGAACTCCATAGTTAAGCGTGCTCGGGCTGGAGTAGTACTAGGATGGGTGACCTCGTGGGAAGTCCCCGTGGTGTACGCTTAACTATCGAGTTTGCCTCATCAAAGGGAGGTTGTGGACACCAACAACCCGCCTGTGGAGGGAGAGGGGTTGGGGTGCTTGGGTTGCAGCCCGGTAACATGCTCTCTAAGAGACCACTCTGGTGTAGTGGAGAGGTGTTACAATAAAAGTGCACTTTTTATTGTAACGCCCCTAGCCGATACAATAAAACAACGTCACGGCTCCGCTCTAGGCGACGCTACCGGGCTGCAACCCAAGCACCCCAACCCCTCTCCCTCCACAGGCGGGTTGTTGGTGGCCACAGCCTCCCTTTGATGAGGCAAACAAGATAGTCAAGCTGCAGCTTAATTAATGATGAGAGTTGAAGGAACTCCATAGTTAAGCATGTTTGGGCAAGATTACTACCGGGATGGGTGACCTCCTGGGAAGTCCCCGTGGTGCGCGCTTGACTATCGAGTTTGCCAAATCAAAGGGAGGTTGTGGCCACCAACAACCTGCCTATGGAGGGAGAGGGGTTGGGTGCTTGGGGTGCAGCCCGATAATGACGCCTAGGGTGGAGCCGTGACATTGTCACATTGTATCGGCTAGGGTTGTTACAAGCCCTACCAAGCTCGGCCACTCAAGGTCATGCACATCAAAAGCAACTACTACTAGCTAATAAGCAAACGTCGAAACGACGCGAAAACAAACGATCGCGGATTTCTACAAAACTCGCACCGTAGCTAAACACCCAAGCTACGAAAATAACAGCGAAGTCGAAAACAACATCCGACGATCAAACACTCGGACTAACACCACCCAAGTTAAAGTACAAGCATTCCCCGAGAGGCTCTGTCGAGTCACCCAAACAAACTCCGGCTAGCTGGGGAATCTTGCAAACAGGCTACAAATAGGCCACTCAAGGAACCTAAAGAGCTAATACCACGCTCCAATAACGGCAAAAGGGCCAAAAATGCGTCATCATAACGTCAAACAATGATCAAACAAATATAAAAAAACCTGGGGCGTTACAGCAGAAGTTAAAGTCAGCAAGTCAAGACAGAGGACAAAGTCAACGTGCAAGCTTGCATAAGGCCTGAGCGAGTATGACGAGCTCCCCTCGCATACTCGCCAGGTAGGAAACTAGGCCAGTTACTCGCCTAACCGTGCGAGTCCTCTAGGAAGTCGCCTAGTCGCCGAGGGGTGAGGGTATAAATAGACCCCCCCCCTCCCCCAGGATTTCCCTATAAATAAGAACCCAGGGGTACGAGGAGAGACACGAGAAATCCCAGTCAGGATCTCGCGAGCTCTACTTTTTGGATGTCAGCTGAGCCTTCAGATTCCTTTTCCTTAGAGACTAGGTCGCAACCTCGTGACTTAGTCACCAGCTAGTCTCCCTTGTACCTTGCTCTACCAATTTTGGTTGTGGAGGGGTTGCTTCTTCCAATCATCCGGGTACGTGGTGGGACCTTCCTGCCGTAGCATCCGGGGTTTTTTTTGTAGACTTTCTTCTTTGTCCTAGCCTCTTTAGTCGTTTAGCTTTGTTGTGGAGCCAGTAGCCTCAGGCTGCCTTGATCCGAATTTTTGAGTAGGGAATTTTCCTGGCTTCAACACTTAGTGCGGTGAGCATGGATCGCAGCCAAGGAGGAAAGTTTTGTTGTTTGGCGAGATGGAAAGTGGTGGCGAGCATGGAGAGGTGGTCGGCAACTCTTCGGTGGCTGGTAATCCCACGCGAAGTTTCGAGTTTGTGATCGTGACATCATACGAAGACTTCGCCAAGAGGATCGAGAGGACCTTACTCGCCAGGCTTTCTCATCGCCCCGATGTAACGACGACCTCCCCACATCGCGTTACACCGCCGGAGGAGGAAGCGCTGCTGAGGCGAGCTGGGAAGGAGCCCGCTTGGGTGATAGAGGAGCGACCATTACAGTCGCGGCATTATCCGACAGGTAACTAGGGAATTAGATTCCAAGATCTGGAGCCACCGGCGAGGTATTGCGATACTTGTCAGTGGAGCAAGTATGATGATGATTCTAGCGGGGATGAAACTCGTCATCGCTAGGGAGGGAGGAGCTCCTTCTCTGATGAGATACTCGCGGCTCCAGTTCTTAAGGGGTTTAGAGAGCTCATCCTCACCTACTACTCTGGCAGAGATGACCCGGTCAGGCATCTCCAATGGTTTGAGGATGTTGTGTCGATCTGTAACATGTCTGACGCCTTCAAGTGTAGATTCTTCTCCATCACCTTCAAGGGTAACGCAAGGGATTGGTTCCACTAGTTGACAGCCAGTTCCATTAATTGTTTCGTCGATATGCGTCGGGGCCTCATGGAGAGATTCGCGACATCTAAGAAGAGGAAGAAGGAGGCAACATCTCTCTTCAAAATTAACTTGGGACAACACGAGGGTTTAAGCCACTACATGTACCGCTTCTAGGAAGAGATCTTGGAGGTGGAGGAGGTGGTCAACTTCACCCTGATGATAGCCTTGAAGTTTGGTCTGAAGCAGAGTCTCTTCAGTATGGAGATGGGGTCCAAACCCCCGAGGTCCTTCGAGGAGATGGTGGAGAGGGTGAATATATTCGTCCATAGATATGAGAAGAATAGGGACTCCTTGGCGCGATTGGATGGGTATGAGCCATTGGGGCGAGGGAGAGGAAGAACTTTAGAGGCAAGAAGTGGAAGGATGTTAGAGAGACAGGTTGAGAGGAGAAGGGAAAAGCCAAGGAGAAGAGAGTCGGAGAGAGGAACAGAGGAGGGAAGAGCCCAGGAGGGAAGAGGAGCAAAGGAGGCAGGAAAGGCCTCGAAGGCAGGAAGAGAGGAGGCCCGCAGAGTCTCTGGAGAGAAGAGGAGAAGAGAGGCAATTCCAGTATCCAGCGAATCGGCCTCAGTAGAGACCGCCAGCTAGACCGTGTCCCCAGCAAGAGGAGAGGAGGAATGAAAACTAGTAGGAGGAAGGCCGAGGAGGTGGTAGAAGAAAAGCGGTGACCATTATCTGTCAGGATAACAAGCATTGCCAAAGAGAGCAGCGGGCAATACGTCAGGAGGCAGAGATTCCCTCTACTGTGATATTCATCGGATAGAGGGGCACGAGACATTGGTCTGTCAAGAATTTTGGGAAGCAAGGAGGAGGTTAGAGACTGGAGTGGAAGAGAAGGAGCTGCAGGGGCAGGAGGCCCCGATGGGGTAGGTGGAATTCCAAGCTCCAATGAGGAGGAATGAGGATTGGGTCGATCTGGGAGGTCGCAGAGAGGTTATCCACGGCCTAGGAGGTGGGCAGGTCAGTGTGATCAATGACGGGGCCGGACTCGGAGCTTCCCGAAAGGGGACTCTCCATCAGATCTATCGGAAGAGCGTCGCCTCTCAGAGCATCGCCTCAACCTCTCAAGTTCCACTGCTGTTAGATGAGATCACCTTCTCCGAGGAGGACATGCTAGGGAATGAGAACCCCTTCCATGATGCCCTAATCGTCCAGGCTGCCATAGAGGACTTCATCGTCGACCGAATCCTTGTGGACAACGAGATTTCAGTCAACGTGATCTTCAAGAGAACCTTCTTCGGGCTTCAAGTGGAGGCATCCGGAGTCCAAGCTGCGGACGGACCCCTCTTTGGCTTCTCAGGAGAGAAGAAAGAGGTGGAAGGAGGGGTGGACCTTCTAGTCACCCTGGGCGGAACTTCAATCTGATGCTGCTTTGTCATCGTCGACGCGCCGAGCTGTTATAGTGTCATCTTAAGGCGTCCCTTCATCAACTACTTCAAGGCGGTTCCATCGTCATATCATCATTGCCTGAAGTACTATCGGGGAGATGTCTAAGTGAGGATAAGAGGCTATCCAAGAGCTGTCAGGGAGTGCTACCTGAATGTCGTCAGTACGATCAGCTTGATGGAGGATGCAGAGAGTGAAAGTCTTTAATTTCAAGGATAGATAAATCACCTATATGGGGTGAATAGGTTATTGGTCTCTTTATTAGTTCTTTTCTATTCTTTTTGTTTGTTGTTTTAGTGGTTGGTTAATTTCTTCTTTCTAGATGATTTACCATGCACAAAAAAAACAACACAACAAAGCTCACAGATATTTATAGTGGTTCCCCAACTGGGTACATCCACTTTCCCTCCCACCTATCCAACTGTCTTGTTGGACTAGACACTTCTCCAAAATGTTCCAAAGAGCTTACACCTCAGTCCCTCAGCCTTACACTCAGGTTCTCTTCAGAACCCTACCTCAGAACCACAAAGGTTCTTACCTCAGAGCCCTGCAGTGCTCCTACAGCTAAGTGGTCCTCAAACCACCTACCTCAACCTTATCTCTAAGGACTATAACTCTGGCTTTTCAGCCCTACAATTTCAGGCACTAGGCCCTACTCTCAAAATGCTGCAGCACTCCTACCGCTCATATCCAGAAGGATCCTACAACATGGAAATGGGTTGATGTGGTTCTTGATTGAACACACGAGGAATTCCTTTGTGACAATTAACCTTGGTTGAGTTAAACTCAGCCCCCCACTATGACACCAGGAGAGTTTTCCTGTGTCAACTTTACTAGACCGAGAGCACCTTAGTCCCAACTACTTCACAGTAACAAGTTTATGCACTTGAGCTGGAAGAAACTTGCAGAATACTATTCTGCCTCTTTTTGAACTGAACCAAAGATTCAGCTCTCTCTTATTCTTAGCAACAATGATGTAGAAGCTTTGGCTTATGCTGGAAGCAACTAACAGATCTGTATCTCTGCTTCTTTCTGAACTGAGCTAACTGTGCAGCTCCAACTTCTTCTTCACAGCTCCTCAAGTGTATGTTCTTTTAGAAAGTATTGGCTGGATTTGTGAAGCTCGTGCAACAAGGGTTGACTCTTGCTGCTATCTCATTCTCAGAGAATCACCTTGAGTTTGCTAGCTGGTTTAGATGAAGATGGCACCGGCAAACTTGTCGTTGAAGATGTTAATCTCAACAGCTAACTTGCTCTTTGTCTTTCTGACTTGAGCTTCCTGTTCGTTAGCTTCACAACAATGGAGGAGAAAAAAAACTACTGTCATAGGCTTTTTATCCTATAA
The DNA here is from genome assembly GCA_039513925.1 of Platanthera zijinensis. NCBI lineage: Eukaryota > Viridiplantae > Streptophyta > Magnoliopsida > Asparagales > Orchidaceae > Platanthera > Platanthera zijinensis. The sequence continues at coordinate 34,943,823 of CM077095.1, forward strand.
AGAGCACTTCATTTTATTTATTAAAACCCAACGGCTCTTTTAGTAGTGGGTCCCACACTTTTAATGCTGGCTGCAATTTTGCTTTAATGCCAATTGTCGTACAATAGGTCTATGGCAACCTTTGTCGCGTACTGTAGCCATCACGCCACTTATTTGAAATATGTTGACTTATTGACTTGCTGACATCACCAGTTGTGGACTTAGCCAAAAATCAAGCAACATTAGCATAGGCGTTGAGTGAGTAAGCATCACTCAACGCCAAAACACTTTGACAGATTTACTGTCTCTTGGTGTTGAGTGAGTAACCTTCACTCAATGCAAAACTACTTAGAATATAAATCTATTTCTAGGCATTGAGAGCGTTGAGTGAACAACCTTCACTCAACGACATCTGTCTTAGCCATATTTCTGCTTCTTCAGCAACTGAAGCGTTGAGAGCGTTGAGTGAGCATGCCTCACTCAACACTATTTGCTTTTAACTCATTTCTGTATGAAGACTTTGAGAGTGTTGAGTGAGCATGCCTCACTCAACGCTTTTTGTCTTAGCCAGAATCCTAAACTTAGTTCGACGAACTGAACTGAGTTCGACGAATGGCTAGCTTTGATTGACGAATGGCCAAAATCTTTCTGCAACTAAGGAGTTGAGAGAATTGAGTGAGTAAGCCTCACTCAATGCTTTTTGCCTTAGCCAATTTTTTGTGTTTAAAACCACTGGGCTTAGACTGTCTTACTTTGAACTGAGTTCGACGAATGGTGAACTGAGCTCGACAAACTTTGAACTCAGTTCGACGAATTCTCAACTGAGCTCGACAAACTCAGAATCTCAAGCTCTGAACTTAGCTCGACGAAAGGTGAGCTGAGCTCGACGAAAGGTGAGCTGAGCTCGACGAACTCTGAACTCAGTTCGACGAATTCTGAACTTAGTTCAACCAGTTCAACTTACAGCTTTTTTGCTGAATGACGTTGAGTGTGTATTCATCACTCAACGCCAAAATTCTTAGCCATATTTCTCTATAGTAGCATTACGTTGAGTGAGTTGATTTCACTCAACGCCTGTGGACATGGCAACATTTCAGCTCATTCCAACTTAGGTTATTACTGCTTTAGCCTGTCTCACAACATTTTACTGTATGGCGTTGAGTGAGTAAACTTCACTCAACGCCTGTGGACTTAGTCATTTTCTCAGCTTGTCACTATGTGGCTTTGACTGTATAGGCTTCACTTAGCCTATAACTTATAGGCTACCTGTCTCATCATAACTTATCAGGACAAACTGCAATCATTCACCTTGAACACAAGTTAGATCATAACATGTGTATACATTATTTTGCTGGTCCTTCTTCAAATTCAAGACATTAGGATCAATGGACCCAACAGAGAGGTTAGAGAAGATGCTGGAGAAAGAAGAAGGTTTGCGTGCTGCTGAGGAGTTGGAGGAACTGGAGGTGATCTCCCGGAAGGGGGAGTCGGGTTTGTTGAAGGTTGGAGGATCCTTGCCGCTGGAAGGAAAGATCGAGATGGACGCTTGCCTATAGGAGAACGTTGACGTATTTTCTTGGAGTGCTTCAAAAATGCCAGGGATTGATGCCGATATTGTCTGTCATCGTCTCAACCTGGATCCCACAGTGGCCCCCGTCCATCAGAAGAAAAGTAAGAGCGCCTCTGTGCTGGCCGGTCTGATTAGGGAGGAGGTGGATAAGCTGCTGGAGGCAAGGTTTGTCTCGGAGATCTAGTATCCAGGCTGGGTCTCCAACGTTGTAATGGTAAAAAAGCTCGTAGGGGCTGGAGGTTATGTATTGACTTTTCTATGTTAAATAAAGCCTGCCTGAAAGATCGCTACCCCTTGCCTCAAATTGACGCGCTGGTTGATTCCGCCGTCAGATTTCCCATGATGAATTTCCTTGATGATTTTTCAGGGTATCACTAGGTCCGGATGCATCCCCCCGACTGTCGCGATGTCTCCTTCATCACCAGCGATGACTGCTACAGCTACAAGATGATGCCCTACGAGCTCAAGAACGTGAGCGCAACGTACTAGAGAATGATGGACCGAGTCTTCAAGGAGCAGAAGGGGCGGAACGTTGAAGTATATGTGGATGATCTCCTTGTCAAGATCAAGAGTGTCGTGGAGCACATAAAGGATCTAGTGGAGACTTTCACAATCCTAAGGAAGTACAAGATGTGACTCAACCCGTCCAAGTGCGTCTTCGGAGTGGGAAGAGGGAAGTTCCTAGGTCACCTCCTCACTCCAAGGGGGGGTGGAACCTAACCCCGACAATCTCCGACTCAATTGAGCTAAGCTCCTGCAAGATAGGAGACTATGCAGGTGCGAGTATGCTTGGGCGAGTATGCAAGTAATAGTAAATGTGAGTATCAATGTGCAAGCGAGAGACGACGAACTGCGAGTAGGCGATGAACTTTGATGAGCGACATTAGTGTGCGAGTAAGCGTATCACAAGAACTCATCCTCCCCGAGCCTATGAGCCTAGCAAGCGTCATCAGTAAGTTAGCATACGAGCACAAGAAAAAGAAAAAAGCGGTAACAAAAAGATTGTACTATGTCAAAAAATGTACAAGTTCCAAAGTTTCTAAGTATCTACAATTCTTTGTAAATGTGAGTATGAAGAAAATTAGCGAGCAACTAGGACTCATCGCCGCCCGTATCGGACTGATATTCTTTGTCGCCAATGTCGACGTCTTCCTCTTCCTCGCCATCATCCTCACCTGTTGAAGCCAAAAATGACCTCAACAAATGTTCAAAAATAAGGGCGCAGCCAACACCTACTTCTCTCAAGCCTTGACCCTCGACTGGCTGTAAGGAACCTAGAACTGACCTAAAGCCTCAGCAGGGAGGTTCCACCTCACACCCGGAAGATCTCTAAGAGTTTTCCATCCAAAGCCAAAGCTGGGCTTGGAGCTCCTCAGAAAGCACTTGGAGATTTTGAGAATAATGAAGACTTGCTTTCTAAGGAGCCCTCATGGGTCTATTTATAGACGTTTGCAGGCCAGAAATTACTGAAATGCCCCTGGATGGCCTGCCAATAGCCAAATCACGCTGTCCAAAAAACACTAAATGCAGCCCCTGGGGGTAAAAAGGTAATTTTACCCGAGGGTAACTAGGTAATTTTACCCTGAGCTCTGGGCCCCACTCGGCGAGAACCCTATGTCGAGAACCCTCTCACCTTCGATTGGCGGGAGCTAAAAAGGAGTGTCGAAAGTCTCGGATCGAGCCAGCTCCCGCCTTCTGCGAGGAGCAAACCTTCTCGCCGCCTCTGGCGAAAGCGGGTCTCGGCTGACTGATGGTGAACGTCCTCGCCTGCTTCTAGGCGGGAGCTCCCCCTAGGCGGGAGCTCTTCTGATCTGAAGCCCAAAGCTAGCTCGAAGCCTGGGCTCTGGGTCGTTGATGCCTCTGGGTCTTACCCAGCGAATATGGGGTTGTACACAATCTCCGCTCTTTTTGAGCTAGCTCTACGCTCGAAAACACACGTCCAACCCATAAATATTTGTTGGGCACGTGTCACCTCAAAAAAGAGAATCTTTTTGGTGGGCCATCCCATGGATCTATAAATATGTGCTGATAGACGAGCTAAGTCTCCCCTTAAGTCGATGCTTCCTGTCTGAGCTTTCGGGTGTTTTCGCAATGCGTTCCAAATGTGTTGACAAGCCACTCCCGCAAGACCTCCAAGACCGCATCAATGCGTCTCAGGCGCGAGCCCTGACGAACAGTGCTTTGGTTGCTCCTTGGCTGGCGAGAAAGTCGCCAACCGCTGAGCCTTCCCCGCTAAGGAAGAAGAAAGAGAAGAAGAAGAATGCGAAGGTGGTCCATCGGGACCTTTCTCACGAGAATAGGGACTCACCCACCCCGACTCCAGACCGTGCGGATGATACTTCCCCTCCGCAGAAGGTATATCTCTCCGACTTGCTGATCATTAAAATCGCGAGCTGATTACGCGAAAGGGTCGGCAACTGATGGAATACTTCTCGCAGGAAGTGGCTCGAGATGACGACGCTGGGTCCTCGCTGGTGCCTCCGGACTCATCATCTCCCCCTCCCGAGGATCGACCACGGGTCCCGGAGGCCACTCCCCCGGCTGTCCCTCCAAGAACCGCAAGTATACTTTTCTCCCTATCACTCCTTTCTAATCGTTTCAATCGTAGCCTCCCCTACTATCGAATTGACATCCTGCAGCATCAGCTTCCGCGAACACGGGTCTCGCCACCCGGAAGAATGAAATAATGGCTGCTAACTTGCTCGGCCAAGTGGCTAATCCCGCCCTACTGGCGGGAGGGGTGTCCATCGACCCCTCCATATATCCAAAGGAGGCCAACCACCTCGTGAGAGAGGACGACTTACCCCCCCCCCCCCCCCCCCCCCCCCCCCGCTTCCGTACAGGCCCGGATCAATGTGCGCGAGACCTTCCGCCCGGGGTGAGGAAAGCCGCTCAACCTCCTCTATGGGACTGAGGGGGGGCCCAGGCCTTCTCGCGTGTCGCCGACCAGTGGCTCTCGCCATGTTGCAAGTATGCGAAACATTCTCATAGCTTTTACTCAGCTCTCGCTGTAATCATGAAACTGTTTTCTCAGAGGATCTGGACTCGCGGACAGGGGCCGATGAAGATGATGAAGACGACGATGAAGACAGAGAGGGGGAGGAAGGCGAGAGCTCCCCCTTCCCTTCGTCTGACGAGATGGAGGAGGTATTGAATGACGCCGGGAGCGCGAAAAGGCGAGGGAAGAAGATTGTTTCCCTCCTGTCGAAGCTTGTGCGGCGGGAGCGGGCCCGCGCCACTGCGACGAAAGAATTCCGCGAGATGGTGGAGCATAGGCTGGAGGCCCCTGAGCGTGACTATTTCTTTGGCGAGACGGAGCGGTCGGGTGGGCTTACCGCCAAGTCTTCCCCCGGGAGGTGTATCGCGCGGATTCGAGACCTGGCTCGCCGGATCAACCTAGGGTGTACCACCCTGTCTTCCTACTATAACACGCTGGCGCCCCCGAGGACTAGATGGCGGGAGAGAGGACGATGGCGCTGGGAGCCGTATTGATTAAAGAAGTCTCACCACCTCTCACCCCTCGGCCTTCCCTTCTCGCAATGTACCCCGTTTCTTTTTATTTTGGATTGCTTATTTGTAACTCTGCAATTATTATTTGTTATTTGGCTCTCGCCCGGCGAGAGTGATCTCTGTTTTTGTTTTCCTTTCTGTTTCACATTGTCGTCTCGAAACACTTGCGCGAATCTGAACCGCCGGTCATTCGTTGTCATCCTGGGCCGGAACCCGAGGCGTCGTTGACTTGGGGCATGGAACCTGTACCACCGCCGCTCTTTTTATTTTTCTATTTTTGGAAAAGCCATCATTATCACGGTTTCCTATAAATAGAGGAGTCCACCAAATGCATTTATTTACCCGACCCGGAACCCTCGCTTTCCTCCTTGTTATTCTTGTGCTTTACCAAGAAATTCCCCTACTCCCGCCTTCTTCTCTCGTTCTCGCCTAACTTTCCCTCTCGCCTCTTTCCTTGAGACCTCGCCTTCAATCCCCTAAACATAATGTCGGTTAAAAACGAGGGACGCTCCAACTGCGCGGAAGCCTTTCGAAAGCACCAGTTCCCCTCTTGCTTCCTAACCATGGAAGAGTATCAGCTAATCACCTCCCGCTACGTTCCCGCCGGCTTCACCGCGAGAAACCCTGGCAATCATTACAGGGTGAACAACGCGAGGAAGGGGGAGCTCGCCATCCCCCTCGAGCACTTCGAGGTGGGCATCCGCCTCCCCCTCTGGCCAGAGATGTGTCAGGCCCTCTGGTATTATTGGTTGGTTCCCGCGCAACTTAATCCTAACTCGGTCGCAATCCTGGTAGCGTTTATCTGCTACAAGCGATCCAAGAGGATCGAGTTCAGCCTCCCTATCTTCCGGATGCTGTTCATCTTCCGCGCTAAGGGAGGGGTGGTTTTCTTCTTTGGGCAGCTGCTCAAGACCACCGGTCTCGCCAACAAACACCACCATTGGGGAGAGAAGTTCGTCTTCGTTTTCGGCGATTTAGGCAACGTCCCTCTCGCGCCCGTTCAATATGAGGATGCCGCTTACAAGCCATCAACCCTGGGGTCGCGCGAGAGCGCCCTTTTGGAGTTCTTCGGGACGAAGGAGCTCAACGTCCAATTTCTTAGGTGGGACGTCGATTCTCTCCCCGCCGTCCCTCCTGGCAAAGGTACGGTCTCGCTGATAATACGTTTTGTAGCCTAAACTATTATCGTATTTTCTATTTTATATTGTACAAATTATGTCTATTATTAGTTTATTTTTATCATTTTTATGTAAATATTATTGCCACTGACTTTTTCTTGTCTTTTTGCAGGTTTCCAGAAAATTGGCCAAAATGACCTGTCACGCCCCCCTGTCACGCCCTCCATGGGCGTGACCTAGGGCGTGTCGCCCGATCCCGAGGACTCCTGCTGGAAGGGACAGAAAAATGGTCAAAACCGCTGTCACGCCCCCTGACACGCACTCCCTGGGCGTGTCACCAGGCGTGACCATGGGCGTGTCGCCCTCTGCCGCAAAGCCTGCTACCGCATTAAATGTCGTTCCTCCACAGCACGCAAACAATACCGTCACGCCCCCCCCCCCCCTCACGGGCGTGACCTGGGGCGTGACATCAACTTTTCGACGACTGACGGATTTCCGACCAATGATTTGGACATGACGTGTCTGTCACGCCCCCCTGTCACGGGCGTGACCTAGGGCGTGACCACCGACGTACCGAAGCAATCATCCCTCCCGCCAGAATCTAGAGCTCGAGGTCAACATAGTACTGTCACGCCCCCTGACACGCCCCCCCTAGGGCGTGTCTGAGGGCGTGACCAACCCGAGAAAAAATTCTATAAATTGAGACCCCCCCCCCCTCTCCATTTCAGTAAGCTTTGGTTGAGTGGGGGGAGGTGCTGCCCCTTTGGTTTTTGAGTTTTTTCATGCTTTCTCTCTCTCCCTCCCCCTCTCTTTGTAATTTTTGTTTAACCCTAGTTAAATCTTAGCTTGTTTATGCTTTCTTTGTAATCTTTGCTCTTTCTTAGTGCTAATTGTAGGGCTAGAATAGGATTTCCATTTCATGCACTTGTAATTTTATTTTCAATAGTGTAGCTTGCCCCTTTTAATTAATAAAAGTGTTCTTGTTTAGCTTGTGTTTAGCTTGTGTTCTTGTTTAGCTTGTGTTGTTCTTATGCTTTACTACTCATCCCCCTTCCTCCATTCCATAATGATTAACTAATCCTCCTTGTACTCGATCTTGATGATCTGAGGTTAGAGCGATTATGTTATGATGTTTTAATTAATCTTTTCTTTTTAGGTTAGGGCCTTGAATTACTCTTGATTAATCACGGGTTGGAGGTATATTTTCGATATATACTCTCCGCCTTTGCTTTCATTCTGGGCTAGCCAAGACGCCGAAAGAATTAAGTGAGCATTCAAGAGTAAAGGGAGTTGTATGCACCCCTCGAGAGAGGCAGACGTCCAAATCTCCCGGATTGGAGTAAAATCCAATATTGGGGTTCACCGCGTAAAGCGAGTTTTAGGCCTCCGATTTAGACGAGAGTCGGTCGGACCTTCCTAAACTCAGTTGGGCACGACTTCGAGAGAAGCGTGTTCAAGCTTTAGGAACCTCCACGGTCAAGGACCTTTATCCTATTAAGTTTAGATTTTTATCGCATTTTCTTAATCGTCTTTAGCCGAGGTGAATCTTGATCGAGTGCATTTCCATTTCATATTTTTCTACCCTTCGTAGTAATCATTTTACTTAATAGCTTTACTTAATTGCAGTGTTTCTCTTTCTAGTATAGCTTTACTTTCTCCCCTGCACTTAGATTTTCTAAAACCCTAGTTTTTTCCGTCGATAAGATAATAGCGTTCGTGTGAGTAAGCATAGCCAACAGTTCCCGGATTTCAATACGACACTTGTGTCCCCTTGCTACAATTCGATAGGTATACTTGCCTCATCGGGTTGCTAGTTCGGTTGCGTTTATTTTCTTCGAACCCTAGCGCGCAACAAGTTTTTGGCGTCGTTGCCGGGGAACCAACTTCCGTTGATATTTTGAAAACACGAACCTATTAATTTTATCTCTTCTCTTTCTCATCCTCTTTCTTTAAAATTTTAAAAATCAAAAAAATTTTATCACCGCTCTTAATAGAAACCAACCTCACAATTTTTCTACGCCACCTAATTCTCTCGAAAAGGGCAAAGGGCTTTAAGCGCCACTATCTTGTTTAGTACCTTACGAACCCTTCACGGGGTAGTCCTTGGGAAGTTCGGGAGTTAATCTATAAAAAAAAAAATCTATTTCAAAAAGAAAAAAAATTCTAATCTTTTTTCTAGTTTATCCTTTTTCTCTTCCTCTTCTTCTTTTCTGTTCTTTTAGTGCATGACCCGCGGGAGTCCGTCGGTTATTTTGGACTTGGACCACGAAATTGAGCGTACTCTTCGGAGAAGATCGTGATTTCAAGGTCCTACTATCCAAGTGCCGGTTGAGGACTCCGAGTCATATGCTACTTTAAGAATGGAAGAACCCAACGTAGATGAGGTCGTGCAAAGGACTATGTCCTATTATGCACGACCGAACCTCGAGGGAACAGAATCAAGTATAGTCCACCCTGCTATAGCAAATAATAACTTCGAACTAAAGCCTAGCATAATTCAAATGGTGCAGCAATATGTGCAATTTGACGGACTTCAAGATGAAGATCCGAACGCACATATAGCTAGCTTTCTTGAAATTTGCGACACCTTCAAGATAAATGGTGTCACAAATGATGCGATCAGGCTGAGACACTTCCCCTTCTCTTTAAGAACTAAAGCTAAGTAGTGGCTGAACACACTTCTGAAAAATAGCATAACCACTTGGAATGAATTAACTGAAAAATTTTTGGCGAAGTATTTTCCGCCAGCTAAAACTGCAAAACTTAGGAACGACATCTCTGCCTTCGGACAAATAGACTCTGAAACCCTATATGAAACCTGGGAGAGATTTAAAGAATTATTAAGATGATGCCCACATCACGCGCTGCCTGTATGGTTACAAGTGCAGACGTTCTATAACGGGCTAAATCAAAGCACGAAGCAAATGATAGATGCAGCTTCTGGCGGTACTTTAAATCATAAGACCCCGGAAGCCGCTCTTGAGCTTTTTGAGGACATGGCCATGAACACTTATCAGTGGAATGTGCCTATGTCCCGCCCGAACAAGCCTGCAGGTATCTATAAAGTGGACAATGTTTCCCAGCTCGCTCTGCAAGTAGAAATCCTAAGCAAAAAGATAACGGAGATGACTGCTGCCTCCGCCCCTCAGGTATGGGAATTTGCAACCCCTACTCCAGAACATTTAGATTATGTTAATAATATGCCTAGAACTGCTTTTAATAATTTTTCTGCTGCGAATTTTCATCCGCCTGGTTTTAATTTTCCGAATAGTTATAACCCTGCTTTAAGAAATCATCCGAACTTTTCATGGAGTAATCCATCGAATGTGATGCGCCCACCCCCGCAAAATGATTTTTCTGCACCACCACCACCACCACCACTTCTTCAAAATTACCCAAAACCTCCAAGCTTGGAGGAATTACTTTCTAAATATATCACCACAAATGACGCTACCATAAGAACTTTAACCGGAAGCGTAAAAAGTTTAGAAAATCAGGTAGGACAGCTCGCGAAAATAATTTCTGAGCGACCCGCAGGGTCTCTTCCTTCCAATACCAAACCCAACCCGAGAGAGCAAGCGAAAGCTATAACTCTTCGGAGTGGGAAGCAAGTCTCCGGTATGGTAAGTGAAGAGCCCGAGGCAAGCTCCGCTTCCGCTTTTAAAAATCAAAGCTCCGCTCCCGCCTCTAAAAATCAAAGCTCCGCTCCCGTTTTTAAAAATCAAAGCTCCGCTCCCGTTTTAAAAATTCTGCCATCTGCTGAAGAAGTAATCACCCCTATTTTAGAAAATAATCTCACTCCACCACCCATCTTCAAAAATAATTCAACTCCTCCATACCCCTCTGAACTTAATAGACAACGTCAAGATGATCAGTACTCCCGCTTCTTAGAAATCTTCAAACAAATCCACATTAATCTTCCCTTCCACGAGGCTATTTCGCAGATGCCGAAATACGCCAAATATCTTAAAGACCTCCTCACAAAAAAGAAGAAGTTAGAGAATCTTTCGCACGTCACGCTAAACGTCGAGTGCTCCGCCGTTTTAACAAACGGTTTGCCGAAGAAAATCAGTGACCCGGGTAGTTTCTCTATCCCGTGTGTCTTCGGTGATCTTTTTATTAAACACGCGTTAGCCGACTTAGGTGCGAGTATAAACCTGATGCCCTTTTCGTTGTTCAAAAAGTTAGGGATTGGTAGACTTAACCCCACGCGTATGAGTATCCAGCTAGCCGATAGATCCGTCAAGTACCGGTTAGGAATAGTGGAGGACGTTCTAGTGAAAGTCGACAAGTTCATCTTCCCGGTGGACTTTGTCATTTTGGACATCGAAGAAGACGTCGAGGTTCCCCTGATCCTTGGCCGACCCTTCCTTGCCACCTCCCGAGCCATCATTGACGTAAGCAATGGTAAGCTCTTTCTTCGATTAGGCGACGACGAAGTCACATTTTCTATCACCCCTTCGATGAAGAACACCTTAGCGAACGGTGACTCATGTTTTTTCGTAGACGCCGTGAGTGATGATTCTTCCTACTGCCTCTCTGACTTTGAAAAAGAATTTTCTACTTTTTGCTCCTCTTCTCTTACAACGGAATCACTGCAAGGAAGTGATGAATCTTCTTATTGTCTTTCTGAGTTTGAAAAAGAATTTTCTGATTTTTGTTCTTCCTCTATTCTTCCCACTGAATCGCTACAAGAAGCCGTCTTGGCTGCTAGCCCCACCCCTTATTACGTTCCTTATAAAAAAGTTTATGAAGATATTATTTTTGAAAAAGAAAGAATCTCAAAATCCTCTTATGAAGAACCCCCTACCCTAGAACTTAAAGAACTTCCCGAACACCTTAAGTATGCTTTCTTAGAAAAAGACTCCAAGTTACCAGTTATCGTTTCGGCCTACCTCACGGATACGCAGAATGATAAACTTCTTCTAGTTCTACGTAAGCATCGTCGGGCTATTACTTGGCAAATTTCTGATATCAAGGGCATAAGCCCATCTTTCTGTACCCATAAAATTTTAATGGAAGATAATTCGCATAACTCTATCCAACCTCAGCGCCGTATAAACCCGAACATGAAAGAAGTAGTCAAGGGCGAGGTTATGAAACTATTAGACGCAGGAATTATCTACCCTATTTCGGACAGTAAGTGGGTTAGACCCGTTCAGGTAGTTCCAAAGAAGGGAGGGATAACCGTAGTTAGTAATGAGAATAATGAATTAATCCCGACACGGATGGTGACGGGTTGGCGTATGTGCATAGATTACTGTAAGTTAAATGACGCCACCCGCAAGGACCACTTTCCTTTACTGTTTATCGACCAGATTTTAGAACGTCTCTCCGGCCATAGCTTTTATTGTTTTCTCGATGGCCTCTCGGGGTACTTTCAAATACCCATCTCTCCCGAGGACCAAGAGAAAACTACGTTTACTTGTCCCTTCGGCACCTTCGCATACCGAAGAATGCCGTTTGGATTATGCAATGCGCCAACTACATTCCAGCGATGTATGCTCGCAATATTTGACAAGTACGTAGAAAGCATTATGGAGGTATTCATGGACGATTTCTCCGTGTTTGGCGATTCCTTCGATAGATGTTTAGAAAACCTCAAAAAAGTCTTAGAACGATGCGAAGAAACTAACCTTGTCCTAAATTGGGAAAAATGCCATTTTATGGTGAGGGAAGGGTTAGTTTTGGGTCATAAAATTTCTGCTAAAGGAATTGAGATAGACGTTGCCAAGATAGAAGTTATTGAGAAGTTGCCGCCGCCTACAAACATAAAAGCTATAAGAAGTTTCCTAGGCCACGCTGATTTTTATCGTCGTTTTATAAAGGACTTCTCCAAGATCACAAAGCCCCTCACCCATCTCTTAGAAAAAGACGCTCCATTCATTTTTGATGACTCTTGTATTTCTGCCTTTGAATCAATTAAAGAAAAGTTAATTAACGCACCGATTATGATAGCTCCGGTGTGGGACCTTCCTTTCGAGATTATGTGCGATGCGAGTAGTTTTGCGGTGGGGGCCGTATTAGGTCAACGCATATCTAAAAACTTCCACCCCATCTATTACGCTAGTAAAACCCTCACGTCTGCATAAGAAAATTACACCACAACCGAGAAGGAGCTCTTAGCTGTAGTATTTGCGTTTGATAAATTCCGCCCTTACATTACACTTTCAAAAATCATTATTTTTACGGACCACTCGGCCCTCAAGTACCTTCTTGCCAAAACGGATGCCAAGCCTCGCTTGATTCGCTGGGTCTTACTCCTCCAGGAGTTTGACTTAGAGATCCGTGATAAGCGAGGAGCCGAGAACTTGGCCGCCGACCATCTATCTAGATTAGATAACCCCTTTATAGAAAAATTAAATGAAAAATCTTTTAATGACTATTTTCCTGACGAGAAGCTGCTTTTAGTTAATACATCTACTTCTCCTTGGTTCGCGCACATCGCCAACTATCTAGTGGCCCGGATGCTCCCAAAAGAGTTCTCCTCTCAGCAAAAGAAGAAATTCTTTTCTGAGCTGAAGAACTACTTTTGGGAAGACCCGCATCTTTTCAAAATTTGTGCGGATCAAGTGATAAGGAGATGTGTTTCTTTTGATGAAGAAATTGATATTCTAAAACATTTGCATGAAGGTCCGACAGGTGGGCACTATCAAGCTGCTCGCATCGCTCACAAGGTGCTTTGCGCGGGCTTTTACTGGCCTAGCCTGTTTAAAGACGCGCAAGCCTTTGTAAGCAGGTGTGATAGTTGCCAACGGTCGGGCAACATCTCTAATAAAAATGAAATGCCGCAAAATTATTTCTTAGAGTGCGAAATTTTCGACCTCTGGGGAATTGATTTTGTTGGCCCCCTTCCTTCTAGCTTCGGAAACAAATATATTTTAGTTGCTGTTGATTATGTTTCACGATGGGCTGAGGCCCAAGCTCTTCCTACGAACGACTCCCGAGTTGTAGTCACGTTTTTTAAAAAATTATTTTCTAGATTCGGTACGTCTCGCGCAATCGTTAGCGATAGGGGTTCCCATTTCTGTAATGCACAATTTTCAAAAATCCTTACCAAATACGGCGTTACGCATAAGCTGTCCACTGCCTACCACCCCCAAACTAACGGACAAGTCGAAGTAGTTAATAGAGAAATAAAAAGAATACTAGAAAAGACTGTTTCAACTTCTAGAAAATACTGGTCAGCCAAACTTGACGATGCCTTATGGGCCTACCGAACAGCGTACAAAACCGCCCTCGGATGTACGCCGTATCAGCTGGTCTATGGAAAATCGTGTCATCTGCCTGTAGAGTTAGAACACCGCGCCTTTTGGGCCTTAAAATTTTTAAACTTCGATCCCCACTCAGTCGGTGACCTTCAAAAATTTCAACTAAATGAACTCGACGAGTGGCGCTCTTATGCTTATGAAAATAATAAACTTTATAAAGAGCGGACGAAGCGTTTACACGATAAACACTTAAGGCACCCTAAAAACTTTAAGCCGGGCGACCAAGTCCTTTTATATAATTCTCGTTTACGTTTATTTCCGGGCAAATTAAAATCTCGCTGGTCTGGCCCGTTTTCTGTTTTAGAAGTATTTCCTTATGGAACTGTTTTAATTTCTCACCCTGATAAGGGAAATTTCAAAGTGAATGGTCAGCGTCTTAAACTCTACTTTTCTGGTGATGATGATGTCAGTCCAAACATTATTAAGTTTCTGCTTCACGAACTGTAATCTGAAACTTTTAATTTTTTGCTAAAGACAATTTTATTTCGGGACAACAATATTTTTGGACAAAATTATTTTTTGATGCGTCGAGCTCAACGACGCTTTAACCAAAGGGCGCTCTTGGGAGGCAACCCAAGTTATCTTTTTCTGTTTTCTTTATTTTACAATTTTTGCCTCGGACGGCTCCGACAAGCTGAAGTTTCTGCGATCGCCTGCTCCAACATTGTTGAATCTATCACGAAGTCCAAAGAAGACATTCGGGGGGCGGCATCACTCAGCTTTCGCAGCAAATAAATCCGGGGAAGTACCTGTATTTCAATTCTGTCTTTCAATTCTGTACTTTATTTTTCTCTCCTTCTCCAATCCCCTTCTTTAGCCATTGAGGACAATGTCTGTTTTAAGCTTGGGGGAGGATTTCCTCCTTCATTTTTGCTTAGTGTAAATAATTTTCTTTTTGTATATATTGTAAATATTTCCAAAAAAAAATGAATATCTTAAAATTCCAAAAAAAAAGAGAAAAAAATCCAAAATCCAAAAAAAGAGAATATTTCACAAAAATTAAATTAAAAAAAATATATATGTGTTTTTGAATAGTTTAGACATTTTGGTATTTCAATAGTACCCCTAGTTTTTAGTTTTGTTTTACTCAAAATCTCCTATAAACAACTTAGTTAATTATAATATTTCTAATCGTCCTTTTTAATTATGTTTCACAAGTAAAATGTTGGCCATGCTGTGTTTCTAATTCACGGTAGCATGTTAAGGTGAAATATTTTTCTAAAACTCGCATTTCTATTATGGTTTTTTGTTGTTTATTTCCTTTAATTTCTCGAAAATTCATCATCCACTATTTTCTTTTTCGTTTTTGAATAATTTTTGTAAAGTCAACTTTTGAATAACGTAGTAGATGTGAACGATCCAAGTCACCTATTATTTCTATTTTCAAGTTAATTTCATCAATCTTCTTTTATTATCTAGGACTCGCTTTTTGAAAAAATTTCAAACCTTTGTTTTAAATAAATTCAAAAGCGTGAAAATGATTTAGGCCATTTTTGTTTTCGTTTGAGCTTTCCTGCCAACGTAAAAACTTTTACCACTACTTAGCCGTTTTTGAGCCTTTTTCCGATTTCATTTGATAGCTCCTCCCTTCATTTCAGTTTCACCAAAGCCAAAATTTCCAACCTATCGAATCACACTAGCCTTTTTGAGTTTCATAAATTATTTTGACGATTTTGATAGGGTATTTTGTGATTTTTGTGGGAGAAAGTTTTTCGAAAAAAAAAAGTATGTTCGAAAGTGATGTTTATTTTTGTTTGGCCAACTCAAAAAGGAAAATAAAAATATTTATGGCCTTTGTTTTGAAAAAAAAAGATGAAAAAAAAGAAGAAAAAGAAAAAATGTGTATATATTTTTATGAAAGTTTTTGAAACTCTTTGCTTTGATTTAGTGTGATTTTAAAACCTTCACGTTTATCTTTGAATTCCACTCCTAATCATTTTCCTAAACCAAATGTTTCTGTCCTATTTAAGTCCTTTTGATTCACGCTTTTTGATTTTTATTTAACAACTAAGAAAAGAAAAACAGTAAATCAGTTTTAGTTTTGGATTTAAACCTAGATTTTTGTTAATTAAATTGATATAATTATAATGCGTTGCTTGGATCTAGTAACAACTCAATGCGTGTTTTTCATTTTCGTTGCTTTGCTTAAGTCCATTTAAAAAATCTCGTTAAAATTTTGGATGATTTGTTTTTATTAAGTAAAGTTTATAAAAGTTTTACCATACCTAAATAATTGTTTTAGACTTACATTTCACCTTTTTCCTACTAAGAATTTCGCATAGTACTTGTGTAGGCATAATTAGAACTTTTTGATTAGTCCTTTTTATAAATATCTAGTTTTTATATTTTTGCTTGGGGACAAGCAAAGCTTAAGCTTGGGGGAATTTGATAATACGTTTTGTAGCCTAAACTATTATCATATTTTCTATTTTATATTGTACAAATTATGTCTATTATTAGTTTATTTTTATCATTTTTATGTAAATATTATTGCCACTGACTTTTTCTTGTCTTTTTGCAGGTTTCCAGAAAATTGGCCAAAATGACCTGTCACGCCCCCCTGTCACGCCCTCCCTGGGCGTGACCTAGGGCGTGTCGCCCGATCCTGAGGACTCCTGCTGGAAGGGACAGAAAAACAGTCAAAACCGCTGTTACGCCCCCTGACACGCCCTCCCTGGGTGTGTCACCAGGCGTGACCATGGGCGTGTCGCCCTCTGCCGCAAAGCCTGCCGCCGCATTAAATGTCGTTCCTCCACAGCACGCAAACAGTACCGTCACGCCCCCCGTCACGGGCGTGACCTGGGGTGTGACATCAACTTTTCGACGACTGATGGATTTCCGACCAATGATTTGGACATGACGTGCCTGTCACGCCCCCCTGTCACGGGCGTGACCTAGGGCGTGACCACCGACGTACCGAAGCAATCATCCCTCCCGTCAGAATCCAGAGCCCGAGGTCAACATAGTACTGTCACGCCCCCTGACACGCCCCCCCTAGGGCGTGTCTGAGGGCGTGACCAACCCGAGAAAAAATTCTATAAATTGAGACCCCCCCTCTCCATTTCAGTAAGCTTTGGTTGAGTGGGGGAGGTGCTGCCCCTTTGGTTTTTGAGTTTTTTCATGCTTTCTCTCTCTCTCCCTCCCCCTCTCTTTGTAATTTTTGTTTAACCCTAGTTAAATCTTAGCTTGTTTATGCTTTCTTTGTAATCTTTGCTCTTTCTTAGTGCTAATTGTAGGGCTAGAATAGGATTTCCATTTCATGCACTTGTAATTTTATTTTCAATAGTGTAGCTTGCCCCTTTTAATTAATAAAAGTGTTCTTGTTTAGCTTGTGTTTAGCTTGTGTTCTTGTTTAGCTTGTGTTGTTCTTATGCTTTACTACTCATCCCCCTTCCTCCATTCCATAATGATTAACTAATCCTCCTTGTACTCGATCTTGATGATCTGAGGTTAGAGCGATTATGTTATGATGTTTTAATTAATCTTTTCTTTTTAGGTTAGGGCCTTGAATTACTCTTGATTAATCACGGGTTGGAGGTATATTTTCGATATATACTCTCCGCCTTTGCTTTCATTCTGGGCTAGCCGAGAGGCCGAAAGAATGAAGTGAGCATTCAAGAGTAAAGGGAGTTATACGCACCCCTCGAGAGAGGCAGACGTCCAAATCTCCCGGATTGGAGTAAAATCCAATAGTGGGGTTCACCGCGTAAAGCGAGTTTTAGGCCTCCGATTTAGACGAGAGTCGGTCGGACCTTCCTAAACTCAGTTGGGCACGACTTCGAGAGAAGCGTGTTCAAGCTTTAGGAACCTCCACGGTCAAGGACCTTTATCCTATTAAGTTTAGATTTTTATCGCATTTTCTTAATCGTCTTTAGCCGAGGTGAATCTTGATCGAGTGCATTTCCATTTCATATTTTTCTACCCTTCGTAGTAATCGTTTTACTTAATAGCTTTACTTAATTGCAGTGTTTCTCTTTCTAGTATAGCTTTACTTTCTCCCCTGCACTTAGATTTTCTAAAACCCTAGTTTTTTCCGTCGATAAGATAATAGCGTTCGTGTGAGTAAGCATAGCCAACAGTTCCCGGATTTCAATACGACACTTGTGTCCCCTTGCTACAATTCGATAGGTATACTTGCCTCATCGGGTTGCTAGTTCGGTTGCGTTTATTTTCTTCGAACCCTAGCGCGCAACACTCGCCTTTAACTCAGTATTCCCGTTCTAAACTCTAACGCTGAGCATTGTCGCCTTTGCAGGAGAGCACGAGATTCCCCTGTGCCAACCCTTTGCCGAAACTCAGGCTCCCGAGGGCAAGGCTGCGAGAGATCCGCTGGCTCTCGCGAAATCCGCGGCTCGAGCTTGTCAGGACGAGCCAGCCCCACCTCCTTCGACTGGTGCCGGGAAGCGGAAGCCCAACGCCTTTTTGTCCCGGCCGCTGAAAAGACCAAAGCCAACCGTCGCTGACAAAGGGAAATCCGTAGCGACTGCGCCTGTCCGACCTCTCGCACCAGGTCGGTCCTTCGAAGAGATCCTGTAGGCGGCCAACGAGTTGACCACTGCCGCTAGGGGTAACACCGGGTCCCCTACCAAGAACCTTCCAGCCTCAAGCGGGGCTGGTGGCGAGGGGGAAACCGCCGAGACCTCTATTCAGTCCCCGCCCAAGGAGGTGTCAAAGGGGCACAAGAACTTTTGTCTCGGCATGAAGTGCCTTGATGCGAAAGGGAAACCCCTGCTGCAGTAGGACCCTGAGACCAACCAAGTCTCCGTCTCGACACTTCTCCCTAGCTGGGCGGAGCGCGACCAGGTCACCGGCGAGGCCTTCGCATTAGGCTACGACCTTTACAATCGCGAGAACGTCGGCCTTTACAATCAACTGCCCACACGGCTCCTGGCCTTCGACTCCATCCGGGCTCTGCTGCGTGGGTTCGAGTTTGTGCACATGTGCTCGCGTCGGAGCATCGCCATCGACCGCAACTTTGGCGAGATGCTTAAGGCACGGGACCAGGCGGTGGCCCACGCTGCAGTGCTAAAGGCCGAGCTGGCGGATGCCCAACAACTTCTATCCTTGCGCCCGGCGGAAGAGGTAAGCGATACCTTTCCAAGACATTCGCTCTCGCCCCTGTAATCCATAGCTCGTCGTCTCTTCTGTATTGATCGGTTTCTCCCTTATGCAGGGTTCTGCCCAGAGCACGGTGCTTCGCGCAGAGCTGGCTGGGATAAGGTGCGAGAACATCCTGCTGAGGGACCAGCTCCGGCGCATGGAGGTGGTGGCGGTCGCGGTCGCGCCTCCTCCTTCGCTGGATGAGAGGCTGAGGAGCCGACACTTCTCGGAGTACGACATCGACAAGCTTCTGCAGACCAACGCTCAAGCGACGGTCAGGCTGACTCTTGAGACATTGCGAGATGTGGGATGCTTGGACGAGGGCGGCAAGATCATTACCGCTCACCAGCTCATACCCTGGCTTTTCGAGCCCATCCCGAAGCCCCCAGGTGCACCTGACTCCCCGCCCTCGGATGTCCCGAAATCTCCCACTGCTGCTGGCGAGACATCCGGGAAGGGCTCAGGCGAGAGCGCCCGTAGGAGCTCAAGCGAGAGCTCGAGTGGATATAGTGCGTCCCCCTGATGTTCCTTCCCCCCCCCCCTTTTCTTTTGCCTATAATGAACGAGATGCTCTCATTTTGTAATCACATTGGGGAATATATATTACAAGTGTTTGTGTTCGGTTCTCTTCTCAGTATATATATATATTATATTTTTTTTTCTTTTTTCGTTGAAGCTGAATGCTTCTTAAGCATGCTCCCGCCGTGGCCCCCGGTCTCCCTAGGGTAATTCCCCTTAGTGATCAATAGATCCTGCCGCGAGCTCAAGGCATAGACGTGTCGTTTCCGCGCTCTCCCGAGAACCATTTGGCGGGAGTGTTGTTCGTAGTCCCTTTTAAGGGAAGATCGCCCCTTTATACCTTGCGCGAACGGGCAGAACTTTTTGCTTAGATCTTCCCACTATCTGGCCAAGGATTCCTTGTCAAAATGCCTTCCCGCCGGGAATTTCTTTTGGTGAGACCGTTCCTGGCTGAGACCTCCCCTGGCCGAGACCTTTCCTGGCTGAGACCTCCCCTAGCCGAGACCTCTTCCGCCTGAGGAGATCCTCAACCACTTTGTTCTGCCTTCTGGGTGTCTCTTGTCTAGTCCAAAAACTCCAAATCTAAGTATTTCCAAGGACTAAACCTCCCCTCCCCACAGGCGAGCCTTCAAACTTGTCAGCTAGATGAGAGCCTGCGCAGCGGGTTTATCGGGGGTCGAGCCGAGCTCGGGGTAGTGCAAAGTATCAAAGGACCAAGAACCAAGAACCAAGCCTCTCCCCCACAGGCGAGCCTTCGGACCTGTCAGCTAGATGAGAGTCTGCGTAGCGGGTCTACCTGGGGCCGAGCTAAGCTCGGGGTGTCGATGAAGTTGCCAAACACAGAACCTCTCCCCCACAAGCGAGCCTTCGGACCTGCCAGCTAGATGAGAGCATGCGCAACGGGTCTACCTGGGGCCGAGCCGAGCTCGGGGTGTCGATGAAGTTTCCAAACACAGAACCTCTACCCCGCAGACGAGCCTTCGGACCTGCCAGCTAGATGAGATCCTGTGCAGCGGGTCTACCTGGGGCCGAGCCGAGCTTGAGGTGTCGATGAAGTTCTCAAAACAAGACCTCTCCCCCACAGGCGAGCCTTTGTACCTGTTAGCTAGATGAGAGCCTGCGCAGTGGGTCTACCTGGGGCCGAGCCGAGCTCGGGGTAGTGCAAAGTATCAAAGGACCAAGAACCAAGAACCATGCCTCTCCCCCACAGGCGAGCCTTCGGACCTACCAGCTAGATGAGAGCCTGTGCAGCGAGTCTACCTGGGGCCGATCCAAGCTCGGGGTGTCAATGAAGTTGCCAAACACAGAACCTCTCCCCCACAGGCAAGCCTTCGGACCTGCCAGCTAGATGAGAGCCTGCGTAACGGGTCTACCTAGGGCCAAGCCGAGCTCGGGGTGTCGACGAAGTTCTCAAAACAAGACTTATCCCCCATAGGCGAGCCTTCGGACCTGCCAGCTAGATGAGAGCCTGCACATCGGGTCTACCTGGGGTCGAGCTGAGCTCGGGGTGTCGATGAAGTTTCCAAACACATAACCTCTCCCCCGCAGGCGAGCCTTCGGACCTGCCAGCTAGATGAGAGCCTGCGCAACGGGTCTACCTGGGGCCGAGCCGAGTTCGGGGTAGTGCAAATTATCAAAGGACCAAGAACCAAGAACCAAGCCTCTCCCCCACAGGCGAGCCGTCGGACCTGCCAGCTAGATGAGAGTCTACGCAGCGGGTCTACCTGGGGACGAGCCAAGCTCGGGGTGTCGATGAAGTTGCCAAACACAGAACCTCTCCACCACAGGCGAGCCTTCGGACCTGCCAGCTAGATGAGAGCCTGCGCAACGGGTCTACCTAGGGCCGAGCCGAGCTCGGGGTGTTGATGAAGTTCTCAAAACAAGACATCTCCTCCACAGGCGAGCCTTCGAACTTGCCAGCTAGATGAGATCCTGCACAGCGGGTCTACCTGGAGCCGAGCCGAGCTCGGGGTGTCGATGAAGTTTCCAAACACAGAACCTCTCCCCCGCAGGCGAGCCTTCAGACCTGCCAGCTAGATGAGAGTCTGCGCAACGCGTCTACCTGGGGCCGAGCCGAGCTCGGGGTAGTGCAAAGTATCAAAGGACCAAGAACCAAGCCTCTCCCCCACAGGCGAGCCTTCAGACCTGTCAGTTAGATGAGAGCCTGCGCAGCGGGACTACTTGGGGCCGAGCCAAGCTCGGGGTGTCGATGAAGTTGCCAAACACAGAACCTCTCCCCCACAGGCAAGCCTTCAGACCGCCAGCTAGATGAGAGCCTGCTCGTTTGAGTTTTTCAGAAAACACAATCACAATTTTTGCTCGTTTGAATAGTCTTCTATCTTTTGCTTGATTCCAACCACAAGGAGGGAGCTTCATTCAAGAACATTTTTTTTTATCTTCATCTCAAAATACTCCAACTGTCATTACTCACTCATACAAACCGTCATAAACTTCGCATCACCCATGTTTAGGAAGACCCATATCCGAGATCTCATGTAACTCGAGTACTTAATATTGTCTTATCCCCTCAACCTATAACCAATTGTAACATGACATCAGAGCAGGCTCGAGATAATGTCCGGACCCATGTCACACAGTTAAAAAAAAACATTAGGGATCAAAAACCATACACGTCGGAGGGCATATTTAGAACAATCATACTTTAGAAAATTTATGCAGCCTTGTGCACTTGATAATCCTGAGCCCCTTCACCTATAATCAGTTACTTTTAGATTCTATGCATGGCTAACACACCCTTCTTAAACTCCATAATTATAAGAGATTCTTTCATTATAAGCGTCTTCCATAAAATACACTATGTTTAGTACTCGCAACCCCAATCACACTCCCACGCCACATGACACATTATAGCTCGGTCAAGCCACATGGGTTTCCGTGACGGTGAGAGTAGATTAATTTTTTTTTCTTTTACTTTAATAATAGTCCCCCCCCCCCCCCCACACACACACATATTTACAATAAATGATATCTTTTGTCAAAAAGTAAAACAAGGGTGCTAAAAAAATAAACCAAAATAATAGTAAGGTTGAAAATACATTCCAAATAAACCAAAATAGTAGTAAGGTTGAATATACATTCCTTCTAACAAGATACTGAACAAAGGCTTATATTTTGTTGACAGTACCTGCTGATTGGAGTGCTGGGATTACTCGTTATAACTTCAAAGGAGTAGAAATTCTTGTTCTAGAAGCTTCGATTTTGCTGGCTGTTGCAAAACTACCTTGTATCCTTCTAATTATGCACTCGGGAAAGAAATAAGTTTGAGTGGACCTGGTCTGAAGTTTAGGATTTGGGGATTCAGGTGCGCAGAAAGTAACATTAAAATGCGATAAATTAAAAGCAGTTTCTCCTTTTTATTGACGCTGTTGAAGCAAAATGTAGCCAACCCCACTATAGTGGGATAAAGGATTGAGTGTTGTTGTTTGTTTTCTCCGTTTGACTGATGCTGTTGGAGCGAAAATGTAGCGAGTTTTTAGGGTTCTTGAGCTCTTTCTTTGTAAGCTGAGCTGTGACCCTCCACGACCTCCAGGTGTTGCCTTGACATCTTCTCTGGATTTTTTCTATTGATTATCATCAGTTCTTAGCATTTTCAGCAGTTTTAAGTGTTTTTATATTGAATCTCTAATGCCCGCTGAGCAGATATATGTACAGTTGATTTTTTTTTAGAAATATATATGAGTGACAATGCATGAGGTAACTTTGGTGCCGCTGCCATAGTTGCCCGATCATGACGGTGTCGTGGTGTGTCAAGGCTCCATCCACTCACAACCATGGAGTGCATTAAATGATTGACCGATAGTCAGAGTACTGAATTTTGGGGGTGCGAGCGAAGACGCCCTGTGTCACCGTCGTGGTTGGGATATTGTCGCGGCGACATCATGTTCCCTATGTAATATTACGATATTATAAAACTGTATTAATTACAGCTTAAAATTGTAGTGTATATATATTCGTATTTCTCTATATTTATACTATATTAAAAGGAAAAATACTCTTTGATTAAACATTAACTTTTCTATTTTACCCTTTATTAAAAAATTTCCAATTTTTTTAATGTGTTTTTTTTTTAAAATGTGCTCTCATATAAACAAAGTCCTCTACCTACAATAAAAAAACGCGTTCTTCCCGCCCCTCACAAACTCCTGTGCACGCCGCAAAAAAGAGCGATGAGTGGAGGGCAATACTTAGGGTTTGCGAGCGGCGGGAGCGCCATTGTACCGGGACAATGTCGTGACCAGGATAATGTCGCGTGTTGAGCGTTGCTCATCATGCACTATCATAGTTGAGATACTGTCATAGTTGGCCTTAAGGGTGGAGCCCCGTGCCTCTCAATTGTATCATAAAGTTGTGCATATTACATAAAAGTTTTTGATATCTATATATATCATAAAGTTGTGTGTTGCATAAAAGCTTTTTGATTTAGTTGATTAAGAGTATTGTATTAATTCTATATCAATCCGACAAAGAAATGAAAGGAACAATGAAATATGTTTCCCCCCAATCCTTCTCATCGTTCTCACTTCGCCTCCTCAGTTTCCATCACGAAGGCCCATCTGAGAGCAAAGTAATTGACAATTTGCACCTCTGAAATTGTTATTATTGACACTTTACATTTCAAAGTTTTAAATTTTGCACTTTGCACCCTCCCAAGTACATTTAAGATGACAATTTGCACCCTCAGCTTAAATTTCAAGGGATGTTTTGGTCCTTAAAATGAATTTTTTGATACTTTGCACCCCACAAATGAATAGGTTTAAGTTCATTTTTTCAACCTGCAGCAAAGTATCAATTAAAACGTTACCCTCATGCCAAATTTATCTGGTTTCCCTATACATTTTCCACTGATCTTACTGCACTTAGCCAAGAGTTCTGCCACTGACAAAAATATATTAGAGCAACAAATTCACTGTCCCTCCGGCTGAAAATTCTTTTAATTTTCGCTCCATATTTTCATTGTAACAAGAGAATAATGCTTTTGACACTTTGCACTCCTAAAATACAATGTTATGACACTTTGTATCTCAAATTTTTAAAATTGGCACTTTGCACATCCTAATTATCGATTTCTGACACTTTGCACCTACAAACCAATATTTAAAGGGTATTTAGATCCGGGTATTGCCAAAAAGCTCATTTTGACACTTAGCATCCCAGATTATTGGTGCTGCCCTGACATAAATAATCTTGAATGAGTATTTTTGGTGCTGCCGTATCTAAATATCCTAGAAATTTTGGCCCGAGGGTGTAAAGTGTCATAAATCAGTAATTGGAGGGTGCAAAGTGCCAATTTCAAAATTTAGGGTGCAAAATACCAACTTCCCCTATTTTGAAATTTTTTTTTGTGACTTACTCTCATCTAGAAATATGTGCAGTATTAAATACACACCGTTGATTTCCTGCAAAAATAATATAATTGAGAGAAATATTGATCAACAGTCAGTATTTAATACCATATGAGCCGTAGAATATCAGATCAATGGTAAATATTTTGTGACTTACTCTCATCTAGAAATATGTGCAGTATTTAATACATCTATTAATAAGTGAGAGTAATTCACCTAAAAAATTTTCCTTATTCAGAAGGTGCAAAATGCCAAAAGCCATTGCAGTGAAAGAAAGCCACATTGTAAGCAGTAAAATTCTGGGTTGCTCGGTGTAGGCCTATGCAAAAGTAACTTAAAGAACCAAGAACCGGATTGAAATCGACCCGAACTGGACGATTCGGGTCGGTTCCCACGCCGGTCGGTTCAAGTACGGTTCTCGGAGAAACAAAAACCGACGATTCGGTTCGGTTCTCGGGTCCCGTGGTCGGGTATCCGAGAACCGAGCCGAACCGTATATTTTAATAAACTTAATTTTTTTTTATTAGGCCCGTAATAGCCTTCACTGTTTTAGTCATGTAATATGATCAAATAAGGCTAATAAATAATATAAAGTTATTAAAAATTAACACTGTAACGACCCCATCCGTTAAATGACGTATAGTAGAAGGTCCGGCCGGGGCCTCACACTATGTGCCACAAACAGACGGTGAGGTCACAGGATAATACCAAACCATACGAATCCTAACTCAGAGCATTCTAGCGGAAGCTTTAAGTTACAACTTTGAACTCTAAACAGGAATGTCCAATATATAAAACCACTTTTATATATAACACCATGGAATGTACAACAAAGGGTTTGGCCTTAAGGCCTTACAGTTCCTCTTCCATACAACATGATTTACAAACCTCGGCGCGCAGGCCGGCCATACATGAGTAAAAGAGAACAACCAAAACATTCGCTTAGCCTTCAAGGGCTAGCCGCAGCAGCAGCAACAGCAGTAGGGCTTCAGCCCATCACTTACCACTTGGCTCTCCAGCACCTGCACGGGAACAATCCACCCAACCGGTGGCAAACAATGCAACGGTCAGCATTCAGCTGACCCAATTATAACAATCCTACCCCTTTCTCGGGGCATGAGCATTCTTTCCCTGCAAAGCATGGCATCATCAAATAGCAACTATGTGCGCGCAGGCACATTCAAGCCATCACAACTATCGGCCACACGGCCCGACAGTCCGTGCACTCAGGGCACATTCTTGGTGTACCGGAATACCAGGGTCAACACCACCGTCTACACGGTATTTGAGCATTCTAGTCTTTCCGGCGCGCGGGCCTAAGACTCTCATTAGGCGCTCTAACAAAACCTATAACCAGGCTTCCAAGTCGGACGGACCTAACGCAGGTACGGATCAGCCACCCCCCGTTGCTCAAGTCGCCGTGCCACCTCGAATACGGAAGTATCCATGGCTATTTATAGGCGCGGGTCGGTTTCACCTTTCCTGTTCGGCAATCTGCCTTTTCATCGAGTTGCAGCCCAACGGCTCAACCGCTCATAAAGTGGCAACGCACGGCCACAAGAGTTGCATCCAACCCTCTTCATTTCCTGGACATCATCCAGTACTTCCTGCTGCACCAAGCAACAGGTAGGCACAAGGCAACACAAGCCATAATCACGGAGCCTTCTCCGATATGCAAACAAGCATCACCAATCCAGACCATGTCCAGATGGGCTTCACACAGCATGCCTAGAGCCGTACTCCAATTCCGGCCTCTAACAAGGGGGACTTCACATATCTACCCCAAGGGACACCACAGCCCACCGCACACTCGCAGGGAAGGGTTTTCCCTATGCAATGCAGAAAAGAAGGACTTCACATGTCCAAGGAGGGAGATCGTTACCCTTGTCGATCTCTTCGGAGCCATCGAAAACTAGCCGGTGAGAAAGAACCGCAGCAGCCTTGCCTTCACAACGCCGGCTTCGGATCACGAATCGGACCACGGGAACTCCGCCGGTGGCTTGCTCTCCTCCTCCTTCTTCTTCCTCCTTTCTCTTTCTCTCTTCCTTAAGCAAAATGAAGAATGCCTTCTTCATCACCCCTTCACGAATTTAATCCAGCCAGGAATCACCTGAGCCCTTGGATCCAAAGAGAGAATCTGAACGGCCACGATTTGCCCAAAAAACCCAATTTTTGGCTGACACGGCCTGTGACACGCCCGTGTCACAGGCCGTGTACCCTTAAGCGGCACACGCAGTTTGAACCGACTGAACAACACGGGCATCGACACGCCCGTGTCGGACCTGACACGCCCGTGTCATTCCTGAGACACGCCCGTGTCAAACCTGCTTCATCGAGCTGCAACCAGTACACGGGTCGGAACACGGCATCTGACACGCCCGTGTCCAACCTGACACGCCCGTGTTCATGGCCTTGTTCAAGGCCGTGTACTTTTCTGACTCGAATAGGCTAATCTCGAAATTTAATTCGGACACGCCCTGGGACACGCCCGTGTCCCAGGCCGTGTACCCCCGACACGCCCTGGGACACGCCCGTGTCCCAGGCCGTGTAAAATTACCTGTGCCTCAAAAATCATTTTGAGTCCTTTGGGGTCTTTTTGGGGTGTTACAAACACAATAATGTTAATAACTTAATATATTTACATTTTAATAAATCTCAATATCTCGTAATCTCATATTCTGATTCTCTCATAATTATATATCTTTTTGGTTGATTTGATTGATATTTTTTTATTAGAGAGTCAACATTATGCAGTTTCATCAAGCATATTTGCCCGAGATGTTGCTGTTGCGGAACCGAACCGATATTTATGGTTCCACTCCGATTTTACATTTTAAAAGCGTAGGTCAGTATCGATTCCAAAAATTTTAAACTGTGTCGTTTCTTGGTTGTGAGTGGAACTGGATCCGAGTTCCACCCCCAGCTCGGTGCGAATTACCCTCCGAAACTTCACCTTCTCCTTCAATCCGAAGCCCTCAGAAGTCACAACCCCTCCGCAACCCTCGTCGCCCTCTTCCTCTCCTCGCCGATCTCCACAACTTCCGCCTCTACCAATCACCGGCGTCCGCCGTCTCCCCTCGCAAAACTTTATATCTCCATCGCCTCTTCCAAATTGCATTCGAGTCTTTCCTAAAAAGGCATTCTCTCCTATCTTGAAGAACAATGACCAACTCTACCGAGCTTGCTGGACCGTTGGAACTCCTTCCTCCGGTTGATTTTTGCTGCGCCTATGGCTCGTCTCTCCAGTCCAACAAAAAAGACAAGGTTCGTCAACTTTCCTCGACGAACATACCTCCTTCCCGATTCATTCTCTTAACACATATATATGTTTTTTGCAGACTTCCATGGTGGACTATATCATAGGTGTCGAAGACCCAGAAGAATGGCATGCTGAAGTGTGTAAACGCATAATTTTGAAAGGATTATTTCTTCTCTTCTTCTTCTTCTATGATGGACCAATTCTGAGCTGGTCTTCTCAAATGCAGAATTTGGAAAGGAACAGGAACCATTACTCAAGGTGGATGGCAGGTCTGGGGCCAAAGATTGTATGTATGCATCTCTAGATTCATTATTCCGATCTTGCCCATTCCTATTTGGATATAAAAAAAAAACATTTTAAAATAGTTTAGGCATTTCAATTGTGTTATAGATCACTTGTGTTGCTGATAGAGTTGGGGTTGGGGTGCACTTCAATCCATTTGTGGAATGGAGAGAGAAGGTTTATTTCAATGTACTTGAAAATCCTCTCTGTAATGGCCTTTGAGGTGTTCAGTACTGATATAGCTTATTTACAGATGATAAAGTATGGTGTGGTGAGGATGCATGATCTGGCTCAGGATATATTGACTTGGGATAGATTCTACCTCAGCGGGCGTCTGCAGAAACCTGTATGTCGTTCTTAGAGGTGTGCTTGTTTTATTGGTTTTTTGTGTTGTTTTTATCATCATGATAGCAAGAATTATGATTGTTTAGCAGTGAAAATTTTATCTATTTTATTAAATTTAGCAACATGCTGGTTTTGAAGTGGAGCCTTGGTGCACCCTTTGAGGTGTTGCCATGTGACCTCGAGGTCATGGGTTTGAGGCCTGGAAGCGGCCTCTTGCAAAATGCAGGGTAAGGTTTGCCTACATTTCACCATTGTGGTGAGATTCTTTCTTGGGCCCTCGCTACATGGGGATGCTTTGTGCACCAGGCTACCCTCTTTTTTAGCAACCGGGTGATTTTGAGAAGAATGCTTTCATTTATATGTTTATGACTTCGTCATCTCTATACTAATATATTCAGATGTCAAATGGATTAAGCTTTCTTGTTCATGTTGTTACCTTTGTTTGGTTCTTAGCTGAATTTGTACTTTTTTCTAGTTTGGTGGATTTAAATCCTCCAATTACAATGGTAATTTGATACGAGCTGAACAAAAGATTACACTACAAATGAAAAAAATGAATACAATTCTCGAGATATGCTCGCACCAAGCTCTCGAGGTTGGTTCCTTCTAAGGGTCCCTTTTCAAGTTAAAGCTTAAAAGACTCCAAAAGATGATCCCGAAGACTCATCTACTGTCACGACCCGTCTCGACATAAGTCAGAGTGCGATTCGGGCGGGCCGTGTTGCCACAGGCATGGGCGGAAAGAAAGTCATGTCTGCTAAGACGGATGCAGAGAATACTAAAAATAGTTTTAAAATAGTTAATTTGGAGAAACAGTTTGATTTTATTGCGGAAACTGTTAGTCTAAAACAGTAAGAATTTAAGTGCACATGCATTTTTTTGTAAAATTTATGATT
Organism: Platanthera zijinensis; assembly: GCA_039513925.1. NCBI lineage: Eukaryota > Viridiplantae > Streptophyta > Magnoliopsida > Asparagales > Orchidaceae > Platanthera > Platanthera zijinensis. The sequence goes on from CM077095.1 coordinate 34,973,035, forward strand.
TACAGGTACTGTTATAAATTTCATGTAATTATGATTCACAAGAGGATGCATATGCATCTAGCAGTTGTCCATGATATCAAAAAAAATGTCTGATTGCAAGTAATACATAGAAATATTTGACAGTAAATGAAATGTAAACATAGAACCTGGAACTTAATGCTGATCGGGCTCGAATACATGGTGGCCCTACACGAACGCTAAGGCAATTCCAAAACAGAAAGAAAAAGTCTCAGAACATTAAAATAAACAGGGTGAGCAAAGTAAAGTACAAAATAGTAACAGAAGCAGAAAAAGTATGAGTGTACCAGTTTCATAAATCAGAGCTGCTAAATCAGACAAGTAGAATAGTCAAATAAAAATAACTGGATTAAACTTATTTTGGAGCATAACACATAATAGAACAAGTAATATTATAAGTTGCAATCAATGGAGTAAGTGTTTTGAGTGGTGCTCATGGTTCACACTCAGTCTGGATACAAGTTTTATTAGAAAATTTCCTGCTTGTCGTGACCCTCGTCACGGCCCAGGCCCGACTCAAGGAGGCTTAGTGGGTCCCAACTGGCGTCGTGAAGGCTGCAACCTAAGTGACCCCAACACATTTCAATGTTTGCTTAAGATATTTTGAATTATATGATTCATACTGTAGTGATTTTAACAGAAACGAAAACACTTAATGTGAACGATCAGACCAAGGATATGTTTTAATCAAACAAATAAACAAAATCAGATTCGACGACACAGAAAGAACCAATCAGTGAGTTTTGAGCCTCGCGGGTTCGAGAGGTTTATGTCATAATATTAAGAAGATTTATCGAGTATATTGTAGAGGTAAATTGACATGTGTTGGATCAGAGACATCGAGTACTCGTCTAGGTTTAACAATTCTATGACACAGTTATCTTCCAATTAAACATGTGTTTACTACCGAGCATGATGTAGAAACACCAAATATATATTTGTTATTCAGAATTCGTTACAATTATTATCTTCCAATTCAAGTGTGTGTACGGTACGAACGTGACATAACCCAACAATCATTTAATCGCTAGCTGAGAGTCTTAACGATGATCATTCAAATTTATTAATGTTCGTGCTCAAACTTTCTGGTCCTCAAATTTTTCATTAAAAGAGATGAATTCCATCAAAGTGAGATGTCATTCATATACGTGTGAATCCAAATAATACAATTCATAATGATTCTCATTATGATATTTGTTAATCATTCCCAAAAATCCAACATACTTTGAAGTATACATCGAAAGAGAAATCCGTTCATCTGAATATTCAACTAAAATTATCTGTGACCACAATCTCATGACATTCCAAATATATTAACCCTAAGATATTACTTGCCGGATTAGATATTCGATATATTAATTCATTTGACAACACAAACAATCAAAGGTGAATTCGTATAATCATAAGAACAGACCAAGTAATTGAAGTTCAATGATTGCAAGAGAAAGAGATCTCTACTTGCCTGAAGGAGGCTGATACTGACGGTGACGGCTGAGCGGCACAAGCGAAATTAAAAATCTTATTTCGAACCACAAACATAATTGATATTTACATGAAGGAAATTATACGATAGCACGGGGTATTGTTTACAAAATCTAAAGCACGGGAGAGTACTGAAATTACCTCTATCAAAAGTGAGGGGAAATGAGACACCACGCGGAGACGGAGACTTGACGATGCTTAAGCTCGGGGAAACCCTAATTCGGAGAGGGATTCTTGCGGTCACATCAATTGAATTGAATAGCGATACTGGAAATCACAAACATAACGCAGTTAGCGGATCACGATAGGGGCACATGTAACATCCCATTTCCAACTAGACCCCTAAGAGTGGTTTTGTCATGACAAAACCCTAGGAAGCCCAAGAAAGAGTCAAGTGGACCTGGTGGTGTGGATAGGGGCACTATGGTCTGCAAATAGTAAATTCCAAAACCTTGGTTTAAGGTGATCATGTGGCTTCACCAAGACTCCAAGACCCCACTCATACCTTTATAACCCTAGTAAGTGGTCAATGGGTCACTAAGGACCCATGGAGGGCAGACAAATGACCTAAGTTGACCAAAGTCAACTATAACCCTAATTGGGTCAAATTGACCTACACAAGGGCAAATTGCAGTTCCTTAGCCAAGTGGACCCCACCCATACCCTCATAGACCTAGTGAGAGGCCAAAGGGTCACCAAGGACCCATTGGGACCAATCAAAAAGGCTAGGTTGACCAAAGTCAACGCTGGACCTAAATTGGTCAAAGTGCCCTAGTTAAGGGTCAAATGGCTTTCAGGGGCCAATCCAACCCCATCTTGACCCTAGGGGAGGCCAATGGGTCACCAAGGACCCATTAAGGAAACTTCAAGGGACCAAATTGACCTAGGTGGGTCCCAGTCCAAGTTTGGGTCAAGCTAGCCCAAATGAGCTAACTCAAGCTCAAGCCCATTGCAATTGGGCTAACCATGTTTTAAATGACCAAATGGACTTGTGGGCTGCCATGTATTAGGTAGGAGCCAAATTTTAGGCTTGGTGATTAGGAGAGAGAAAGTCACCCATGGAGGAGAGAGAAAGAGAAGGAAGAAGAAGGAATGAGGACTTTGGGCACCTCCTCCCCCTTCCCCAACCTTCCCATTCAATTCAGCAAGGCAAGGGGAGTGCAGCAGTAATCCTTGACTGATTAGAGCAAGCTCCACCCCCCTACCAACCAAAGCCGCGATTTTTGACTTAGGCCAAAAATGGCATAGGGCTACCTACCAACCAAAGCCGCGATTTTTGGCAATTCAGCTACCTAACACCTCCCCTCTCCCTTTTAAAAGCTCCATTGGACTCCAAGGAGTAATTCCCACCATTTTCCTGAAGGAGCTAGCTAGTTTCCTGTGTTTTTGAAGAGGCCGACCACCACCGGCCACCACCATGCCAATCCGGCGATCAGCACGGCTACAGCCGCCCCCACAGGTCCTCCTCCACTCCTTCTTACATGGGTAGTCCTTAGGGATCCTTAGAACCAAGGTTAGGGCTCAATTGAGCCCAACCGATTTTCAAAATCATGGAATTTCCATGAAAAATCAACCTCTCGGGTTCGCCGGAACAGTGCTCCCCGGCGGCCAAGCCGCCGCCTGGAGATAGCCCCGACCACCACGAAGGTGTTGACGGCGGTGGCCGGCCGGGGAGGTGGCCGGAGCGCCGACGGCAGCAGCTGGAAGTCGGCCCAGGTAGGAGCAATCCTGGCCGTCGGCGCGCGGGGACGATGACGGGATGCCGTCCAAAGGCGCGTCAAGATTCGGGCGGGATCATATTTAAACTATGGAATATATATGTTGATTCATTTCATTTTTGTCACATATCTGGTATTTAATGTAATTAATTATTAAAAATACTTATAGGCCATTTCAGAAAAAATGGTCAACAAATAAAATGTAGCCCTATGAGTCTACTTTCATACAAAATTGGTTTGAACCAATTTGGGTGACTGGTTTGACCAGGGCACTCATTTTGGTGGGGTCTATACATATGACTAGGCAGACATTAAACAGAGTGCCCACACTTCATCCTTAGCTCAAATGAGCTAAAATTTTGGCAGGAAGTCACCCTACCCAATATGTAGACCCTGCCCAAAAATGGTAATTTTTGGGAATAATTTTTCTATAGTTTTGTAAATAATTTAATTTATCTAGGTTAAATTAATTTATGGGTCAAATGAAGCCCAAATTCATCCAAATTTTTGTGGGAGGTATATGAGGTCAATATAGATCCCTGGTTAAAATTTCATTAAGTTTGGAGGTGATTTGAATGGAAATCATGCAAACCCTAGCCTTGCCCTAAAAAGGGCATTTTGGTCCAAAAATGTATTGTTGGTTTAGGATGTCCAATTCATCTCAACAGAGGTTCAAATTTGGGCCACTGACTTGGCATGAACTTGTGCACCTTCCAATGAAATATGGGGAGGTTTGGAATTGATTTGCCCCAAGATCCTAGGTCAAATCCTAAGGAAGGGTTTTTGTACCTTGTGAAGGGCATGTGGCCCAAACACCTTGTATGACTATGCAATTTTGTAGGGAGGGTATTAGGGTAACTAAAACCCTCTGATGAAAATCTTAGGGTATTTTGGAAGGTTTGAGACCCACAAAACCCTAACCTTAGTTTAGGGCACAAATATTGTAGGGTTGGAATGGGCTAGTTAAACTCCTTAAACTAAGATGAAATTTTGGTAGAATGGTCATAAGGATATTATCAGCCTCTGGTAATTTAATTGGGAATTTTGGGATAATATTTATAGTACTTCCTTTATAACACAAGGGGATGCCTCAATTTAATAAATTGATCATTATGGTCCCTCTGCCCCTTGGGAAGACATCAAAGTTTGGCAGAGGAAGTCTTGAAGCATTATAGACATATATAAATTTTATGAAAATTTTTAAATACATATTGGAGGTACTTACTTCACAAGCTTGTTAAATGAGGAAATTATTCAATAATTTATTTAAGTCTATTTACTGATAAATAAATTATGAAATTTGTCTCAAATCATTTATATGCCATTAGAATCATACTTGAATTTTCTCTGAATTTTTGGAAGCAATATAGTCTTTTATATCTCTTTAAATGAATTTTTAAGGATTAAAATGAAATAAGAATTTGGGGGATAAAACCTTACTGAAAAATTTAGATATTTTGGAGGATGAGTTAAATTCTTATTTTCAATATCATATAAAATTACTGGAATGATATCTTGTCTGAAAAAAAAAAAAAAAAAAGAAAAAAAAAAAAAAAAAAAAAAAAAAAAAAAAAAAAAAAAAAAAAAAAAAAAAAAAAAAAAAAAAAAAAAAAAAAAAAAAAAAAAAAAAAAAAAAAAAAAAAAAATTGGTACCTCATGTTCATTATTGGAAACTTTAGTCACTATAATAATTAAATAAATTATTAAATAAATAAGGAAAATTTTGGGTCTCTGGATTTAAGGCTTAAAGTTTATAAGGAACTTACATTAATTATTATAGGAGTATTGGATGATTATTCGATGTACTTTCCATTTTACATGATGTTTAACCTCGGTGGTCTGCATTTAGTAATTTTGGAAAGTTGTTCATGAATTTGTTTGAGGCTTATCATTCCTTAATCACTTATGATATTTGACCCAGAGCATTTATATGCCCTTGCAATCATGTTAGAGTTTTCCTTGAATTTTTAGAAATAATATTGCCCTATTTATCTTTTTAATGAATAATCGCAAGATACCTTTAAAATAAAATCAGTGGCCTAAACCTTGCTGAAAAATTAAGAGATCTTGGATCATAGGTTAAATGTTTATATTGAGTATAACATAAATCTGGGAGAATTTTATCTTTTCTAAATTTGGTACCTCCTGTTCAATCTCAGAGACTTTGGCCATTATGAATATTTAATAAATTTCTAGATAAATAGGAAAATTGTGAAATTCTGGATTTGGGCAATAAAGGTCATAATGGGCCTCCATTAATTATTATAGGAGTATTGGATGATTATTTGATGTACTTCCTATTTTTACATGACATTTAACCTTTATGGTTTGCATATAGTAAATCTACAGAAATAATCTAGAGTACAAGTTAGGCACATAAGTCAAAGATTAGTGGTTATATGTTTGGATAATTTAGAATGAGTTCATCACTCAGGATTGGATGAGCAAGGGTTTGGATTGGTTAGTGTTAGGTGGTGCTCGTGATCGACGAAAAATCGTCTTTCCCGTAGTAAGGAAGAGTCAAAATTACATTAGGTTGGGTGGTGCTGTTGATTGTGACGGACGGGTTAGTCCGGCGAGCTTTGGCTCGGTTGTGGATTATGACGGACGGGTTAGTCCGGCAGTTTTGGCTCGGCTGTGGATTATGACGGACGGGTTAGTCCGGCGAGCTTTGGCTCGGTTGTGGATTATGACGGACGGGATGGTCCGGGGAGCTTTGGCTCGGTTGTTGACGGACGGGATAGTCCGGGGAGCTTTGACTCGGTTGTTGACGGACGGGATAGTCCGGGGAGCTTTGGCTCGGTTGTTGGTTGGACTCATAACTATTGCATGCGCATAAAAGGTATAAGGTGGTGGGTCTTCGGTATTGGAGGGTCGATGCACCGACGCCAATACGCTGACTCGGCAAGTGTGGTTAACACTTCGCCAAAAGAAGTACGGTGCGTCAGCCGGCAAGAGTACGCAGGAGTCCGCTTTGTGCACCAAACGTTGAGGCGTACGATAGGTCTGACCGGTAGTGCTTTACTTGTTTAGAGGTGGGCGAGGCCCAACCCACCGCTTCCGTCTGCCACTACGGAGGTATCCTGGGAGGTAACGACTCCGAAAGGGGGAACTAAAGGTCTGTGTACACAGAGTCGAGTGGGTGAGTTGCACTTGCATGTCCACGTTATGACATAATTGTATTTCATAGCATAACCATTGCATATAACCTGACACCTAATGTATAAGTGGTATGAGACGCTCTATACATTAGGCCCTGTAAAACGACCCATTGGCTTATAAGTTCGCGCGAGCGTGCTTATAAGTCAAGGTTCTCATTCTGTACTATATATTTAAGTCTGCTAGTAAAACCGACACCCTATCGTATAAATCGGTATGAGACCTTTTATACGATGGGAGCCCTGCAAGAGATCCCTTAGCTTATGATTCACATAAGTTAAGGTTACTTTCTTTTCAAATCTTATATCATTATTACCATCTTTTTGAACTGTTAGTTTAGTTCCGCTGCCATCTGCTATTTGATATTCTCCACCTTCATGTACTTCCCTTTCCTTCTCCCCGCTCGGTGCTTAGGAGCCATGGGGGAAGGGGCGGAGGACGATAGGACTTAGTCTTTTAGACTAACGGTTTTCGAATCACATCATTTTAGGGGACCACGGAGCCCAGCATGGAGGAACAGCCCCGGAGGTCGGCACGCTTGGAGATCGGACAGTCTAGTACTGGAGTCCAGACAGCAGGGACTGTAAGTCCTGACCACTAGTAGTTATATTAGTTTGTTTCCGCGATGAGCGATTTGTAGTGAGGACATGATGTACCGGGCATAAGCCCGAGATTTCTGTTATATGTACTATCTGTGGACTCTCTCTTCGTGGAACTTATTTTCTATACATGTGATTCCTGTGGACTTGCTTTAAATTCGTTGCTACAGTTGAGATCGATTTGGCCGGCAGAATCGGCGTTTTGTAGTGACGAGCTTCCCGGGTGCGAAGGTATCACCGCAAGGCGGCGGTTCTGGGCCTAAGACCCCGGTGTCTAAAAAGAAAAAAATGGGGGTCTTACAGCACAAGCTTGGATCGCAAAATATACAACTTCAAAGAAAAAAATCAAGAAAATATGAATAAAGGGAAAAAGGGGGGGAAAACCTTACCCAAGAAATCCAAAATCGGCTCAAGGAGGAAACCCTAGGCGCTCTTCTTGGAATCCACGACCAACACGAAGAAGACGAGGCGAAATCGAAGCCCACGGAAGAGGGGAAACAGCTGCCAGAGGGAGAGAAGGGTTGCTGCAGGCCTTGGAGGAAGGGAGAAGAAGCAACCGACGGCATGAGGAGATTAATGCAGGGGGAAAACGCAGGAGGCGAAGCTTGCTCCTGGAGCAGAGGAAATCGTCGGCCAGAGAAAGAGGAGGAGGCGTCAGAGCGATATAGGAGCAGGAGACGGGGCGGAATCGGGAGCAGGGCTTCGCAGCTTTACGGGATGCGGAAGAGCGGGATGGGGGAGTCGGCGGGTACGACTTGCTGGAAAACCCCGGACCGGGACTTGTTTTATTATCGGGGGAGGCTGGCTCTCGGGTTAGGTATAAGGGGGTGGGGGAATCATGGAATTACAAAATTGCCACTATCCCTAAATTAGATTTGTTCTTTTTTTTTATACGGGTTGTTAAATTCTTCCCTACTTAGGAAGTTTCGTCCCGAAACTTTCTGATAATTTCCTGACTGGGATCTCTTATGGCGAAGATTCAGATGACATTCATTCCAACAAGGTTTGCAGATCAAGGCATAAAAGTTAACTATGAACACAAAGAAACAGAGAGGAGAACAAGCACGGAGACTTACTATGATCAAGAGAAAATTTATAAATACTTGCAACGCAGGTCAGATACAAGTTCACAGGGGAACTCTTCAGACTTATCATGCATTCAGAATACAGCTACCATAGGAATGGGTTTTGGTTTCTTCGAAATTTGCATACTTGATACAATATAATCTTGGCAGGATCGACCGGATACGAAAGAGCGCCCTAGGGGAATACAAGAATTGTTTCAATTAGCTCAAAATTGAGAGGTAAGACTCAAATATTCA